>CAWUFW010003267.1:0-1200000 GCA_963921515.1 Calotriton arnoldi
CAGGTGTAGGGTTCCTGAGGGTGTCAGCAACCACGGCATGTTGGGGTATCCCGAGTCACCTACGGACAGACAAGTGCACATCAGCTGACTTGGAAAAGTGGGCGGAATACTACAGATCAGATCACACACAATGGCACAAAGTCAGTACACACCGACAAGCCAGGCACGCTGGTTCTGCATCTGTGCCATCAACCTGGGGATGCGACTACTCCTCATCACAAAGGCATCGTGTGCTGAACCAGGGAAACGGGCACACACGTGTGTGATGGTCATGTCTGCAAGACACACCACCAGTGCATTGACCGAGTGGTAGTGCTTGCGGTTCCTGTAGGCCTGCTCCTGGGCCTGTGGTGGTACCAAAGCCACATGTGTCCCATCAATGGAGCCAATTACATGCGGCATCCTCCCCAGGGCATAAAAGTCACTCTTCACGTCAGTGAGTCGTCGCAGTCTAGGGAAATAGATGTACCGGTTCAGGAAGAGCAACATTGCCGCCAAAACATCGCGGAGCACACGGCTGAACATGGTCTGTGACATCCCACCAGCAGACGCCACAGTATGTTGGAAGGTACCGGTGGCAAAGAAGTGTAGGGCTGCCATCACCTTCACCTTGGGGGTCAGCGCTGTAGGATACGGCCGGCCAGGCTGCAAATGTGGGGACAACTGCACTGCAAAATCCTCAATCAGCTGCCTGGTGAAGCGGTACCGTCGGATGCTGTCCCGTTCCACCATCGTTGCCAGGTCTGGGAATGGCCGATGGACAGCAGGAGCCCTGCAGTGCAGAGGAGAAGTAAGCAAGATCGTCAGTCACCCCACATATGCGGCATTGAACACACTCAAGATCCCAACATACATCATCATGAGGCACAACTACATGAAGTGTGCAGTACCGGAACGACATTTATGGTACATACATGGCCAACATCTGTCAACACGGTCCTACAGGTGGCATCAATTTGTCCCAGGTTGGCCCATTGGATATCATGATGCTGTGTCACAGTCACCCCCCAGTGACATGTGAGGACAGATGTGCCCCAGGCACCACAGCTCAACGACAGGCACATTCCCAGGGACCCTGTAATGCCACATGGACACTGGCATCACCTGGAGTATCATGTGTACACCACAACAAAACAAACATGACCCCCACAGGTAGTGGCCACACTTGCCATGGCAGGAGAGCCATGGACGTCTGTGACACACACGCACAACATCAGAGTCCATGCACACACAACGTGGATGTGGAGACTGTCTCCCATTGTGCACATGAAATCAGAGACATTGTAAACACTACATGCACAAAGACTGTGGAGGGCCATCACTATTGTGCCACTGGGACACCCTGGCTCAAACATACCGTCCCACATGGGACTCACGGGAGTATGTGACATGACATACACAAACACCACTGTGAAATGTGACCATGGCACATGCACAGATATGAACAGTTGCACATCACAGTGGTCACGTACACGTAACACCCAGGATCCTGTCCCCATTAACATGTGCACAGCCTGGGGGTGGCTGCCCACAGGTGACACCCACAGGACAACATGTACACCAACATACACACAATAGGAAATGCAGCCTTACATGCCTTATGATAAGGTTTGGACAGGCTGTCGTGATGTAGGTGTGCCCCTCACTCCCTGGGAGCTATCTGTGGCTGGCATATGTCCATCTGAGACAGGCATGCTGACATATGCCAGTCACATGTACAGTGATGTGTTGTACTGCAATGGACCGATCGGTGCCTCCGGCCGGCCCATTGCATTCAATGTGTGCGGGTACGCGTTGTACCCCTGTGCGCGTTGAACAGCAATGGACCGATCGGTGCCTCCGGCCGGCCCATTGCTTTCAATGTGTGCGGTGCAGCGTTGTACCCCTGTGCGCGTTGAACAGCAATGGACCGATCGGTGCCTCCGGCCGGCCCATTGCTTTCAATGTGTGCGGGTACGCGTTGTACCCCTGTGCGCGTTGTACCTCAATGGACCGATCGGTGCCTCCGGCCGGTCCATTGCATTCAATGTGTGCGGGTACGCGTTGTACCCCTGTGCGCGTTGTACTGCAATGGACCGATCGGTGCCTCCGGCCGGCCCATTGCATTCAATGTGTGCGGGTACGCGTTGTACCCCTGTGCGCGTTGTACTGCAATGGACCGATCGGTGCCTCCGGCCGGCCCATTGCTTTCAATGTGTGCGGGTACGCGTTGTACCCCTGTGCGCGTTGAACAGCAATGGACGATCGGTGCCTCCGGCCGGCCCATTGCTTTCAATGTGTCGGGTACGCGTTGTACCCCTGTGCGCGTTGAACAGCAATGGACCGATCGGTGCCTCCGGCCGGCCCATTGCTTTCAATGTGTGCGGGTACGCGTTGTACCCCTGTGCGCGTTGAACAGCAATGGACCGATCGGTGCCTCCGGCCGGCCCATTGCTTTCAATGTGTGCGGGTACGCGTTGTACCCCTGTGCGCGTTGTACCTCAATGGACCGATCGGTGCGCACCCATTGACAATGGGCTTGCCTGGCAACGGACGCGTTTTCGAATATTCGAACGAGTCGGTTGCTGGAAAATCAGTTGGTCACCCACAACAATGTTGCAAAATCATGTATGTCATGAAGTTGAAGATTTGAAGGATGCTGTGGGCGTGTTTTGGTGCTGCTATTCCATGGATTGGCCAGATTCAGAAGATGCAAACGACTTGGACCTATCACTTTGGACACAAGGGACAGTATCTGCCTCTCCAGCACATATATATTGCTGCATGTTCCCCTGAGAGCCCACTTGCCTGCACTACAGGCTCCAGGACGACATCTGCCACTGCACTGCTGCTGTCTCTGCCCCTCTGGACCCTGCAATGGCACGTACTGTGGAGAGAGCCCCAGCCTTCAGCCTTGAAGAGAACCAGGCCCTGCTGGACAGCCTACTTCCACAGTACAGCAAGCTGTATGGGACACCAGGGGAGCAGGTGAGTGTTCTGTGCACTGCCTTTCTGAATGTGCATTTTGTCTGACTAGCAAGGCTGAGAGTCAGCACACCACTGGCTAGCAGGCTCACTGAGTAGTTGTCACCCCCCATAGTGTGTAGTGACTTGCACTGGACAGGTATGGTGCAGTGACAGTGCTTCTGAACAGGGTTTTACTCCCCATGCTATGATACCATGTAGTGACTTCTGGAAAACTGTCCATGGGCAGCCGTGCACTGCCTGGGTACACCATGTGCCCCTGTGATTGCGACATGTATATGCAACTGTGTCATGCACGGATATGTTGCATGTGTAGTAATGTCCTTATCACTTTGTCATCCTGACAGGCTTCTGCCCATCGGAAGCATGAGATCTGGAAGGACATCGTCCGGGCTGTCCGGTCCGTGGGGGTCTACAAGCGCCGGATCCGCAACTGCCAAAAGAGGTGGCAGGACCTTCGGGGCTGGACCCGGAGGATTGCACGGGTCCAGCTGAAGCTGTCGCCTCCTCGCAGGAGGGGCGGAACACGGACCCTGACCCCCACATGCTCAGGATCCTGGCGGTGGTCTTTCCAGACCTGGATGGGCAGCTGAAGGCCAGAGAGCAGCAAGGAGGGGTGAGTCAAAGACTGCACTGTGTACTCTGTCTAACATGTTATGTGCCCTCCTCGGGCCAGGTTGAACTGCCACAGTACAGCAGTCATGTTGTCCAGGAGCCATGTCCCTCTATTGTGCACTGCCCACTCCTCATCTGATACCCAGGTGTGGCCCTTACATGCAGGGAATCCTGTCACTTAGGACTGTGTCCTTGCAGTTTGCTTGACTCAAGGTGGGAGACAGCATCTGTTTCCCTGACTCTGTGGTGGGCATCATGGGTGGGTCCATTGCTTACACAATGCCTGTATTCTGACATGTATTCAGCGTGTTACTTTGATCTGTGGTCCAATTGCTGAGCTGATCCACCACATGTGGCTGGGGTACCTGGCACACACCCATGCTGCGGGTGGGAACAATGTTTGGGCCCCAGGAGTATGTATATGACGTGTGTCACACATACTTAGCCAGCTGCCTACAGTCCAGGGCTCATCCCTCATTCATGTGGGGCTGGACAGTCATGCCTACTCCAGGCCATACAATACACTCTGTACTCCCACTCCCGTGTATCAGAGGACACATTGTGCACAGTGATTTGCCCCTCAGGTGTCTGCCTCTGTGTCAGTGTGCTGTGGATTAGTCGCCAGGACTGCTGTGGAGTTTCTTGGTAGGGGCTCAGCATGCCACTGGAGATGTGACCATAGGAGACGATACTTGTGTGACACATAGGTGTCTGATCAGCTGCCCATGCAGACTGGGGCATGTAAATGTGAAGTTCAGGCAGCTGTTCCCCATGCACAGCAGAGTGTGAGGGGCTCAGGTTCCGAGGGTAGTGTCACAGGTCTCCCATATGTCCAATAGGTATGACCTGGACAGATGAGGGTTAAGAGGATGTGTTGTGGGGGGATGTACATGTGCACTTGTGCAGCTCCAGGACTTGCATTCCCCATGACCTACTATTGTGACACAGTGCAGAGTGTTGTTGTCTGGCTGCAAAGTCATACATCACTGAGACAGTGATGTATGACTTTGCAGTCATGCCTCCGCCATGGCATGTGTCTACTGATTGGTGATCCTGCAGGGGAGTGACATGTGCTACATGCACACCATAGTGGCGCTGGCTATCAGGACATGGGTGCATCATGGTGTCTGTCGCTGGTATGCATCACATGCATTTCCTATTTGACTCTGGGCATCCCTTACATCCGTAAACCTGTACTGACTCAGTGGCAAGAGCTGTGATGTGTCCACACCGTGTCCTCTGCACTGTCCAACTACTGTGTACTTGGTGCATGTGTCAACACTGGGGTGTTGCAATCCAACAGACACCAGACAGATGGGTGCAAGGCCATGTGGGATGTGAGTGCCATGCTTGGCATCAGACTGACAATTGACTTCTCCTGTTCAATTAGTGCACTTTTAGCAATGCACAACTAATGATGCCAGGGCTTGCTCTGTGATGTGCTGTGCTCACAGTGGTGTGTGCGTTATGTGCAGGTGACTGATGTCTGTCTGTTTCCCCATTGTTTGCAGATACATCCACGGCCACGGAAGGGGACAGCTCCACGGACCAGGAGGAGCCGGAGAGCCAGACTGGGTCAGCAGCCGAGGAGTGGTCGGAGGGACCCAGTGGCACGGAGGGCGAGGGAGCCACACCGAGGAGTCCTCAGCAGCATCCACCTCAGCTGAGGACCAGAGCAACTCGGAGGATGACTCCCTTGTGGAGGCGGGTGTCAGCAGCCACCACACCCCAGCTAGTGTTGCTGTCCCCGCCACCACCAGCACCACCACCGCCCTCCCATCGGCTCCCATTCCCCAGGTCCGTGGAGGCTCCCATGTCCGGGAGCGTGTCTCCTTTGGGCCAGGCACCGCACCCCCTGCCCCTGTGTCCCCTGCTGCCCTGAGTGAGGAGTCTGTGTACCTCCTTTGCCAGCTCCATGTAGGGCAGACAGCCATGCTGAGTGTCCTCCATGCGCACACCGCGCTGTTGACTCAGCTGGTGTCGTTCATGGAGGGCATCTCATCGGGCATGTCTGACCTACAGAGGGGCAATAGGTCCATGGACTCCTCCCTGACGGCAGCAGTGTCCCTCCTCAAACGGTCCCTCACCCCTCCTGCCTCTGCTCCATCCACACTCCCCAGCACCTTACCCATCCCAGGCACACACACACTGGCACACACCAGCACACACACATCCAGCACACTGACACACACGCCAATGACAAAACGCACACGCACGCACATTCAGGGGACTGAAGCCAGACTCACAGGGGATGGGGCCCTGGAACACACACACGCATCCACATGCACTGCGCAGTCCTCAGTTCCCTCTCCCTCCAAAGCACCCTCCCTTGCCTCACCTGCAACCCCAAAGTCACAGCAGCTCTTCCTCTGTGACCTCGGCCTCTTCCCCACCGATGAAGCTGCTCCAGCATCCCGGGGGAAGAGGAAGCCCACCCACACGGAGCAGAGTGCCCCTCGCCCCCGGACACCCTCCCCCAGGCGCAGACGGACTGAGGCCCCCACCCGCAAGTCCCCCGGAGTGCTAAGAGCAAGACCCCGCCACCGCCCTGCAGCTCAGGCACAAGGTCTCCGTCCTCCATCCCTCAGGCCCCCACTGCACAGGTGCCCCCACCACACCCTGCCCCAGGTTCCCCCACCCACAGATATACCATCCCCAAGATGCTCCGGCCTTCTCCCCCTGCCACTTGCTCTCCCAGCACCACACCCCCGCTGCGCTTGTCTGTGCCACTGATGTGGTGAGGGTGTCCCCCCCTCTGTCCAACCCACCTTGCCTGTTCCCCATTCTCCTCCCCTGGAGGTAGGCACTGCAGTGGAGTCCACTACCGCCCTGTCTGACTTGGGCACTGCAGTGGCGGACCTGTCCACCCCATCTGCAGGGTCCACTGCAGTTGTGCCGGCACCCACGACATCTGTGTCATGCCCCCCAGTTGTGCCGGCACACACCATGTCAGACACCTCCACTGCAGTTGTCAGTGGCTCTCCAGCACCCACCACCCCTTCCCTGACTCCCCCTGGTGAGCCCTGATCCTGTCCCTGCGGTGCCTGGCCTGCCCCCGGTTGCCCCTCCTAGTGGATTGTCCCTGGTATTGTGCAGGCATGCATAGGGTGACATCTGCCAGTGTCACCCTGTTTGAACTTTGACAATGGACTGGCCATTGGCCTTTGCTCTTTTTCAGGACTTCGTTTGGCCTCAACACATATGCTGAATAAAGCAACTTTCTTTTCTCTAGTGCTCATGCTTCAGATGTACATGTTGTTGGTGCAGCTAACCATGCCCTTGCTGCAGTGATGGTGATATCTGGTCTCATGATTATGAAGTGTTACTGTGCAGGAACCCATGTGGTCCAGGGGGAATGTGTCCTATCATGTGGTGTATCCATGTCATCAATAGCAGCATCTGAGGGTGTCATGTGTTCAGTATTTGGCAATGGGTTTCCTACTTACATTGGCAATTTCATATCTGTGGCTTCCACCCCTGCACATCTGTTGTGCCTGCCATCGTTGCATTTGTCTACTTCCCTGACCGTGTTGCCATCTCCAGTGGACATGCAGGTTTGGGCATCAATGGGGAGGGACTCATCCGTGTAGTCAGTGCAACATTGCTATACAAGTGTGTTGGATCTGTGCTGATGATTCCGTTGGCACATCCATGACCAGGCTGATGTGATGGGAGCCCTCATTTGGTGCTAATTGTTGATTGTGTGACCAAGTGCTCAGCTGACATGATGGGGCCCTACTGAGGCAACATATGGCACAGCTTTCCTCACACAGGAGTGGAGTCCCCTCATGGCAGTGTGTACACGTGTGACATTGCCTGCGCCCAAGGTGTGTGTTGTATGTGCATGTCTGTGTGTTCACTTCCATTCATCTGCGCATGCTGTGATCCCTAGTGTTGTACCTGTTTGTGATGCTTGCTGACTTGAGCTATGTTCCCCCAAAGTCTTCTCCCTGTGTTCTCTGTGATGTGGGTGCATGGCACATTACTGGTCATCAGGGTGTCACCCATAGGTGTGTTTGCTGTCAGGGCAGAGTTTGTGTGCTGACGCAGATGGGTCACAGTCAGGTTTCCCTTTGGCACTTGTTGTTTGCCCCTGTCATGTGATTTCCAGTTTGTGTTATCTTTCAGTGATTGTGACACGTTGTGTGTGTGACTGCTGGCACTCCTTAGGGTCCGGGCTGCAATGTTGGTTGTTGTCTATGTGTGTTCTTTGTGGGTGACCTTGGCTTCTTCATTGGTGTGTGACTGTGGCTGGGATCCCATTGGTCGGTGTGGTATTGCCGTCATGTCCATGTACAGCGTAGTGTGCAGTGTGTCAGACATTCAGGAGTCTTGTTGAGTGTCCATGTGTGATGTGTTTCTACACCTTGGTTCCCACCCACCACCCTGGAATAGTCATGGGTGCATGTGCAATGTCACCAGTGCATGTGTACTTCACTGCTGCACATTGTTGGAGGTCGAGGGTGTGGTCTTGAGTGTGTGCAGATGAGAGTCGTTGCCCAGCTAGTCCCCTGCCTCCATGTTGGCCTTGGCTTACTGGCCATGCTGATTGATTTGTGCTTGTGTAGGTGTGATGGTAGTTTGTTGCTCAGGACACCTGACTGTGGTTCACAGTGTGAACGACATTTAGCTTTGTCATCACAGTGGTATTTTTCTTCAGCCCAGGGTCACCACATTGTGGGGGCCCTGGGGGTGGTGCTGTGGTGTGTCTGTGACTTGCTGTGTCAGTTGTTGTTCCTACGTGCCTGTGTGACATGTGTGTTTTGTGCTCCCTCTCACCTGTCAATGCCTGCTTGCCCACATAGGGGATTTGGATCCATGAGTTACCTTAGTGTGGCAGTGTATGCACATCTGTATGATTGGTATTCAGCTCTCCTCATGTGTTGTGTTGTTGCCTGGGGACACTGGCACCCCCACCCCTCACCTGCTGTGTATGATGACAGTGTTGGTCTGCCTGTTTGTGTTTGTGCATCTGCACCACTGCATTGGCATATCTTGGGTGTGCCATTGGCTGTATGTTGTTTGGTGTGTTTCCCCTGCTGTCCCTGGGACTCCTAGGTCATCGGTCAGCACAGTGATCATGGTTTGTGTGTCCCATTGCTGCCATGGTATGGTATCTGTTCACCTCACATCTGCTGTCTCCACAGGGTATCTGCATTTGTGTGCCCATTGGTGCAAATATGTGGGTCTGCATTCTGATGGTCACTTCTGTCATTGTGTCATTGATGACTGTTGACGGTCTCAGCCCCCATGGGTGTTGTTTGTCTGCACATGGCCAAAGGAATGTCTCATTTGCACTGCAGTATTTGGCTCCCCCAATTTATGTTGCAATGGGACACATACACTACTTTGCCACAGATGAGTTTTTGGTTCTGTGACCAGGAATGATCCATGCAGTTTGGCAGTTGCAGCTCTTTCTTTGTCAACAATTACCTTTTGGTCACTGTGATGATGAGGGTGTAGACCCCATTGCCACAATGGTCAAAATGTGCTTCAGCTATGGACCCCACACTTCCCTTTTGGTCACTGTGATGATGGGGGTTTAGACCCCATTGCCACAATGGTCAAAATGTGCTTCAGCTATGGACCCCACACTTGCCTTTTGGTCACTGTGATGATGGGGGTTTAGACCCCATTGCCACAATGGTCAAAATGTGCTTCAGCTATGGACCCCACACTTGCCTTTTGGTCACTGTGATGATGGGGGTTTAGACCCCATTGCCACAATGGTCAAAATGTGCTTCAGCTATGGACCCCACACTTGCCTTTTGGTCACTGTGATGATGGGGGTTTAGGCCCCATTGCCACAATGGTCATGGGCTGCTTGCATTGTGGGTGCCACACACATATATGTGTGGCACATGTGCTAGGGGGTCACATTGTATGTTCAATGTCATGTTCGGTGTTGTAGGCATTTGACACAGCCTGCTCACACGCTTGTCATGGTGGTGGGGGGATGTCTTAATCTTGCATTCCCTAGGTTGTGGTGTGCTTGTTGTGTCATGCATTGTCCATCCTATGAGTGGGGGTGGTAGTAGTGGTAGGCATCCAGCCCCCTGGCTAAGGGTGGTAGTAGTGGTAGGCATCCTGCCCCCTGGCTAAGGGTGGTAGTAGTGGTAGGCATCCTGCCCCCCTGGTTGAGGGTGGTAGTAGTGGTAGGCATCCAGCCCCCCTGGCTAAGGGTGGTAGTAGTGGTGGGCATCCTGCCCCCTGGCTAAGGGTGGTAGTAGTGGTAGGCATCCTGCCCCCCTGGGTGAGGGTGGTAGTAGTGGTGGGCATCCTGCCCCCCTGGGTGAGGGTGGTAGTAGTGGTGGGCATCCTGCCCCCTGGCTAAGGGTGGTAGTAGTGGTGGGCATCCTGCCCCCCTGGGTGAGGGTGGTAGTAGTGGTGGGCATCCTGCCCCCTGGCTAAGGGTGGTAGTAGTGGTGGGCATCCTGCCCCCCTGGGTGAGGGTGGTAGTAGTGGTGGGCATCCTGCCCCCTGGCTAAGGGTGGTAGTAGAGGTAGGCATCCTGCCCCCTGGCTAAGGGTGGTAGTAGTGGTAGGCATCCTGCCCCCTGGCTAAGGGTGGTAGTAGTGGTAGGCATCCTGCCCCCCTGGTTGAGGGTGGTAGTAGTGGTAGGCATCCAGCCCCCTGGCTAAGGGTGGTAGTAGTGGTGGGCATCCTGCCCCCTGGCTAAGGGTGGTAGTAGTGGTAGGCATCCTGCCCCCTGGCTAAGGGTGGTAGTAGTGGTGGGCATCCTGCCCCCTGGGTGAGGGTGGTAGTAGTGGTGGGCATCCTGCCCCCTGGCTAAGGGTGGTAGTAGAGGTAGGCATCCTGCCCCCTGGCTAAGGGTGGTAGTAGTGGTAGGCATCCTGCCCCCCGTGGGTGAGGGTGGTAGTAGTGGTAGGCATCCTGCCCCCCTGGTTGAGGGTGGTAGTAGTGGTAGGCATCCAGCCCCCCTGGCTAAGGGTGGTAGTAGTGGTGGGCATCCTGCCCCCTGGCTAAGGGTGGTAGTAGTGGTAGGCATCCTGCCCCCCTGGGTGAGGGTGGTAGTAGTGGTGGGCATCCTGCCCCCTGGCTAAGGGTGGTAGTAGTGGTGGGCATCCTGCCCCCCTGGGTGAGGGTGGTAGTAGTGGTGGGCATCCTGCCCCCCTGGGTGAGGGTGGTAGTAGAGGTAGGCATCCTGCCCCCTGGCTAAGGGTGGTAGTAGAGGTAGGCATCCTGCCCCCTGGCTAAGGGTGGTAGTAGTGGTGGGCATCCTGCCCCCCTGGGTGAGGGTGGTAGTAGTGGTGGGCATCCTGCCCCCTGGGTGAGGGTGGTAGTAGAGGTAGGCATCCTGCCCCCTGGCTAAGGGTGGTAGTAGAGGTAGGCATCCTGCCCCCTGGCTAAGGGTGGTAGTAGTGGTGGGCATCCTGCCCCCCTGGGTGAGGGTGGTAGTAGTGGTGGGCATCCTGCCCCCTGGGTGAGGGTGGTAGTAGAGATAGGCATCCTGCCCCCTGGCTAAGGGTGGTAGTAGTGGTAGGCATCCTGCCCCCCTGGCTAAGGGTGGTAGTAGTGGTAGGCATCCTGCCCCCCTGGGTGAGGGTGGTAGTAGTGGTGGGCATCCTGCCCCCCTGGGTGAGGGTGGTAGTAGTGGTGGGCATCCTGCCCCCTGGCTAAGGGTGGTAGTAGTGGTGGGCATCCTGCCCCCTGGGTGAGGGTGGTAGTAGTGGTGGGCATCCTGCCCCCTGGCTAAGGGTGGTAGTAGAGGTAGGCATCCTGCCCCCTGGCTAAGGGTGGTAGTGGTGGTGGGCATCTGGCACCCCCTGGCTAAGGGTGGTTGTGGTGGTTGGCATCCAGCCCCCCTGGGTTGGGGTGGTGGCGCGCATTCAGGCCCCTGTGTGCATATGTGGCATTGGTGATGGGCATCCCGCCCCTATGGTGCTGCTGGTGTAAGTATATTCAGATTCCCAGTGTATGTGTGTGATGTGTCGTGTACGTGTTGTATGTGTTTTGTGGTTGGTGTCTGACTTACCTTCTGCGCCGTACGCGTCCGTGCCTGTTCCGGTAGTATATGTAGAATATTGGTATGATCGGGACGAAGGGATTCATGGTTGGTTCGTGTCGTTCGTCCTTCTCGTTGCTTCGCGTCGTCCTCGTCGCTTGGCTTCGTCCTCGTCGCTTCGCTTCGTCCTCGTCGCTTCGCGTCGTCCTCGTCTGTGCTGTGTTCGTCTCGTAGCCGTGGATCGTGTTGTGGCGCGATTCGGAGCTTATGTGCGCCTCTCCCGGATGCTTTGACGTGCCGTGCGTAGCGACGGGTTCGGCGCGTACGGAAAGCGCATCGTACTTGTCCGGCCGGACGGGGCTGCATTTTCCCTTCCGTGCGACTCGATTCGGCGTTTCCGGATTCGCCTCGGTCGGAGAACAGGACCTGGTTTGGGTGAGTACGGCTCGGCCGG
Source organism: Calotriton arnoldi (assembly GCA_963921515.1). Classification (NCBI taxonomy): domain Eukaryota; kingdom Metazoa; phylum Chordata; class Amphibia; order Caudata; family Salamandridae; genus Calotriton; species Calotriton arnoldi. The sequence continues at coordinate 12,000 of CAWUFW010003267.1, forward strand.
ATTCTTTGCTGTTGTGCGCATCGTACTTGCTCGTTCGGTGTGCTGTACGGATCGGTCGGGAAACTGGCTTTCGCATGGCTTTTTTCCCGACCGAATAGTATTGGGTGCGCCTCCGACCGAGATCGGAATCGGCCCCAGAATCCGTACCGTACACGCGACAACCTACATAACACAGATCATGAACAAGCATGACCAACCCACATTTGACACTCCTTCCATTTTAGACTGCTTCTCAGAGTTTTACACCCGCCTATACTCCGCGCAATCGACTGCTACACCGCCTGAGATATGCCAATATTTAGAAGACATTGCCTTGGCATGGCTGTCGAATGAACACTGCAAGTATTTTTGCCATCACATCACTGAAGATGAGATAAGGGAAGCGATAAATTCCCTCCCTAATAACAAGGCTTCAGGTATGGATGGACTCCCTGGGGAGTTTTATAAAGAATTTAGAGATTTATTACTCCCACACTTGGCGGAGATGTATGAGGAAGCCTACGATGACGGCATGTTACCAGCTTCTTTGCGTGAGGCGCTCCTAATTACCCTCCCTAAGCCAGACAAAGACCCCGTGAAGTGCGAATCTTACCGTCCATTATCTTTAATAAATATAGATGCTAAAATATGAGCTAAAATTATTGCATCACGTATACAGCCTCTACTACGCATGCTCATTTTGCCGGACCAAGCTGGCTTTATTCCGTCACGATCTACCACGCAAAACATAAGGACCATATTTGCAATGTTTCACCACTTGAATCCGGATTTGCCAGCTGCAGCGGCCCTGCTGGACGCGGCGAAGGCTTTTGATTCAGTGGAATGGCCCTTCATGTTCACGGTACTGCATAGGATGGGGTTCCCATAACCGTTTTTAGGCTGGATAACATTACTATACACAGAGCCAAGCGCGCGCATTAGAGTTAACGGCTACACATCAGATCAGATTAGGATAAGCCGGGGAACGAGACAGGGGTGCCCGCTTTCGCCGCTTCTTTTTACGATAGCGCTAGAACCCCTAGCATGTAAAATAAGGCAAAAGCATGCGGAATCCGCCCTACAATTCCAACTTCGTCCAGTTGCTATATCGCTATATGCTGACGACATGGTTATTTATGCACAGTACCCAGATCGCAATCTAAACCCGCTAATAAGAGAAAATATTATGTTTGAACAATACTCCGGTCTCAGTATCAATTGGGACAAATCCGTGGTAATACCGCTTATGCCAGCTACGGTGCGGCCAAATCTGGACTACCTATTACAATGGCAAACTGAACCGGTAAAATATCTTGGGGTCTGGATACACCGTAACCCAGAGGGGGTAATTAGAGAGAATTACGGCAGAGCGCTGGCAAAACTGGAGGACCAGATAGACAGATGGCTTAAATTACCGCTCTCATTGGCGGATAGGATTGCAATACAGAAGATGGTTGTACTGCCAAAATATTTGTATTTATTTATGAATATACCAATTTGGCTCCCAAGAAGTTTTTGCACAACTACGAACAGCCATGTTGCGGCTGACTTGGGCGGGGAACCAGGCGAGAGTGGGCTTGAAAGTTCTGACCAGGCCATACCCCAAGGGGGTTTTGGAGCACCAGATCTCCAATTATACTTTTATTGCGCGCAGGCACAGCACGCTCACTACTGGCTACATCCACACGATCATATACCGCACATAGCAGTAGAGCATGACAGTGTGAAACCGACCCCTCTGATTGCTTTCCTATCTGACCCACGGAGGAACTCTCGGAAAGAGGTAATACACCCAGTACACTGCACATCGCAGGCATGGCACACGTTGGCAAAATGGGCACAGAAACTCCTGATATTTGCATACCTGCGACTGCGCATGGCAGTTAGAGAATTATATTCCTCTTTTCCAGATGAACCAAATACGCTTAACGCGTTACAAATCTTATTGACAGCACCAACACGTCAGCGCTTAGTAACGTGGTTATATGCTGCAACTCAGGGAGAACAGTGGCAACCCCCAAATAGGTCACTGCAAAGGTGGGAGAAGGCAGTGGGAAGCCCTATCGCTGCGTAGGACTGGGATTACAGCTGTGCGCTGCTGAAGCTGCTCACCCCAAACTGCAACCTGCGCATGATACACTTTAAATTCCTACATCAAGTATATTATACACCGGCAAAACTATATAAATGTGGACTGCGAACAGAGGACAAGTGCCACAGATGTGGCGCTGCGGGAGCAGACTTTTTGCACGTGGCATGGTCATGCCCACAGCTCCAGCCATACTGGCATGACGTAACTAGCACTCTTACACTTATGTTAGCAGAAAGAATACCTCATAACCCACTAGCATGCCTGTTGGGAGTACACAAAATAAAACTGGCTAAAAGACGTAAGTTTCTAGCTGTGGCATTATTGTTGGCCAAGCGCCGCATTGCGCTACGCTGGGGTAGCAAGCGCCCACCGCGATTTAAGGACTGGATCACAGACATGACATATTGCAAAGAAACATTGGAGACATACGCAGAAGAGATACCTCAGGCCTCCAGACCTAGGGATTTCTGGGAACCCTTAGTACAATATCTCAGCTCTACACAAACCACTGACTGAAAATCTACATAGCATACCGCTAGAGTGCCGAGCAGTGGGATCTCTCGTGAATAGCTGTGACAACGAGACAAATGGAGTGGAGATTGAATTGTGGACATGGGGACAGATGGTGTGCACTATGGTATACAGGGGACACGCACTAGAGCTGTTCTGATAACATCTCTATGGAAATGATACTCAATTACAGGCCATACATGTCACGGAATGTAAGATATCTGTACTTCGTAGATGTATACTGCGTCAGACTATTCTTGTTGTGTGACCATGTAATTTCTTTATGCTGACCAGAATAAATAAAATTAAAAAAATAAAAAAAAATGTGACAGCTCACACTTTGCTTGTATGTGGTACGGTGCGATTGGTGTGTGTATTTTGGTTCCAGCTCAGTTGGGTCTGCTGAGGTGATGTGTGCCTCAGGCAAATGCATCTGTGGCGTGATGTAATGTGATTGCAAGGTTGAAGGTGCATTGTTTCCGGAGTCATGCTTTCTGACTTATGCAATTACCTTGCTTCCTTCTCTTCCTCTGAGACGAATTAGTTGTTTTTGTGTTTTGAGGGCATAGTATGGTATCTAGAATTCGATGCTAAACCTCAGCACCGGGTAACTGATGTTGGCTTCATGTGTTTGCATCTCAGTTTGTTTAATGGATCATATTGGTAGTCAATATTCTGCACTCAATATTGTTTCAAGTCGCTATTTTGTAACTCAATCCTGTGACACACAATCACATCTGCCTCAGGGGGCTGAGAGCATTGGGATATTTTTTAGGCTGATATTTAGCAGCATGACCACAATCAGAGCTCTGTAAGAGTAAACGATGTAGGCCCTCATTCACCGGAAGAAATCATAAAGTTATTACTAAATATACACCTATGTTTTGGTTGAATTTATGATTTCTGGAATCCTAAAAGTATTTCAGGAGTACTCCTGGGAAGCTACAACTGCCACAGCTGATCTGGAGTGCTTAGAATTTTAAGCATTTATCCATGTGCAAATCAACATGGTGTACATTTATGCATGTGTAATATTTAGTGTCAGAACCCCTTTCAGAGGGCCATGGGCATGGAGGGGCTACTGGGCCCAACCGTGGTGGTTGAGGCCTTTTACTCCTGATGTCCCGGGGCCCGACCTACGATGGATCCTGAGCAACTGGCCAAGTACCCCTTCTGCACTTAACTCTCAGTGATACCTGTGGTCGAGCAGTCAAGGCTCCCTCAGGGGGGATGTAGATACAGGTCAGTAAACACGACTCATAACTCAAAATGCAAACAGTACGAACAATAAATCAATGTCCAGCCAAATAATTTCTTTTATAAGAAAAAGTATTTTATTTCTGACTCTAAACATGCATTGGGATGCGACATTCAAATGCATTAAAACAATCTCCCTTGTGGTAGGGGCTCTAGTAGTTGTCAGGCGAATACCTGTCCCACCCTCCTTCATGTAACTTGTTCAGGGTTATTCCCCATTCACTGGTGTCCACATCAGAAAATGCTAACTATTAGGCCGTACTCAAGAGTTCTCCCTTCTGACCTTTGAGGAACTTAGTCAAAAGTGTCTATGATGCCGCATTACCGTTAGCAGGAAGACCCCTGGGCCCCAAAGACCCAGTTTCAGTCTTACCCGCTGCAATGGGATGGCAGTGTTCAGCAGTACAGCAAGTGCCCTCTCCTCGGGTGCTCTCTAGTTCAGATCCTGTACAGTGAAGTCGGGCCATTCACGATAGACTGGGCAGCACATGGCGGTGCAGGCTCTCCCTGTTGTGGAGCGATGCCGGTCAGTTTCAAGTGATTGGAGCTGCTCCCGCTCTGCAGACAAAAAAAGTTAGTTGATCTTTTCCCTAGCAGATGGGGGTGCTGGTGTGATCCTCCAGCTCCCAACTGGAGGTCCAAGGTGGGTGCGACGCCCTTGGCGGCATCTCGGCAAACCTTATGGACTTCATCAGGAGCAGATCACTAAGCTAAAGTGGTAGCTGCAGCCCCTCCGGGCATATGGGGTTGCTGCAGTACTCACGATAAGGGCACACACTCTCCTTCGCCGATTGTCCTCATTACGGCGGCCCCTCCTGGCATATGGGGTTGCTGCAGTACTCACGATAAGGGCACACACTCTCCTTCGCCGATTGTCCTCATTATGGCGGCCCCTCCTGGCATACGGGGTCGCCGATCTCAGCAGTCACAGGTCCTGGGCACCTGGCCCAAACTCAGCTCACCGGTGACCCCCACTGACATATGGTGTCACCACAGCGCTGGGGTGCGGCTTGGTGCTTCCCGCCCAGTGCTTCCGATACAGCTCAGAACAATGTGGCCCTCTCCTAGCATACAAGGGTTGCAGAGCCAATACTGCACAGGCAAAAGCCCGATCGGTGCACAGCCTCACACCTCACTCAGAGAATCCTCGTGCACGGCTCCCTACTGGAATTTCCTCTCCCCAACGCTCCCATCTCCCTCACAGGGCACGTTGGTCTTGGCAAGCAGGCAGGCAATTGTACTCAAGGGTATGTGATCTTGGTGACCTGGGTGATGTCCCCTCACCCAGCAGGGAGACTAGCAGGTCTTTGCCCCCAGTCCTGGTCATAGAAAGAAGTCTTGCAGAGCTTCCCCTTCTCACACAACTAGTCTGCCTTCTTGGCAGATGACAAATTTTGGGGGACTCAATCTCCCCTTTTATAGTCCTTTTTCAGACACCAAAATGTAATTTAGGGTCTGAGTCTTTGAAACTTTATGTTGGGGTTTCTGCTTCTTCTGAAGTGGGCACTTCTCCTTTTCATCTTCCTTCATGAAAGAGGTCTGTCACAGCAGGCAGGGCTCCAAAGCTGATTATCCACAACATAATTCATGGGAGTGGCCACAGTTTATACCAGAATGTCAGCTGCAGTGATATGTGCATTAAAGGGTTAATCCCAGACCCCAGTCCTACTCTTTTTTATTCTCTTATCAGCTCCATCGCCCTTCCTGAGATGTGTCCAAGCCCCTTCCTGAATCAAAGAGCAGTCTTTTCAGATGTAAAGGAAGTCTCTTCCTTCCCTCTTGTGTGTCCCCACCCAGCTCACAGGAATGCAGCAATCCACAAATCTGTATGGGGGGAATTCCTCTCCTCATGCCTTCACCAGACAGGACTGGGCCTCATAAAAAGGAGCCCAGGTCCTCTATACAATGTACCATTGCAGGCACTCTTGCACTCAGTCGTACTTTCACAGCACACTATCTGTTCAGCACTAATAACTCTATGCCGTGCACCCTTACATGTACACACAAACTCAGTACACACACTCGGTCTGCACACATTGTTCAGCACGGAAACTCTTCTGTCTTCAACCAGGGTGTGCTATTTCAGAACACACGCACTGCCAGCACACACACTCACTATATGTGAGCTGCAAAACTCTTCATTCTTCATATATTATACCTCATACACCCAGCATATGCGGTCCCTGCGCATGCACTGAACAGCACTACATCTCTCATGTAATGTATTCACCTCAGGTATACATACACCCATATAATGCGCATTCCTTCTCCATCTCTGTGCTGTATCCTTCCCGGGCACACATGCAACCAATGCAGTCACTACTCCTGTGCTGTGCAGCACTCATATCTACCAGACGTAGGCCATGGGTGAATTAGGCACACAGCAGCGGAACTTTTAAAAAGGTGAGTGAGCCTGTAGGCCTCACTCTGGTGACACAGGGTAAAAAGGTGCTACTGATCACCACACAGCATGCTGCCACCACAGCACTCATGCTGCTTAACTCCTGGCGAAGGTGGTGGCCTTCCAACATTATGAGGGTAGCGCTTTGGGCACCCTTCCCGGTCCAACAAGACCACATTTCGTGAGACAGGCCTATGTCATGGCGCATACACAAGATCCGTGTTCGCCTATGACAAGAGAATCTGCATTAGGGATCCAGATAACAGTACAGTTGGGCACTCAGGACAGGGGTAGACGTCTCTTACCAGGCAGAGGACTTTTCTGTCTCAACATTTAGCAAGTGTCCTTCTGCGCTTCTACAATTTAAAAGGGAGAGTAGCTGTACTTTTTGGCAGCAGTGCAGTACTGTTAAATGGTGAATACCAGCACTTCTCAGTAGCAAATAGGTCCTCTGAGATAGTGAGTACTTGCACTTCCATATTCCAATTTCAAGCTCTGTTGGCCACTGGTGAGGTATTCCTAGATGTACCAACTTCGGTGGAGGCCATCCTCAGCTCTGGGGGATTATTCGAAATATGTTGCATATGGAAGTGGTAATTACCCCACACAGGAGGGTGAAAGGTCTACCACACAAATTCTAGATCAGACCACCTGTCTGTAAAAATAAAATATCACATTTCTTTGGGTTAATTTTATTGTACATGACTCGTTACAAAAAATGAAAAAAAAAATTGGAGGCCTTATTTATGAGAAGTGGCGCATCGCTGCGTGAAAACAGCGATGAGTCCCTTCTCAGTGCCTCCTCCTTGCGACATGATGGATGCGTCATATTTACTGTATGACGCATCATGTCGCAAGGAGTTACAGATACGTCAGTATTTCTGACGTATCTGTAGGCGCAAAAGTGACGCATTGCTGGGGTGTGTCTGAAAACAGACGCAACTCCAGCAATGTGTCCTTTCACATGGGGAAAGCCCTATATGAAAGGGCCTGCGTCACCCTTACGCCTGCTGTGAGGCAGGTATAGGATATTGACGTAATAGCGTCCTAGAAGTGGCGCACTGATATCTCATAGATTTCAATGCGCCACTTCTACGAGGCTTTTTGAAGGGGAACGCCCACCCTTCATACTTTATACCTGGCGCAGGTATAATGTGGCGCAGGGGTTTACAAAGTGACGCATCTGCCTAGATGCGTCACTTTGTAAATAGGGCGCAACATGGTGCATTTTTTACGATGCCGGTGCGTCACAAAAAAGTGACGCACTGGCGGCGTAAAAGTGACGCAAGGCCTCATAAATAAGACCCTGGGCCTTTACAGTGAACTATATCACATGTTGTGGTACTTACTGCCGCTACAGAGTTGTGAAAGATCAATGTCCATTGTCAGCAATTATCTTCTTGTATTTTATTGTAGTGAGCAGCTGATACATGCACAGGGCCCAGAGGATGACTCCAACTCTGCGCACATTCAAAGGGAAACATTATACATTTCACTTAAAAACGCCTAGCTAGCCAATGAACAGCATTTCCTTACTCCTACATCACTATGACGTATGAAGACCGTGATTATATGGAAACCAAACGAATGCATAAAAACTACGACCCCACAAGAGTCTTTTGGGATTTCCAAAAGAACTGTTAAAGGGAAGGTGTTTTCCTGCTATAACTAGTGTATTTGGCATTAGGAGTATAAAGAAACAAACACATATGTGTAAGGTAGGCTAACGTGTTAGGGCTTTAGTTGAATATAGTTCTCATTTCCCCCTTACTGAGTCAGGAATATTTGACCCAGAGGAGAAGAAGGCGTCGGCCTTTGATCCTGGCCCATGTAATTGAGTCTGAACCTCGAGATTTGATTTATCTGCTTCCTATCCACGAACTGCAATGTGATTATACTGTAGTAAATGTGCATTAAGTTCACGCTTTGGCCCCGGGCCACGTTCCAGTGATTGAGTGCATGTTTTCAGGCTGCAGGCTTTGATAAAAGAGCTATGTATCTTGATAAAATCTAGTAACTAAATGAATAGCTGAAGAAAAGTTTAAATGTGTGCAACCAATTTGTACAATTAATAAAAAAAACTCATATTCCTTTGAAGAATGTTTGACTTGATAATATCTGCTTTTCATGAGTAAATGTTGCATGTTAAATGGCGGAAACTGAAGAAAATACTATGTTGGAACTGTGGGCATTTTCATATTTCGCTTTTTTTCGCTCTGGTGTTAAGAAATATCGAATTTTCACAAAGCTCAGAGCAGATCTGGAATAGAAAGGCAGGGAACCAATGCTGCACGGTAGACAAATGTAAATACGAATAAAGAGACTGCAAACAACTAAAGCTCAGAACAGATACATGATTTAAATGAAGGTCGCCATCTTTATGGCATCGGTATGACCGCCGTAGTAAAACTTCCATCCACAGAGGATTGTGATAGACGGTAGTTGATGCTCACCATCCCCAACAGACAGGTTCTGTTTGGACTGGAGCTCATGCACGACCTATTCCACATATTTCAAGATGTTAGTAGTCATCTGACTGTGCGACTGGCTGGTTACAGAGTACTTGGTGTCCCTTGGCGGGCTTAGACACAATTTACTGCATTGTTGTACGAACCTTCTCCTCTCAACAAGTGGGCCCAACGAAGCCTGTTTGTTTGCTGTGTACATGCTTCCATTATTTGGTTTGTCCTCTGTGCATTATTCTGTTGGTTTGTTCCACATGTGTCCGCGCACAGCGCCAGGAACCATGGCCCTCCGGTAACCCACGGAAACTCCGCTGCAGAGCTCCGAGCCCTGTCCCCTAGATGCCGCAATAATAACTGCTGCATCGCATCTCCTCGATCAACAGTAGGACCTTTTTCCTGCCGGCATTGCCTCTTCGCCTGCAACTCAGGACTTCCCTCCCTCATGGAAACCCTCGCAAAACCCACAGCACTGACCACGACCACCCCAAAACTACTCCACTGCTTCCTACTCAATGCCCAATCACTCTGCAAACATGCTACTGAAATCTGGGACAGAATCACCACCCTCACCCCGATGTTATCTTCATCACAGAGACCTTTCTCCACCCCCCTCCTCCACACCCTGGCATTGCCACCGCAACACCCAATGGCTTCAAGATGACATAACAGGACCACACCAACAAACACGGATGAGGCATCGCCATCATCTTCAAATAAACCATCAGTTGCACCACCACCACGAAAGACACCACACCGATCATGGAACATCTCAACTTGTAACTCCAAACCAACAGCAGAACTACCATTAATGGCACCTTCGCCTACAGACCCCCAGGACCATGGCCCGGCTTCTGCGACACCATCCCCAAATTAATTGCCCCACTAGCCATTGACTCAAAGAACTACATCTTCCTCTGTGACCTAAACTTCCAGCTCAATGACACCAAAGATGCAAACTCCACCAACCTCCTGAAAAGCATGAGCAATATCAGCCCCACCCAACTGGACACCTACCCCACACTCAGCGCAGGGCACACACTTGACCCAATCTTCACTGCTTGCAACAGAGTCAAGTACAGTCAGTTCACCAAACTTACTTAGACCCACCATGGCATCGTCCACTTCACCATTGCAGGATCCCATGCACCATCCCCAGGCCCCCAGCTCCTCCCACCACAGCTGGAACAGATTGATAAAGACCCAATGGATGCACACCCTCGACACCACTCAGCCAGACTCCGTAGACAAACGTCCAGAATTTCTCTACAGGGATAATCAACTGCACTAACAGAGTCACCGGCTTCAAGCCAGCCAAGAATAGCAAATCCCTAAAACAAGCTAGCTGGTATACACCAGAACTCAAGACAATGAAACACAACTGCAAACAATTAGAAAGAAGATGGCAGACTCACCTCCATTCCCAACGCATCCATCACCACGGCCGCTTTCCCCAACAGATGGAAACAGGTAGAAGTCAGACCTCTCCTCAAGAAACCCTCCGCCGACCCCAGCGAACTCAAGAACTACTGCCCCATCTCTGTGCTCCCCTTCTCCGCCAAAGTTCTCAAGAAGTCATTCAACCACCAACTCATCGAACACCTAGAGAGAAACAGCCTGTTGGACACCGTTCAATCTAGGTTCTGCGCCAACCACAGCACCAAAACCACCTTAATGGATGGCATCAGAACCCTCCTCTACTGGGGTGAAACAGTGTCCTTGATCATCCTCAACCTCTCAGCTGCGTTCAACACCATATCCCACCACACATTCATCAAAAGACTCCACCACATCCTGATCCTGGGAGACCCCCTCAAATGGACCGCATCCTTCCTCACAGGCTGAACCCAGAGAATCAGCCTACCACCCTTCACTTTGGAACCCAAGAGCACCCTCTGCATCATCCCTCAAGGCTCATCCCTCAGCTCCACCCTGTTCAACACCTACATGACACCCCTAGCCAACTTCATCGGAATCCATGTCCTCAACATCATAGCCTAAGAGATCAACACCCAACTCATCTTTTTGATCTCAGAAGACCCCTCCACCACTAGGACTAACTTACCCAACTGCATGACGAGCGTCACCAACTGGATGAAGACCAACTGCCTGAAGCTCATCATGGACAAGACTGAAGTGCTGATATTTGTAGAACAACACCTCCCCATGGAATGACACCTAGTGGCCCTCCGAACTTGAACCCACACCTACACAAACAGACCACACCTGCAATCCTGGCATCATCCTGGACAGCAAACTCACCATGAAATGCCCGATCAATGCAGTCTCCACCTGCTTCTACACCCTCTGCATGCTCTGAAAGATCTTCAGATGGCTTCCCGTCAGCACCAGGAAGACCATCACTCAAGCCCTAGTCACCAGCCGGCTGGACTATAGCAACACGCTCTACGAAGCAATCACCACCCAACTCCAGACGACAGGGAAGTCAGTTGCCAGACTCATCCTCAACCTCCCCAAACAGACCCACATTACTGCTCACCTCAGGAACCTCCTCTGGCTCCCCATCCAGAAAAGATGCCAATTCAAGATGCTGACACATGCCTACAAGGCCTTCCACGACCAAGGACCAGCATACATCAACCACCACCTGAACTTCCACCAACCCTCCAGACACCTGTGCTCTGCCGCCCTCGCAAACATTCCCCTCATCCGCCGAAGCTACAGTAGAGGACGCTCGATTGATTGATTAACATGCATGTACCATGCCATGTGTTATCTTCCCTTTCAGGTGGTTGCTGATTATTTTGGCCCCTACTAATCGTCCCATCCTCTCTCTAGCAAACTATATTAGATAGTTTCACACACCATTCTCAAATATCCAATATTAGGGTGGAGGATTCCATTCTTCTGTAAGCTTCATTTTTTATTTTATTTTCTGTGTGCCTCGGAATTGCTCTCTCTTGCTGTGTCAAAACTATCTATTAGAGGACGGAAAGATGGACATTATTATTTACCTGTAGCCCCGTGCTTTTGTCTATTATTTCCCTTTTTTCTTTTTTCATTCCTTTTCCACACATATTTCAGTTTCTTTTTGGGGTTTTTCTGATATTTTCCCCTCTTTTCATCCTACTATCTTTTGTCTTCTATCCTTTATTTTTCTAGGTTTTCCTGCACCCCTTCTGCCTTCTTTCACCCGCTTTTGATTTTTTTCACAGAATTTTGTAAATTTCAATTAGTTCTTTGGAGAAATGTCACTTTAAAAGTGTTGAATTTCGAAGTGATTATTTTTCTGTGTTAAGGTAAAACATTCCATGTGTTTTGGAAAGTGGCTAAGTCTGATCATTCTTGACCATGGGGCTCTCTGGTGAGCTGGACATCAAATGTATTGTATTCCCTCAGAGGTAAAGGGGATTATGCTCATGTTGGCCAGGTACCGTTCTAACAGTCTAGAGCCTTGAAGATATATGGCTTGTCAATAGGAGCTAGGAGATGAATAGCTGTCAGATGGCTATGCTCTATATATGCTTGTACCTGCAGAAGATAAAGGTGGGTTCATCTAGATATATTCCAGTGTTTAATCTATGGGTGAGAGAACCAAGGTAATGGTGGCTTTATACTTGTTGAAAGAGTTGTCGCAAGATTGTCATGGTCAAGAAAGAGGTGTCCTTAACCTGCTTCAGCTGCAGAGGTTAGAGGTCAGTGTCTTTGATATACCAAGATTCCTCACTTTACTGGGCGTGGATGGAGCTCTTATCACCACTGGATATTTAGCGGTGGTGTTGTTCTTGGACCAGTTTCAGTGGGTGAGAATTGTCCTGCAAGCGCCAGTAGAAGATTAAACATCAGCATGCCAAGCTACTCCTCACCTTGTTCTCACTACTCCACATTAATTTTCGAGAGAGAATTATACTTCAGATTCATAAAACACGGGTGGTTTAAGAGAAGCCACGCAATAGGGTAAGCATGACAAAAGAACTCAAAAAGTCACACGTACACCCATTACTGAGGAAAACAAACTTTGGCCCACTGAACCCTGACAACTACAGACCGATTACAAATGGACCTTTCCTGGGCAAACTGATAGAAAGAGCAGCTTTCATCCAGATGTCATAATTCATTGAAGATAATGCCATACTTTCAGACTTCCAAACGGGATTCTGTCCAGGAAGAGGCATAGAATCTGCCCTCATTGCCATCTGGGATGACCTGAAGAACACAGTTGACCGCAACTGGGTTGCTGCACTACTTCTCTTGGACCTCTCGGCTGTCTTTGACACGGTTGACTATGACACTCTGATACAAAGACTCTACGAAGCCGGCATTGAGGGGACTGCTCTAGACTGGATCGCATCCTACCTTCGCAACAGGACTAATGTCATCCATACGCCACACCCCTTTCTTGTCCAAACCGTATTTCACAAAAGCGGGGGTCCCTCAAGGCTCTATCATCTCGCCCATGCTTTTCAACATCTACATGAAGTCATTACCAGCACTGATCAATCAATTTCACCTCATGTGCTATAACTATGCAGATGACACACAAATACTCCTTCAACTTGAATGCCCCAAAGACTTTGGAAACTCGCCAATTTTCAATTGTCTCAGAGCCGTGGATCAATGGATGACGTGGAGCCATCTCAAATTGAATACTTCCAAAACGGAAATACTCAGATGTGGTGAATGGAAACATTATGACCCGCTCACCGCGTGGCCTTATGATCTGGGAACACCGCCTAAAGTATAGAAGGACGTATGAAACCTCGGAATGACTATGGACTCCAAGCTATCAATGAATGCCCAAGTGGACAAACTAGAAAGATGAAGCTTTGTTACTATTAAAACTCTGCGACGAATCTTCCCCCATTTGGGATTTCCACACAAGGTCCAGGCTACCATCTCCCTTGTTCTGTCCAAACTTGATTACGCCAGTAGCCTCTACCACGGATCACCTTTAACGACCATGAAAAGACTCCAACAGATTCAGAACTCGGCTGCCTGACTACTCTTTCATATAAAACCGCAAGACTACATCTCCCCTGCCTTAAAAACTCTACATTGGTTACCGGTTGCCAGAAGATCCACGTTCAAGCTGCTGTGTATCACCCACAAAGCGATACATGGAACAGGACCGCTCTTCATCAGGAATAAAATCACCAAACACATTCAACAAAGGAATCGCCACTCTAGAGTGGCACCTCGCCTCAAAATCCCAACGTACAAGAAAAAAAACATGGGTGACACATCCTTCTCTGTTCAAGCAGCCAAACTATGGAACTCTTTACCTCCCAATATAAAATCCAACCTGATCTTCAGTAAACTACTCAAGAATTGGCTCTTCCCCACATAACCACCATACACACACAGAAATATACAACATATCCCTCTGTATATAAGCATGTATTTGTACTATAGATATGTACCTATATAGGTGTATTGCTTTGTATAAACGTGTAGAATAATTGTCCTCTACCTCCACTCTCTCATTCATCCCAAACCCCATACCACTGCTATGATCCCCAAAATAACTCTTTCTAGACTCTTCCCTCCTCTACCCCTCCTTGCATCATCTCATACCTCTTTTACTATTCAGATCTCCCAAACAAGCCTTTCTAAACCATTCCCTCTGACGTTTCCCCTCCACCCCCCTTTACTCATCCCAAACCCCCTCCAATTGCTATGAACTCCCCCCAAAAAAATTCTAGACCCTTCCTTTTTTTTTATCCCTCCACTATTCCCTTTAGAATCCAAATAACAGACTAACATGCCCACCGCTCAAATCAAATTAATTTCATATTTCCCTACACTAATTCACCGCTAATCCTTTTTGGGTTCCAGAGTAGCCTGCTACTTGCCGAAAAGTGCTACAACACTTCATCAGGGGAGCAAGCGCTATATAAATGAAAACCCTTCCCTCTTCCATCCCTCCACTATCCTTCTCAATCCAAATAACAGACTAACATGTCCACCACTCTAATTAATTTCATATTTCCCTAGACTAATTCTCACTAATCCTTTTCTGGTTCCGGATAGTGTGCTGCTCACCGAAAAGAGCTTCAACACCTCATCAGGGGTAGCAAGCGCTATATAAATGCAAACGTTTTCCTCTTATATCCCTCCACTATCCTTCTCAACCCAAATAACAGACTAACATATCCACCGTTTAAATTAATTTCATATTTCACTATACTAATTCACCACTAATCCTTTTATGGGTTCCTGAGTAGCATGCTACTCGCCGAAAAAGCGCTTCGACACCTCGTCAGGGGTAGTAAGCGCCATATAAATGCAATTACAATACAATACAATGTTTTTTAAAAATATAGATATCCATTAGCTCTGCTTAACAAATGTACATATTACTGATAGTTACACTATTCTTTGTGTTAACATGTATATAAGTGACTGCATAAATAAGTAAATTGTTTATCATAACTATCTACAATTGCTTCACCATTGAATTACAACAACAAAAATAAATAAATAAAATGAATTTAAAGCACAACAACACATGAAAGCCGGAGTTTATTTAATGCATCTTTAATCTACATATACTACCTTCCTTTATGCATCTATATACCTTCCATGTACTTATGGATCTATATATTTATTACTTTTCTTCGAATTCAGCATATCCAATGCACTACCCTATTTCTCACCCTATACCACTCTCAAGATATCCTATACCTCAAATCTCTGACTGATCTCAAACCTCTTTCTACTACTCTTTCCAATGCACTATCCTATTTCTCACCCTATACCGCTATCAATATATCCTCTACCTCTACTCTCTCATTCATCCCAAACCCCATACCACTACTATGATCCCCAAAATAACCCTTTCTAGACTCCTCCCTACTCTACCCCTCCTTGAATCATCTCATACCTCTTTTACTATTAAGATCCCCCAAAACAAGCCTTTCTAATACCTTCCGTCTGATCTTCCCCCTCCACATCCCTTTTACTCATCCCAAGCCTCCTCCTACTGCTATGAGCTCCAAAAAAAAAAAAAATTGTAAATCCTTCCCTCTTCTATCCCTTCACTATCCTTCTCAATCCAAATAACAGACTAACATGTCCAACCCTCAAATTAATTTTAAATTTCACTATACTAATTCACCACTAATCCTTTATGGGTTCCGGAGTAGCATGCTACTCGCTGAAAAAGCCCTTTGATGCCTCGTCAGGGGTAGTAAGCGCTATATAAATGCAATTACAATACAATTACAATACAATACAGGGAATTATATAAGAAAAAAATCATTGCACATTGATGCTGCATAAGGTGGGACTGAATAAGTTAAGTTTGGGGAATGAAATAAAATCTAAAGCACAAAAGATTTTGTCTACACATTAACTCAGGTACATACAGGTCCATGGTGTAGGCAGTGTATTCTCTGCATTCTGGTTCTGTGTTCATGGATGCGCTTGCTTCGGGGTGCGGACTGCAGTGGAGGAGCCAACCAGCTTGATATAGTACACTTCACTGTGTAATGCATGAATAATAAATGTATTTTTTAGTTTGCTGATAACTTTAGCTCGGTTTGACAAATCTATACGAAGCATTCCATAAAATAGTCTTATCCACCTCTGCTCCTCCCTGACAAGCTTTGTGGTGATCCGACAAGTGGGGTTGAGAAAAAGGGGTGGTACCAAAACGCATTTTCCCCATGCAATCTTTCCTAGGAAAACTGGACACAGCTACAGCCAAAATGGCTGAATGCAATTCCACCAAATTTGGGAGAAAGCTACATTGGTACCCAGAAAGAGTGCTTGTTGTAATTTGGTGTAAATATGTTCAGTAGTTTTTGATAAATTTAGATTCAAAATGTATGTATCTGTGGATCCAACAGATCGAAAGATAAGATCTGACTGGCTACCACCACACCAACAAAGATATTGCGTCAGCCATTTTAGGGCTCAGGGATTCAGTCCCCGGTCCTGTGAAAAGATTAAAAATACATACAGGGGCAGAGTAGGGATACCCTGACCCCATAGGCCTGTTGGGGTGGTCCCAGAGGGACCATCCCTGGGGCCAAAAAAAGTTGTTGTTTATTAACGGATCCGTGGATCGGCAGAGGATTCGTGGTCTCATTTTTAAAAAAAGTGCAGACTCCTTCCCTTTTTAAAAATATGGCATTCAGGGTGGGCCAAGGCCCATGGAGTCAGCGCCATATTTCGTAGGTGGAGGGGGCATGTGACTCTCATCCCTGTGCCTTCTGGTGGCCCAGGGGGACCCCATCTTCTGGGGCCAGCATTATATTTAGAGGAAGGGGCATCGGGCCCCCTCCCCAGGCCTTCTGGAACCCCTGGGGACCTCATCCCAGAGTCGATCTTATATTTAGGGGAGGGGAGTGTGTGGCCCTCCTCATCAAGTCTTAAGAAGGCCATGGAGACCCCATTCTTTAGGGCCAGTACGTTTTTTTTAGGGGAGGGGCATGTGTCACCCTACCGGTGTCACAACAAAGCACTGTCCCGAGGACCTCATCACCCTGGACACTATTGTTCAGGCTCCCATCAGCACCCAGTATGGCAGGGGCGGCGGGGCTAAGTTAATATAAAATTTGAGTGGCCCAGATGGGACCAGGACACCAAAAATAAAATAAAACTCATAAAAGGAATAATAAATGAGACGCAGGTGCCCCTCATTCATTAGTCGCTGCTCCTGGAAAGGAGCACCCTATAATGCCCTGCAAAGGCGTTTAAATTATATTTTTTGTTCCGGTTGGTGTCCCTAGAAGGGTCATAGGCACCATCAACCATTTTATATGTTGTGGAGGTCTGCAGAGAGCCCCACAGACCCCCAGGAATATTAAGAACAAACACAGTAAGTCTCATGGGTCATTGAATCCATGATCCCAGGAGAACTTACCATATTTTCTTAAAGCAGTCTGAACTGGAGCTGGATGCTGTTTAGCTGGAGTGCAGGGACCCACAGACATTTTAAGGCATGGGCAAAGTGGGCCCTGCCTCAGGGCCCCAGCCTTTGAGGCATCTTGTCTGATGACCTTGAATAATTCTGAAACGGATTGTTTTAAATACTGTTTTCCTTTAATTTATTTTTTATGTGGGTGATGTATGGGAGTCTATTACAGATATTTTGCAGAGAAATGTTTATGTTTTTCAACACGTAGCAACATACATAAAATAAGTTTCTTTTAGATCAAAACAGCCCTTCACATTTCAGAAATAGGAGGGGGGGGTCACAAAGATTATTTGCAATACTACTAGTTAACTGCTTCCATATTGTAATATTGAAAACACGCCACTATCCTTCAATATTAGATTAAAACACATTTAGGGGCTAATTACGACTTTGGCTGTGCGGGAGCTGGGAGGCACACCACCGCCCCGCTCTCGCACCACCAAAGTCGACTGCCGCCCACCCGCCAGATTAGGAGTTTTCTCCTGGTCTGGCGGGCGGTCCTTTGGCATTCCCACGGTGGTGCCTTTAAAAAAGGCACTACAATGGGAACACCAAAGCAAGTTCCTGCACGGCATGGACCGTTTAGTCCATGTCGTGCAGGAACTGGACATGCATGTACACAGGGGGGCAACCCATGTTCCCCCCTGCATGGATCCCAGTGTACAGGGGCAATAGGGGGTCCCCTTAGCTTCCCCACCGCCAGCATTTTCATGGTGGGCTCACCACCATGAAAAAGCTGGCGGTGGGGAAACTTAGAATATGCTTGGCGGTGCTTCAGTGGCACCGCCAAGCATATTGCTGCCCCAGACAGCCACGCCACCACCAGTGAATGCGGTTCCCTGGGAGGCGGCGGTCCCACAACGGTCCGACCGCCGTACTTGTAATATGGAGATCCGACCACAGGTGCGGCGGGCCCCGACCGCCACCGCACCTCTACCACAGGTTCGGTGGTCTGATGGACTGCCAAACTCGTGATCAGGCCCTTAGAATTTGGAAGAGTGTGCCTGAGCACTGTCAGTGCCCTAGCCAAAGAAGGCACCAAAGTGCTGAAATTGTAACCTAAATTCAAAGCTGCTCCGGGCAGGGTCCCCCATATTACATTTGGTCCATTGCCCCCGAAATCCTTAAGATGTCCCTGCAGGGACTCTCTTGCGGTTGTCCTATGGCTGCATTTTGTTGCCTGAAAAATGTTTAAAAAAGACACAAAGACATGTTTGATATTTTTTTAAATGCTTTATTGAAAATATTTTGTGACAATAACTAGTATTTAACATTGCAATGTGTTAATGTATAAAAATTAACATTGATTATAGTTATTGGTGACTTTTTGACAGCGACAATCGGTCTGCTTCATATATGTTGATTTGCTGACCTATTGATAAAGCCAAAAGGCCCATTGCTTTTTATAGTTTGATGTTCGGACCCTTTGAACAAACTAGTTGGTCTGCCTTACTTAAAATGACAACCTTTATATTGTTAGAAAGGATTTTTTTTAACACAACCATTGTTATTTTACTCAGTGGCTCTCATGCTTAAAGGGATTTATGGGTCTCACAGATGGGTAAATAAATCCTCTTCCATATTGAGACCCTCCGGTGCCCTGGTGTTAAGTTCCAAAATGCAACAGGACTCAAGTCTATGTAGCTGTCTCTCTCTGTTAGGGTTCCTGGGCACTGAAGTCAATGATGAAATATTTCAAGTCACGATCATTACTAGCATGCACTTCCTGAAAGTGACATGCTACTAGGTAACTCTTATCAATTATTTTTAAGGCTTGCAGATGCTGAAGTATTCTCTTGTAGGCCTGTAAAATCGTACTGCCCACATACATTTTGGGGCAAGGGCACATAAGGATATAAACAACAAACTCACTTTTACAATGCAGAGCTCCTTGTACCTTGAGTGGCGTTCTAGTAAGTTGTGATACAACTTCTGTTGTAATAATGGCATGACTTATATTTATAAAAAAATTTAAAGCCACCGCGACTCATTAGCCACATTTTTCATTCTGTCACTTCTGGACTTCTTTTTACCAAGTATTGCCTCATAGAGTTCACTCACCTGAAGATGATAAGTGGTCGATTGTAGACTTTTTTTAACCAATGACTGGGTCACTTCTGGTAAGGTGCCAATGTTTGTACAGAATCTTCCTAATGGCACCTTGGTCTTGCCTGTATCCAGTGATCAATCGATACTCCTGCTTCTTGGTTTTAGATTTAGATTTCTGGGCAATTAATAGTGTCTCACGATTGATCAAACCGGCTTTTTGCCTTGTCTCTTGGGTGATTTCCTTACTGTACCCTTTCTGTTGGAAACATTGTGTTAATACATCCTGCCCCTTATGCAATTAAACACTTTCACTGCAATCTCTCCTTATTGTCAGAATTGCTGCATACGGTATGCAACATTTTAGATAATGAGGGTGGGACATGGAAGCATTTAAAACAGTGCCCCCGCTGTTGGTTTCCTGTATGATTTTATTTGTAATCTACCGTTATCCACATACACAGTCAGATCTAAAAAATGAACCTCAGCAAGACCCCCCATGTGATAAAGAAATCATCAATAAAACGAGTCCATAGAACCACATGAAATTCCCATTCTCTGGAATATCGTTTATGTAGCACCTGCTCCTCCCAAATGTCCATATGCAAATTACGATAGCTGGGGGCTAAGCAGGTGCCCATGGCTGACCTCTGACCTGTCTGAAGACCTTTTTGTCTAACATGAAATAGTTATTGTACTATTCAATCATGCTCAACAGCATTTGAGTGTGCTTCCAAATAATATTGTTCTAGTGCTAAAACAAAGCTCTCAGTCCTTCTTAAAGCACAATATGACTGTGCAAAGAAGCAACGTGCAATTTCATTAGTAGAAAGTCAGACTCCCATGGTATATCAGATATCTGCTTCAGGAAATCACCATTGTTATGGATATATATAAAGGCAATCTACTAGCATAATCCCTTTTGGAAGAGTCCACATACTTGGACGTGTATCTAAAGGTGCTCCCAATGGCTGAAATAACAGGCCTTCCTGGGGTACACTCTCATATTTATATATTCTGGGGATGAGGTAAAAAATGAGAATTCTCTGATGGTCATTCTTTAGGAACAGATATTCTTCTTGGGTCTATAGGCATTTGCTACCACATTCCACGAAATCCAAATGTTATGGAATTTTGACTTTGTTTATTTCCACTCTGGAGGCTTCCACATAGCATGATGCATCATTCAATTAACTATATGCCTTAGTTTTATACAAAAGTAAAGGCCAAAGCAGAATATTGTACACTTTTGTCCAGTTCTCGAATTAACACATCTGATCTTTCCATTAATGTATTCATGAAGGTCATGTATTGCATCGGCTTATTGGAAAAGGCAGTCCTGTTGGAGTTCTTGGTGTACAACTTTTTCAGGCCTTGTATGACCAGATCCAAGAATATATCCAAGGCATCGTGTTGCAATACTGGCATAAATGTGGAAGTCTGCTTGAACTCGGTCCAAACTTGATCGAAAACATCTAGTCCCAGTGCATCTATCAGTGATGTTTCTGATGTATTTCCCTCTGTACCCAATGATTCCTTCTCCTATTGGTGCAAGGTCCCCTATTACCTTGTTACTCTAAATCTTCTCATGTAAGACTCCTCGCTCTAATGTAAAGCGCTCTGACACCTCTGGTAATGTACTTGCTCTATAAAATAGCATAAAACAAATAAATCTGACACCTGAAGACTGGATGGATTACTTGAGGATACACTCGCTTTTTGTTTGGCTCCAGAGTGCTGTTTTGCATAAACCTTACTGAGCTTAATGAACTTAAAGATGTCAATTCTCGTCTGACTGTGATTAAATGTTGCAGTTAGACCATAAGAAAGACCAAGAGGAAGAACCTGTTGTTCTTCTTACGTCAAGCTAATGTCTGACAAGTTCAGGATAGTCTGATGGTCTTGTTCAGCCTGACATTTAAAATCATCTTCTAATTCCTCCATTTCCTCTAGTAACTTCTTCCAATCTATTTCTGCATATTTTAACAGATTGATGCCTCTATATTGTTGGCTGTAAATTTCTTTAACATCTCCGTGTGAGGGTTCTCATAACTCGGGGCAATTCAAACGCACAAGCCCCTCAGAATTCGCCCCACTTCAAGGCATCTTTCGAGTGATTTACATCCCCATCATTTAGTTGTCTCACTTCTTGAGAGTTTTTCAAGCTTTTTGAGTTTGTAACGCACATCCTCGCTTTTCGGCATTCTCCAGTCAGTACTTGTCACGTCAATGTCAGTTGTTGCAATATCGTCTTTGCAAACTGTTTTTGCTCCTTCCTCACTCTCCTTCAACCACTCTGTGACGTAGTCATTGCTGCAACGTTTGAGAACTTCTCACTCTCAACTACAGCATACATATCTATCCAGTTTAATGCTGTATACCTCTCGCGCTTCCATGGAAATTCACTCACCAGCTCCGAGACCTGTTCTGTCGGGCGCCCTTTGACCACCCCCGACTCCCAGTCTCGTTGTTGCGTATACGCAGTCCAACAGCAATCTCTTAGCGGGGGTTACCCATGAAGATGTTCGTGAAAATTCATCAAACAGCGCCAAAGTTATTAGCAAAACAATAAATGCTTTTCCCATGGAATCACTGACCTAAATATAACTCAGTAGTGGCTCCTCCGCTAAGAAACAACTCTGTGGCGGCTCCTCCGCTAAGAAACATATCGTTATTATCATTTTATTTTCTCTATTGCAGTTCGTGGTGGGGCGGGCGGTGCTGGCCAGAGCAGGGGAGGAATGGTGTGCACTCCCTAGGTGCGCATGAACTGTTTGGCCAGCCCTCTTGGGCTGACCAAACAGTTCATGCGCTCTTTGCATGTTCCTACCAGGCTGCATTACACAGCCTGGTCAGGA
This sequence comes from Calotriton arnoldi, assembly GCA_963921515.1. Taxonomy (NCBI): domain Eukaryota; kingdom Metazoa; phylum Chordata; class Amphibia; order Caudata; family Salamandridae; genus Calotriton; species Calotriton arnoldi. The sequence continues at coordinate 34,489 of CAWUFW010003267.1, forward strand.
ACATGACGGTGCAGTGGTATGGTTATAGGTAAATTGGCGCTCCAAGAATGAGTAGCACTTACACTCTATTTAGATTTCTGAGAAATTTATATGGACGGTGCTGAAAGGTGAGAAGAACCACCAGTCTCCCCAAACACGTGGTCGAAACCAACATAAACATAAACACAATACTCAGAACACGTCTTTTAAGTAATATGCAATTATCCAATTTGTTTTAGTCAAGCAAAAATGATACAGAGAAATTTTCGAGCTTGGTTTCTTTTCTTTATTCTCTTTGTTCTTGCATCAGCCAACACGTGTTTCGTCGCACAAAGGAATTTTGTCCCGCGACTTTCTCAAGGCTTACAAGAGTCCAAAATGTTCCTTTAACAGTGGTGATAATTCCATCCCACTGGAAAATTAAAATCTATGTTCCGATGTCCACGTCGTGGATCTTCGTCATGAGCCAAACCTAGAGCACGTAAGAAGGACGTGTAGGTCCCCACATCAGCGCCGTGTTCTCCATGCAGGAAGCTCTTACAACTCCCCCACGGGGACCAAATGCTGACTTCCCTAGGGGGAAATGCACCTTCCTTTCCCAGTTACATTGATGATCGCAGCTCGGGCTGGAGTGGAAAGATGACGTGCCCCTGACGCAGGAGGTGCACCTGTGGTGGTCAGTAGTGACTGGATCCATGGAAGATTCAAGGTGTGAGAGAAGCAGTGTGGCCCTCAGCCCAGGAAAGAAGATTCACCCAGGGTGAACTAGGGCCACAGAGAGGCTGCAGATAGCCGGCCGGATAAGTCCTGTGAAGGTGTGCGGAATCATTCTATGTGTGGGATTGATGGAGCAAGGACTCGTAAAAGAGACTTGCTCGGAAGCAATCCTCTCATTTAACTTGCTAACGAATTACTAACAACGTCTTGTAAATAATAACACGCACTACAGAAACACGCGGGTTAGTGAAGCTTGCGTATGTGTGTACGAATATAAATAACAATGAAAACGGACTAATCCAGCTTTAACTGGGAAATCTTTACCGCGCATGTGATCCAGCGCTAACAATAAAAATTCGTCTCCTATATGATTCGGTCATCCAGGTGCAACTATCCCTTCAACACACAAACTATATCCATATGACGGTGGGGCCCATAACACCGCATATACATTCACTTACTCATTTATTCCCTGGATTACCTCCGTCCTTAACCTAGGAGAAAACGATTCGCTGGAAGGAGACGGGATACCTCTTTTTAACATGACAATGTTTCTCATTTGCTTAAGGTATTCCGCTCATTGGTCGATGGACCAACTAGTAGGAATCAGTTGATGGTGATTAAGACCCGCTCAATCACTATAAACTCTTTAACATTTTACCTTAATTATTGAGCTAAAGAATCACTGAGTCATTTGTTTAAAGATAATAAAGTTTATATAAAGTTTTTAGAAACAATGCATAAGTTTAAGTTTATCACTCAGTCATTACATCTATCATCATTATAAGAAATAAATTGAAAATACAATGCATACCTATTGGATGGAAGATAAAGTTTGTCACAGCAAGAACTCCAAAAGACCAATCTATCTGTCTTGGAAAATCTAATAGCTTTAAATGAAAAATCTATCAGGAGTAAAAATGTTCTCCAAAAGCAGCATCTTATACTCAACTAGAAATATAAAATAGCAGCAGCAGCATCAGCTCGTCAGCATCAGCAACCGCAACTTCACCCATCTACAGCATCTCCTCTCTCCAGCATCTAACTTCTCCAGCATCTAACCCCTCCCACCAAGAGTAGGTCTTCTTATACCCTAATTCTAGCTTACTGAATAAAAATGTTGCATCTCTATGGCGTGATTCTCTCTCATTGGTTCATTCAAGTCCATATACATTTTAATCAAACTTCCTTGTCTTAACCAGTTCTTTGTGGAATGTCCATGCTTGCATCGTTTCCCACAGTTCATGACATTGCTCATCAGTTTCGATCAGTCCAATTTGTATCTTTTTCTGATACTTTTTAGATTCAACAGTTCCGTCCATTTATTCAGTTTGACTTCTCACGCTTCTTGCTGATCATCTTGGCACACATTTGCTCAGAAAGGTCACAATAGCCTTGACCATACTTCCATCTTAGGCTCTCAGCACGAACACGTGGTCATCCTTTTTCACAGCCTTTCTCCTCTACCACACGGCTTCTTGGACATGCGTACTCTAGCTTATGGCGGCCATTTTATATCGCTGCTCAACAGGCCTAAGCGCACTATTTTCAAAGATAAACAAAATATTGTTAAAATAAAGAATATAAACCCTTTCGTTTCCCTCCCGTCTTTCTACGTACCCCAATTAGGTATTACCTAGCAAAAAGCAACATATAAAGCCGTCCCTTACTTACCATCGCTTTATTTTGCCACCACACATTTTATTTTCAAAGCACAAATCATGCGTTTATTATTTTATTAGTACGCAAATATTAAATTATGTTAGACACGTCAATAATTATAAGTTGATTAATTTGCACACAAAAATAGCGTGTATCCTTTAACCCTTTACATGTAACATACATTGTTGGTTATTTACTTAAACGAACATGTTTATTAATTATTTTACGAAAATTATTAGGAGGTTAAAATTTTTCATTTATCCTGCTCCATCAACTCCCCCTTTGGTGATTTTTAATATCACCACAAAACCCAAGTTATACAATTTTCTCAGACAGCATATTTCTTTTATCCGTTTGCTTTTGTTAGTTTACACAACTGTATCCCTTTCAACTTGTCTCTTGGTCTTCTTGTACATGTTCTCTCCTTGTTTATCATGTTTTCTTTTTCTATTTTATTCTGTCTTCTTCTTTTCTTTATACATGTAATTACAAGCTTCAGCACTAAAATTATTATTATTATCATGGTTGCTATTATTATAACTTTCCCTATTATTAATCCACTCATTCTTGTTAACCAATTTATTACTGAAGAAAACCCTTTACCAAGTTTTCCCAATGCACTTTCAACCTCCAGTGGAACAAGTTCTTTGTGCAAACTTGTAATATTCGTTATATACTTTTGTATATTTTCACTTTTATCTGGAATGTAAGTGCAACAATGTTGGACTTTCAGCATTCCACAGACTCCACCCTCTTTTGCCAAAAGAATGTCAAGGGCAAGTCGATTTTGCATCACCATAGCTCTCATGGCAACCATCTCGGTATTTACCATCAAAAACCCTCCAGCAGTATCTGTAGATAAACGATCTACCACTGTGGATAATTTCCGAATTCTAAATACATTCAAAGATATTCCCACTGCTGGTATCAATGCACTAAAAATATCACCTAATATTTCTGAAAAACTTTCCCTTTTTCTACGTGTAAAGGTATTTATCATTTTGTGTGTTCCTTTCTCTTTTCTATCCATATGAAAAATCTTTGGAAAGACCAGGCCTAAATAACATGACCCATACCAATGGTCCGGCAACCTGTAATAAGACCTATTACCGCAAACATAATAGATCCCTGGAAATATTGGATCTTTTCCCCCTTTGAATCCCCATCCGACTAAAATTTGATAATTGTCATGGCAAATACTGGAACCCACAAAATAATTGTCATATCTTGTTTTATTTCTTCTAATGCACAACCTTCCCTGTTGGGGCCAATCCAGAGTCATAGCTGCATTTGTCTTTTTCTTGTCATGATTGTCTTCCTCAAATGCCCAAAGAGGTGTTTTTGTCTCTTCTATCACTTTTCTTTGAAATTTCACACTTCTTTCTTCAACCATCTCCAAAAATACTTTTTCTTCCTTCTTTAACTCACAGGTAAGGTTGTTTTTAACTATATTCTCTAATGTTAAAATCTTATCTTCTGTAAAATATTCACCAAACGTTTTTCCCTCTTTTATTTTGTTTAGCTCGGGAACTACAGAAACTTTCGCAAAAATCTTATCTATGTCAGTGTAATAATATTCTAATCTACCTGTTTTATAAAATAAACTCGCTAAAACACTACATGTTATTCCATACGTCAAAGGAAGGTGATGATAAGTCACACCCTCTGCTACAGACGCAGGCAATTGCATACAAACATAGCAATCTCTTACATCCATTGTTTCTACATACTCATATAATAATTTAGTAAAAACATTCTTTGAAAAATCTGTTATTGATTTGTCTTTATGTAACTCTGCACTACTTTTTAATATAACTGGTTCTTGAGTGTTAGCTCATTTTTCTTTCTCTGTGTTATTAGACGTTTCTACTACAGCTAAACTAATTGGAATAGTGATTGCTAAAACCACCCATACTGTCATTAATAATCCTGTACAAAAGAAGCACATCTTACACCATCTACTTAAAAACTCACATTTACATTTTCTATCTCTACTATCCTCCATTTTGTTTTATAACCTTATTTATTTATTTCCAAGAAAATTGTGTCACTACACCTCAGAAATGACTAATTAGCCACTCTGCACTCCAATGTTTTTATCTTTGTTTGGTACTTTCTTTTAATTCTTTTCAGAATTCTTTCTTTGTCAAATCCAGTATTTTGTCAAATCCGGTAGAAATTCGTCAGATCCAGAGTTTTTGTAAAGTCCGGTAGAAATTGTTTAAATTTCTTCAAGTTTGTTGCACCTCACCTTCACCCATTAGGTTTCTTTGTTCCGGGTTCTCGTGAGTGTTCTTTTCTTCTTTGATATCAGTCAAAGCAAGATACAACCATTCAGGCGATCTATACTTCGGATTTACCTTCTTTACTCTTTTCGTTTTCTGCAAGTGTTTTCCACCTTGTTTTTCTTGCTCTTTCTGGCTTATTTCATTCACTTGTTCAGCACTTTTTCCATCTAACCTTATGATCCTGTATCTTAATTTTCTTACTTCGTTGGGCCAATTGTCTCCTTTTCTTGGCCTTTTGCCTCACTTTCTTTTTCCTCTCTTTCTGTTTTCCAATTCCTTTTTCTTGACTCTAGTTTTTGGTTTCTTTCCTCTCCACTTTCTTCAGACTCGGTTTCAGTTTTTTCTTTATTGTCTCTTATTTTGAATCTTATAATTTCATTTTCTTCCTCTACTTGTGGTTCTTTTCTTATCTTCCTTCGTTCACCTATTTCTGTCCCTCCTCGAGGTTCTTCCGAATTTGTGTCAATCTCCCTATCTGCTTCTAAATTTCCCTGTTCTTTTGTTTTGCTATCTGTCCCTATTGCTCCTCGGGGATCTTCCGATTTTTCTAACTTTCTGCTTGTAACTCTCCCTTCTTCATCTATTAATATTATCTCCGAAGGATTTTTACCACAACTTGTACTTGGTTGCTCACTGTTACTTTCTTCTTGCTCAGTTTCTTCTCTTATGCTTTCAAATTTCCAATTTCTTTTCAGAATTTCCTCACAATCCAAATGATCTGTATCAGATTCTGAACTGGTATCTGATATTTCCAGATGTTGACTCACATGTCGATCTTCAAGTTCTGGAACTTCAGCTATTTCCTCTACTTCTTCTGTCGTTGCACTTGTAGTTGGGTCTTCCAGATGTCGACTTACAGGTCGATCTTCAGATTCTGGCACCCTATTCGTTTCTTCTTCTGCTTCTGATGCTGAACTGTTATCCAATACTTCCAGATGTCGACTCACATGTCGATCTTCAGGTTCTGGAACTCTGATGGTGTGACTGGCATGCACCCAGTGTTTTACTCCTGCACATTTGACTGCAGTGGTTGTCACCAGGATCACTTGTCGTGGTTCGTCCCAGCGAGGAACCAAACAGTTTCTTCTCCTGTGGACTTTTATGCGGACCCAATCTCCTGGATTCAAGTCGTGAGCAGGTTTTCTTTCAAGAGTGGTCGCATCCGGTCCAACCTGATGAAACACAGAACGCACCACATCAGCCAATCCTTTGCAATAATCCAGCACCAGATCATCAGTTATAGTCAGTAGTTTGTTGACAGGTACATGTGCTTGTCTCATTGCTCGTCCCATAATTATCTCATGGGGACTGAGACCAGTTTTCCTTTCCGGAATACTTCTGATTGTCATTAAAACTAATGGCAAGGCATCTGGCCATTTGAGTCCTGTAGCTTGACACATTTTTCCTTACCTGGTCTTAATTGTTCCATTCACTTGCTCTACTATTCCAGAAGCCTCTGGTCTGTATGCACAATGCAGTTTCTGTTTCATACTAAGTGCTTCACAAATTAGCTTATTTAATTCATTTTGGAAATGTGTTCCTCTATCTGTTTCAATCGTGACTGGAAAACCATACCTCGGAATGAATTCTCGCAGCATAAGTTTTGCTACCGTGATTCCATCATTCCTTCTGGTCGGGTATGCTTCCACCCAACGGGAAAACAAACAGACGACTACGAGGACATACCTTAGTCTGTTGCTCGGGGGCATTTCGATAAAATCCATTTGCATTCTAGTGAACGGACCTCCTTCTCATCCTATTGTTCCTACACTCACTACTGTCTTCCTTCCTGGATTTAACTGTTGACAAATAAGACATCTTTGACAAAGACTCTCAGCTATGGCTCTGAATTTTGGATTATACCATGTTTGTCTAAAAAGTCTGATCATTGAATCTCCACCAATATGGGCTTGTCCATGGTACATCCGTGCCATGTCAGAAATCATGCTATCAGGCATAACTGGTCTTTCATCTCTGTAAACCCAAACATCATTTTCCTCATGTTTTCTACATCCTGCTTTTATCCATGTATCTTTTTCCTCATCATCTGCTGCTTCCTGTAACTGTCTCACCTCATCCCATGTCTCAACAGGGTTAGTAAAAAGCAAAGGACAAGAAATATGCTCTCTCTCTCGGTTCCTATTCAAAGAAACCACATTCTTTGCACAGTACTGTGCAATCTCGTCAGCATATTTATTGCCGACAGTTATGTAGTCTTCCCCATTTTTATGTGCATTGCACTTCACAACAGCAATCTGTTTAGGCAGCTGTATCGCCTCAAGCAACTTTTTCACAAAATCTCCATTTCTAATTGGCGTTCCTGCAGACGTCAAGAAACCTCTTTGTGACCAAATCTGACCAAAATCATGCACCACCCCAAAGCCGTTACTGGCTATCTGTCACAATCGTAACCCGTACATTTCTTCCCAACTTGCATGCTTGAATCAGAGCTACTAGTTCTGCGACTTGGGCAGACCATATCCCTTTCAGACAAGATGCTTCCATTACAGTTGCTACTGTGCAAACTGCATATGCTGCACTTAGAACTCCATCATTCGTTCTCAAGCATGAGCCATCCACAAACAGAATATAATCTGATTCCTTTAAGGGCTCATCTCGTATGTCTGATCTCGGTTTTGTACAATATTCAAGCACATTCAGACAATCGTGATCTACTTCATCCATTTCAATTACACTCTCTTCATCTGGCAATGATGTCGAAGGATTCACATTCATACATCTGTCAATGGTCACATTATCTGCACTCAAAATTACTTTTTCATACCTAGTCAGCCGACTATGTGTCATGTATTGGGTTTTCGTTCTTGTCAAGAGAATTTCCACAGAATGGGGAACATATACTTTCAGTGGATATCCCATCACTATGCCTTCACTCTGTTCCAGACTCACACAAGTAGCAGCAACTGCTTTCAAACATCCAGGCATCGCTTTCGCTACAGGGTCTAAAACAGCTGAAAAATATGCAATGGGTCTTTTCATAGTTCCATGTCTCTGTACCAAGACTGAAAATGCACATCCATCTCTTTCACTGCAATACAACTCAAAATCTTTCTCATAGTCAGGCATTCCCAATGCTGGAGCTTCACACAATTTCTTTTTCAGCTCTCTGAATGCTTTCATTTCCTCATCATTCATTTCAAAAGGATCTTTAACATCCTTCTTTGTCAGTTTTTGCAACGGTTTAGCAATCAACGAAAAACCGCTTATCCATTGTCGACAATATCCAACCATTCCCAGAAACATTCTTACCTCTCTTTGCGTCATTGGAGCTCTCATTCCTTGAATCATCTTTATTCTTTCAGTCGTTACCTTTCGCACTCCTTTCTCAATTTTATGCCCTAAATATAGGACTTCTTGTTGACAAAACTGCAATTTTGATGGGGACACTTTATGTCCTCTTTTTGCTATATGATTCAGCAAAGCAATTGTATCATTGACACATGCTTCCTTCGTTTTTGATGCCACCAGTAGGTCATCAATATACTGAACCATCACTGACTTTTCTGGCATTTTTAAATCTTCCAAGGATTTCTTTAGAATCTGATTAAAGATTGAGGGGCTTTCTGTGTACCCTTGAGGAATTCGGCACCATGCCAAAATACGCTCTCTAAACCTAAACGCAAATATTGGCTGGCTATCTGGATGTAATGGAATAGAGAAAAATGCATGACATAAATCAATTACTGTGTACCATTCTGCTTCACGTGGAATCTGGTATAGAATCACAGCAGGGTTCGGTACTATTGGGCAACAAGGCACTACAATTTTGTTTACCTTCCTCAAATCCTGTACAATTCTATATGTTCCGTTTGGCTTTTTCAGTCCCATTATTGGCGAATTACATGGACTGCTCATGATTTCTTTTAGAATCCCTTGTTCAATCATTTTATTTATTACTGGCGTTATTCCTTCAATTATTTCTGGTGTCAATTTATACTGGGGCGTATTTGGGTAACTCGTTCCCTCTTTTACGGTTATTTTAACTGGATCTACCTCTTTCATTAATCCTATATCTTCTCCTGTAAAGTCCCACACTTCTTCTTTCACTGTCTTTTTCAGTTCAATTGGGATTTTCTCTGCATCAAATACAGGAAACAAATCATTTACTTCTGGTTCTAAATTCACCAGTGTCAATTTATACAATACATCTTCATCTGGGGTCTGAAATACAATTCCATCTGGAGTACAATAGATAGTGCAATTCATTTTGCACAATAGATCGCGTCCTAATAGGTTCACAGGACTACAATCGCATACCACAAATCGGTGCATTTCACTAAATGGACCAATCTTTACCTCCACTAACTTAGTATGAGGCGTCTTAATTTGCTGATTCGAAACTCCAACTACTTGGATATGTTCACCTGAGAGAGGAAGGTTTGGAATTTCCACTGACCTAACAGTAGAACGGGTAGCTCCAGTGTCCTCAAGGAATGTTACATTTGCACCATTCACTTCTCCATCCACAAATGGACCAGACTGATCTGCCTCTAGAGTTGCGCCAAGCACGCACTCTTCCCCCTCTCCTAGGCACCGTCAGAAGCTTTCATCCGTTTCATCCTCATCCTGTCGTAACCAATATTGAGAAATGGCAGCTGCACGCGGCAACTGTGTTACCTGTTCTCCTCCGTAGAATCCTGTTTCTGCACTGTATTTCTGTTGGTTAACACTCTTGGGAAGTGGTGGTTGTGGCACCTGACTTTGTTGGGTAACTACCTCACTCTGCACCTGTGAATTTAATGATTGATTTTCCACATTAAGTTTTGGAGGAAATTTACACTTGTTTCTCCAATGCCCTAGCTTTCCGCAGTTGTGGCATGGCCACTTTTTCTTTGCCTCATCTATGCTCATTTGTCCTTTTCCTTTACCTATATTTGGTCGAGATCTAGCCTGTCCTGCTTCATTACCTGTATTACTCAATTGAGCTTCTTGTTTCTCTGCAACTTTCACCTGTGCCCACATGGCTTTCTCTTTCAATTTACGCTGTCTACTCTCAATATCATCACTGCAATACTTAGCATATCTCAAAACCTCGTCAACTGTGCTATTCTGCCAGCAAATCATATGCTGCTTAATCATTTCACTTATCTCCGGTTTTAATCCATACACAAATCTATATACAAAATGATTCATATCCTTCTCATTTAGTGTCTCATAGCCACTATACTGTTTAAACACTAACAACAGCCTTTCATAATAAGCATGCACTGATTCTTTACTTTCCTGCGTGGTTCTGTCTATTTTTACCCAATCTGTTTCTTTAGGTGGAATCTTATTCTTCAAAAAGGTAATTACTTGATCATACTTTCTCATCACTTCTGGTCCTGGCGCTCCTGTTTTAGCATCCCTTGGATATTCTACAGTTGGCCAATCAATAGTAATCTTACATTCTGTCCACAAATCAGCTGGCACTACTATATCAAACAATCCATCCAAGTCTATCCACAACACCTTTGAAACCTTAACAAATCTCTCCACTTGTCTGTACCATTCTACTGGCTTCTCTCTCAACTTTGGGAAGTCATTTGTAAATGACAGTATATCCTGTCTAGTCCATGGAACATGTACATAATTACCTCCTGGAGTCTCTCTCATCGGGTACTCCCTTACAACTGGTTCCTTATCTGTCACTGCAAAAGCCAAAGATGCTTTATCTGTTACTTTCTCACTCTTTTTTATCCATCTACTTCTCCATCTATCCACATCACCCCATTTTCTCAGTAAAACAGTTAACTCTTTTATTTGGGTCAATCTTCCTGATGTGTTCAGATTCTCTATATCTTTCTCACAAAAATCTACTCTGTATGGTTTCTGCAACGTTCTCACTTTTACAAATTCTACTCCTAGTTCACTTGCTGTCTCTTCTAACTTGTCATGTAAATTTCTAGCTCTCCATGTAAGACTTTTGCACAAAAACATGATCTCATCATCCTGATAATTTTTTAATTTTTCTGTACCAATCGTTCCTAAAATCAATTCTTCCATGTCTATTTTTAACCTAATTACATCTAATGGTTTTACTTCTGTTTCTTTCGTTTTTAGCGTTTTCATCCATTCATTTAACTCATCTGGAGTCGGACCTACAGGCGTACTATTTAATTCTATCCAATTGTTACTTCTTTCTGGTGTCCCTGATGCAGACTCCGTTACCATAGGTATTCTCCTGTTCTCATTCTCATTTATCGTCAAATTAGTAGGTGGGCTTGGTCTATAGGTACTAACCAAATGGTGTGCACCTTCATTATTCAGTTCCATCCCTTCTCTTCTTCTTTGCAAATGTGAATTCATGGGAATCACTAAAGAACGTTCATCAATTTTCTGATTCTCTAAAATTGGCATTACTGGACCTATCGTCACTGGTACAGTTACAGCTTCCATATTCTTTGTCAATGCTCTTATTTTCTCAGTCAATGCTCTTGTGGTTTTTGCTAATTCAGTTGCATTGTCACTTTCTATCTCTTCATTTTGTGAAGTTTTTAATTGATCTTGTGACCTATTTATCTCTTCTCTTCGTTCGGGATTTTTATTCCTCCCAGTTTCCATTGGCGGTGCATTAGGTGTCACCACCGCAGAAGTCTGTTGGTATGGAGGCGGGTTTCTGTTTAAAATATCTTCCAGCAATTCGTCATCCGTTTCACTACCACCATACCCATACTTTTCTATAACTACATGTTTCTTTTTCTCTGTACACTTTCTCTTTGCTTCTTCCTCAAATGTAAAAGCTGGAAACAAACCTCCTGTCATATTAGCACATCTCCAACGCTTTATTCTGTCCTCATGATTTACTCCCCATAACCTTCCAGGCACAAACTCATGATTCTTTAATCCTCTGAATCTCTCTCGTTCATACATCTCATCTTCCCATTCAGTTAAAGCTTCAAACTGTGTCGGTCTAGGTCTAGGTTCTAACATTGCCATCTTCTCTCTCAAATTCCGTAGTACAGCTACATTAAATGAACCATTCTCAGGGAAAGCCAATGCTCCATCATTCTTGGTATATTTTGTCCAATTTTCTAACCATATGCATGTATGATATCCATATTTCAGCATCATGTGCGAAGCTGGTGATTTCGGCGGAGGAATTATTTGTCCCTCTCTAGTCACTACCTTTTTGTCTTTCTTAAAGAAGTTCTTAACTTTCGACATCCATGACGTTTTTTCTCTACCATATTCATAATACGACATGACTCACAATCACTTTTTCTCCTCAAACGATCCGCAATTCAACACTGTTCTCTATGCGTTATTCGTCCAATACTAGCGCGACTCACACCAACACTCCAATCAGAGCAGTTTCTGTCTACAGCGCACTGTCCAATCCCAGCGCGGCTTTTGTCTACGTCAGTTCTGCTCCTGTTTCTGTATGACTAGCGCACTGTCCAATCCCAGCGCGGCTTTTGTCTACGTCAATTCTGCTCTTGACCCCTCCTTTACAAAATTTATCGGCAATTTCTTTTTCAACAATTCTTTGTTAGTTACGACATTTAAAACACATTTCCATTGTCTGATTCACTAAACAAAAGAGATAGCTTTGTCCATTTACACAAGAATTCTGTATTTTCCAGTAGGCAGCGCTTACCTCTACCCTACCACAGAATTTTCCCGTTTTGCCGATAAAGTAGCACTTCCCTCTACCTTACCCTTCTTTCAAGCAAGCGGTAAACCCATTTCTCTGGGGATAAAACACATGTGGAGACTATACTGCTCCTGAGAATTAAGGCCAGAGTTTCACAAGAAAACCGATCACTATTTCACTTACACACCTTTTATGCGGAGAATGTCCCTATCATAACACAACCTGTGTTATCACCAATATGAACTCAGACAATGCACTATTCCATGTGACTTCTCTTGCCACACGTGTTCCACTTCCTACTTCCCAGAAGCGTGAAAACTTACATATAACATAACGCGACTCAACATAAAGTGTTAGACATGAACTTATCAATAATCAATAATCACCAAACTAATCTATAGTAACCATAACTCTGCTACCAAGAAATCTGATCCAGCGCTAACAATAAAAATTCTTCTCCTATATGATTCGGTCATCCAGGTGCAACTATCCCTTCAACACACAAACTATATCCATATGACGGTGGGGCCCATAACACCGCATATACATTCACTTACTCATTTATTCCCTGGATTACCTCCGTCCTTAACCTAGGAGAAAACGATTCGCTGGAAGGAGACGGGATACCTCTTTTTAACATGACAATGTTTCTCATTTGCTTAAGGTATTCCGCTCATTGGTCGATGGACCAACTAGCAGGAATCAGTTGATGGTGATTAAGACCCGCTCAATCACTATAAACTCTTTAACATTTTACCTTAATTATTGAGCTAAAGAATCACTGAGTCATTTGTTTAAAGATAATAAAGTTTATATAAAGTTTTTAGAAACAATGCATAAGTTTAAGTTTATCACTCAGTCATTACATCTATCATCATTATAAGAAATAAATTGAAAATACAATGCATACCTATTGGATGGAAGATAAAGTTTGTCACAGCAAGAACTCCAAAAGACCAATCTATCTGTCTTGGAAAATCTAATAGCTTTAAATGAAAAATCTATCAGGAGTAAAAATGTTCTCCAAAAGCAGCATCTTATACTCAACTAGAAATATAAAATAGCAGCATCAGCTCGTCAGCATCAGCAACCGCAACTTCACCCATCTACAGCATCTCCTCTCTCCAGCATCTAACTTCTCCAGCATCTAACCCCTCCCACCAAGAGTAGGTCTTCTTATACCCTAATTCTAGCTTACTGAATAAAAATGTTGCATCTCTATGGCGTGATTCTCTCTCATTGGTTCATTCAAGTCAATATACATTTTAATTAAACTTCCTTGTCTTAACCAGTTCTTTGTGGAATGTCCAGGGTTGCATCGTTTCCCACAGTTCATGACATTGCTCATCAGTTTCGATCATTCCAATTTGTATCTTTTTCTGATACTTTTTAGATTCAACAGTTCCGTCCATTTATTCAGTTTGACTTCTCACGCTTCTTGCTGATCATCTTGGCACACATTTGCTCAGAAAGGTCACAATAGCCTTGACCATACTTCCATCTTAGGCTCTCAGCACGAACACGTGGTCATCCTTTTTCACAGCCTTTCTCCTCTACCACACGGCTTCTTGGACATGCGTACTCTAGCTTATGGCGGCCATTTTATATCGCTGCTCAACAGGCCTAAGCGCACTATTTTCAAAGATAAACAAAATATTGTTAAAATAAAGAATATAAACCCTTTCGTTTCCCTCCCGTCTTTCTACGTACCCCAATTAGGTATTACCTAGCAAAAAGCAACATATAAAGCCGTCCCTTACTTACCATCGCTTTATTTTGCCTCCACACATTTTATTTTCAAAGCACAAATCATGCGTTTATTATTTGATTAGTACGCAAATATTAAATTATGTTAGACACGTCAACAATTATAAGTTGATTAATTTGCACACAAAAATAGCGTGTTACCTTTAACCCTTTACATGTAACATACATTGTTGGTTATTTACTTAAACGAACATGTTTATTAATTATTTTACGAAAATTATTAGGAGGTTAAAATTTTTTCATTTATCCTGCTCCATCACATGCGTCAACTGCATCTACGCAGTATGACGGTACTAACGCTTGGAGGGAAATTCTAGCGCATGTGCAGAAGGCATTAAAATGGAGTCTTGAAGACTCACGTGCAAGGCATCTGCTTAGCCGAAATGAAAACCAGCTATTTTACTAATGCTAATGCGGGGAAAGTATTAATAAGTAAAGACGGTTAGAGTATAGACGGGTGGTATACAGTGAAACCATTTATTTGTGAAAGTAACATTTCTTCTTTTGACTTTATTATTAGTGCGCATTTGGGCCTTTCACCTTTGTCTGAATTGAGCCGACTGATTCAAGTTTGCGCATGCCTACACGAGAGTTAAGCCAGAAGAATGACCACGTTTTTTGACAGCCGTCCAAGGACGAGAATGACGTGCCCTGTGAACAGAGGGTGAAGAGTTCATGCAAGAAGACTTGTATTCATGATACTGAAATAATTGTATCTAATAAAGTTTGGACATGTATGGGAACGGAAGAAAAGAATAAAGTTTAAGGGGATGGGTTTTACGAACAATAGTTCAATGGAAAAAGTAATATGTAAGCATGGTGTGATGATCATCCCCCCTTGCCTGACCAATTAGATTTCGTATTTTTGCGATATTGAAACTTTAGTGGGTGGTACATGATAAACGAAAGGTATAACTGAGGTAGCTTTAGTTAGTTAGAGAGACGTCGATGCTGGAAGTCGAGAGCACGGGATACTGTCGGTGCTGTGGGTGGTGCTGATGCTGAAAGAGACGCTGTGAGATGCTGATGAAGACATCGAATGCAGAACCATCTATCTTTACTTAATTGGGTTAGACAAGAATATCGCACAAGAAACTCGAGGAGGAAGAGAGTGTCAGAGAGGGGTGCTACGCAGCCGTCGGTATTTTAGAGAGGTTAAGTATCCTGTCCTGATTCCTGTCCTGAAGTCTTTGTCTCCTGATCTATCCCGGGGGACCCTTACCAGCCCTTTGGCCAGAGGGTTTGGTCTTCACACCATCCTTGGTAACTATAAATTCATGGTATTTGTAGATGATCTTTTCTCTCTGTCCTCTCCTTTCCGGGCATAGTTATTGTATGTGTCTGAAATATTTTCTTAATGAAATTTGATCGGATTTGCAATCTTACGAATGAGGGTGTTTGTACTGTAATTTGAGATGGTTCACATTCATTTAATTTAGATAAAGATTTTAAAACTTCCCGAGTCTGTGGTTATTTTCTTTAATTAAAGAATGGTTAATAAGTTATGTTAATTGTCACTATCAACTAGTTCAACTAATGGTCCATTGACCAGAGGAAAGAACTTTTTGATCAGTGAAAGGATAGTTAGGAATAAGAAATAACTAATCCTAAATAAGGAAAATATAAACTAAACCCAGCGGTCTACTTGGATTTGTGTAAGTGTTTATGGGCCCAGGTGAGTACATGGTAGTAGAGTATCTGTTAGTATACCGCTGGATCAGTTTTCTGGTAGCAGAGTTATGGTTAATATTATTGACTAATTTGGTGATAAGTATAGATTATTGATTATTGATTTATGTTTTAAAAAAAGAGTTAGCGTCTTTGTTTTATGTTGTCCAGAAATTCCAGGGGAATGAATAGCGGGTGGTGACAGAAGCCATACTGCAGTGAGGTTACTCGTCTGTTGGAATAGCACTGAGAAGCTACGCAGGGCTAGCAGTGTTAAACTAGGGACTATTTCGTATAAAAGTAGAGTGCGAATGATAGCAAAAGGGGTTTGCTGGTGAAACTTTGGTCTCATTTCCCAATACGGGTGACACTGGAGGAGTAGCAGGTTCTCTGGAGCTTGAATGAAGGGTAAGCGGAAGGTTTTTACTCGCAGTGTATGAAGGGTAAGCGGAAGGGTTTTACTCGCAGTGGAAAGAAATAATCTATCCTTTGGTTTTAGTGGAACAGGCAGAGTAGCGAATGTTTTTATGTCGTTAATAACAAAGAATGTAATGCAAAGCATTAAGAAAATAAGTTTTAGTATTACCTTGTGAAGGGAGGATCAGTCGCCGGAGTTGCACTGACGTAACAGAGAGCCGTGCTGGGATAGGTTGAAACAGCGGGCGTGTGGCAGAAGCAGCCTTGTAAAGGAGGGGTCAGTAGTAAGGAGCAGAACTGACGTCAGAAAAGGCTGCGCTGGCATTGGTCAGACCACGAGCGTGAGCCTGATTTTGATTGGATAACCAGTTAGAAGCCGCGCTAGGATTGGTGGAAAGAGAGATTGTATGCAGGATTTTGATTTGACTGCTATTGTGAGACGTGCAGATAGAAGATTTCAAGGGTTTGCAGAATACAATTTTATATATTGTTCATCTAGGATGTATGGAGAAAAGAGAAAAATGTCGTTTATAAAGAAAATTAAGAATTTCTTTAAGAAAGATAAGCCTGTGTTGACTAGAGAGGGAATTCCTATTCCGCCACCGAAGACACCAGCATCCTTTATGATGATGGAAAGAGGATATCATACTTGCGTGTGGTTGGAAAATTGGATAGAATATACGAAAGGTGATGGAGTGCTAGCGTTTCCTGAAAATGGTATGTTTAATGGGAGAATTCTTCAGAATTTGAGAATGAGAATGAATGATTTGGAACCTAGACCTAGGTTAACTCAATACGAGGCTTTAGAAGAGTGGGAGACTGAGTCATATGAACACGAGAAATGTAGAGGTGGGAGATATAAAGGATTCTTTCCCAGATACTTGCATGAATCACGCGAAGGGCAGATGAAACAGTGGAGGAGAGCTATGGTATCTGAAGGTTTATATCCAGTATTAATGGCTGAGGAACAGTCTGGAGGAAAGTGAAAAGAGAAAACGAAACACTTGAATACAACAGGATATGGTGAATCAGATGATGAGTTGTTAGAGGATATTTTGATTAAAAATCCACCACCGTATCAAGAAGCAACTAGTAAGGTTACCCCAAGCGCACCAGTGATAGGAATGCCTTTAACCCCACAAATTTTACATAATACGTCATTTAATAGGGTGCTGCAAGATAATGAGAGAGATGTTTTAAATAAAACTAGAGAAGAATTATTTCAGAAAATAAGTCAATTAAATTTAAATACTGAAGCTTTGACAGTACTAGTGACTATTGGTCCGGTAATCCCATTGTACGGAGATAAAAAGACTTGCCAGAAACCACAAACTGTGACAATTCCGTTAAACAGTCCTAGAAGAGAAGTAATAATTACAGATGACCAGGTCAGTGAAAGTGAATCAGTTATTTCATTAATGGATTTCCCTAATGTGGAACCTTCAACTGAAACTCCGAAAAGAGTTACGCCTATGAATTTGAGAGAGAAGAGATCTTTGGTTCCTATAGGAACTGGAGGTGCAACAGTAGTTATCCCTGAAGACATAGAAAGATGGGCACAGGAAATAGATAATCGAAACCCACCACCAAAGATTCTAGATATCAGCAGATTGAAAGTGGAATTGGAAGAAATGATAGTGGGAAGTGTGGGCATAGAAAAATTGAATGTTTACAATGATGAAGAATTATTATTTTTATGTAAGAGTATAACCAGAAGGGCAAGAGTATTTCATGAGAAATTAACAGAAGTTGCTTCAGAAATTGGAATAGATATAGGGAAATCAAAGTTGTTGCAGAAACCATATCGAGTGGATTTTACTGACAAAGATTTAGAAAGTGTTAATGCATCTGGAAAGAGACTACAGATAAAGGAGTTAATGAATATTTTGCGAAAATGGGGAGACATTGATAAATGGAGAATTAGATGGTTAAGAAATAAAGAGGAAGTTCAAGCGAGAGAAGCATCATCTGCATTTCCAGTAAGGGAAACAGAAAAGGTTGAGAAATTGTGTCCAATGAGAGAGGTTCCAGGAGGAGGATATGTTCATGTTCCTTGGAGTAGACAAGATATTTTGTCATTTAAAAATGATTTTCCAAAATTGAGAGAAAAACCAGTTGAATGGTATAAACAGGTAGAAAGATTTGTGAAGGTTTCAAAGGTCTTATTGAAGGATCTGGTTGGTTTGTTTGACATTGTGGTACCTGCTGATTTATGGACGGAGTGTAAGATTACAATAGATTGGCGAAGTGAAGAGTATGCTAGAGACTCAAAGACAGGGGCACCCTTAGAGGAGGTGATGAAGAAATATCACCAAGTGATTACTTATTTGAAAGGGAAAATTCCTCCTAAAGAAACAGATTGGGTAAAGATAGTTAGGACAACACAAGAACCAAATGAATCTATTCATGCGTATTATGAAAGGTTATTGCAGGTGTTTAAGCAGTATGGTGGTTTTGAGAATATTGGTGATAAGGATATGGGACATTTTGTGTATCGGTTTGTATATGGTTTGAAACCAGAGATTAGTCAGATGAAAGAGCAGCACATGTTGTGTTGGCAAAGCAAGACAGTGGATGAGATTTTAAAGTATGCAAAATACTGCGGAGACGACATAGAAGCAAGGTGTAGAAAACTAAAAGAGAAAATGATGTGGGCACAAGTAAAATTGGCAGAGCAACAGGAGAATAAAACTAATACTCAGACTGATAATCAAGTGAAAGAGCAGAGTCAGAATGATCAAGTGGCGAATGGTAATAAATATAGAGGACGAATGAACAGAGAAGAAGAGAAGAAGAAGTTCCCTTGTCATGCGTGCGGAAAGCTTGGACATTGGAAGAACGAGTGTAAGAGTATTCAGAATAATAATGGGCCAAATCAAAATTTAATCCCACAGATGCAGAATGAAGTACTTATGAATCGGCAGCAGCAGGTAGTTACTCCACAATATCAGGTGCCACCAGCTCCTATGCCAAACTTTGTGAACCACCAAAAGTTCAGTATGAACACTGGATTTCAAGGAGAAAGTGGTAAGAATAATAGAACAGTTGTGCAATATTTGTTGCAGAATGATGAGAAAAACTCAGACTTTGTACAATGACGGTGCCTGAGGGGGGAGGAAGAGGAGTGCGTGCTTGGCACATCCTTGCCGGTAGATCAGTCAGGTCCATTTGTTGATGGGAAAGTGGAAGGTAAAGACATCACTTTTCTATTGGATACTGGTGCTACCCGGTCTACTGTGAGAACAGCAGACATCCCAAACCTACCCCTCTCGGGAGAATCTATCCAAGTTGTAGGCGTGTCAAATCAACAGATTAGAACCCCAATCACGAAACCAATGGAGGTACACATTGGAAACTTTAAAGAAATGCATCGGTTTGTAGTTTGCGATTCCAGTCCCGTAAATCTGTTGGGAAGAGATCTACTGTGCAAAATGAATTGCACGATCTATTGTACACCAGATGGTGTCGCTTTCCAGACCCCTGATGAAGATGTTATATATAAAATGATGCTAGTCAAGCAAGGAACAGAAGTAGATGAAATGTTTTCATTAATGACTGAAAATGAATTACCAGAAGAGTTGAGAGCCACAGTCAATCCGGAACTGTGGGATTTTACAGGAAAAGATATTGGGCTGATGTCAAATGTAGACCCAGTGAAAGTGACAGTGAAGGAAGGTGCAGTTTATCCAAACACACGACAATACAAGATGAGTCCAGAAGTAAAAGCAGGAATTATTCCAGAAATCAATCGAATGGTTAAACAAGGCATTTTAAAAGAAATAATGAGTAGTCCTTGTAACTCACCAATCATGGGACTTAAAAAGCCTAGTGGAAAATATAGGATAGTGCAAGATTTACGAAAAATAAATAAAATTGTAGTACCATGTTGCCCAATAGTACCAAATCCAGCAGTGATCCTTTATCAGATACCTTGGAATGCGGGCTGGTTTACAGTAATTGATTTGTGCCATGCATTCTTTTCTATTCCTTTGCATCCAGACAGTCAGTATCTTTTTGCATTTAAGTTCGAGGATCGTATCTATGCATGGTGCAGAGTTCCTCAAGGGTACACAGAGAGTCCCTTGATTTTTAATCAGATCCTGAAAAAGTGTTTAGAGTAATTAGTCATGCCTGGAAATTCGGTTCTGGTTCAGTACATTGATGACCTACTGGTGGCATCAAGAACACGAGAAGATTGTGTCACTGACACAATTGCATTACTGAACCATTTGGTTGAAGGAGGACACAAGGTGTCTCCAGAAAAATTACAGTTCTGTCAACAAGAAGTTAAATATTTAGGGCATAAAATAGAAAGAGGAGTAAGAAAAGTGACACCGGAAAGAATAAAAATAATCAAGGAGATGCAACTACCTCAGACGCAAAAAGAAATGAGAATGTTCCTGGGAGTGGTTGGGTACTGTAGGCGTGGATTAACAGTTTTTCCATGCTAGCAAAACCATTGATACAATTGACACGGAAGAGAGCAAAAGATCCAATTTATTGGAATGATGAATGTTTGGAAGCCTTTGTGAAATTGCGGAATTGTTTATGCGAAGCTCCTGCTTTGGGCATGCCTGATTATTCAAAAGAATTTGCGTTGTTTTGCTGTGAGAGAGAAAATTGTGCACTTTCAGTTTTAACACAGAGACATGGATTGAGCCGACGTCCAGTGGCGTATTTTTCTGCCACATTGGATCCAGTGGCTTCAGTTTTACCTGGCTGCTTAAAAGCAGTAGCTGCTACTTGTATGAGTCTGGAGCAAAGTGAGTCAATAGTGATGGGACATTCTGTAAAAGTCTATGTTCCACACTCAGTTGAAATTCTTCTGACAAGAACAAGAACACAACATCTCACACCTAGTCGGCTGACTAAGTATGAAAGAGTGATTTTGGGAGCAGAAAATGTGACAGTGATAAGATGTACGGTTATGAACCCTGCCACATTATTACCAGACCCATGCAATGAGGAAGTAAGAGATGAAATTGATCATGATTGTTTGGATGTGACTGAATTGTGTACTAAGCCCCGTCCTGACATTAAAGAAATCCCATTAAAAGAAGCTGATCATGAGATATTTGTGGATGGGTCTTGTCTGAGAATAGAAGAAGGAGGATTGAGTGCTGCATATGCTGTATGTAAGATAACAGGGGTAGTTGAAGCATCCTGTTTACCGGGAGTCAAATCTGCACAAGTAGCCGAATTGGTGGCCTTAACAAAAGCATGCAAAATTGGGACAAATTGGAGAATAACCATATTTACGGACAGTCAATATGGTTTCAGGGTTGTGCACGATTTTGGCCAACTCTGGATGCAGAGGGGATTTCTGACTTCTTCAGGATCTCCTATAAGAAACAGTAAAAATGTGAAAAATCTGCTGGAAGCATTACAATTGCCAAAGGAAGTAGCAGTTGTTAAATGCGCTGCACATCATTCAGGAAATGACTATGTGGCAGCCGGCAATAGATACGCTGACCAAATTGCTCGATATTGTGCGAAAAATACAATGGCCATAAACAGAAAAGTTGAGACGGGTGAAACCAGCTGCCAACTTATGTTTTCTCAATTCCAGAAACATGGGATGAGATTAGACAGTTACAAGAAGAAGTTGAGGAAAAGGAAAAGGAAATTTGGATAAAAGCAGCCTGTACAAAAAGGTCAGAAGATGAAGTATGGGTGTACTTAGATGGAAGACCCGTCATGCCAGATTGTTTGCTCTCTAAAATGGCAAGAGTATATCATGGAGCAACACACATAGGGAGAGATTCAATGATCAGATTATTCAGACAGAGTTGGTATAATCCGAAATTCGGGGTAGTCGCAGAGAGCCTTTGACAAAGATGCTTAACCTGTCAGCAACAAAATCCAGGCAGGAAGACAGTGGTTAGCTGGGGAAAGATTGGAAAGGCAGAAGGACCCTTCACCAGGTTGCAGTTTGATTTCATTGAGTTACCTCCTTGTAATGGACTAAAGTATGTACTTGTCATAGTTTGTCTGTTCTCAAGATGGGTGGAGGCATACCCCACCAGAAGAAATGACAGTCTTACAGTTGCTAAATTACTGTTGAGGGAATTGATTCCTCGTTTTGGTTTTCCAGTCAAATCAAATCAAATCAAAACAAGCTTTATTCGGTTCACAAAAAATGACCATAAAAGCATTCTATAATAAAAGCAATACATCATTCAATAATACATTTATGTACAATTTATCCAAAATGATGCTCATAAAAATTAAAGAGAAAAAATACAATTTAGCAGGATAAAAATCTATTCAGTTTCATAATTCAAGTTTTCCAGATAGGCAAGGTACTTTCTTCGTTTAATGGCCTTCAGTATAAAACAAATTACCGCATTGCAAGTTAAAACATTTCCCAGATTACGAATTTGATTAAAAGCAACTTTAAAAGAGTATAGACTATTAGCAATAAAAAGGGTCGTAGCATAGATTTTCTAATGTCTCTATAAAAATTACAAAAAAGTAAAAAATGGAGGGTAGTCTGAGGAGATCTGCCATCGCACGGGCATTTTGGTAAGTTAGAACTCCACTTACCCATCTTTGGAAAGGCGACCTGGTAGTGAAGCGTATTCAGCCTTAATCTAGTTAGGTAAAATCTGTGTTGTATATTAGTTATAAAAAGAAGATACAGCTGAATACCCGATGAAAGTGGTCCTTCCAGGTACAGACTTGTACATGATTTAGTACCCAGGGCAACTTCCCTCAATGATGCCCTAGCGTTAAGCATTCTCTTTTTAATTCTTTTTACTAAAATTTTGAATATCCCCCGGGTTCTTAAAATTCACATTCAAATTACATTCAGTTAAAAGACCACAAATATAATTTAGCCATGGTATTTTCTTATGATGGTCCAAAGTGAGGCAATCCAAGATTATATCCCTCGTAAAGTGTGTCTCATCCCTGGACCAAATTCGATGCCACAGTGTTAAGTCGGCTATACTAATCAAATCATTTATAAACGGTATATCTCTCTCCCTATGAACTATAAAAGTGGTAGTAGAGTTTGGTACCGATAATAACCTTTTTAAAAATTGGTTTTCCAGAGTTTGTAATGGGAAGGTGTCTGCCATACCCCACAAAGCTCCTCCATAACAAACCCCAGTAATACACTTCGACCCATACAATTTTAAAATTTCCCGTACTTGTTTGTTGCCAATTTTATGCGAGAATCTAAAAATAGCTTCTACAGATCTTAGGAATTTTAATTTGCATAAATTGATATGTGAACTCCATGTACCTTTGCTGTTAAAAAGTAACCCCAAGTAAGAAAAAGTAAGAGTTCTCTCTATAGATACTCCATCCATATAGTGTGTTCTGTTCTTGGTTTTCTTTTTTCCACACGTCATGACTAAAGTTTTACTAAAATTAATTTTCAAATGTTTTTCAGTCATGAAAGTTGTGAAGTTATCCATCAGGAGTTGAAGGCCATTTGCTGTCCTAGAAATTAGGACAGCATCGTCAGCATATAATAAAACTGGGGTAATGCGTTTGCCAACTTTAGGGGTATCCGCTCTCAGACTCTGTAATAACGAGTCAACACCATTAATATAAAGCGAAAATAAAAGGGGGCAAGGGTACAACCTTGTCTAATCCCACGAGTAATTCTAATATGCTTTGTACATTCCCCACTCACACCAAAACGTATCTTTGAGATTAAATGAGCATATATTTGCGATAGGAAGTTAATAATATCCTGTGGGGCACCCATCCCTTCAAGCGTCTGCCATAACTTAGAATGATTTACCAAATCAAACGCACTGGACAAATAAACAAAACAAAGATAAAGGGAGCCTTCCCTGGCGATGGTATATTTCCCTTTAAGAAGCTCAAGGTTTAAACACTGCTCAATCGTTCCAATACCCCTTCTAAAGCCATACTGGGCTACTGACAGAATATTTTTTTCCTTTACCCAGCATTCCAATCTGGCCAGCATTATTCTGCCCATTACTTTAGATGTTGAGTCAAGAAGGGATATTGGACGATAGCAGCTCGCGCTGCATCGATCACCTTTTTTAAAAATAGGGACAATCACACTCTCGACCCAAGTGGCTGGTATCACCCCATTGATGTTTGCATTAAAAAAATTATATAGGATAGGTAACCAAAACTCAATGTTATGCTTAAAAACATCGATAGGGACCCCATCCGGGCCAGCAGCCTTCCCACTAGCCCTATTCTTAAGGGCAGTTTTGATCTCATCATGGGTAATAGTTTCTAATTTAATATTATTTAATAAAATAATATGACTATTATCAACTCTATTAATATTCTGCTGTGTAGGATTAAAAATAGCTTCAAAATGACCTATCCAGTCGTCGGGCGTCACTAATGTATCTACTTTAGCGGATTGGGTATCTTTAAATAATGGCTGATCCATGGTTTTCCAGAATAGGATTGAATCTTTAGTCTCGGCTGCTTTGATCAAACTATCCCATGCGTTATCTCTAATTTCCAATTTCCTTTGTTTATTGCTTGTTTGTATCGTTTCCGTAGGGTACTAATGTCCTCCCTATTTCTAGGGATTGCTTTTAATGCTTCATTTAAATCCCTATTTAATCCAGAACACTGGTGGTTAAACCAGCTTGGGCAGTATTCCCTATTTATCTTAATCTTGCGCTTCAGACCATTAGAGATTTCGTCTGAGATGTTTAAAAAGGCCTTAACAATGTCATTACTACTAGAAGAATTTTCTAGACATGTTATTATATGATGATTAGTTTTTTGAACTATCCTTTCTGAGAAAACCAAAGGATCTACGACTGACCATTTTATCGAAATCCGATTTTCACCCTGTGTATTAATATCGACAGCATGTACGCTAGCTTTTACTAAGCGAAATATATTAGAATTTAATATTAGCAGCAATGGATGATGGTCGCTAAGTAGACTCGGCTGAATACTACAATTGTATACAAGGGGCCTACAGTTCCTTGAAATTAAGAAATGGTCAATGCATGAAGATGACCTTGGTCCCTCAAATGTGTAGTTAACACACGTTCCCTCCCGAGCATCTAGCTCCGTAATTACCAGATTATGCTTATACATAACATGGTTGATAATTTCGCCATAGTTATTGTGTGGAAAATGTGAAGGATTATCACCTAGTTCATCCTCGTGGCCACATTGAGCCCCTGGTGCCAGTTTACATGATTCAATATTAAAATCCCCCGCCCAAATTAAAATATAATCGGCCTCTACACTCTTCAGAAAGTTAACCAGCTCTTCCTCCATTGATGAGATAATCTCATGTCTTGAAGAGTCAAAAATATTGTTATAAAAGTTAATCACTATAATATCTTGCTTACCTTTAAATGAAAAAAGTAAGAACTGGAAGTGCTGTGCTTTAATAAATGACCTCCTTAGAGTCAAGGGGAAGATACTGATATTAATACTGCTAAGCCTCCACTTGCTCTCCCAGCCAATGATGGATTAGCTTTAGTAAAAATAGTCTTAAAACCATTAATAAAAAAGTTTCTTTAAGCCATGTTTCTTGTATTAAAACTAAATCGCAATTTTGGATGCTTGTAAGCCAGGTTATATCATGCAATTTTTTCCTAACCCCTGCGATGTTCCATGTCATAATATATAGTGAGTCCTGCAGTGTACGGCTGATAAGATTACAATCAGCCAAGCTTATAGACGGGGAGGTTTTATTTCTATGACAATGTGTCTCGGCTTCTACAGGGATTACATCGATGCTAATAAGAGAGGGAATGGTTTGATAACCCTCGTGATTGTATGCCTGCTCTACACGTGCTACTTCTACCCGGGTACTAGGCTGAAATCTAATACAATTGGTAACATCCTGGTCCACTACTCTCGGATATACTCTATTTCGTCCCAGTCAGTCCACCTCACTACAACTCCTTAAAGATGCAAACCTATTTAAAGTAGAAGGTATCATTTGAGAAAGTTGATTACTTTGATTACTAGTGCTAGGTTGGGCTCTTCCAAATAAATGGGGCTGCTCCATTCTCAGTCTATAAAAATAACCAAGGGGTAGTGCAGTGATGATGTCATCATTACTCTTGCTTTGCCAATCTAAATTTGCTGCAACTTCTTTTAATAGGGAGCCCACCACATGGGGATGGCGAAAGTTTACAACTACACAATCCCCATCGCACATTTTTTCTGTTGTTCCCACCCAGCTCACTCTTCTTACCATAATTATTTCCTGAGATAAGAGCCTGGTACTACAAGAAGTATTAACAGAAAACCAGTGAACAACCCTGTTTTTCAATGAGTCCCAAGATTCTTTGTAAATATCAGTCAGTTTGGGAACGTTTTTTAAAACAATCACGTAAGGTGTAGCTTGTGGGGGCAGACTAAGAAAAACATTTTGCTGCCTCCCATATGGTGCCTGGTATTCAATTTTCCTGTTACCATTAGCTACAGTTGCCACAGGATTTTGTCGGGTTGGACCACATTCTTCCTTTCTTGGTATAACGGGTGTTTGTGAAATATTATCCGTTTGCAAATCAATGTTGTCACTTAAGCCGATATATATATTCTTATCCGGTTTCTGATTTGTTATAGTATCCTGTAACGTAGTAGATGCATTAAATGACCGTAGGATTGTCACCAGTTCCAATAATTTTGAAATGTCATTTTGTACCATTTTTATTTCGCTCAAAACCCGCCTTTCGACTGTATCGATTTTCCCATGCATTTTTTTGAAAAGGATATCTATGGCATGTTTATCAATTGTTTTCTCCATGGGTTTACACCCTGGTCCATTTACATCCAATTTGGTAGATTTTCCCTTTTCTTTAGAAGTTTTTGGAGGGCTGGTCCTCCTTTTTACTATGTTTTGTTTACTTTTTTTCGCTGGTAGAGAGTCCAAATCAAACATATCCGAAGCTATGGAAATTTCAAGAGGAGTTGTTGAAGCACAGGGGCCTAGCTTAACCTCATTACCAGTTTTAGTATTGTTTAAACTGTTATCTATAACGATATCTTTACTCTGAACCAATGCTAAAGTATGGAAGCTAGAAAGGTTACTGCGATCATGCTCTTCCGCAACAGAGTTACTTTCCTTTTGGGCAGCGTCCAAAGCCGTTTTAGCGGCCGCCAGTTGCTCCTCCACTTGCACTATCTCACTGCTAATAATGCCCATAGCGCTTTTTAAATATTTGGTGATGGGTATAATTCTTTCAGCGGGCTTCCCCTTACTTATTGCCAATTTTCTCTTACCCATTTCCTATACAGCGTCTCAAATTACCTCACAACGAGGAGCTAATTTAATAGACAACTGATTTACAAATACCAGTATGCCTCGATGCCTCAATGCCAGATTACACAAACCAGGGGGGTAGCCCTGCCCGGCCTCCTCCGGTCTCGGACAGGCTTAGACGGGCCCACCCTTGGCCCGGGCTTCGCCCGGCACGTCCCGCGCACGTCCCACGCAACGGGACGCGAGGCAGCGCTTTGTAGCGCGGTGGGAACGCCTCCGCCCTCAGCAGCTGCGGGTGATTAGCAGGGAATGCACTCTGGGACACCGAGTCCCACCAGAGTGTAAAGGTGGCGGAAACCGGCACAGCAGTGACGGCAGGGACCCAACGGGGTCAACGAGGTATTCCTTCAGCTCTCCCCAAGGAATAAGTGCAGCCAGCCAGCCAGATGAGACAAACACCGCACTGCGGGGCACGAGGCAGCGCTTTGTAGCGCGGTTGGAACGCCTCCGCCCTCAGCAGCTGCGGGTGATTAGCAGGGAATGCACTCTGGGACACCGAGTCCCACCAGAGTGTAAAGGCGGCGGAAACCGGCACAGCGGTGACGGCAGGGACCCAACGGGGTCAACGAGGTATTCCTTCAGCTCTCCCCAAGGAATAAGTGCAGCCAGCCAGCCAGATGAGACAAACACCGCACTGCGGGCGCGAGGCAGCGCTTTGTAGCGCGGTGGGAACGCCTCCGCCCTCAGCAGCTGCGGGTGATTAGCAGGGAATGCACTCTGGGACACCGAGTCCCACCAGAGTGTAAAGGCGGCGGAAACCGGCACAGCGGTGACGGCAGGGACCCAACGGGGTCAACGAGGTATTCCTTCAGCTCTCCCCAAGGAATAAGTGCAGCCAGCCAGCCAGATGAGACAAACACCGCACTGCGGGGCGCGAGGCAGCGCTTTGTAGCGCGGTGGGAACGCCTCCGCCCTCAGCAGCTGCGGGTGATTAGCAGGGAATGCACTCTGGGACACCGAGTCCCACCAGAGTGTAAAGGCGGCGGAAACCGGCACAGCGGTGACGGCAGGGACCCAACGGGGTCAACGAGGTATTCCTTCAGCTCTCCCCAAGGAATAAGTGCAGCCAGCCAGCCAGATGAGACAGTCACTTTGGAATCAGATAGAGGACCTCATTTTAGGCTTCTGGAATAGTCGAACAGCTAAATGGCACAATCAAGTCAAGATTAGGGAAAGTGTGTGCATCCACGATGCTGAAATGGCCAGATGCATTACCTCTTGTACTGATGGGTCTCAGAAGTATTCCTGACAGAAAGACAGGAATGAGTCCTCATGAGGTTCTCATGGGAAGGGCAATGAGACGAGCATTTATTCCTGGAAAAAAATGAATGAGTATAACTGATGATCTGGTATTGGACTATTGCAAAGGATTGGCTGAAATGGTGCGTTCTGTCTCTCACCAGGTTGGAGAAGACGCAGTTGAAAGACAGCCAGACCAAGCACATGATTTGAATCCTGGAGATTGGGTGTTAGTGAAGAAACACGCAAGGAAGTCGTGTCTAGCACCAAGGTGGGATAAACCACGTCAAGTCATACTAGTCACTACCACAGCGGTGAAGTGTGCAGGTTTGCCCAATTGGATTCATGCTAGTCATACCAGAAGAGTACCGAGCCCATCAGAACAACAAGAGCAACCACTGACTGAGCAGGCTGAACCGTCAGAAGTTGAAAGCTATGAAATTGAAGAGTCTAGAGTGATAGATTCTGAAAGACAACTATATGACGAACAGCCAAGTACAAGTCAGGAAGATTGGATACCAATAATTGAAATACCTGATGATGCTGTCGAAACAAGAAGAATAACAAAACTGAAAAGGCAGTAAGGTAGACAGGGAAGGACAGGGAAAGAAGAACACACTCAGGTTGAAATAATCAAAGACAATCAGGAACCTGAGGAGGGAGAGTCAGAATTAGAAGAACAAGTTCAGGCAGAAGAAGGACAATCTGAAATAAGACCCGAACAGGATCAGGTAGATCTAGAAGAACAAGTTCAGGCAGAAGAAGAACAAATTATAATAAGACCTGGACAGGTGCAAGTAGAGGAAGGTCCAAGCACAGAAAATAGAGAACAAGGACAGATTGTGCCTAGATTAAGTGAAAATAAAAGGATTCTAGAAGGAGATAGAGAAGGTGAAAGTGCACTTCAGGTCAAAAGAGTTAGAAAAGGAGACAATTGGCCAGTAGGAGTGAAGAAATTCAAATATTATTTGAGAAAATCAGAAAAGAAACCAGAACAAGTAAATGAAGTCACGAGTCAAACACAATCTAAGCAAACTTTAGTGAAACTTACTCGAAGAAGCCCAAAACTGAGAAATTTAAACAGAAAATACAAGGCCCCTGAGTGGACTTACGTTATACTCGAAGAATTTGAAAACTTAGATTTAAGTGAAGAAACAGAAAGGGTTCATGTTGCACAGATTGATGAAAGCAAATTGAGACCTCCTTAAAATAAAAAGAAAAGAAAATTTAACAGACAAAAGAAAGAAAAAGAGAGAATACATTTTCTCAGATTGAAATGGCAGAAGTTGAAGTCACCGAAAGACCAAAACGAGGTTTAAAAAGAAAATGTTTTAGATTTTGTTTTTGTAGTATTTTATTGGTAGTATTAGTATGGTTATTCCTAACAGTAGGAGTACCTTTATTATTGGAAACAAGTGACAAAAATAATACCATTACTAATGAAAAGGTAGATAAAATAAAGGGAACTAAAATAGAAATAGGGGTAGAAGATGAGGCAAATTATCATAATGAGTCAGATTATAATATGTCTTCAAATGTGTTTACTAAATTGTTATTTCAGTATGTTAATACAATGGAGATTAATAATTGCTATGTTTGTATGAAGTTACCCTCATCAGTATCAGAAGGGGTGACATATCACCGTATACCTCTAACATATGGTGTGTCATGTAGTGTTTTATCAAGTTTATTTTATGCTACAGGGAGACTTCAGTATTTTTATTCAAATCTAGATGTAATATTTTCAGAATTGCCTATCAGAAAGAAAATGAATCCAGTAGCTAGTAGTAGGAATGCACAGTTTATGGGTGAATTCTTTTTAACAATGAGTTCAATAGATATAGCTCAGGCACACGAAAATAATTTAACTTGTACATTACGTGAAGAAGAAAAAGAGTTTTTGAATTTAGTAGAAAAAAGGAGACAGGATTTAACCAAGAAAGCTGCTGAACAGAAAACCCAGGTACCTCCATGGGCTGGGAAAGAGGGAATCTATGCAAACGGCAAATCTCATGCTGCGATGTCCCTGGATTTTGTGAAAAAGGGAAAATTCTGCCTCCACAGATTAAAAACAGATTATAATAATAATTACATTGGTTCCAGTGAGTGTGAACACAACTTCCTAATTTTAGGAGGGTGGGGACTAAAAGGGGGAACTGATCCTGTATTTCCAGGAGTTTATTATGTCTGAGGGAACAATGCCTAGTATAGGTTACCTGCAAGATGGTACGGAAGCTGTTATTTTGGAATAGTTTTCCCGAAAATATATCATGTGGACAGAATCAATGGAAACAATGGAAAATCTAATGAACTGACACGAAGAAGAAGAGCTAGTTTTTCTGAAATAGTAGGAGATATATTTAGTGCATTGATACCCTCGGTTGGAGTCATTCTAAATTCGCAGAAAATTTGTAAATTATCAACCATAGTTGATCGTCTTTCTACAGACACTGCAGGAGGATTCTTGATGATTAACACAGAGATGGTTGCAATCAGGTCTATGGTTTTACAAAACCGTCTTGCTCTTGATATTTTATTAGCAAAAGAAGGTGGAGTCTGTGGTATGTTGAAAATTCAACATTGCTGCACTTATATTCCGGACAAGAGCAGAGAAATTAAAGGATATATTAAAAACATTACAAGAATGCATAAAGACTTGACTCAACTGGAGGTTGACAGTGTGTGGGGAAAACTAACAAAGAGCATAACATCAATAGGGAAATGGTTTACTAATTTTGGGAAAAGTTTTCTAGGTCAAATAATATTACCATTAGTTGTGATAATAACAATAGTAATGATATTGATGATTACATATAAATGTTGCAAAAATAGAGGGAAAGGAAGAGTACATTTAGAAAGAGAGGGAAAAGGAAAGAAACGGAAAAGAGAATATGAGGAGATACAACTAGAAGAAATTAAAGGAAAGATATATACGAAGATGAAAGATTTAGAAGGAAAAGGAGTAACATCGCAGAACATTGCAGACTACCGGCATAACGCTACCTGCTAATCGCTTGTCTTTGTTTTAAAGCACATTTATTTTAAATTGTTTATTCTGCTGCTATTGGGAACTGGTAACTGGGAAATTGTGTTTTTAAACTGATTTGCTGCTGATAAACATCCTCTCTCTTGCACTCGCACTTTACTGACCAAGATGTGCTGCTGGTGTACTTCCGCCTGTTAGAGCGGGTCACCGGGACGACGCCATCTTGGTCAGCGCTCTAGTTGTTCCCTGCTCAGCACGCGCCTCCCTATTTAGGAAGGGTGATGCAAGCGCGCACAATTCAGAACATCGCAGACTACCGGCATAACGCCACCTGCTAATTACTTGTCTTTGTTTTAAAGCACATTTATTTTAAATTGTTTATTCTGCTGCTATTGGGAACTGGTAACTGGGAAATTGGGAAACTGTGTTTTTAAACTTACTTGCTGCTGATAAACATCCTCTCTCTTGCACTCGCACTTTACTGACCAAGATGTGTTGGTATACTTCCGCCTGTTAGAGCGGGTCACCGGGACGACGCCATCTTGGTCAGCGCTCTAGTTGTTCCCTGCTCAGCACGCGCCTCCCTATTTAGGAAGGGGGATGCAAGCGCGCACAATTCAGAACATCGCAGACTACCGGCATAACGCTACCTGCTAATCGCTTGTCTTTGTTTTAAAGCACATTTATTTTAAATTGTTTATTCTGCTGCTATTGGGAACTGGTAACTGGGAAATTGGGAAACTGTGTTTTTAAACTTACTTGCTGCTGATAAACATCCTCTCTCTTGCACTCGCACTTTACTGACCAAGATGTGCTGGTGTACTTCCGCCTGTTAGAGCGGGTCACCGGGACGACGCCATCTTGGTCAGCGCTCTAGTTGTTCCCTGCTCAGCACGCGCCTCCCTATTTAGGAAGGGTGATGCAAGCGCGCACAATTCAGAACATCGCAGACTACTGGCATAACGCTACCTGCTAATCGCTTGTCTTTGTTTTAAAGCACATTTATTTTAAATTGTTTATTCTGCTGCTATTGGGAACTGGTAATTGGGAAACTGTGTTTTTAAACTTACTTGCTGCTGATAAACATCCTCTCTCTTGCACTTTACTGACCTAGATGTGCTGGTGTACTTCCGCCTGTTAGAGCGGGTCACCAGGACGACGCCATCTTGGTCAGCGCTCTAGTTGTTCCCTGCTCAGCACGCACCTCCCTATTTTGGAAGGGTGATGCAAGCGCACACAATTCAGAACATCGCAGACTACCGGCATAACGCTACCTGCTAATCGCTTGTCTTTGTTTTAAAGCATATTTATTTTAAATTGTTTATTCTGCTGCTATTGGAAACTGGTAACTGGGAAATTGGGAAACTGTGTTTTTAAACTTACTTGCTGCTGATAAACATCCTCTCTCTTGCACTCGCACTTTACTGACCAAGATGTGCTGGTGTACTTCCGCCTTTTAGAGCGGGTCACCGGGACGACTCCATCTTGGTCAGCGCTCTAGTTGTTCCCTGCTCAGCACGCGCCTCCCTATTTAGGAAGGGTGATGCAAGCGCGCAGCGCGCACGCGCAGTGGGCGCGCCGATGGTGCGCCAGAGGCAAGCCCGTCTGCGCCCGTCCACGCTCCGGCCGCACTCAGCGCCAGCCATGCTGCCAGTTTTCCCTCTGGGCATGCCAGACTCTGTTATTCACGGGAACAACTCCTACACATAGGTGAGAGGGATACCAGGGGGATACACGAAGATGTGGCGAACAGAGGTAACACCGTCACAGTTGGCCACACTTCTGCTAGACTGAAATGTGGCCTGATTAACAGTAGATCTTTAGTTAAACACCACCAAGAGGTATCAACTATGCTGGAGTATCTCGATTTAGACGTTTTGTTTTTAACTGAAACTTGGACCCGAGCCGACTCTGTCGTAGAGCTAGGATTTGCATGCCCAGTAGATTATAAAATCTTCCACAAACCCAGGCCGTTGGGGAGAGGCGGGGGGTTGGAGTGATTTTTAAAGAAAAGTGGGATTTTACCCCCTTACACATTGACGATGTCGAGGGCATAGAATTATTAGGCTTCACATTGAAAGAGGCGAGAGGACAAGTGTTGTCAGGAATAGTGTGTTATAGGCCTCCCGGACAAAACCCCCAATATCAAGCTTTAATTGACACTTTTGCTAATATGTCTCTAACACACTCAAGGATGATTATAGTGGGCGATTTCAATCTCTGGGATAATGGGAATCCTGGCCCACCACTCAGAGATCTGGTGCAAGCATGCGAGAGCCTCAATCTGCACCAATTGGTACTCCAGCCGACTCATCTAGGAGGTCACATCCTAGACCTAATATTTGCCAACCATAGGGAGACTGAGGTGATTGAAGTATTACCTCAATGCTGGACCGATCATTTTCTAATTCACTTTATGATAACGTTGCCCAGTTTAACTAACAACATGTATCAATCAGTAACCTTCCGTAAGGGAAGAGAATGGGCTAAGCTACTGAAAAATAGACAGTCACCGCTACTCTCAGAACAGAATATATTTGTACCCAGTAAATCGGTGGAAGAAAACTACCAAATCTTCTGTGACCAAATAAACTATACTTTAGATCAGATTGTTCCAGTAAAAAGGCTAAAGAATAGAAAGAAACCCTCAGCCCCTTGGTACAGTGAAGAGCTGAAACTGATGCGGAAAAAACGCAAACAGGCTGAAAGAAAATGGAGAAGGTCCTATGATGAATTAGACAAAAAAGCGCTGAAATTGTTACAGGCCTCATATAAGGAAGTAATTGCTAGGTCAAAAGCTGAATACTATGCCAAAACCATCCTGCAGGCACCTAATAGTACGAAAACTCTCTTTACCATTATAAAGGACCTATCCAACCCAGCATGTGTGGGCAATAAGGTTAGAGCGACACAAAAGCTTTGCGATGATATTGCTGTCTATTTTGATGAAAAGATCAGTAAGATTGTTGGTGGCCTCAATTCAAACAATAATAGCAGCTTGGATGCGGAAAAGGATCCACCAATGATAATAGCAACAGAGCAACAGGAAGAGGCATTTAACAGTAATCAGCCACCAACTTTAGAGTGCTTTCAAATACCCACTGAGGAAATATTTAAT
This sequence comes from Calotriton arnoldi, assembly GCA_963921515.1. Taxonomy (NCBI): domain Eukaryota; kingdom Metazoa; phylum Chordata; class Amphibia; order Caudata; family Salamandridae; genus Calotriton; species Calotriton arnoldi. Next base: position 69,172 of record CAWUFW010003267.1, read on the forward strand.
AACTTAGCTCAAAGTGTATCCTCTGGTTCACCGTTGGATCCTCTTCCGCAGGGGATATGGAAAGAATTTCAGTCAGAATTATTCCCTCGGTTGCGGCAGATCTGCTGCCAATCATTAGAAAAGGGAACTGTTCCAGAAGCCTGGAAGCAGGCAATGGTGTCTCCGCTGCTTAAGAAACCCTCACTTGACCCTCAGTGCCCATCTAGCTTCAGACCTATCTCCCTTCTGCCATACCCAGTAAAAATTCTGGAGCGGGCAGTTAGTAAATCCCTGTCCCTATATTTAGAAGAAAACCATCTGTTAGATAAGGCTCAATTTGGCTTTCGGCCAGGGCACGGAACGGAAACGGCCCTAGTGACAGTACTTGATAACCTAAGAATGCGAGCCGACAATGGCAATCCGACCGTATTAGTACTATTGGACATGTCGGCTGCATTCGACACGGTGAATCATAGTATTTTGCTGAAAAGACTAGAGAACATCGGAGTAAAAGGACTGGCACTGAAGTGGCTGCAATCATATTTGACGGGCAGGCAACTGGCGGTGACTATTCCACCTTTTACATCCCCTAAGACCCCTGTGCACCACGGGGTACCACAGGGATCAGCAATAAGCCCAATCTTATTTAATATCTTTTTGCGTCCTCTGATCCCTATCATCAAGTCCTTTGACATTGATTTAGTCAACTATGCGGATGACACACAACTGGTGTTCTCTTTAGAAGGAAACCAGGCAGTTTCCCTAGATAAATTCCAGGAGTGCATGCACAACACCACAAAATGGCTCAGAAATAACTCCCTACAATTCAATGGAGACAAAACGGAGATAGTATACTGCTCCACAACCAAAATTGCGCGGCCCTTCCCCTCAGAATTCAGACTCACCCCTACGGATAAACCACTGACTCCAGCTAGAACAGTGCGTAACCTGGGGGTCTTGATGGATGATAACCTTCAATTGGAGTCACAAGTTAATAAAACAGTTGGTATTTGTTTCTCCTTGATAAGAGCACTACGTCAGATCCTTCCGCTGCTGCCTGCTAAAACTAGATCTCAAGTAGTGAGGAGCATAATATTGAGCAGGCTGGACTATTGTAACTCATTGTATCTGGGAGCACCTAACTCAGTGCTATTGAAGCTACAGAGGATCCAGTCTATAGCAGCCAAATTGGCTTTAAATAGGCAGCGCAGATCCTCAACGACTCTAGCTTTAAAGGACCTTCACTGGCTACCAATTAATCAGAGAATACATTTCAAATCCCTCTGTACTGTGTTCAGAGCAGTACATGGATTGGGTCCGACATCCATGCAGGAAAAATTCACGTGGTATGTTCCCGGGAGAAACCTCCGTTCATTGAGCGCAAATTTAGTAGCCACCACAAGATTCAACAAGACTAGGACGGGTGGTAGAGCATTTGGTGTAGCAGCCTCACGACTCTGGAATGATCTCCCCTTGAATATCAGACAAATCAAAACTCTGCTTCCATTTAGGAAGAGCTTAAAGACATGGCTATTCCCGAGGGAAGAGTAATACGAGCCACTCAATATCTGCGAACAGGTCATTTTATGCACACTGACAACAGGGTAAGTCTCAACGCCAGGATACCCGTGGGGTGACAGTTTTGCGCTATATAAGTTCAAGTTACATTACATTACAGTAACAAATGGAAGAATGAGAAAAGAAATGGAAAATTGAGATGTGCTAAAGTTGGCATCTGGGATGGGATGGTAATTCTGTGATGGCTTAAAATGCCATCAGAGAGGGGATTGATGGAGCAAGGACTCGTAAAAGAGACTTGCTCTGAAGCAATCCTCTCATTTAACTCGCTAACGAATTACTAACAACGTCTTGTAAATAATAACACGCACTACAGAAACACGCGGGTTAGCAAAGCTTGCGTATGTGTGTACTAATATAAATAACAATGAAAATGGACTAATCCAGCTTTAACTGGGAAATCTTTACCGCGCATGCGTCAACTGCATCTACGCAGTATGACGGTACTAACGCTTGGAGGGAAATTCTAGCGCATGTGCAGAAGGCATTAAAATGGAGTCTTTAAGACTCACGTGCATGGCATCTGCTTAGCCGAAATGAAAACCAGCTATTTTACTAATGCTAACGCTGGGAAAGTATTAATAAGTAAAGAGGGTTAGAGTAGAGACGGGTGGTATACAGTGAAACCATTTATTTGTGAAAGTAACATTTCTTCTTTTGACTTTATTATTAGTGCGCATTTGGGCCTTTCACGTTTGTCTGAATTGAGCCGACTGATTCAAGTTTGCGCATGCCTACACAAGAGTTAACCCGGAAGAATGACCAAGTTTTTTGACAGCCGTCCAAGGACGAGAATGACGTGCCCTGTGAACAGAGGGTGAAGAGTTCATGCAAGAAGACTTGTTTTCATGATACTGAAATAATTGTATCTAATAAAGTTTGGACATGTATGGGAACGGAAGAAAAGAATAAAGTTTAAGGGGATGGGTTTTACGAACAAAAGTTCAATGGAAAAAGTAATATGTAAGCATGGTGTGATGATCATCCCCCCTTGCCTGACCAATTAGATTTCGTATTTTTGCGATATTGAAACTTTAGTGGGTGGTACATGGTAAACGAAAGGTATAACTGAGGTAGCTTTAGTTAGTTAGAGAGACGTCGATGCTGGAAGTCGAGAGCTCGGGATACTGTCGGTGCTGTGGGTGGTGCTGATGCTGAAAGAGACGCTGTGAGATGCTGATGAAGACATCGAATGCAGAACCATCTATCTTTACTTAATTGGGTTAGACAAGAAGATCGCAGAAGAAACTCGAGGAGGAAGAGAGTGTCAGAGAGGGGTGCTACGCAGCCGTCGGTATTTTAGAGAGGTTAAGTATCCTGTCCTGATTCCTGTCCTAAAGTCTTTGTCTCCTGATCTATCCCGGGGGACCCTTACCAGCCCTCTGGCCAGAGGGTTTGGTCTTCACACCATCCTTGGTAACTATAAATTCATGGTATTTGTAGATGATCTTTTCTCTCTGTCCTCTCCTTTCCGGGCATAGTTATTGTATGTGTCTGAAATATTTTCTTAATGAAATTTGATCGGATTTGCAATCTTACAAATGAGAGTGTTTGTACTGTAATTTGAGATGGTTCACATTCACTTAATTTAGATAAAGATTTTAAAACTTTCTGAGTCTGTGGTTATTTTCTTTAATTAAAGAATGGTTAATAAGTTATGTTAATTGTCACCATCAACTAGTTCAACTAATGGTCCATTGACCAGAGGAAAGAACTTTTTGATCAGTGAAAGGATAGTTAGGAATAAGAAATAACTAATCCTAAATAAGGAAAATATAATCTAAACCCAGCGTTCTACTAGGATTTGTGTAAGTGTTTATGGGCCCAGGTGAGTACATGGTAGTAGAGTATCTGTTGTTAGTATACCGCTGGATCAGGATAACTTGGTTGTTTTTTAGCTCTCCTGATAGCACGATGGGATGATTTTCTCCTGTTCATAAATTATTCTGAGAGGTCACTAAATTGGCTGAGTCTGTATCTCAATTCTGAGCAAGTAGCCACAAATTCTTCTCAGTGAATGAGCAGTTCATTGTCTGTCAGGGCTAGGAAATCCTGGGTAACACAAAAAGGTAGGGAGTTTTATAGATCTGACTTGCAGACAGCTTTGGCTGTCTAGCAAGAGCTGATGCCATCACACAACACACATACACATAAACATACATATAGACTTAGACACAAAAAGTGGCTTTTGGAGAGCCCCTTTCAACCACTGGCTATTGTGAATGATTGAATGACAAAATGAATGAATGAATATTGCATTTCTAAAGCGCACTGTCACTCGTGATTAAGCATACTGGCGCTAGGCAGAGCTAGCTTTATGCATGGCTGACCGAGCTATCCATCCGCGTTGGTGCCTATGCATGCAGAACTCTAACTATTCCAAGAAGGCACATTCCAAGTGCCAGCTGCAAAAATGCAAAGAAACATTGGCAAAGTCAATAGGTTGGTAATCGCCTGCTAAAGTGACGTGGTGCTGATATATTAATGGATGCATCTGCAGTACAACAGGCTTAAACCACAGGCCTGCATTGGCTTGGAGGAAAGACATTCATAGTCTATGGTGAAGGCAGACGTCCAAGTCCCACTAGCCTGCTTTATGGCAGGTGTATTCTGAGAGTTTGGTCCTCAGAGAGAGAAGCACTCTGTAGAAGCCGTAGAGAAGGTGGTCTTCTAATGGACCCCACTGGTTTCATCGTAGGAACCAGGGGAAGGGGGGGTGAGTGTTAAATTCTACCAGTGTATCCAGTGTCACATGGGGCATCAGGGGACCTATAGGTGCAGTAGACTGTTTGCATGCCATAATCTGATCATTTATTCAGGAGTCCCATTGATGGCTGAAAAGAAATGCTCCCCATGCACAAATGCAGCCAATTCCATGTTCTCAGGCACACATACAGATCCTTACACAACATTGGACCAGTATACCTGAACAGTTGCATACACTTTCACCAGTGTGCCCGACACCTACGCTCAGCATCACTCTCACTCGCACACACGCTCGCATTCACAAAAGCACGGCCGGATGTTGATTGCACCCAAAATATGGAATGACCGCCCTCAACACATTAGGGCCTCCTCCTCACTTCTTGTGTTCGGCAATAGGCTGAAGACCTGGCTCTTCAAATAACTCTGTGGTTACCTCACGCCCACTTACTTGCTCAAGCGCCTGGATACCCGCACGGGTGATTAGTGCGCCCTACCGATTAACATAATATAACACAACACATATTCCTCAAAGATGGAAACACACAATTGTGAAGCTACTCCTAATACAAAAACGATGGCAAATCTCGATCTGGCAGAAAGCTACAGGCCCATCTCCCTGGTCCCGGTAGTGAGTAAACTACTGGAAAAGCATGTCAATAAACATCTGTCCAGATTTCTGGAAGTGCATGATGTTTTCCACCACACTCAGACAGGCTTTAGATCAGGCTGTAATACGGAGACTGCACTTCTGGTAGCCACGAGAAACTTTGCTCCATTTTAGATCAAGGTGGCTCAGCGGCAATAATAATGTTGGACCTAAGTGCAGCCTTCGACACAGGTTTGCACCCATCCTCATTTATAGGATGTTGAACGTCCACATCACGGGGGACACCATTAATTGTCTTGAAGCTTTTCTAGTCAACAGGAGGCTCCAAGTGTGCGAAGATTCGTTCACTTCCTCCATCCACCCTCTTCAGTGTGGGGTCCCACAGAGATCTTCACTCTATCTGTATGTACGCCCCCTTGCAGAAATTGTACATTCACATGGTGTTGCCTTAGTGTCATATGCAGATGACACACAGATCATTGTGGCCCTTACACCTAATGTCAGCCAAACCTCCACTCAGGTGAACTCATGTCTCAGGGAGGATACAGACTGGATGTCTGGTAGTAGGCTGAAGCTTAACTGCGACAAAACTACGGTATTGGTGGTAGGCAACAACAGTTCTAGGAGGCTGGAACTGTCATGGCCAGAGCCTCTAGGCAAACATCCTAAGCCACCCCAAGTAGTAAAAAGCCCTGGCATCTGGATAGACGACAAGCTCACAATGTAGACGCAGGCCTAAAAATTGGCAGGTTCATGTTTTGGCATTCTAAGATCCCTTCGGAAATTCTTACAGATGCTACTATTTTCCACAAGAAGGAGAGTGGTACAGGATCTAATAAACTCAAGTCTAGACTACGGTAACTCCCTGTATTTCGGGACCCCAAAATACGTGATCAATAGGCTCCAAATGGTACAGAATGTCACTGCCAGAATCCTTCAAAAAACGCCCAAACACCAATCTGCCAGACCAGCCCTACCAGCCCTTCACTGGCTCCCAGTTCAAAAAACTATTCACCTCAAGGCTCTCTACATTGCGCACCGGGTCATCCACGGAAAAGGCCCACTCATCACTCGGCACTTACTCACCCCTTATGCGCCAGGGAGGTCTCCTCGATCAAGTCATCAAGAACGAGGAGTGGAGGCCGCTCCTTTGCGTTTCTTACTCCTAAGCGCTGAAATGCTATGACATGATAGGACATTTATATTGCGCGCAGCTACTCCAGGGAGTGTCCCAGCGCGGTACAAGCTGAAATGCTCTCCCAGCCTCTCTCAGAAGACAGCACTCGGAAGCTTGCTTCAGAAACTTTTAAAAACTCACCTCTTCTAAAGAGTGATCTTGAGGCAACTGGTTTCATCACAATCACGTGGTGGGGTTGTTTGCAACTAGCGCTGCGAGGCCCGTTTGGGAAACCATGCGCTATATAAAAACAGCTGAATTGAATTGAAACAATACAACATAACATGACAGCCTAGGTGCCACAACTGGTTTCCTGGGTACACTGCATAGACGCGTGTTGTTGCAATGGGCCACTCCATGTCACAGCGTTTGCATAACATAAAGGCGATGACAGCCTGGTTCACTGATCTGTTTTCAAAATGGAAGTGGGTTCAGGGGTCATTGGTATAGCGCCTAGATTCAAAAGAGACAGTTGGAGGCACTGTGGGTGTCATTTATCTTCTTGAGCCCCTTAGAGAGAGAGACACACACACACATTTTGTACCATGCAGGATGGGGAAACGGAGGAGAGGTTGTGGCCTTTTGGCCAGAGCTGCCGACTTTGGAGCTGGGGAGCCAGGTTCGAGTCTCGGTAATGATGCTCAGCTTCCTGTGATTCTGGGCAAATCACTTAATCTCCCTGCGCCTACCAAAAAATGAATGTGTCCTTGTGTAACGTAACTGGTGCTCATGTAAAGCGCTCCAATATCTTCGGGTCGAGTTCGCGCTATATAAATCTGCAAAAGACAAAAAACAACAAAAAAACAACAACAAAAACGGAGCAAAATAAACTGTAATACTGTGACAATCTCCATGACTTTGATGCTCTTGTCTCATTCATCACCCCTCACGTCATAACCAGCACCTACCGAGGTGCTTTCCTCTGCACAGCCTCGCTTGCTGTTAAAAATGCTCCTGTTTTACCATAAAATACGAATACAGATCGCATTTAGTTGCTACAGGGAATTTTCAGAAAATGAATTTTACTAGGGAGAGGATTAGGCCCCTTTTGCCTCTGTGCAGCACATGCCTTTGCTGTGGTGCAACAGCGCCTCCAAGCGGCAATGTAGTGACATGGCAAGCAATTCCCGGAGGGCGGACGGATGGTTCTATGCTATTGCAAGGAGATAATGTTTCCTGTTGCCAGGGTTGCCTCTGAACTGAGCTGTAGCACCCCCGGCCCCGCCCGCTCGGCTCTTTGTTTCCACGCCAGACTGCGCTGCGCGGGTGGGCAGTCGCCAGATCGGTAACAACTTGAGCCCAGATGTTCCCTGGAACGTTGAAGGGGGCTTTTAAAAGCAAAACTGTATCCAATTTGCAGGTTTTTTGTGTTTGCCGATTTTCCGTTTGGAAATCAAAGATATGTTGGAAGCCTTTCATGCTCCGTTCCCGGTGACACGGACAGAAAACTTGTGCAATCGAGCTGTTCGTTACATTTAATAACATTTATGGTACAGGACGCTCCGTTCCCGGGCTAATCCGCCGTGAGAGGCGCCGGCTCCCTGTTCTGTGCTTGTCTGGAGGTCAGAGGCTCCCGTCCCTGCTAAGCACGCACAGCCTTTCATCCTCCTGAGGAAGATAACGCAAGGCGCTTTTTCAGTGTCTTATTATATTTGTTCTTCAAGCCCTCTGACATCATTTCAGGGATACACATACACTATAAAGTATGAATCTCTTATTAAAAAGTGACGGGCAGGCCTTGCTTTTCAAAGGAGTGTTTTACTGAGAGGCTGGCTTTCTTTAGAGACTGCATCAAAGCCCGTTCTTCACAGGTAAGAAAGACCTCGTGGCCGTGAGAACAAGATCATATGTCTTTAGAAACACTATAGCGTAATGCACACAGGCAGACTTCTTTCTTTCCGACTCTTTGGCGCTCCAAGCCTGCCTCTGTTGGGACTGCACTCTTTGGAGCCGTAAGCCTGCCTCTAGTGGGACTGCACTCTTTGGAGCTACACGCCTACCTCTGGTGGGACTGCACTCTTTGGAGCTGCAAGCTTGCCTGGGGGGGACTGCACTCTTTGGAGCCGCAAGCCTGCCTCTGGTGGGACTGCACTCTTTGGAGCTACCCGCCTGCCTCTGGTGGGACTGCACTCTTTGAAGCTACCTGCCTGCCTCTGGTGGGACTGCACTCTTGGGAGCCGCAAGCCTGTCTCGGATGGGACTGCACTCTTTTGAGCTACACGCCTGCCTCTGGAGGGACTGCACTTTTTGGAGCCTCAAGCCTGCCTGGGGGGGGCTGCACTCTTTTGAGCCGCAAGCCTGCCTCTGGTGGGACTGCACTCTTTGGAGCTACACGCCTGCCTCAGGTGGGACTGCACTCTTTGGAGCCGTAAGCCTGCCTCTAGTGGGACTGCACTCTTTGGAGCTGTAAGCCTGCCTCTGGTGGGACTGCACTCTTTGGAGCCGTAAGCCTGCCTCGGGTGGGACTGCACTCTTTGGAGCCACACGCCTACCTCTGGTGGGACTGCACTCTTTAGAGCCGTAAGCCTGCCTCGGGTGGGACTGCACTCTTTGGAGCTGCAAGCTTGCCTGGGGGGACTGCACTCTTTGGAGCCGCAAGCCTGCCTCTGGGGGGACTGCACTCTTTGGAGCCGTAAGCCTGCCTCGGGTGGGACTGCACTCTTTGGAGCTACACGCCTACCTCTGGTGGGACTGCACTCTTTGGAACTGCAAGCTTGCCTGGGGGGGACTGCACTCTTTGGAGCCGCAAGCCTGCCTCTGGTGGAACTGCACTCTTTGGAGCTACCCGCCTGCCTCTGGTGGGACTGCACTCTTTGAAGCTACCTGCCTGCCTCTGGTGGGATTGCACTCTTGGGAGCCGCAAGCCTGTCTCGGATGGGACTGCACTCTTTTGAGCTACACGCCTGTCTCTGGCGGGACTGCACTTTTTGAAGCCTCAAGCCTGCCTGGTGGGACTGCACTTTTTTGAGCCGCAAGCCTGCTTCTGGTAGGACTGCACTCTTTGGAGCTACACGCCTGCCTCAGGTGGGACTGCACTCTTTGGAGCTACCCGCCTGCCTCTGGTGGGACTGCACTCTTTGGAGCTCTCAGCCTCCCTTGGGTGGGACTGCACTATTTTGAGCTACACGCCTGCCTCTGGTGGGACTGCACTCTTTGGAGCTCCCATCCTGCCTCTGGTGGGACTGCACTCTTTGGAACTCCCAGCCTGCCTCTGGTGGGACTGCACTCCTTGGAGCTCCCAGCCTGCATCGGATGGACTGCAGTCTTTGGAGCCGCAAGCCTGCCTCAGGTGGGACTGCACTCTTTGGAGCTACACGCCTTCCTCTGATGGGACTGCCCTCTTTGAAGCTCCCAGCCTGCCTCGGGTGGGACTGCACTCTTTGGAGCTACATGCCTGCCTCTGATGTGACTGCACTCTTTGGAGCTCCCAGCCTGCCTCTGGTGGGACTACACTCTTTGGAGCTCCCAGCCTGTTTCGGGTGGGACTGCACTCTTTGGAGCTACACGCCTGCCTCTGGTGGGACTGCACTCTTTGGTGCTCCCAGCCTGTTTCGGGTGGGACTGCACTATTTGGAGCTCCCAGCCTGCAGTCTTTGGAGCCTCAAGCCTGCCTCAGGTGGGACTGCACTCTTTGGAGCTACCCGCCTGCCTCTGATGGGACTGCACTCTTTGGAGCTCCCAGCCTGCATAGGGTGGGACTGCACTCTTTGGAGCCGCAAGCCTGCCTCAGGTGGGACTGCACTCTTTGGAGCTACACGCCTGCCTCTGATGTGACTGCAGTCTTTGGAGTTCCCAGCCTGCCTCTGGTGGGACTGCACTCTTGGGAGCCGCAAGCCTGTCTCGGATGGGACTGCACTCTTTGGAGCTCCCAGCCTGCCTCTGGTGGGACTGCACTCTTTGGAGCTCCCAGCCTGTTTCGGGTGGGACTGCACTCTTTGGAGCTCCCAGCCTGCATCGGGTGGGACTGCAGTCTTTGGAGCCTCAAGCCTGCCTCAGGTGGGACTGCACTCTTTGGAGCTACACGCATGCCTCTGATGGGACTGCACTCTTTGGAGCTCCCAGCCTGCATAGGGTGGGACTGCACTCTTTGGAGCCGCAAGCCTGCCTCAGGTGGGACTGCACTCTTTGGAGCTACACGCCTGCCTCTGATGTGACTGCAGTCTTTGGAGTTCCCAGCATGCCTCGGGCGGGACTCCATGTCTTTCACCGGTGACTCAGCCATGCTCACTGGCATCTGCACCGACAGACCGGAGCAAAATGGCATTTTCACTAATTTCAAATCTTATTCTTGCACTGAATGTTCGGAGAAAATATAATTTTGCACCGTACGGTAGCACAAATGGAGGTGCAAAACTGCCTGATTGTCGCAGCAGAACAGATTTACAATCCATCCCCAACCGTCTAAAATCAGCCCCTCCCTCCAGACTCTTCCTTCATCCAGTGAAAAGAAAAGGTTCTGGTTGAAGAACACGTGAAGAACTGACTCCCACTGCCAGAAGTGCTGGTGTGAAATTAATGGATTGGCTCCGAAATGTGATCTTTTTTGGTGTATGGGGAGATCCCATATTGGTGAGATTTCATTTTGCTTGGAGTTTGTCGGGTGCGTATGTGGCTGACATCAAACAGCTGCGGAAGCACAGTGGGCTGCAGTGTGGGGGGCACAGAGGTGGTTCACGGTGCAGGTTGGCAGTCATTGGATGGTGTGAGCAGTGACCCGCTGTGGCCATAAGACCAGGGACAGCTTGATGGTTGGAAATGTTTCTTGGATAGATGCCCTGGGGTGTTCTTTGCTCCCAGGGGTGAAGGTTGCACTGACGGCCATCACGTACTGCCTTCTTGTGGATGTGTAATGCCACGTATGTTTTGAAACATGTCCAAGGAGTGATCCACTTGTTATGTTATGTTATGTTATACATTTTTATACAGCGCACAGCTACTCCGAAGAGTGTCCCAGCGCTAAACAGACATAACGGCACCTACAGCTGAGACCTATGCAGATTGTAGGAAGAGCCAAGTCTTTAGTTTTTTCTTAAAGAATTCACCGTAGGCAGGTAGCCAGTAGGGGTTGCCCTTTCAGTGCTGGAACCCACAAGGATTTGCATTTGCAAAGAGTGCAAACTACTTGCCCTGGAACTGTAAATTCAGCGCAGTATGTCAGGCAAACACTACAGAGCGATTCACAAATATTTTGCTCTGAGTATAAACGGCTACGGGCCAGATGCACTAATGTTTTTTGAGTTCCCAAAGGGTCTGATTCTCAAAATTGGGTCACTTGCGAGCGCAAAAAGGCCTTTTAGTATGTAGCAAGCACAAATTGCAATTTAGTAACACGTTATCGAATTGCAATTTTTGTTCATGACTACATACTGAGTCGATATTTGGAAGGGACGTGTTTAGGGCGTCCCTTCCAAACACCAATTCGCAATGGGATGTATTAATGTTTGTTACTGAAATCTAATCGAAAAAACACATATATTTCGGACTACCCAAAGGTAGTGGTAACCCCTTTGCAAATGGTGTCCCCACCTTTTCATTTTTTTAATGCATCCTGTTTTTCTTTAAGGAAAAAGGCCGCATATAAAAAAAAATTGCTTTATTTATTTAAAAAGCAATCACAGACATAGTGGTCTTCTAGTCCCAGCAAGCCACAATCCCTGTGATGGCACTGATTGCTAGTGGGTCAGAATTTGCAACCTACCTTATTAATATTCATGAGGTGAGTCAAATTATTACCCACTATGATTCAGTGTTTTGTGAACCGACCTATTAATGCATAGATCGGTTCGCAAAATACCACAGTGGTAGCAAAAATACTAGTTGCAAACTGCGAACAGCATTTTGCCACAAGTGTTTTGAACATCTGACACTTATTCTTGAAGTACTACTGACTTACTCATGAAATCCTGGAGTATGCCATGAGTATTCATTACTTACTCTAAGAGTAATGCATAGCAAAATCTATGTGAATCAGTTCCTGTAAGCATACTTTCCAGAGCAGGGATGATACAATTCACAATGGAAGATGGAAGGAATATCACCATAGGATACCAGCATATGCAGCCTGTTTGTGACTGTCTTCTATTATTCATGCCTCCAAAGGAGTTTACCATAAGGTGCAACGTTATCGATAAAGGCCTTAAAAAGAGGGAGCACGAAAACTGTAAAATGTGATTTTACCTGAGTTGCAAACATCCTTGACCTGGAGCGGCTAGGAGAAGTCTCTTAAGAGTCTATACGTCTGTGTGCCTCTTGCATCAAGTGCTTAGAGAACATAACACTCCGAGTTCCAGAACGTATGCATTGATTCTTCTAGTAATCCAGATGACTTCAAGAGCACATTACTCTCATTGGCTGTGAAAAACCCCTTTCCCTCAAGTCTTTTCCCGGTGGTTTCTGTCCCTGGTGTTCAATATCAGGCTGCACCAATTCTCTCTTGAATGTGAAGTGTTGCTGTGCAGCAAGTGACTATATAAAACAAGCACTGGTAAAGGCAATATGTCTAGCCTACGAGAGCTATTGGCCTCGTTTTGTAGCCATCCTGTACAGCAGCCCGAATGCTTAGCAGCGTGGCTAAAACTAATTTAAGAAAGCATTATGACACAGCCAGGGCTAATGCGCTGTTTTCTTAAGCACATTAGCGCTGGATGTATCATAGTCTTTGTTGTAATATTATTTTTAGCCATGCTGCACAGCAACGCCAGTGCTCCACAGTAAGGCTACAAACCATTGCCAACGTCAGCAGTGCCCATGCTGTACACCCAGTGCTTAATTTGTAAAATATTAAGTTCCAGGGTCCTCGTCAGGAGGCCACTATAGCTTGCACCACACATTGCTCCTATCAGCGCTTCCAAAGACAGTACCAAACCAACTACTAACCATCACACTCATACAAGTGTGACAATACAGGCTATACCAGACCCCCAAAGCTATTAGAATGTCTTGGGCGGCAGGTATTAATCATTGTTAATGTATATTGAATTAATAACCAACTGTGGTTGTGCTTGTCATCAAATCAGACAAACAGCACCACTATGTGGCAGACCGTCATAAGTGCCAGTGTTGACAATTAAGTGCTGGTGCTGAGCACCTGAACCACCGGCTCAAATTAAGCACTGTGTATTGCATCAACACAAGGCAATGGCACAGCAAATAGTCTCAATGATAAGACCTATTGGCTTTGCCAATGCATTTTACGTTTCGGCACAACACCCCTGTGAGTCTGAGCAAATCAGTTAATCCCCCCATGCATGAAAAAGTAAGAAAATATGACATCTGGCAAAAAAATCCCATCACACAAAGAAAGCAATTGCGCCCATGTCCAAGTCTTAGAGAACATATATTTGGAAGTAGATACCATCTGTTGTCACAATAAAAGCAGATAACATCTGTTGTCACAATAAACATCCATTTCAAAGGAGAAAACATCTTCTTTGAAGTGCACGTGACACAGTAAAACATAGCTGCAAATGGCAAGAAGTTCGACAAGGATGACAGGGAAGAAGAAAAAATAGAAGTAGCACCTTAATCACGGTGTAATTAGTAGAAGGACAGCAATGAAACTGGAGCAATTGGTACTTGGTCCATGCTCCAGCCAAAAGAACAGGAAGTGAAGCCAACACGCGGTGGCCAATTTGAAGGCAGCAAATAAGAGTGGGAATGAAGCCATCAAATGTTAAGCACTGGGCAGGCTGCAAGCCCCTTATTGTATACAACATCTCCCGCAAGCGAGAGCACACGCATTCGCATATGCCGTCGCAGGCGAGACCTAAAAATGTCAATACAAAAAGTAGACTGCAAAAATGTGGAAGTGAAATAGTAGAAACAAAAAAGTCGTAGCTAACTAGTATAAGGAAATTAAAAAAATGTTGTGGTAAAATAGTTGATTCTTTACCACTTCATCTGTAAATTGCACACGGAAATACATCTACCAATAACTGAAAATGAGTGACCCCTCAACCCTAACCCTAATGTTTATTTCTATACATCAGTTTATCTTTGTTATATTATGGGGAAGGCAACCTCTCAACCTCATCCTGTGACAACTTTCTCCAGCTCAGTCATCTTACACTTCTCCTACACCACCCTTACTCTAACCTCAACCAGTAAACTAACCTAAATGTTATCCCAAACTTAATATTAACTCTTACTCCCTCAAGTTAACTAATATAGCCTTAGAGCCCGACTTAGCGGGCTTTACCAGCCATTAAAGGCCCGCTCCAACGTTCGGCAAGGGCCTTTAACAAAGGAGCGGGCCGTCAATGGCCGGTAGAGCCGGCTATGGAGGGCTCTAAGGCTATTAGAACATTCTGCCCTTGTAGGGCAGAATGTTCTAATTTGTAAAACAATGGCCTCAGGGAGCCCGAGGGGGTTGAAATCCCCTCGGGCTCCGTGAGGCCTTTGTTCACAGCAACAGCTGTGAACAGACATTGGAATGTTGATGCTCCGGGCTTCTACCAGCCATTAGAACATCGGAATGTTGAACGCTCCGTTGAAGGCAATGGAGTGCTCAGCTGTTGCTGTGTACAAAGGCCTCTCGGAGCCTGAGGGGATTAAAATCCTCTCTGGTTCTGAAAGGCCTTTGTTTTTACAAATTAGAACATTCTGCCCTCTAGTGGCAGAGTGTTCTAATAGCCTTAGAGCCCTCATCAGCGGGCTCTATTGGCCATTAAAGGCCTGCTCCCTTGTTAAAGGCCCTCGCCGCTGGAACGGGCCTTTAATAGACAGTAGAGCCTGCTATGTAGGGCTCTAAGGCTATATTAGAAGCCCGGAGCACTGCATTGTCTTTAATGGAGTGCTCAACATTCCAATGTTTTAATACTTACTCAATACCTTAATCCATCCCTAATACTCACTCCAATATTAATCCTGATCCTTATCTCTTTCCTAACCCTAACACATACTCCTTACTTTAGATCATTCTCACTTTGGACCTAAATGTAACCATAAACCTCTCCTTAACCACATCCCTTATACTAACTCTAACACATGTATTGTTCACTGCTTTTTTTCTACATTTTTATATTCTGCTTTTTTAGTCGGCTGATTTTTACTTGCCTCTTTTGTCTTTCTCTTTTTTTGTTACTCTACTTTTTCATGTTCTTTTACTCTACCCCCCCTCAAACATGAGTGTTAGAGAGTTGCACATAGTGGGTCTCCTGAAAAAGGCTGTTTTCAGTAAGCATGTCACACTGATGGAATTTCAGAAGTGATTCATCCCCCTCCTAAGGAGTAAAATGCAACTACACACAGAAAATGCTTTCTGAACTGGCACTTCTGACTTTACTTTCAACCATGTAGACTGTGGCTGGAAAAATAAGACAAAAATTATAATGTGAATTTCAGTATTTATGGGTCCAGTTCCCTTGGTTTTAAGGACTGACAGGCCTTCTGTCCCAACCAACACATCCTTTTTTAGGTCTCGCCTAGGCAGCGCTTGCGCTGTCTCTTAGAGACATGCTGTATTCAGGATATGGGCATGAATCTCCGCCCCCTTTCCGCCCATATTTTTAATTGGCTCCTGTCACTGTCCTTTATAAATGGTGGCTTTTCATTGGTCAATAGGTTTAGTAGTCCCTTCTTAGTAACGCCTTTTCTCTTCTTGTAACCTCCCATGAAGACACCCCCTGTTACATGTGTTGCTACTCGGTACGTTTTAATTATAGCCTTGGAGCACTATACTCTTAAATGACTTTGTCCTGCCTGCCATTGGGACAGGCTCTCTCGCAATGTTTTTTTCTTAATTTAACCAGCACGGCATGCCTCAATGGAGAATACGCCTTTCTTTTATTTGTTATTATTTGCTGTCCGAACGCGGCAGCATGCCTTTTTTTTCTGTTTATTTACTTTTGTTTACAATGGCGGCACCCGCGCTTTAGCTTTAAGCATCTTTAGCTAAAACACGGGTGCCGCGGTTGCTTCAAAAGTAAAGTAATTGAAAAAAATGTGCATTTATTTTCTATTTCTTTACTTTTGAAGCAATCGCGTCACCCGCGCTTTAGCTTAGGATGATCAAAGCTAAATCACGGGTGCCGTCATTGTAACAAAATAAAACAAATAGAAAAAAAGCACGCAGCCGCCATTTTTTCTATTTGTTTACTTTAGTTTCAATCACAGAGCCCGCGCTTTAGCTTTCAACATCTGAAGCTAAAGCGCTGGTGCCGTGATTGCTTCAAAAATAAAGAAATTACTTTTGAAGCAATTGTGGCACCCGTGCTTTAGCTTCAGATGTTTAAAGCTAAAGCGCGGGTGCCGCGATCCATTTGTAATGCAATAGCTCTCGCATTTCTGAAGGCTTGAGATAGTGGTGTTGCATTACTATAAGCAACACCAATAGCTCAAACTTTCAGTAATGCGAGACCCATTGCATTGCAAATACTTGTTGTTAACTTCTGTGGCACACATTTCGAGGATCCTCATGAATGCCAGTACAGCTGTGTGTTGAATCTGGCCACCTCCCTCAGTTCCAGGGGTTAGCTTTCAAGCAGCAAGAAGCCCTGCTTCAAGCTGTGCTGGAAGCTTTCATGGGCCAGGTTCCTGCACTAGGCACGCCACTGTATTTTTCACATATTGATTTCACAGCAGACCTTGGAATACAATTATTTTGCTTACAGGTTTTATGTATTTGTTATACAGAAGCAAGGGGAATTTGTATCATTGAATATTGCACGCAGGCACTCGCAGGAAGAAACACTGCCCTAGATCCAGACTGCAAGATCTGTCTTGTATTGTTTGTGTATAATATTAAAAGAGCTTAGAGAAGTCGATATTTAACAGAGCTTAGAGAGGTCGCGCCAGCACAGCTAACATCCCCGTTTAATCACTTCCTGGGGTCAGGGAAGGTAAGAGAGGGACTTAAAATAGGTGGTTCTAGTTTCTCTGCACAACAGGGGGCTGTGGGGAGGCTGGCAAGCACAGGCCAGCTGGCTTAGCCTTACATTAACAGTGGATAAATGAACACAACCATTATTAAAGAGATTTAGAGGCACTGTGAGGCCTATTCACAAAGGCACTTTGGAAAATGTAAAGAAGAACTCCTGGAGTATAATTTTACATACTGGAACATGCTTTTGCAAATTGGCCCCAAAAAAATGAGAATAAAATGGCAATATTCAGGAAATATTCATATACAATTAGTATAAATAAAGCACTGCCCCCCTTTGCACGTTTTTTAATAGGGATTTAAAAAAAAAATCTTTATTTGATTTTCAAAAGCAACAAAACAAACAGGCAGCATATAGAACCCAAAGCTGTGCGTCAATACGATACATACTTTAACATAGCGAGCATGCGTGGTCCGACACAACAAAGGCAATTGGAACATTCACTGGTTATCTGTCCGTAAAAGAATCACTTTTAATATCTGCTGTTAAACACATAACACTCTGATAGGAAAAGGTCCCAGCTACCTATCTTCAAAGGTCCGTTTCTAGTGGCCAGTCAGACTTTTAAGATCCAATGACAAAGCTTTGCTTACGGTCCCATGGGTCAGAAGGACCCGTTCAGGTGGCAGGTCCTTCTCTTACCTACCCCCTCTTTATTGGAACAGGTTACCTCATCACATTCGAATGTGCACGGATCAGCTTAAATTTAAAACACTACTTGAGACAGTGCTGTTTTGATTTAGCAGTTTCTGCTTTGTCTGTGTTTTGCTCTGCGCCAAGACACCACACCCGGGGTGATTTGTGCATGTTATAAATTATATTAACATAACATAACACCAAACGGGGAGGGGAAGGGGGAAAAAACTCCCCCAAGACCACCATACCATCAATGACCACAAAACAGAGTGCACGACAACATGGAAAACAAAACAACACACAGTACTCAGGTGGGTGTCTATCTCTACCCGGAAGCCCCCGACACAGCATTCATAGTTCCTGAGCCAGTGCTACTAGTCTCATCCGCCTCAGGCTCCAAAACATAATAACATAACCAGGGACACCATACGCTAGTAAATTTGCGGGGACACCCCCTGCTTTTATAGGTAACTCGTTCTGCAGCCATGTGCATGTCCATACCTGCCTTTCATTCGCTCAATGTGGGGATCTCCTGTACGCCCCCACTATTTGGCCACATCCCTTTTCGCCACAATCAAACCCAGATTACAAAAAGAAGTTGAGCCATTGGGACATCCACCTCCATCAGTATTCACAGTAGGATATATTTCAGGTCAAGCGGGATATCCATCTCTTTGATAGCCTGAATCTCTCGGACAACCATGGCCCAATAAATCTCTATGGTTGTACAGCCCAAAAGTGTGTGGAGGAAGTCACCTTTCAGCCCTGCACAAAGTAATCAATCCGGGGAGGCTGCCCTCCCCATCTTATGTAGCCTGGCACGATCATAGTACACCCAGTATTTGTGGATTATAAGGTACCAAATCCGTGCTTGAAGCGGCGCCAAGACGCCCCAGAGCATTCAAGCGCTATATAAACTGTAAAATCAAATAAAAATCAAATCTTTCAGTTTCAGCATGTCACTGTCTTGACTTGTGGCAGTGACAATTTGTTCCAAAGAAATGGCAGCTGGGGTACTTGATTTCGCTATGAAATTTATGTAAGCTTCAGCTGTTTTAGAATGAGTGCCAGAGCATTGTAGAGGCACATGTGAGAAGTAGTCGGCAGGGTTCTGATCTTTCCCTGGACGATGAACGATGGTGTAATTGTACTTTTGCAATCATAGACCCCAGCGTTCAAAGCGCAGAGGCATTTTTGCTTTTTGATTTCCAAATATAGTCAATAATGCTAGATCATCAGCCACAAGCATGAAGGGCTTCCCATACAAGAATACGTGGAAATGTTCACAAGCCTAGACCACTGCTAAGATTTCTTTCTCAGGTTGGGAATAAGCATGTTCAGTTTGGGACAAGCTTTCATAAGCCACAAAACGTCTTCAAGCAATTGGGCAGCAGCGGGTGGCTCAGGTAAGCGCGGTGGGGCAGGGCAGGGCGCAGCAGGGGGGGGAGCCGACGGCTGACGGAATAGGTATAATTTAATAAATAAATAATACCTATTCGTCGTCCGTCGGCTTCCACTCCTGCTGCGCCCTTCCCCGCCCCACTGTGCTTACCTGAGCCGTCCGCCGCTGCAATTGGGCGTCCACTGTGCTGTGCAAGTATGGGGCCCAACCCGACAGGGCTAGCATCAACAACAACCTCAGTATGAAGCTTTTGATCAAAATATGCCATTTCAGTATAGTTCTCAATAGCTTGCTTGATCTTTGGGAAGCTTTGCTCGCATTCATGTGACCAAACAAAAGAAATATTCATTTTTTTGTCAAGTCTCTTAATGGCACACAGACAGTGGCAATGTCTTGTATGTATCTCGAACAATAGCTGGCCATGCCAAGGAATGATCCTAACATGGAAACATCTTGTGGGGGACTGGCAGTTGTCAGCGCTTGCCGGATCAGGTGTCATGCCCCCATCAGAAAAGATATGGTTAAAGAATTTTAAGTTTGTCTTATGGAACTCACATTTCTCGGTATTCAGAGTTAAGCCAGCCTCAGCGATCGACTGACATACTTATGTGAGAGCTTTGTCATGTTCCATCTGTGTAGCTCCGAAAACCAATATGTCATCACTATAACTGAAAGCATTCATGACAGGCTGTATGATGCGTCGAATGACATCTTGGAACAGGTCTGCAGCTGATGTCACACCAAAATGTAGTCTCTTGTAACGGAACAGACCAACATGTGTAGAAAAGGTTGAAATATACCTGCAAATTTTCCTCAAGTTCCAACTGATGATATCCTTTATTCAGATCCAGGCGAGAGAATACCTTCACTCCATTCAATTGTGTTATCATGTCCGCAATGTGCGGACCTGGATGTTGTTCTCTTTCAGTTGCCTTATTTGCTTGACACATATCCACGCAGATGCGTACAGCTCCTTCACTGTTCTTTTTGGGTACTACCACTATGGGAGAAACCCATGAAGTTGGACCAGTGGAACACTCAATGATATCATGTTTCAGTAAAGATTCAAGTTCTTTTGCAACAGCTTCCTGTAAGTGAAAGGCAATTTGTCTGTGTCTTTGAGCAATAGGACGGATGTCCTCATTAATATTTGACTGAACTTTCATAGTCTTCAGTTTTCGCAACCCATGAAGCAGTGAAGGGAATTGACTTCCTATTTCTTGATGAGCATTCATTTGATATTTTATGGATATCAGTCACAAATCAGCAGCTGTGCTGAAGCTGAGTAAACAGGCACTTGACACCGCACCTTGAAGCACATGAATGGGGGCTTTTTTTTGTTTTCTTAAGCTTCATCGTTGCTAGAAAGGAAACTTGACTTTTCAGCGGGATCAATACAGCCCACGTATGCACTTTAGTTTTCAATGGCGCAAGTTGGGGCAATGGAGACAGTTTATTATGTTTCTCCTCAGGCAAAATATTTATTGACGCACCACTATCAATATTGAAACGTATTGAACAGCCATTGACTTTCAGTGTGATCTATGGAACATGTTTGTACGGCGTTGGTGCTTTGTCTTGTTGTGTTTTTCTTCACTGGCGGCCAGTCCAACATGCTCGTGCTTTTCTGAGGTAAACATCGACATGGCACAACCATCTTATTCACTTCTACTTGATATGGATACAGATGAGCTGTTTGACGAAGATTTAGATGTCTAAATCTAAATCTAGTTTTAGTAAAGCGCAAACTACTCACCCCTTAGTGTCTCAAGGCACTGGGGCCCGTTGGGGAGATTAAGTGAGCTATTGCCCAGAGTCACATGGTGCTGAGCTGAGCTGCCACCGGGGATCGAATCATGAGCCCTGCGCTCCGGAGTCAGCTGCCCTGGCCACTGTACCACA
This sequence comes from Calotriton arnoldi, assembly GCA_963921515.1. NCBI lineage: Eukaryota > Metazoa > Chordata > Amphibia > Caudata > Salamandridae > Calotriton > Calotriton arnoldi. The sequence goes on from CAWUFW010003267.1 coordinate 90,039, forward strand.
CCTCTCCAGTTCGTTTGGTGTCAATTTGCCTAAGCTGATGCAGTCGTTTGGCCTTATGGGCATGCATCGAACTTTGCTTCTGGAACGTTCGGGCGGCAATTTTGTCTTTGCACCATGACACACTTACCTTTTCCTTTGCCTTGCACATCATCACAAAATGGTTCTCCTTTCCACAGCCTTTCAGATCTGCCCAATGGCGGACCATTTACCTTTGTGTGGAAACAAATATCCACATCTGAAGCACAACTTCTTTTTCTGTAGAGAATTCACTCGGCATCCCTCGGACTTGTGCTTTGGCTTATTTCTTACATTCATGACTGGCTCACTCTGGGCATCTCCGGCCTCCATGTCAGCAGCTTGTCGATCAGCACGCTCTCCAGCTCTGGCAGCCATGAGAACCTGCTCCAGACTAAGAGTTTCTCTCAGCATATGTCTGCTGAATGAATCTGACAAACTTCCATCAATCGCTTTGAGGTGTATAGCTTACTTATCATGAAATTCAATGTACTTACGGTGTAAGATGAGAGTATCCAGCCTCTCAACAAATTTGTCAATGGTCTCACTATCTTTTTGTCATTCCTCGCTAAAGATGTACCTTTCGTAATCCACATTGGGCATTGAATTGAACTTGAGGTTCAAGGCTGCTTCGATTTGACTGTATGTAATTTCGTAAGTTCGCTGCATCTTCTTTATGACTTCTTTGACACCTACAGCTGCAAGGTTCTTAAGATACTTGATAATCTTTTTGTTATCGGCTTCTTCAATCGCATCAATGAAACCATCAAATGTCTCTATCCAGGCAGTCCATCTGTCGCCAATATTCAACTTTTTGACGGTATCAAATGGCGGTGGTGGTTTCAAGAAGGCAGCAGCATTGTAACTATTGATGAGATTGGCTGACACAGAGAGTGGAGTTCTTTCCAACACTGTCTCCTCTCCGCTAGGACCAGCTTCATCCATGTCATCTCTAAGGCCCTGTTCTGTGCTGTCCTCTGGGTCACTTTGGACAGCCCGTGGAACCTTGACCTCCCTCTTGGGCTCCATGGGATCCCTTTGCTTTTTTGAAGACTTTGGGAGTTGTTCCGAGCCACCACCCAGCAACTTTGGTGGTGGGCCACTTCGGGTATGGACAGCTCCGCAAGCAGAACCCCGGGTACTTTCGCAGGGTTGCCTCCCCCTGCGCAGTGGCACAACGGCTCTCCAGATTCAGCACTGGTAAGCAAATGACTTTCTTGTATCACTTTGCCTTTGAGTGTCTCTTTATGCTGACTGACACCTGGTTGATCTCTGCCTCACAGCGCTTCTGTTCGCAGTGTTATTTCGCACTTAGCGGCTCTTTCTAAACCTGGTTTTATCCACCTCTAGCGTTATCACTCTGTTGTGTTGCATAGTAGCAGTACCTCTTGTGTGGCCACCCCAGCAGGTTCTCAGCCACCGATGTGTAGACCTTGCAGTGAAGCTTTCATTATCTTCAAATGCTTTACATGGAACTGGCTTTGCGCTTTGACTCCACATACGCCAGACGTCAATTTTGCACTTCGACGAAGGCACAGGTGGCATACACAAGCAATTTATTAGCCATGGCAAATTCTCTGGGAGAGCACTGTTGATCTCTGGGTTACTTATCCCCCATCTCGTCGCCAGTTGTAGCATCCTCCCAAGCCTGGGTACTCGCCAACAACTACACCACACACGGAGCTTAGTATAACACGTCCATATTCTTCTGCGTGTAATCGCGAATCCAACATTCTAAACCTGCATTCACTTCACTACGCTTGAAATGCTTACATAAGCAGTTGATGTTGAAGTCTTTGATATTCTGGTTCTAGATCAGATTAGGTTTACTCTATGTATGTTGCCACATTTGTAGTGTTGTTCAAGGAGACACAAGGAGAAACAGTCACTGTGTCCAGGTGTTGAGTGTATTCCAAAGAAAAGACTCCATTCACTAGTTCAGATGTAGAACAACTGTTTCAAGAACACAGATCCAATTCACACTGAAACATTCCAGCGCAGAACCCACAACAATGGTTCCACATGAAACACTAGAACGCTACCCCAGCATACCACCCTCCCACCCCAAATATTTGCTTGTGCTCTCGGTAGGAACAGAAAAATGTAAGGCCTAGAGGTGGCCTCACTCAGCAGCAAACACCGAGCAGGTGCAAAGGTTTTTTGAGACTTGGGCCTGAGTGGACTGCAGTAGAGGATGTTGGATCAGAGATAGATGTGAATAATGCTTTTTATTGTTGTCAAATTTAAAAGGTAGAAGTTTGAGGCCTAGATCAAGGATAACCACAATCCTATGGCATCTACCCTACCTCCACTGGCCAAAAATATAACCCACAGACTAGTTAATTTATCAATCCATCCATGCTATTGTAAAAGGCAACAGGATAACCTTCATTATCAATCTGAGATCTGGGTGCCACAACATTGCCACTTGCTTGATCAAAATCATCAGCTTTCACAATGAAAAGTACAATCATTTTGGGTTGTGAAAGAACTTGAGTATGAGTAAATCTTTCCTTCAGAGATGCAGGTTTTGGATCATCCTCAGAAGACAAGTAATGGAACGGTCATACCAAGCCATGCACCCCTCTGATAATCTTTTTCCTGATTTCCAAACCAAGGCATGAATAGAAGCCCTAAATGGGTGGAGTTTTCTTCCTTGCACAGACCATCAGAAACATGCATTGCCTGTCATATATATTATACTTGAACATACCACCTATCTTGAATACGCAGCTGTTAAGTATGTTGGGAGCATTTTAACATCTATCTACCTTTACTATGGTGTTGTGGTGCTGTTGGCTACATAGAGTTGGTATTTCTAAATGGTTTCAAGATTCCTCACAGATGAGTTTAAGTGTAAAAATCTGAAAATGTTAGTCAATGTTCTATGGAGATGTCTATAGAAGTCAATATAAATGCTTTCAGCCTTAGATGCTCTGATTTGGTTTCCACATTATTTGGTTCAAGGAGATGACTCCTCAGCATGTTGACCTTGGCAGGGTTATCTAGATATTAAAACAATTTTGAAAGCTATCTAGTCTGTTATTGCAGCCCTTTGTGATAATACAGGCTATATTGGGTCATTTCAGATTCATAGACACTGCTAGTTAGGATATTTGCAGCTCTCTGCAACAGGCGCAGTAACCGAACAATCTGGCTTCTGCAAAGAAAATAAAGATCTCAAGAGCAAATACTTTATGTCACCAGGCATTATTTCACAACAGGCCAATGACCCATAAAAAGCTGTAGGCAGGAAAAATGTCAGTCAAATTAAATGTAAGACGTACCTTGCTTGTGAAGACTCTGCCCCCAGCCCAATAGGCTAATCAATGCATTGTGCCATATTGTAAATTGCTTCTGAATGGCTGGTAGGTTTAGGTAGTAACAACCACTTATGTGTCAGGAATGGGAAAGGTCACGAAAGTTGCTGGCTTGAAAAGAACAACATGACACAATGTCTTGAACAGTTGTTCAATCTTTTCACACAGCAAGTTCTTGTTTGACATACCATATGTGGAAGGTAAGAAAGGAGATTACCTAATGGCCATTAAATTATTGGCCTCTTAGCTGTGACTTTGAACTAGTGTTGGTGCCACATTTCACATCCTCTCCTCGCACACAACCCTGTGGTGTCCCTCTGGGGTCCATCATATCCCCTCTACTATTCAACAACTACCTAGCTCCCTTAACAAATCTGATCAAATCATTCAACCTCACCTGTTACAACTATGCTGATGACACCCAAATCAAGTTAGAAATGGAGGGCCTTGAAGATCTCTACAATTTAAAACTTGATGACTGCCGTCGAGCCATAAACACTGCCTTCGATCCATAAACACATAGATGATGAATAACCATCTAAAGTTCAATACCGCAAAGACAGAGAATATGACCTGTGGACAATGGCAAAAATACCATCCGATCACCACATGAACTAAGGACTATGAGGCCCCTCCAACAATATCTAGAGAAGTCAAAAGCTTAGGAGTAACCTTGGATTCAAAACAATATTTGATACCACATCTTAACAACGTCACACGGAGTGACTTCTACACAATGAAAACACTAGGTGGCATGTTCCAATGCCTTGGATACCAACAGAAACTGCTAACCATCCTCACACTCAATCTCCAAGCTTGACTATGACAACAACCTATGCACTGGCGCACCTGCATTCATCATACACAAAATACTACTCATCCAAAATGCTGTCACAGACTTCTTCTCCGCTTTCACCCAAGGGAACACATGATTCCAGTCTTGCAATCACACCACTGGCTACTTATAGCTAGAAGAGCAATGTTCAAGGCATTTAGCATTGGTCAAAGAGTCCTCTAAGGAGAAGGGCAGCAATACCCACAAGTTAAATTTGAGCAATACAAAAAAACAGGATACTGTGCTCCAGGCTTGCACCACTTAACATCTTACCACCTTACCATAAGAAATCCATAGGAGGCACTGCTTTCTCAGTAAAAGCCGCCACGGACGGAACTCATCACCAGCCAGCATTCAAAGCATACAGGAGCATATAAACTTCAGAAGACAGTTGAAAACATGGCTATTTCTAAGACAACTACACCACCACATATCCCAACAAAAGAAGGCGGAAAGACAGTCATACCCTCAAACTCATTCTTCAGCTTACATTCAACTGATTGAAAACAACCAAACAAGCAACTACTTTCAATGGGCAAGGAAATTAGGGAGAGCTGAAATATGGTCTACCAGGGTATTATATAGTTATGTAATTTCATATATAACATTTCTGGCTCACACTAATACTGATATCATAACACTCAGTGTTCAGCAGCCAACTGCAACTGATACCTCTTACATTCACATAAGAAGTATAGGTTACAAGGGTTGTCCATCACCACTACTGTGCATCCAATAAACCAACACTTACTTACTGAAAAAGCATTGAATAACTGAAGAGATCAGTCACACACTGCTGGCCAATCGGAGGACTTTAATTTAGTCTACTACTGCAAGTCCCATAGATATGTACACTATGGCCGGGCCACTGGAATTATGCAATTCTGAAACTGCAGCGTTTACCCAATATTTATGGATATGTAGTATTTGTCACATAATCCCTTATCTTCTGCATAATCTGCAGATTTTAACAAAAAAACATTTTGCTTCTAGTTCAAACAGAAACTCACACAAGAAAGGGGTGAGAGGAAAATGAACCCTCTTCGACCTCCCACTTAATACTGTAATATCACACACAGAAGAGGGAAAATAACACGTGCGGGTGGGTGAGTGTAGGGGAAATGCACCAAATTGATAAAACTGCCCTCACACACAGCAAGCTGTGTCATGCTTCATCATAGGGCTGCTAACACACCTCCGCGTCAGCCCAACGCTGGAGGTGGAGCAATAGGGAAGGGGAACACAATACAACATACAGTGTCCAATCACAGGTGAGAAAAAAGTGCAGGAATAAGTGGTATAAAACTGGTATCCAGGGATCCTAGTAGTAAGTTTAATAATAGGTCCCCTGTCCAGAATTAAAACAAAATAGTGGATGTTAGGTTGGGGAGCTTATAATGAGACGCCCACCCCTCCACACTGCTATAATGTCGACATGTTTCAGCCGGCACCATTAATACCCCGGCTTTCCTCAGGACTCTCAACACTGTGATCCCTGTGTATTCACCCTCATTCCTATCAATCCTGAAATAAAGGGGATATCACCTCCACGAGTCAATGCTCGGTTACCAAAAGTTGCGGAGCCCCTCGTGTTCGGAGAGGAACCTGTAAATATTATTAAAAAAGGAAATCATAAATAACGAGAGATGTGCAATGTGCTGTGACCTATGTACAATGATAGTAAAATCAAAAGAACCAATCCACAATCAGGTGCATAACCAATACAATCTCAAACCACCCAGCTGTAATACTCAATCACACTCAAACGTGTTTAAACGAAAACAAGTTTTCCGCCATATGTAGCAAAGCAAACTTATTGTCGAGCTCACTTTGTAATGTATCAAAAGATACAACATGGACATTAAAAGGCTCAATGATATCAACAACAATTGTATGTTATGCTTACCGAGTTTATTGAATTTCAAAACTCGAAATGTCAGGGGAGTGAGAACAGCTGCCTACACGCACTCTCTGTGAAGAAATAAAATGAGTCAAGAGACCATGACCGATGTGGTCAATCGCAAAAGCACTCCCACTGTATCCAAGGGAGAGTCCCACGAACCAGGGTAGAAACTCCCGAGAAAATCAGTGTCACTATCCCTGGGAAATAGAACCCCGCTCCACACGGCACAATGGGAGGCCAGCCTGTTATTCAAGTGCTATTGCACAAAAATCAATATCCACAGAGCTAAGGTCCTGATAATTAATCAAGACTTAAAAGTTTGTCTCAAACTCCAGAGCTCCCATCTGTGTATCGTGCCGAATGCAAACACAGTCCCCACTTCCTTTTAGATTTAAAATGAAGCCTCATGTCTCATCCTCCCCTGCGTTGCCCCACTTACTGCTTTCAAGGTCAGCGGTTGCCAACAGAGTATGTCTCTCCCTGTCCGCCGTGCAGAACATTATGGCGGTGTTTCCGAGTCACTTTTACAAAGCGGTAGGCTCCACCCCTCGTAGCGTGCTCACCCACGTGAGCGGAGCACAACGAGGAACGGCTCTACCAACTAGAACGCTCATTCTGAGTCGTTCTAAACAGATCACTTCCGCTCTATCTCCAACAATGAGTGCACCCACTGAGCACTCAAAAATCTAGAATCTAGTATAGAAAAAACGACCCCCCGTTGGGCCCCTCAAAGGATCATGAGCGAAGGAAACTAAACCATATTAAAAAACCTATATGGTAAAACTCAGGCCACTGGCGGATAGGGTTGTTTGTGGGGGAGGTTAGAGGCAGAGGTCGTGGAAGGAGTTTAATGGAGGGAGAGGATAAAAAATTAAATATTAAGAAATTAAATAAAATAGGGGAAGAAGACTCATATTGAGAATAACTAAGGTGTAATAAGACTGTGAACAATCTCAGAAAGAGACTCACTATCTCTACTAGCAATGCCCCAAAGTCTAGCTGGGCGTGGTTCATATGGGAAGGAAACCACACAAAATGTCCCAAGTCAGGTGCTGCAACACATATGTCAGGGAGAGTACAGACTGATTCAAGAGTTTTGGAGACAATTCCAGGGAATATCATCATTAAGTCCCCTGGAGAAACTCCGAACCCTATAAATCCACTTTTGCTCACGTACAAACAGAGCTCTTTCTGGATTCCCCCTACTCATATCAATATTGGGTTTGTCAATTACAGTCCAGAAGAAATCCTCAGCCGAGTGGTTCTTCTCTCTGAAATGGTTCGTCAATCTGCTCGTAGTCCGTTGGCATCTAAACGTTGATCTGTGCTCCATGATTCTCATTTTAACCCGTCTCGTGGTCATTCCCAAGTACACTAGGTCACAGGGGCACTTCAGCAAATAAACCACATAGGACGAGTTACAATTTGTATGTACTCGCTGCTCCCACGGATGAGTCAAACCAACATCTATTGATTTAGTGTTGGCTGTCAAGTGACAAACATCACACATCCCACATCTGGTATGGCCAGTTACTGGGGGTAGGGACCAAGGTGGACCTAATCCCTCTGTCACCACTTGTCTCCTTTTGGGGTTTCTCGGTCTAGTATGTACCAGGATGTCTTTAATACCCTGGCTCCTCCTGAACGAAAACAAGGGTTTCTCAAATGAAAGGTCATTAGAGTTAAGGATCTTCCAGTGGCGTAAGATGATTTTTTGGATGTCACTAGATGCTGTGTTAAACGTGGTAACACATACTATTCTTTCAGTTGAAGGTTTATCATTAACTTCAAGGAGTGCATCCCGGTGACAATTACTAGCTCTTTTCCTACCGCTTTGTAAAAGTGACTCGGAAACACCGCCATAATGTTCTGCACGGCGGACAGGGAGAGACATACTCTGTTGGCAACAGCTGACCTTGAAAGCAGTAAGTGGGGCAACACAGGGGAGGATGAGACATGAGGCTTCATTTTAAATCTAAAAGGAATTGGGGACTGTGTTTGCATTCGGCACGATACACAGATGGGAGCTCTGGAGTTTGAGACAAACTTTTAAGTTTTGATTAACTATCGGGACCTTAGCTCTGTGGATATTGATTTTTGTGCAATAGCACTTGAATAACAGGCTGGCCTCCCATTGTGCCGTGTGGAGCGGGGTTCTATTTCCCAGAGATAGAGACACTGATTTTCTCGGGAGTTTCTACCCTGGTTCGTGGGACTCTCCCTTGGATACAGTGGGAGTGCTTTTGCGATTGACCACATCGGTCATGGTCTCTTGACTCATTTTATTTCTTCACAGAGAGTGCGTGTAGGCAGCTGTTCTCACTCCCCTGCCATTTCGAGTTTTGAAATTCAATAAACTCGGTAAGCATAACATACAATTGTTGTTGATATCATTGAGCCTTTTAATGTCCATGTTGTATCTTCTGATACATTACAAAGTGAGCTCGACAATAAGTTTGCTTTGCTACATATGGCGGAAAACTTGTTTTCGTTTAAACACTTTTGAGTGTGATTGAGTATTACAGCTGGGTGGTTTGAGATTGTATTGGTTATGCACCTGATTGTGGATTGGTTCTTTTGATTTTACTATCATTGTACATAGGTCACAGCACATTGCACATCTCTCGTTATTTATGATTTCCTTTTTTAATAATATTTACAGGTTCCTCTCCGAACACGAGGGTCTCCGCAACTTTTGGTAACCGAGCATTGACTCGTGGAGGTGATATCCCCTTTATTTCCGGATTGATAGGAATGAGGGTGAATACACAGGGATCACAGTGTTGAGAGTCCTGAGGAAAGCCGGGGTATTAATGGTGCCGGCTGAAACATGTCGACATTATAGCAGTGTGGAGGGGTTGGCGTCTCATTATAAGCTCCCCAACCTAACATCCACTATTTTGTTTTAATTCTGGACAGGGGACCTATTATTAAACTTACTACTAGGATCCCTGGATACCAGTTTTATACCACTTATTCCTGCACTTTTTTCTCACCTGTGATTGGACACTGTATGTTGTATTGTCTTCCCCTTCCCTATTGCTCCACCTCCAGTGTTGGGCTGACGCGGAGGTGTGTTAGCAGCCCTATGATGAAGCATGACACAGCTTGCTGTGTGTGAGGGCAGTTTTATCAATTTGGTGCTTTTCCCCTACACTCACCCACCCGCACGTGTTATTTTCCCTCTTCTGTGTGTGATATTCTAGTTCAAACAGATCAGAGGTTACTCAAATCTCAGTGACCCGTGTTGCAGGGCAGTGGAAGGCACTATACAAAAGTTGACTGGTCATCTATGATTTCCGTATTACTTTATCTGGATTTTAAACTGGCTGTAATGAGGTGAAACCTATCCCCAGACTCTGTTAACATGTGAGAAAATGACAAAATTATGAAGTAATGATATCCCAAAATGTGCTGCATTACGTCGCATAATTTGCTTTTTCTTGCCGTATAATTAAGTCAACCCTGGTGCATAATGTGGACCTTTCCTGCCCCATAATTCCAGTGGCTCTGACTCTGGCCGCTTCTTTACATCTCACAATGCCACTTAGATATCGGATGATAGTAACAATGCCCGTCCCAGCAGATGTTTCCACTTCTCTCTCCCTCGAACCGTGTCAGCTCAGGTCCACAACTGTATACAAAATTTCTGATTGAGAAACCCAGTACAGTAACCTACGAGGCAGACTATTATCTTAATAAATACAATAAAGGGACCTGCAGCGCTGTTCAAAACTGCCAGCGTACTTAAAAACATATTCTGCCTGTCTGTCATACCTCATCATCTACTGCACTGGTACGTGTTGCGTTCTATAACACAATAACCCCACTTCGGTGGTCATCACACACGACATGGCAAGACTTCCCACATAGGATCACAGAGCAAAGACAACACCCTTCGAACCACACACCCTATATGGCATAGATTGCCACCCATGTAGGTAAGCACCTGAGTGCCCCACATAGGGGGAAGTGAGCCCTTTACAAATGCTGCAATACAATACGATACACTACAATATTTATAATTTGTGTATCACCAAGATTTGTTAAAATCTTTGTTTCCATCACACTTCAGAATTACAAAAAAAAATGTGCTTAATTTGTGCTTTCATAACTGCAGATATATTTTAAAATATCTGTACAGTTCATTCACAGGTATTTAATTTGTTTTGTGTAATAGAAAAACATTGACATCATACAGTCTTTCTTTTCGACTCTCTGTGCCCCAGTGAGATTGTCCCATAGTTCACTTTACAAAATTATCTCACTTTGCAGTCAGAGAAACAAAAGTAAACAACATCTCCATTTTTTTTTTAAACAAATTTTTATTGGTTTTTCAGACAGCAAAAAGATGGCTCCGGGGCTCACCTCAGACAGGTAGCAAAGTTACAATCAGGTTATTTACGGTTCAGGTGTGATACAATGGAATGTTCGTACCAGCAGTTCGGGCGTATTTTGCAATCCTCACAAATAATAACTCCTACAGTTGTGCGTCCCCTTCCCCAACTTCCCCCCTAAACTAATCCCCGCTCCTCCCTCCCCTCCCAACCCCCCAGACGTGTCACTTAGTTCTAGGTTACAAAAGATCAATAGGCCTGTATTCGCAGGGAGACCCCAAGTTGGCATGTGATGGCCCTCCGGCGGGGTGCTTTCCAGCGTGAGTGATTGAGGTCATCTCTCTGGCCCCGAGACTCCAAACCTAAATGGTTGTATGCCTACCAATGCACTAGTTTGTGGTCGCTACCGGGTCCCCTACGGAGGTATCATCAGCATCTTCTTCGGGGGACTTGAGTGCTACGACTAGCGCTTCCCAAGCTCTCGCCCTTTCCAGAGCTTTTTCACTCCCTGCTCGTCTTGCTATTTGTACCCTGAGCACTCCTTCACATTCAGCCCATTTTAGGAACTCTGCCTTCCATCTGCTTGTGCTGGGACCCTGTTTCACCTTCCAATGTGTGGTGATGTTTCTTTTGGCCAGAAGTAGCCCCAAATCTAAAAATTTACTGGTAATTTTGTTCTTGGATGTGTGAGGGAACCAGTGTAAAATACAGTGCCACAGGGTCGGTTCTAACTCCCTGTCATTATTTCCTCCCAATATGTGTCGAGGAGTGGGCAAATCCCATAGCATGTGTTTAAAATCTGCTCTTTCTGCGTTACATCTCGGGCATGCCGCCGAATGGGTCGGGAAGTATTTGTGTAGTTTTTCAGGAGTAAGGTACGCTCTATGTAAAATGTGGAAGTGTACTAACTGGAAGCGTGCATTCCTAGTGCTCTTCCATGCTCTCTCGACCAGCTCGCTCCACGCCTTCTCTGGAATGGCCTCCCCAATATCCGTTTCCCATTTGTGCCTCAGGGCTGTCAGGGGAAGTAGTGTTTCTAGTGTCATACGTCTAACAAGCACGTTACTGCTTTAAATGTACCTGCTGCCATCACTACATATTGGCAACCCAGAGATGTCTGCGGTTCCGTGAGCCCTCCCCTCCAGTGATTCCTGACGGCCGCAGTGAGGGCCGTGTACTGTAGAAAGTCTCTCCCGGGAAGGTCATAGCGGGTCTGTAGGTCATTAAACGGGATCATGGCTCCCTCCTCGTAAAGGTCTCCCATGCTAGTCAGTCCGTGTTCTACCCAGTTCTCTAGTTTCTGCCAGGTGCCTCCATGTGGCAGGGCCCTGCACATAAGCAATGGGATTTCCGGCGCGTAGGGGCATTTAAGTGAGGCCCGCCTCAGATATCTGTTCCAGCACTTTCTTGCGGTTTTAAGTTCCAGGGTGAGGGTTGTGGTGTTAACCGGGAGCCACAGAATGATGCGGATAACCGCATCAGGTTCTCATAGTCCCCTCCACGCCCCTCACCCCCTCTGATGGCGCTAGCTACCCACTGCGTGAGCCATTGAAATTGTGCTGCCAAGTAATTAGCCTCATAATCAGGGACCGCCAGCCCGCCGTCCGCTCTCGGTCGCATAAGTGTAGTAAGCGCCACTCGGTGTCTGCTGGTACCCCATATGAAGGCTGTGATCACTGACCTGAGTTGTGCGAAGTATTTTGCCGGGATCCAAGTCGGTAAGGTCCCAAAATAATATAATAACCTCGGGAGGGTTACCATTTTAAGCAGGGCTACACGGCCTGCGATGGATAACGGCAAGGAGCCCCAAAATTCAAAATTTGTTTTTGCCCCCCTTATGGCCTTCCCTATATTACCTTCTAGTATGTCTTCCTGACTATGATATACATGTACACCCAGATAAGGCAGGCAACTGTCCTCCCAGGCCACCCCCTCTGTATGCTGCGGGCCTATCCTACCTCCACGCGCCGGGAACAGGCAGGACTTCGACCAGTTTACTTTCAATCCAGCAACTCTGCTGAGAGCTTGCAGCAAGTTTTTCGCCCCCAGGAGTTCCGCTCCCGAATCAGCTAAAAACAGCAACAGGTCATCTGCATATAGGGCTATGTGATGGACCTGCCCGTGTACGTTGAGTCCACGGTATGCTCGCCCCGATCTGGCCTGTGCTGCCAACGGCTCCAGCGCCAGAGCAAACAACAGCGGGGAGAGGGGGCACCCCTGCCGCGTACCCCGCCCTACTTTGCAGGCGTCAGATCTGAGCCCCCCGGTTTTAATTCTGCCAGTGGAATCAGTGTACAGAAGAGCTGTCCAGCTCACGAAATCCTGTCCCAAGCCCATTGTCCGCATCACATGAATTAGAAAAGCCCACTCCAGGCTGTCGAAGGCTTTTTCTATGTCCACAGCAAATATCGTGGCCACCTCAGCGTGATAGGAGTCCGCTTCCAAGACTCGCATAAGCCGCCGGATATTGAGTGCTGTGTTTCTGGTGGGGATAAACCCGGATTGGTCTTTGTGAATTAGGGTAGTCATGTGGGGGAGCAGCCGGTTAAGTAAAATTTTACTTAAAATTTTATAATCTAGATTGAGCATGGATAATGGGCGGTACGCTGTTTTATCCCATGCTTGTTTGCCCGGTTTGAGCAGCGGAATAATGACCGCTTCTCTAGTGGAGACAGATAATTTGCCAATTCTCTTGGCCTCGTTATATAATTGCCCTAGTTTGGGAGCCAGGAGGTCAATATATGCGAGGTAGAATTCTATTGGAAGGCCGTCGGTGCCCGGGTTTTTGTTGCGGGCCATACTCTTGATGGCTCTCCGCACCTCCCCAATTTCAATCTCCCGCCCCAGTGAGAGCGCTGTGTCCTCGTCTAGGGCTGGCAGTTCCACCCCCCGAGTGAACTCAAGTAGTTCCTCTTCCGTTGGGTACAACTGACTCCGATAAAGCTCAGTATAATATGCTAGGAATACGTAATTGATTCCCTGCTGGTCGTACCTTGCTTCCCCGTTCTGATCTCTAATCTCCAGAATCCCCGATCCTCGTCTGGCCGGATTTGCCAACCAGGCCAGAAGGGCTCCCGATTTGTCCCTTTCCGAGTGCGCCCGAATTATGTAGTTTTTGTAATCGAAGCATCGCAGGCGCTCTACCTGTATTGCTACTGCCTCTCTAGCCTCTAATAGCTCCTGCTGCTTGCCCGGGTTTTCAGGTCTGTCTTTTTCCAGAGTGCGTAGGCGCTCATCATCCCTCTCTATGTCTTGAAGTATTACTTTCCGGACCCCCACCAGCTAAGATATGCACCTCCCTCTAAGGTCTGCCTTGCAGGCGTCCCATTCAACCAGAGATGATGTGGCCGTGCCCTCGTTGTCTTGGAAGTAGGCATTAAGAGCTGATCTTATCGTAGCGCGGAATGCTTGGTCATCTAAGGCCTCCGGGCGCAGGCGCCAAGTGGGGATTTTTGAACGCGCTCGCGACCATTGTAGCTTCACCAATACAGGGTTGTGATCAGAGAGGGTTCTGGTGAGGTATTCACTGCAACCAGCCCCCTCATGAACGTCAGGGGAACACAGTATGGTGTCCAGTCTAACATGTAATTCGTGCAAGGCCGAAAAGAAGGAGTAGTCCCGGGTCTCGGGGTGACGTACCCTCCAGGTGTCTATTAAGCCCCATGTCTGTTGCCAATTACGGCGTGTCTCTGCCAACTTGTGTGCGGGCGCATTGGGGAGAGGGGTGCAAACGGTCAAGGGTAACATCGGAAATGCAATTGAAGTCGCCCCCCAGCAATATCGACCCCATGAGGACAGCCACGAGTTTCCCAGACTGTAGGGAGAAAAAGGCTGGCTGGTCAGAGTTGGGTGCGTATATACTGCCTAGTGTAAGGTCTCTGCCATCCATTCTTCCGGTCACCACCACATATCTGCCCTCAGGGTCAATCAACTGTTTCGTGCATTGGAATGAAGTACCTGCTCGTATCCATATTAAAACTCCTCTCGCGAAAGCAGAGTAAGTAGTGTAATAAGCCTGCCCTCTCCATCAGCGTTGCAACGCCTTCCCTTCCTTTGCTGACAAATGGGTTTCTTGGAGAAATGCGATCTGAATGCCTCTGCGTATCAGATAGGAGTGTATTTTGTGGCGCTGATGCATGGAGTGCATCCCCCTCACATTCCACGATAGACAGTTCAAGCCTAAAGGGGGTCCCATTGTTGTTGCTTACTCTTGGACTCTTTAAAAAACTTTCCCCTCGTGACACGTCTGGATCCCCTTAACAGTCCCCAACTATAAGAACAACCCCAACTCCCCCTCCCTCGGACAGGTATCCAAAAAACAGTTCCCATCCAAACAGTTCCAAAACATACCATTGTCTGGTGATCGTGGCAAGGGTGGACACTCGATAGGAAAAGCGCTAAGTTCCCGTACCACCGCCTCCCCAGTAACTGACCTAGACAACAAGCCCCAGGTCTACTGAACAGTGCACATATCTTGCTGGGGAGAGACTTCAGATTCGTGGGTACTTCACCAGCAACATGTGGGCAGCCGGACCTGGGGATCCGCTGTTTCTGCCGCCTGCTTTACATGAGATCGTCGGCCGTTTGTGGCATAACCTTTGGCAAGTCCGTTCCCAGGCTGTCGCTGCGGTCCAGCGAGGCCTCTGATCTGTCCGTGTGGTGTCCACTCCCACTCGGTGACGGGCGGGGACTGTTTTGACTGTGTGACACCACTGCCTGTAATGCCCTGCGGCGCTCGAGGCTGAGCTCCCTGGCCGAGGGGGCACCGGACTCAGTCTTATGGCTGTGGGGGCTTCGGTGCGGAGAGTTCTGTGCTGGAGACCGGCGATCTGCTGATCCGCGGGTTTCGAGCCAGTCCCAGGCTTCCTGTGGTGTATGGAAGAAACGTGTTCCCGTCGGGTCTGCCACCCTGAGTCGGGCAGGGAATAACATTGCATAGGGCAGGTGCATTTGCCGTAGTTTGGCCTTGACAGCTGTGAAGGATGCCCTGTTCCGTTGGACCGCCCTCGTAAAATCTGGGAAAATCATAACAGTATTATTGTCAATGCGTAGTTCCTGTTTTTGTCGGGCGCTTTGTAGTATGTGATCTCTGTCTCGAAAGTGTAGCAGGCGCGCCACGATGGGTCGTGGGGGAGCCCCTGGTTTTGGAGGTTTAGCTGGGACTCTGTGTGCTCTCTCCAGAGCGTAGAAAGGCGACAAGCCCGTCGGGGCCACCTCAGATTGGAGCCAGTCCTCTAAGTAGCGCACCATATTGGTCCCTTCCGCTTTTTCGGGGACCCCAATAACGCGGATGTTGTTCCTTCTCGATCGTCCCTCGCTGTCTTCTGACTGTAGTTCCAGCATTTTTAGGTCTCGGCCTGCACCAGCGCTTGCGCTGGTCTGGCCGAGAGTTTTAGTAAGCGGGTTTTGGAAGTGCAAACACTGGCTTTCGGCTGGCGACCAGCTTGAGTTCACGATGGCGTGCACGCGCAGATGCCATCTGTTGTTTCCTATCTCTTCCTCATTTCCTCGTCATGGCTCATTAACTCTCTGGACTCTGATGTTTCAATCGCAGCAACAGCTCACATTACCAACTGAGGGCCCTGGACTACAGTCACATGAAAAACAACAGCGATTAGCATTGAAATGCAAGCTTTTTTTGTCTAGTTAGAAATATTGCTTCGGTGGGTTGATTTCACCTTATATCGCTATTTGTTTTATATTGGGAGTCACAGCCTAATTACCAGTATTTTTGTCTCTCACTGTTTTTTTTAAAAATATTTATTCGCGCAAAGCACAAAGCTATATTTAAGGTTACTTTTTCCGCGTCACTTCTTCACTCTATTTAAACTCCACACCCCCACTCTTATTGTCTCTCTCCTTCTCTCTCTCTCCCCTCTCTAATTCTCTCTCTACTTAATTAACTCTCCCCTCTCTATCTTTTTTAGCCTTTCATTCTCTCTCACCCCTTTATCTGTTTCTCTTTCAAACTCCTTCATTCACTCTCTCTCCCCTTCTTTCTCTCTCTCTATCCCGCTCCACTCTTTATTCTATGTACACCCTTTCTCTCTCTTTCTCTCTCACCACCCTCTCTAATTGGGCATTATATCTTCACTCTATCTCTCACTCGGCAACACCACAGCATCACTCAGCGCAACCACAGCATCAATCAGAGCCAGCACAGCATCAATCAGAGCCAGCACAGCATCAATCAGAGCCAGCACAGCATCACTCAGCACCAACACAACATCTCTCAACGCCATCACAGCATCACTCAACGCCATCACAGCATCACTCAACGCCATCACAGCATCACTCAGTGCAACCACAGCATCACTCAGTGCAACCACAGCATCACTCAGCACAACCACAGCATTACTCAGCACAACCACAGCATCACTTAGCATCACCACAGTATCACTCAGCACCACCACAGCATCACTCAGCACCACCACAGCATCACTCAGCACTACCACAGCATCACTCAGCACCACCACAGCATCACTCAGCACCACCACAGCACCACTCAGCACCACCACAGCATCACTCAGCACCACCACAGCACCACTCAGCACCACCACAGCACCACTCAGCACCACCACAGCACCACTCAGCACCACCACAGCATCACTCAGCATCACCACAGCATCACTCAGCACCACCACACCACCACTCAGCACCACCACAGCATCACTCAGGATCACCACAGCAACACTCAGCACCACCACAGCACCACCACAGCATCACTCAGCACCACCACAGCATCACTCAGCACCACCACAGCAGCACCACCACAGCATCACTCAGCACCACCACAGCACCACTCAGCACCACCACAGCACCACTCAGCACCACCACAGCACCACAACAGCACCACAACAGCACCACTCAGCACCACCACAGCACCACCACAGCATCACTCAGCATCACCACAGCATCACTCAGCACCACCACACCACCACTCACCACCAGCACAGCATCACTCAGCACAGCACCACCACAGCATCACTCAGCACCACCACAGCACCACTCAGCACCACCACAGCATCACTCAGCATCACCACAGCCCCACTCAGCACCACCACAGCACAACCACAGCACCACCACAGCATCACTCGGCACTACCACAGCATCACTAAGCACCACAACAGCATCACTAAGCACCACCACAACACCACTCAGCACCACCACAGCATTACTCAGCAGCACCACAGCATCACTCTGCACCACCACAGCATCACTCTGCACCACCACAGCATCACTCTGCACCACCACAGCATCACTCTGCACCACCACAGCATCACTCAGCACCACCACAGCATCACTCAGCACCACCACAGCATCACTCAGCACCACCACAGCACCACTCAGCACCACCACAGCATCACTCAGCATCACCACAGCATCACTCAGCACCACCACAGCACCACTCAGCACCACCACAGCACCACTCAGCACCACCACAGCATCACTCAGCACCACCACAGCATCACTAAGTACCACAACAGCATCACTAAGCACCACCACAGCATCACTCAGCACCACCACAGCATCACTCAGCACCACCACAGCATCACTCAGCACAGCACCACCTCAGCATCACTCAGCACCACCACAGCACCACTCAGCACCACCACAGCATCACTCAGCATCACCACAGCCCCACTCAGCACCACCACAGCACAACCACAGCACCACCACAGCATCACTCGGCACCACCACAGCATCACTAAGCATCACAACAGCATCACTAAGCACCACCACAACACCACTCAGCACCACCACAGCATTACTCAGCAGCACCACAGCATCACTCTGCACCACCACAGCATCACTCTGCACCACCACAGCATCACTCTGCACCGCCACAGCATCACTCTGCACCACCACAGCATCACTCTGCACAACCACAGCATCACTCAGCATAACCACAGCATCACTCAGCACCACCACAGCATCACTCAGCACCACCACAGCATCACTCAGCACCACCACAGCACCACTCAGCACCACCACAGCAGCATCACTCAGCATCACCACAGCATCACTCAGCACCACCACAGCACCACTCAGCATCACCACAGCATCACTCAGCACCACCACAGCATCACTAAGTACCACAACAGCATCACTAAGCACCACCACAGCATCACTCAGCACCACCACAGCATCACTCAGCACCACCACAGCATCACTCAGCACTACCACAGCATCACTCAGCATCACCACAGCATCACTCAGCACCACCACACCACCACTCTGCACAACCACAGCATCACTCAGCACAACCACAGCATCACTCAGCACCACCACAGCATCACTCAGCACCACCACAGCATCACTCAGCACCACCACAGCACCACTCAGCACCACCACAGCATCACTCAGCATCACCACATCATCACTCAGCACCACCACAGCACCACTCAGCACCACCACACCATCACTCAGCACCACCACAGCATCACTAAGTACCACAACAGCATCACTAAGCACCACCACAGCATCACTCAGCACCACCAAGGCATCACTCAGCACCACCACAGCATCACTCAGCACTACCACAGCATCACTCAGCATCACCACAGCATCACTCAGCACCACCACACCACCACTCAGCACCACCACAGCACCACCACAGCATCACTCAGCACCAGCACAGCACCACCACAGCATCACTCAGCACCACCACAGCATCACTCAGCACCACCACAGCATCACTCAGCATCACCACAGCCCCACTCAGCACCACCACACCACCACTCAGCACCACTAAGCACCACAACAGCATCACTAAGCACCACCACAACACCACTCAGCACCACCACAGCATCACTCAGCACCACCACAGCATCACAGCACCACCACAGCACCACCACAGCACTACTCAGCACCTCCACAGCATCACTCAGCATCACCACAGCACCACCACACCACCACTCAGCACCACCACAGCACCACCACAGCATCACTCAGCACCACCACAGCATCACTCAGCACCACCACAGCATCACTCAGCACCACCACAGCACCACCTCAGCATCACTAAGCACCACCTCAACACCACTCAGCACCACCACAGCATCACTAAGCACCACCTCAACATCACTCAACACCACCTCAGCATCACTAAGCACCACCTCAACATTAGAATAGGCAGGAAGAAGTTGCCAACATTGCAACGACAAAATAAACGACAAGACCTTTCTTATGTTTACTCTTTTTTAATTGGGTCATTCAGTTGTTCATAATGTCGTCTTAGTTATATATAAAGTAACAAAAATGCTTATAAGTCTTTTTTATTATAACTTTTCAACATGCTGCACAGCAGCCACAATGCTCTTAAAAACATTGGCAAAACCAATAGCTCTGCCTAAACACTTATAAGGCCCCAAAGGCGAGACCTATTGGCTAATAGGTCTCGCCTTTGGGACCGTATATGTGTTTAACCAGGTGTCAGTTATGCAGCACAATTGTTGCATGGCTAAACACTTATAAGGTCCCAAAGGCGAGACCTATTGGCTATGCCAATGCTTGTTACTTTAGTTTCCAGGTCTGTGAGGGATCGCCGCATCTCCTGAACTGACTCCGGAAGGCCACTCATTTCTTTCTCATTACTGGTCACTCTGTCCTTAAGTTTGCAATGTTTGTCTTTTAGTAAGTTGAGATCTGATCCGATAGCATCAATTTTCTCCTCCAGTACCTCCCTGGAGGCTGTTATTGCCTGCATGATGTTGGACAGTGTAGGTTTTCGGGGGGTCGGATCACCTCTTGACTCAAGTTCTTCGTCTTCAGCATCAGATTGGGCCCCCGGTGCGTCCACACTGAGAGCAGTGAAGCCCCGCTTCTTTTGCGGTCTCCCCATCCCGCTGTTCCTATGGTTCAGCTCTCCGTCTGGTCTTTACCAATGCCAGGCAACGACAATCCAATAGTAAGCCTCTGGTCCCCACCGTCTCCTCCCGGGCCGCTTCACCACGCGCTGTAGCAGAGATAGAGTCACCGCTATATAGGCCCACTAGGCCCTTGTATGCAGGGGTGGTACTGTCCCACTAGGTTCTGGTTGTTCCCCTCATTAGTTCCAATTTGAGGCTTTCGCCGCTACCAATCTTCCCTGACGCCTCATGGGAGTCTCCCGGATCTCCCTCTCGCCGAGGTGGTGAAGGCTAAGGAGCTGCTGCTGCTCTGTCTCACAGCTAGGGGCCGGCCCGTGTTTGCGGCCGGAATTGCCGCTGCTAGTTTCTTCGCTCAGCGTCCTCCCAATAGACTGGGCGGATCAGCCCTGTGCTAAGCCCCGCTCCCACTGGGGCGTCTGGCTGCTCTTTTGCCTCAGCTCGCCTCTGTGCTGGTGTCCAGCCGATTGGGTACCTTATGGGTAGGCCTCATGGAGGGTGTGGGTATGACTTTCTGGTCTAGTATACCTGTGGTGGTAGGGCGCTCAGGGGGCCCCCCGGGAAATGCGGGGCTCCCTATGAGAGAGCAGTCGCCGTCGTACCTCACCCACACGGTCCAGGTCGCAGGGCTCCAGTCGACTCTCTGGCCTTTTCCCACGGTGAGCTCTGGGGCCCCCTCCTATAGCCCCAACGGGCCCGCCACACATGGACTCTGTCGCCGCTCCGGGGCCCACGTCCGTGTGAGTGTCGGCGGCGCTGCTTGGGAGCAGTCTCAGCCTGTCTCAGCGCCCCACGGAGTTGCAGCTCCGCTCCTCCTCGCCTCAGGGAATCAATCCTCACTCCCGCTCAGTGGCCAGTCCTTCCCGGTGTACAGCGCAGCCCCAGGATCCACTCCAGCTTAGGCAAGCCTCCGTGCGCCATCCGCCGTCGGAACCCCTAGCCCACACTGCAGCACTTCCCGGCCGCCCACCTTCACTTCATACAGTCTATAGGAAGGGGCGCAATGTGCGAGAGCTCACTGCTGTTTCAGCGCAGCTACCTCCCGCTGGCTGTCTCCGCCATTGTCCAGAGTATGGGCGCCAACTTTGCCGCTGCACTCGCCGCACTAATCTCTGCTGCTGCTGGGTCACTGCTGCACTCGCTCTAATCTCCGCTGTTGCTGGGTCGCTGCTGCACTCACCGCTCTACTCTCTACTGCTGGGTCACTTGCTGGGTCACTTGGGCCGCTTGTCCGCCCCCACGTCGTATAACCGCAGGCACCCCCCGGTCCCCGCTGTATGCCCCTCGCTCTTCGTGTGTACACGGGGCTCCGGTCACAGTAGGGGATCAGGTGGGGTCTGCCGCCGGTCTTCCAACCACTTCAGTAGAGGCTTCGAGGCATTCACGGCCCAGGCGCCATTTTGTCGCCTACGCCGTCTCTGTACTGGGGTCTCAGCTTCTCAGCTTAGGTGGGCAGCTCGCCAGTCCCAGCGTGTACCGTGTCTCCGCCACCTCCGCTGTGCTTCCCAGGGCTCCGCCGATCAGCGTGGTTATCCGCGCTAGCTCCCGAGCAGCCGCCAATGCCCCAAAGCAAGACCGGCAGCGGCCGTCACAACATGGCCGCCATCGTGATCGTAAGTCCGCTGGTCCGGAGACATGCAATTTTGCCCTTGTTTTCGATCACAGCGGCTCTTCAGGGCTCCGCTGCCTAGCCCCGGTTCATTCAGGTGCTCCGCTATGCCAGTTTCAGCCCCCCCGGCTGTGTCTGGGGGTCAGGATAATTGTTTATGGGGAAGCAGCGGTCAGAGCTCCTCAGCTCGCGTCCGTCCTCATCGGCTGCAAGCCACGCCCCCCAAGTAAACAACATCTCCATGTTAACAAATAAGCAGCAATTTGTCAGAAGACATAGTCTGACATTAAACCTCTGTCTCTGAACACGTAGCAAATGTTACAAGATAAAAACAAAACTTAAAGGCATTTTTATTGCTCATTCATCTTCTGAACTACATCATAGTTAGTTTGCCCATTGTTTTTTTCTGATTGGATTGTATGCATTCAAATGCGAATGCAGTTTGTCTAGATAAACTGATTTTTTGATAAATGATGTGCCAGCTGCCAGGGTGAAATTGGGGGGCGGCGGGGCAAAGATTAATATGGGCTGGCCCGGTCCTCAAATGATCCCCGTGGCTACAGCCCTGTTAAAGGAGCTGTAAAACACAGCACATCGAAGCATTCCAAGGCTTGGACCCGCTCATGAAATTAAATGCATTGTTTACTTCCACAGTATGATAGGCCCACACCCATCCTTCCAGTTGCTGCCACACTCTCAGCTAATTATCTTTTTCAATTGTCTGAGAAGGTAAGTGTAGGAAAATTGAGGTTTTCGGTGCATTGAGTTTTGATTTTCAAGAGCCTGTTGGTAGAGTACTTGCTCTTTCCCATCAGCCTTTTTGAGTGGTTTCAGCAGAGGCAACGGCAGATGTGGTATGTTGTCCAATGAACAACCCAACACAGGCAGTCATAGCATGGAAGTTGGTTTTTCCAACATGGCTGCTGATGCTCCAGGCCACCTGGTTTCCCTGAGTGCTCCCAACTTTGCGCCTAACTTGCCTTCCAAAAATGGTTAGTCAATGCAATGACAGTCGGGCTGAAAAAGACAGTGTGGGATCACACCCCAGAGTTGACCAATGGCCTGGCTTTTACCCACCCCAAAAACAATACCATTGTTGTTGTTTCTACTTGTCTTGCTAACCGCCCACCCCGAAAATATATTGTTCCTTATTAACAGAGTTATTTGCCTCTGTGTGTATGACTTGAAGGCAGAATTAGCCTTTTTAGGTCTTGCCTGTGACAGTTCTTGCCCTGCATGTGCTCTCATTTGCGAGAGATATTGTATACAAGGGGCTTGCAGCCTGTCTGATCGCTTAACATTTGTTGGTTGCTTTATAACCCTTATTTGCTGCCTTCTGATTGGTCAGTGCATGCTTGCTTCAATTCTTCTTCTTTCAGCTGGAGCATGGACTAAGTGCTGATTGCTTAAGCTTGATTGCTGTCCTTCCACTGATCACGCTGTGAGTGAGGCACTACTTTTATATTTTCTTCTTCTCTGTCTTCCTTGTTGAACCTCTTGTCATTTGTAGCTATGTTCTACTATGCCACACACACTTCAAGGAAGCCCATTTCTCCTTTGACATTTATGATTACAGAGGTTATCTGCTTTTATTGTGACAACAGATGTTATCTACTTCCAAATGAATTTTTACTAAGACATGGTCATAGGCACAATTGCTTTTTCTTTATGTGATAGGATTTTTGCCAAATCTCATATTTTTTTTTTTGTTCCCCTGGGTAGATGAACTGGTTTTCACAGGAGTGTTGTGCCGACACCTAACAAGCATTGGCAAAGCCAACAGTTCTCACCTTTGAGACTATTGGCTCTGTCATTGCCTTTTGTTCATGCTGTACAGATAAGGCCCTGCCGACTTTGGAAATAATTTGTAGAAATGCTGTACAGCAGTGTGGCTAAAAATAATTTTAAAAAAGAACTATGATGCATCCATTTCTAATGTGCTTTAAAAATAATGCACATTATTTCTGGCTGCATGTTAGCGCTTTTTTAAAATACTTTTAGCCACACTGCAAAGCATCAGCACTTCTGATCAGCATGACTACAAAAGATTGCTAAAGCCAATAACTCTCATTGGTGAAACCTATTTGCTTTGCCAATGCTTGTTACAAATGTAAAACCACTTTTGTAAGTCAAAGAAGTCAGTTTTGTACTTACAAAAGGATTTACTCAAGTGGAGGTTTCCGTTTGAACATATCTCCTCCTGTAGGTGGGAAGTGGGCATTCCTAGGAAGAAATATGTTGTGGCTAGTCCTTGGAATGTCACCGATAGTCTAGCAGTGATGCTCCAAGGGCACCTAGGCAACTGGGTGGAATGTTGTGGGGATAGTGAGACAGCTGTTGGAGTAGAAGGAAGCATAAGGACTGTGTTTCTGTTGGTGCGATAAAGATCCTGAACTTGCTGTCCAGCGTATTATCTGAGCTTCGGAAACGAGCTGACCTGTGAGGGGCAGGGTACCGCCACCAACACCCCTCTGGATTCACCACATGGACTGTTGAACTCGCGTTCGTTTTTTGAACCCAGCCACATGGCCGTTGCGAGTCTCAAACTTGTGTTAGTGACAGCAAAGTAATTTTTGGGAGTCTTTCTGTATTTGGGGCTGACAGTGGCATCAAACCGTTATTGATTGGCAAGTCGCGACCACTGGTAGGCCGTAAACTGCGACATGGCAGCAGCGTGAGCATAACCATAGCCATATTGCATTGTTTAATAGTTGTGCTATTAAACAGGCCACTTACTGGCATAGAGTGAGTCACTAACATTCGGCACTGCTTGAGCTGACTGAGCTTCCAAGGTACAGGCATTGTGGAATGCATGAGCCAGCCGGTAGCCAATATGCGCGTGAGACATCAGCGCTTCAAAGACGTGACCTACTGTGCGCATCAGCGCATCACTACTGATTGACCGCTGGGACCATGACTTGACCACACTCTGCTAAAATAATTCAACTGCAAGGGTTGGTTGTAATTACTGGCAACTAGGAAGTGTATGTTGCCATCTTGTGCATCGAGGAATTGGTGACAACGTGAACTCTGGACACTTGGTTTCTGTGCATTGTAAGGCTTTGTAGACACAGGCAAAAGGAACAAAGCATCATTGTGCACCAAGCGTTGAGGAATTTGGTGATAGTGATGAATCCTGGACACAGAGGGTCACACTTTCAGATGGTGAACATCAATTTTTTTAGTCCATTATATTAACTTATTTACTAGTTATTTTGACTTGTGTTAGTGATTTACTTTAGTTTGCTATATTAAGTTACTTCGCAGGAACCATTCCATGGCAGTAGCACACATGTCACAACCTCCACAATTTCTGTCAGAATCAGGAGAGCTCATCTTGCCATGGAAGAGGTGGAAGAGCCCCTTTGACTCATATTTGGTGGCAATTGGGGGGCAAAATTCTCGGAAGCTAAGAAGCAGGCGGTGCTGCTGTATAATTTAGGAACAGAAGGGCACAACATCTATGAGAGTCTGGAAGAATTTGACACTGGCACTGGGGAAGGTGAACTGAACAAAGAGAAGTGTTTGAAATGTCTACCACTACGTTGGAGAAACATTTTAATCTACGTAATAATGTGGCAATGGAGACGTGATTCTGCAACTTAAAATAGACAATAACACCATCATGTTCTTCCCGGACTTCACAGTGAAGGTCCAGCGGCAGCATAGAAGTTTCCTTGAAGTCAAGATGGCCCTGAGGGAGAGAGCATTAACATATGCGATGCTATTCACCGCAAGACTCAGGGTAGAAGCAGAAGGTAAAGCATGGTTCTTCACGGAGCCAGAGGCGTCCTGGGAGTGGCTGGATGGATGGCGACAGGTGGGAGGCCCGAATAATCCAGACAGACATCGGAAACGGACAGGTAGAGATCGCAATGGGACTCCATCAGACCACGAAGTGAGCGACACTGCAGACGCAGAACGAATGGGAAATGGCCGGGCTGGACCTGCATGATGTTGGGTGGACAGGGACAAAGCTTGAACATTTGTGTAAAGACAAGGGTGCCACGCATAAGACTATCGGGACTTATTGCATCACTGCACTGCATCTAATCCCAGATGGAGCACTTCACTCGCAGATTGATGAAGAATCGATGTCGCAGTACCCTGGAGCCAAATCAGCT
Organism: Calotriton arnoldi; assembly: GCA_963921515.1. Taxonomy (NCBI): domain Eukaryota; kingdom Metazoa; phylum Chordata; class Amphibia; order Caudata; family Salamandridae; genus Calotriton; species Calotriton arnoldi. The sequence goes on from CAWUFW010003267.1 coordinate 116,051, forward strand.
AAGTACACGAACTGGAAAGCCACAACCATAGTCTGTTATTATACTTATAGTTGGAATCAACGGAGACGGGGATGGGCCGTTGGTCCCTGTCTCCTCCGAAATTGGGATGGGTGGGCGAAGGGTGCTCTGCAATGTTGGGGTGGTGGGTAGTTTGAAGTCCGTCTTGCAGGGAGGCAGGGTGGGTGGGTGGTTTGGGCAAGTTAAGGGGGGGGAAATGTTGGTAAATGCGTCATAATGATCATCACTTTTCTACAGCACACACTTGTCACTAAGTCAGGTCCACCCTATCAGGTGTATACATGTAGATATTAACCCACTACGTGTCACCCGTATAAGTACGTGGGTCATACTCAGTCCGTCTATCCCCTCGGGGCAATCGACCCGCATAGATCCCCGCACGAGCACAATGGCAGCTACCGGCACCCCCAGTGATATGAAACTGGAAGCAACACTAAATTTGCTCTCCTGGAATGTCAATGGCTTAGGAGATAGGATCAAAAGTGGGGGTGGTGCTCCAATACATCAAACGACAGGCCGCTGACATAATCCCGCTACAAGAAACCCACCTCGTTGGGAATACCTGTAAGGCACTGGACAGATGGGGGTACAAACTTACAGTCGATGCCGGATTTACTACTGAGTCCCGAGGGGTTGGGATATTAATGAAGAAAAATCTCCCATTTATTGTAACTCAGACACACATAGATAACTATGGCGCTTCGCTGTGATGTCTGGGACCTGGGAGGGTAGGAATATGAATATCCTCTTGGTATATATACCCCCGCTCTACATAATGTGGCATTGCCGGAACTGAGTAAAATTCTTCTCGCCTTACCGGAAGGCGAAATAGTGAGCGGCGGAGACCTCAATATGATGCTCTGTGACCAGGTTGACAGATATCCCCCAAGAGACATCGCACGTTCCCAAAATACAATGGCTGAGTTCACTGCAGCACTGGGCCTGACAGATGTGTGGCGGGCGGCTCACCCACATGCACGGCAGTACACGTACTACTCAGCGGCTCACAAAAGTCACTCGCGGATCGACTATATATTAACTCTGACTGACGCTGCGCACCACTTGACTGAAGTCCAGCAATTAGCGAGGGGCATCTCTGACCATGCTCCCAAAAAGGCGTGATACACAGTAAGCGCTGCCCCAACACGCAGGACAATCACGATTAGTCCATAGTGTCTCCAAGACCTGCATATAAAAGATTCTCTGATTCAGGACACAGACTATTATTTTACCGAAAATGCGGGGACGGTCCAGTCCTCACAGACTCTATGAGAGGCCTGCAAAGCCATAATTAAGGGCCCGGCCCTATCCCTCACTGTGGGCCACCGGAAGGAGAAAGACAGACAACTAGTCGAATTAGAGCAAGACATCCTCACAAGAGACCAGACATTAAGGGACACTTGGGATGAGGCCGAAAATCATAATCTGGAACTCAAAAGGAAAGAATACAGGGACCTAGCACAAGACACAGCCAGAAGCAAACACTGCGCCAAAATATATAGAATATACGAACAGGGAGACAGAGCCAGCAAACTACTAGCATGGTTAGAGGAGGGAAAGGACTGACCGCTGGATTAGAATGATACAGGGGCCGATGGGACTTGCCTGCGAGACCCACAACACATAGCGGATGGGTTTGCCGAATACTATAAGCAGCTCTACGCACCCGTCATAAGGCCTACCATTGAAGAGGTGCGGGAAATAATAACTGACATACAAATTCCGGCACTGACCCTAGACGACCGGCAACAGCTGGAAGTAGATATCACGGTAGAGGAAATCACAGCAGCCATACTTGGAATACAGTCCGGAAAAGCTAGGGGCCCAAACGGCCTCCCCACTGAACTCCTTAAAATAACAGCTTCCAAAGTGGCTCCTTATCTCCTCGAAATGTACCTCGAGAGTAAAGCAGCAGGGGCATTACCCAGAGATCAGAGAATGGCCTCCATTGTCATAATCCGCAAGGCCGGGAAGCCAGAGGAGCATTTTCCCTCATACCGGCCAATATCCTTATTGAATGTTGAGGCCAAAGTCCTCGCAAAAGTACTAGCCAATAGGCTGCTCCCCCTAATTACAAAGTTGGTCCACCCGGACCAATCTGGGTTCATGCCTGGCCGCAACACTGCCATGAATCTGCGCCGCCTAAATGGAGTGCTAGCTAGAAAGCACACCATTGGAGAAAATGCGGTCATACTTTCATTGGACGCACGTATGGCTTTCGATACGGTTGAGTGGCCATATATGATTGCAGTCCTTGAGGGTATGGGATTGGGGACGGCCTACTTGGTATGGATCAAACTCCTATATGCTGAGCCACTCGCTCAGGTCGTAGTGAATGGCAGTAGCGGCCCGTGGCGGGAGTGCTGCCGGGCGGTGACGTGGGGCGGGGGAGGGGCAGGGTGGGGGGTAGTAAAGTACGGAATACGGCCGAATAGAGGTAAGTAGACATATAAATAAATAAAACGAATTTCGTTGCGCGCCCTCCACCCTGCCCCTCCCCCGCCCCACGTCACCGCCCGGCAGCACTCCCACCACGGGCCGCTACTGTTGAATGGGCATGTGTCCAACATGTTCATGCTGCGCCACGGGACGAGACAGGGCTGCCCATTATCCCCCCTTATATTCGCCCTAGCCCTCGAGCCTCTTGCATGTTGGATACGCCGGGCCCATTGATACGGGGACTGAAGTGGGCTGATGAGTGGGAAGATAGAATCTCGCTTTATGCAGACGACATCTTAATGTACGTTGCCTCTTTAGGCGCCTCAATTAACAGAATACTCCAGATCTGCTCTAACCACGGCAAGTATTCTGGATATACAATACTCTGGTCTAAATCAGTTGTGTATTTACTCCACGGGCTGGCGCCATCCCTTCCGGCTAACTGTGAGGTCACGATTGCTGAGGAAGGGTTTCGATATTTAGGTATATACGTAACGGCCGATCCATCGCTTTTCCACGAACGAAACCTTTTGAGTCCCCTAGCTCGCCTGCAGAGCGATGTCCGCCACTGGCGAACGCTGCCAGTTTCATTGTTGGGTTGTGCAGCATTATATAAAATTATGGCTCTGCCCCGGCTCCTGTATGCATTACAGAATACTCCATGTAGAGTCCCCGAAGCATATTTTAAATTGATTGAAGAGGAGGTTAGAAACCTGCTTTGGGACGGGGAGCCACCGCGCATTGCATGACCCAAACTGGTACCTGGGTGGTATGATGGAGGAATCGCCCTGCCAGACATCCATAGCTATTACTGGGCGGCCCACCTCTCAATCATCAACAAATGGGTTTATGGTGAGCAGCAGGACCCAGCATGTCGGATGGACAAATGGCCAATGGGCCAAGTACGGTATAGAGAAGCTCTTTACACAAAGCCACGTGGACAACAGCTCACAGGCCCCACTGCTCTCATGGTTGCAATATGCACACCACCACTATAAAACTTGGATGGGGTAATAAACTGACACGAATGACGTCCCTATGGCATGCAGCAATGCTGGGCAATTTAAGCAATTGCAGAGGATTCGACAAATGGGATACCATTGGCATATCACAAGTTGGGGACTTAATAAAGAAAGACAAAATATTGACATTTGCAGAACTTCAAAATGAATATAAATTAGCTGTCGGTGAGACCTTCCGATACCTGCAGATACGGCATGCCTTAGTGGAGGCTACCAAAGACATAGAGGGGATCCCGGGAGCCACCCCACTCGAAGATAGATTACTGGCAGACCCCATGGAGAGCAAAACAATCTCACTAACGTACCGGAAAATAAATAATAATTCACCAGACCCATTGAAACATTTATATACGCGCTGGCAGGCTGATGTCGGGGACTTAGAGAAAGAGGATTGGCGTGATGCGCTGGCTTCCCCACGAGAGGTGGCCATACCATCACAACTGCGGTTGGTCCAACTGAAAGTTTTACATCGCACATATATCACATGCACCACACTGGTTAAGATGGGCCGTATTTGCTCTGCAGATTGTCGACGGAAATGCGGAGAGATGGGCACGTTCTAATACACACTTTGGGGGTGTCCCCTGATCCAGACATTTTGGGAGGCGATCAACAGGGTGGTTGGCGAAGTATGTGGGATTGCCCTAGCGCTATCCCCCAAGATATGCCTGCTGAATACATGGGATGCCAGAGATCTCAACCACATGGACCAACTATGGGCAGCCACTGGCTTTATACTAGCTAAGCGTAACATTGCACGTAGATGGGGGTCTCCGAGCCGTCAACAATAGTTGAATGGGAACGAGATGTTGATTGGTGCATGTTGGCCGATTGAGCGGTCTATACCAATAGTGGATGCCCCAAGAAGTGGGACGAGGTATGGGGGAAATGGAATACATATTGAGGCAACATCTGCACCTCCCCTTCAGCACAAGGACATGGACCGGAAATGTTAAGTCAGGAGATGATTCTTAGACGGGGGAGGGGGGCGGTACACGAAGATGTCTGGTGCTGGAGTGTAATCAGCTGTTCAGGATTTGTTGTGATGCATAAGTTTTGTTGTAATATGTCACTCTAATAAATGCCAATAAAAAGAGTTTAAAAAAAAAAATTGGCAATGAGAGGCACACGTTTTTTAGGAAGGCCCACACTAAAGAGGGATGAATAGCCAACTACATGGCTGCTCTTTGGAACCTTGCTCGAACCTGTGAATTTGGTGAGTTGGCCGATTCCCTCGTCAGAGACCAATTGGTGCGTTGCACAAATGACCCAAGGGTCCAAGAAAGGTTATTAGCAAGGAACCCTTCACTTAAACAAGCTATCAACATTGTGGAAGGTATGGAACATGCATCTAGCTGGGTCAAAGAAATGCGAGGAAACGCCTCTCGTTCTGTGGACCGGGTGTCTGCACACCACAATAGAGTGTCTGCTGATAAGTCAAGTCATCAGTTGACAAAGTGCCAAGTAGCAGCCAAAGGAACATCCCTCGGAAAGCCAGGGATTGTGAAGGTGCTGCTGGCCCTGGTGCAAGGAAGGACTCCAAATTCAAATGCCTTAAATATGGCAGCTCTCATCATCTTTTGAACAATCCTCAATGTATGGCTTGGAATGCAGGATGCCGTAGTTGAGGGAAAAAGGGCATTTTGCCAAAGTTTCAAAAGTGCAAATGTGCACAAGGTTTTGGATGTGCGTGAGGAGAGTCGGTGTGGTTTTGCAGATGTTAATCAGGTGGATAATGTGGTTTGACAGTGGTCCCATAACAATGGCTGAGTGTGAGGTGGGAATAATCTCACTGTTCTGACTGATTCTGGGTCTCCGTTCTCATTGGTGGGGAACCCAATTTTGGAGAATGTCTATGACACGAGTGGTATTGCGTTATTACCACTTGAAAACAGTCCTGAAGGATATGGAGGCATGAAGATAGATCTCGTGGTCTACACAGTGTTGTTGATAGATTTTCAAAGAAGGTAGACTGTAGGGAAAATTTACTTAGCCAAGGGGGTGGACAACTTGTTGGGATGGAGGAACCAAACGGATTTGGGTATTGTCTTGAACCCCAATTCTCCCAACCAAGGTATGATGGTGGCCACTCTTGGGGAAGACATTGGCTGGGTGAATGAGCACCTGGAATTATTTAATGATCAGTTGGGTTTTGTCAAAGGTTTTGAGCACAATATCATTTTAAAGAAAGACACAAATTCAGTTGTGCACAAGGCAAGGTAGGTACCCAACCATATGATTAAGCCCATTCAGGAAGCATTAGACAAATTGCTGCAAAGTGATGTTATTGAGGTGATAGAGTTCTCAGAATTGTTGACCCCAGTGATTCTTGCTCTGAAGGACAATGGAGCTAAGATCCGTATGTGCATTGACCTCAGGGATCTCAACCGGTGCATCTGAGTGAATCGCCAACACCTGCCGAACATCACGGAGGCCCTTACCACACTCAAAGGTGCTACCGTGTTTAGTGTGATGGCTTTATCTGCTGCCTACCACCAGGTGATGCTGCAAAATGATTACAGACCACTCACTATTTTGTCACGCTTTTTTGAAGCATATAGGTTCAAGAGGCTGCCATTTGGGTTGGCCTTGACGGCGGCATGCTTCCAAAGGGTGATGAAATTGGTGTAGGAGGGTATTGGGTCGTTTTTTCCGAGACGATATCTTGGTGTATGGGAAGGATAGGCAGCAGCATGATGAAGTTTTGAGGCCGCTGTTAAACAGGTTGAAGGACAAGGGGCTGACCTTGAAGAAGGAGAAGTGCCAATTTGGGGTAGGGTCAGTTTAGTATCTAGGACACACTATTTCTGGAAATGGGATCAGTCCCAAAATTGAAATGGCTGACTCCATCATTGATGCGCCATCTTCGTCCAACAAAGATCAGCTCAGGTCATTTTTGGGCATAGCGGAGAGTACCATTTGGGTGGACTGCAGAGGCGGAGGAGGCTTTCAATTTTGTAAAGGGAGACATTGCAAAAATGCCAACTCTAGGCCATTTTGATGTCATGAAGAAGATTTTCCTAATGACTGACGCCACTTTGAAGGGACTTTGTGCAGTTTTGTTCCAGGTGAAGGACAGTGAGGAAAGGTTGGTGGCTTTTGCCTCACGCTTACTTAAGGGCGCTGAAGAAAGATACTCAGTTATTGAGTGCGAGGAGTTGACATGCACTTGGGCGATACACCATTTTAAGTTACTTTTCTGTGGGGCCTACCATTATACTCAGGACGGATCATAGACCTCTTGTGCAGGTGTTGGGGTGCAGGAGTGTGGATAACACTTCTCCAAATATAAAGAGGTGGGTAGGAGGTTTGATGGAATTCAATTTCCAGGACAAATATCTGCCGGGTGTCAAGAATGTCCCGGCAGACTGCTTGTCGCAGTTGCCAGCCGGAATATCGGTCAGTGAAGAAGTGGTGACAGACCCTGCCATGTGAGTAAAGGAATCGGCGATTGGCAAGGTTGAGTTGAGTTGAACAGTGAAGCTGCCAAAGATGAGGTGAGAGAGTTAGTCAAAAATTTGGTGGTGTCAGGGTGGCCACATTTCAAGGATCTTGCAGTGGAAGCCAGCAGGTTTTGGAATGTTTGGGAAGAGTTATGTATTGAAGATGGTAATCTTTTCAGAGGTAATCGGATGGTTCCCCCTGTAGGATTATTGGACAAGATTGTGAATCTTGTGCATGAGGGGCACTGAGGAAGGAATGTGAGCAAGGCAGGGATACTGGTAGCCGGTATGGATAGCCAGGTTGAGGGAGTAGTGAGAGATTGCATCCAGTCAGTGCTTAATTTGTCAAATAATAAGTCCCAGGGCCCTGACCATGAGGCCGCTGCGGCTTGCACCATCCATCGCCCCTGTCATCGCTGCCAAAACAACTACTAACCATCGCTCTCGCCTGCAAGTGCGACAAGTCAGATTATTCCATGTCCTGAAAGCTAAAGGAATGGCTGGGGAGGCAGGTATTAGTAATATTTAATGTATATTGTATTCAGAAACAACCATTGTTCTGCTCATCTCTACAATAGATGAGCAGCGCCAACATGTGGCAGACTGTCATAAGTGGGGTGTTGACAATTAAGTGCTGGTGCATAAACCAATCAAGTGCCGGTGCCGAACAGCAGAAACCACCGGCTCAAATTAAGTACTGTGAAATGGGGCAGTAGGGTGTCAGTGAGTGGGGCAGACAGTGGGCAGGCAGCGTGAAGCGTTCCTTCCTCCCCCTCCCGCCCCCCATGCTGCAGGGGGATGCCAGATGGGGACCAGGCTGTCCATGCGCCCTAGTCTCCTGCGATTTTACCAGGTGGATGTTCCGGCCAGTAGAATCGTGTTGGTGTTTCCACATCCAGAAGTATCCAGGTGCAGGAAAACCGGCCTAGTTGTAATTAGTGGGAGCAATATTTCCTCACCCAATAAGAGCCATGTATGTTATCATATTACATACGAAGGACCCCCTTCTCCCCAGGAATGTGGCTGCTGGTCAGCCTGCAAGGATGGCGGTGGACTCGGGCCCACTGAATAAATAAAAGATACATTGCTTCTAACTGTACAACATCCGCAAGGAAATGAGAAAACGCATTGCGAGAGGGTGATTTGTAAACGAAAAAGCCGCCTTTTGTTCTTGTGTCTGGTACTTGCCAGTAATGGCGGCCCGCGAGCCCAGCGCCCTCTTCAGTGAAGAATAACACAGGCACTTTACAGCTAATTGCAGATTCAGACACCGAGGCCGCCAGGTCAGCCTGCTGTGAAAAATGGCAACTCCGGCCCCGTGCTGCCTTCGAGCCACGCTTTCCAAAAGTCTTTAGTTCCGCAAACAATGCCGATCCGCATCAGACATAAAAGGGGCACAGCTGCACTTTTTCCATAATTAATATGCCAGCGAATCACGTACTGCTCGAGTCCCAAACTTTTTTGCACACCTCGGTGGTACACATTACAGCCATATGAAGCCTTCCATCAGTTGTAGCTGCTGGACAATGTCTATGCTTATAGAAAATAACACACGTTTCAAACCTTCAATATTCATTTCACTCTGTAAAAAGAAACAAAATTGTAGTCAGAATATATTTAAAAGAAGCAATTCACAAAGCAAGTTACCCACTGTTAGGTGCATAAAATGTCATCTTCAGGGAAAGAAAAACATCCCTGAATGTAAGATTCAAGATTGATGGATATTTACATTCCCAACATGGATTTAGAAATATGGAAGCTTTGCCAGCATTCTCGAGTTTTACGAGGCGGTTCTGGCTTTTCTAAAGGCGATCAGCTTGCACAGGGACATAAACTCCCATAATCTTGTCTTTTTTTCGTTTTCAGATATAATCTGCAGGTAGCTGGAAACACATGTACATTTTCTCCTCTCAAAGGCAGGAGTAAGTGTCTTTCTAAGGTGGAAATTTAGAAGGAGTGTTTTTTAGGGTACAAATGAAAGGATTTTTCCACAACAACAACAAAAATTCCCCTGTGGACAAAATAAATTAAAACTGCAAAAAAGCTACAGACTTTGACCTCATTTATCGACGAATAGATCTTTTAAAGGAATCTATCAAAGGCACAGAACTTTTATTCCTTATTGTTATAGGAACATTTTTGTATATATTTTTGGGCTATTCCATTGACTACCAATAACGTGCATTAATACCAATTATCTTCTCTTATGTGGCGTTGTTGTTCGTGCATGTCTTATACCATTGGATCTATACTATATTGGGTTGCAACATGTTACGCTTGTACTCTTATTATGATCTATAGTTTGTAATACAATGAATTTTACTGTACTGTGTTATGCCTGAACTATCTTATGATTGTTTAAATGCAAATAAAAAATCTTTGGAACATAAAAAAACTGCATAAAAGCACACTCGCAGGGGATTTACATCTCTTATCGATTTTAGATTCTCTGTCACTCTCCCCTTTGTTTTTATTCTCCACTTCTTGATAGTGTAGTACCATCTTCTATTTCAATTGTTTTATTTTTTAAATTTGCAATCCATCTACATGCAAAGGTTTGTGGTCTTCTAGTACCGCTTTAGAATTCTGGGCTCCCTCTTTGTCTTTGCGTGTGATTGAGACGGGCCAGGTTTCTCTTCGAGGGCTCCTTATACTCAGTTGGGCTGTTTTAAGAATACACATAAGGAACACTTTCTGTACTCTGGCAGCTCTCAGACTGTCTCCTCATCTAAATGAATGGGGTTTTAGGGGCTTCTAGACTTAGCTTGAGCCTTACATGGCCTTTACAACTGATCGCTATGCCTGGCACCCTTTTGGCTTATTCCGTTCAATAGTAAGTCTACTGTTCCTGTGCCGGTATCCATTGTCGTTGTAAGGGCCCCAGCCTAGTACATACTTTTTTCATGGTAGGGGTTTTTATATCTTTAAAAACATAGTTACGTCACAAAAGTCCTGTAAGTGCAATCAGGCATTGGGAAAAATCAAACGCTTTTAAATGGCTGGTGGCCAAAAACCCCTTCAAAACTGGTAACCGGATCCATCAGAACCCGGATCAACAAGTCAGTGACAAAGCCTGCTGCTTTTATAGCTTCCCAATGGTTCTTGTAAGAAATTGGGGTATTATTTCAGGGAGGTAAATACCCACCTCAAATAATAATCACAATCCTTGTCAGGATGAACCACTAAAGTCACTTAATAAACTTGAGCTTAACCCTCCTGGTAGCTATGGCACAGCGCAGATAAGCTTAACTTAGAGGGAATGTGTAAAGTATTTATGCATCTCCAAAACAGTAATAAAGTCAAATTGCAAAGCAATAAAAATTCCCAAAATGAAATAGAAAAATAGAGTAAAATTGAATTACTAAATGACAAAAAATCCAATAGGGGAACCAGAGATATGCATTTTCTAAAGTTTTAAGTAGAAATAGCAGTAGGAAGCACACAGTGCCAAGGACAGTCAAGGGTTGTGGTGGTAGAACAGGACCTAGGTGCAATTTGACACTGAACTCGATGAAACACTCGTCAAATACACTAACCAGGTTAATCCTGTGCACAAATATTTTAGCTTCTGAATTAGTCCTGTAAGTCTCAGACCACCACAGAAGTACACTTTTGAATCCTCCCCTCCAAGACTTCAGGGGAGGCACTTTGAGACTCACAAGGTATCAGGCAGAGGCAAAACATCAGGGTCCATTCCAGGCCCAGTTGCCACTGATCAGCTGGGCAGTTGCAGAAAAGACCTCTTGTAGCTTGTTGTGACCTGTAGCCCTTTCAGGAGTCAGCCTTATGAGCCTTGGAGTCCACCTCATTGTCCTGGGTATAAGAGGAAGAGGAGGTCCACTCCTTTGGTGCTCATCTCAGGTGTCAGACTGCAGGTTCAGTCTCTTCTGATCTTCCACAGGTCCAGGAGTGATCTGAAGTGGGTGCCTGGCGATGCCGCATTTTTGGCTGGCAGGAGCTAATGGGTGGGAAAGATCCCTGAGGATGCCCTTACCAATGGGGTAAAGGTTCCCTTGGCTAACCTTACCCACTTTGGCTATTTTCAAGGTGACAAATGTCTTCGGCCACCCTAAACGTAGGCTCTTAGGGCTGGGTGGGTGTGTGGGAAATGTACTGTGATAATCCAAGTGTAGTCCCAGATCTAACACTAAAATCTAAGTTTGAAACAGGTCCTGTATCCACAACAAACTCAGAAAGAGAAGTCTGGTAGGACAAAAAAAGTAGGGTTTTCAGCGACCAGAGAGTAAATACATAAGAATTGTTTTGGCATCGTGGTTCCCTCCTTTGAAGTGCACCCCAAGTGCTATAGGTAAGTCCAGCAGACCTGCCAAGCAGACTTTGAAACTGTAATGACAAAAAGAAGCCTACTGTTATTGGAACCTACCAGCTGGGGGGAAAAGGAAGGGCCCTGCCCAGATGTCAGCAAACATTTACTTGTGGTAGAGGAGACCCCTAAGTATTATATGAAAAGCACCAGCAGGCCTGCCAAGTAGGATTTGACATCCAAGCAGAATATGATACTTTAATTTCAAAAGGGATGCTCACAGCCCCAGATTTCACACCCATTCACACTCATTCAAATGCTAATTACTGGCTGGCAGAATTGGTAGAGCTAACTGAAGATTACTCTCCAGAACGCTCAGGCAGGGAAAAGTGAACTCCCTAAAAGTTACCTTTCCTTAATATTTAGTAAAAATCTGACTTCACCATAAAATAGTTGTTTAATTATTTTTCTAGCATAGTTGTTTAATTATTTTTCTAGCTAGTCCCATTCCTGTGATACAGTAGCTAGTCTCATTTCTGAGATACAGGATTTGGAGATTGGGGAGAGGATGTGGGGATTGGGGAGAGGATGTGGCCTAATGGCTAGGGCGGTCGATCTCAAATCTGGGTAACTGGGTTCAAGTCTCGGCAATGACGCTCAACCTCCTGTGATTCTGAGCAAATCACTTAATCTCCCAGTGCCTAAAAAAAAAAATGAATATGTCCTTGTGTTACGCAACTGATGCTCATGTAAAGCGCTCTGATACCTTCGGGTCAAGTTTGCGCTATATAAAACTCTGAGAAAAAAAACAAAAAAAACCCACTATTAGTATTTAATATTGCAGCCCAATGTTTTCAATGGAACAGCTGGCCTTGTTACAGCAAAAATAGCATTTGTGCCTTTTCACTGTAACTACACGTGTAGCATTAAACCTTTACATGTCCCACTTTTAGATACCATGCCCCCTTCCTTATGGGCAATAAGTCCTGCTTAGTGGTGACGTATAAATATTTAAAAGAAAGTTTAAGGCCTATCAAAAGAGGTTATTATGACAGGTTGAATTTGCAGTTTATAATTGCTTAGCCAGGCTACAGAGGATAGACTTGCAGTCATGTTTATTCTGTCACTGTAGAGGATGGTGCAATGGGTGCTGCAGTCCACTTCTGAAATCGAACTTAGAGTCCCTGGGTACACTTTGGTACCTCATACTATGGGCTTATAGGTAAGTTAAATACGCCAATTAGGATTATTCCAATTTTACCACGTTGAAAGGAGGAGCACAAGCACTTTATCACTGGCTAGCAGCAGTAAAGTGCACAGAGTTCTACAGCCATCAAAAATATAGGGTCCATCATACAGCAGAAAATCTGCGGTAACCAGGCAGAAAAGGCAAATTTCCTACATTTCAGCTGTGGGACCTGTGCAAAAGCTTAAAGAAATCACTAGTAAGCCATGGTGCAATATGTCTTTATTCTGCATTCAGTGACACCTTTCGTCGGTGACAGGTCATCGATCCTGTGATCAGAGTAGTTCTAAATATTTTATAAGGGCAAACTGATTGAACTCCAGCTGTTTCTCCCAGCTAGTCGCCATCTTTTCCCTCCTCATCCCACCCTGCAGAGAGATCGCCTTTCCCCCAGGAAGAGCTTCTGAAGCCAGTAGCGGCCCGTGGCGGGAGTGCTGCCGGGCGGTGACGTGGGGCGGGGGAGGGGCAGGGTGGGGGGTAGTAAAGTACGGAATACGGCCGAATAGAGGTAAGTAGACATATAAATAAATAAAACGAATTTCGTTGCGCGCCCTGCATCAAATGCGATGCAGCGCGCGCAACGAAATTCGTTTTATTTATTTATATGTCTACTTACCTCTATACGGCCGTATTCCGTACTTTACTACCCTCCACCCTGCCCCTCCCCCGCCCCACGTCACCGCCTGGCAGCACTCCCACCACGGGCCGCTACTGTCTGAAGCAGCATCTAGTCCAGCAAGATTTAGAAAATAGAATAGGAAACAAAAGAGTGAGGCAGGTGTTATGAAGAACATGAAAGACGAGTTACTCGAAAACACTGGAAGTAGTTTACAAATGCATTCAATAATTTTGCAGCCATTCATACACGATAGTTTCTGTTCTAGAGATCAATAAAAACTTAGTTTAAAATACACATTTTGACCTGAGGGCAAGATGAACATTACAGATGCAGAAAAATGGCTTGAGACTGTTAATAATCATTTTTGGTTAAGAAAGCACCAGGGGCTGTAGAAACTGTAGGAGGTATCAAGGTGTTCGGTGGATACATAAGGACCGATATTGATTCAATCCTAGAAGGCAACAAACATTGGCACACTCTTTAGACCTAGGGCTGCCTGTCCGATTATTTGCTCTACCAATGCTTGTTTTTTAAATGTTTTTTATAAATCTTTTTTGCTAAGATTAAATAAAGTCTACTAATGCATCCACACTCACGCACAGGCAGACATCTTTAAATGCTTCTGTAATAACATTTTACAGAAAGATTCAGATAGCCCCCTTGCGAGCCAATTCACAGCCATCTTTGAATGCGTTTAAAAACTACAAGTGGCGACGAGGGCTCGATGGCCGTGTATGAGAGCTACCGGACGCCACAATGGGGCATATTAGCAAGAAGAGGCGATAATCATCGCTAACCCTGCTTAGCGTGATTTTTTTTATCGCCGGCTATCGCTGGAATATATCGCCACGCTAACGCTGTATTAGCAACGATTAGCGCTATGGCGATGAATATTCCAGCGATAGCGGGGAAATGGGCCAACATCGCTGAAAAACCAGTGATGTTGCATGGAGAAGGGAGAACACCTTGCTGATACGACCCTGTGGTCGTATCAGCATAATCCACCCCCATGTTAGGTATGGCTAACACCTGCTAATTGCAGGTGTTAAATAAATGGCGATGACTCCGGTTAGCGCGACTTTTCACGTCGCTAACTGGGGCCATAGCCACCTTGCTAATAGGCGATAGGCCTGTTAGCGAGTGTTTCCCAGGTTTGTTCGTCGGAACGCCCACTTTGCATGTCATTAGCGATAAATATCGCTGACATGCAAAGCGGTTAAAAACGGGCGCTAATGCCCGCAAACTGTCGCTAACTGCTGTTAGAGACAGTTTGCTGATAGGGCGATATGAATATCGCCGCTTTAGCGGCAAAAAGTGCCGCTAAAGCGGCGATAGTGCCCTTGCTAATATGCCCCAATGTTTTTAAAAAATGACGCAAAAAATAAAGTAGCAAAATTATTTTAATCAAATTCACAATAGGGCACAAGTCCCTAGAACATGAATTGGACTTTCTGTGTGGGTGACGACATTATGCTTCAGCAGAATGATTTCTTTCACAGAAAGAGGAACCAATGGCTGAAATGGGCTGTTCTATTGCCCAGTGCTGTATACTGAGGTGAGCAGACAGAAAATGTGAATGACACTAAAGCAGACAATGGGCGAATAGAGCGGGCTTAAAAAGCCCTATAAGTATATACCATATAGTTTTAGTAAAATTAAAAGGTCATGGGTAACGCTAAATCGAAAAAACAAAGAGAATATTTGTACCTTGTTAGATCTGCACTTTAAGGAATACAATCTTCTGATAAGCTTTAACAATGGAAAACATTATATACACTAATAGCGTTCCATTTGACATCAGTCCAGATGTTTGCAGGGCAAACATAGTGAGCAAATTCAGCTGGAAAAGAGGATGGAAGAATTTAGAGGTTGTGGGTGGGTTTGATTCTGATGAAACTTCCAGCTTTCTTAAAAATCCTGTGAAACATGAAATGTTTACTTAACGATACAGAAGAGGCAGTGCTTAATTCGTCAGGAGGCCACTGCAGCTTGCACCACCCATTGCCCCCGCCAGTCCCAATATCAACACAGCCACTAACCATCACACTCCTTCAGGTGTGACAAACCAGACTATTCTAGGCCCCCAGAGCTGTAACGGCATGCAATAGTCTTTTTTTTATTATATATTGTACTACTAAACAACTTTTGTTGTGATTATCTCCAAATTACAGAAACATCGCCACCATGTTGCAGGCTGCCATAAGTGCAGGCGTTGACAATAAATTGCCGGTGCTGAGCACCGGAAACTGCCGGCTCACATTAAGCACTGAGAGGAGGCAGATCTTCACAATTCCATAATTAAGAAAAAATCAAAATACAGCATTGGCACACCACCGAACCAAAGACTCCCGACACTTCAGCTCAATCCGTCATTAAAGACATTCAAGGTCGTCGTGAACCCCCGCTTTAGCTGCTTCAGCTGGGATGGGAGTTTTATGGGCCTCTTCTGTCTGCAACTCGGCAGACAAACGCTGATGAATACCGCTTCAAAGGAATGCAGCTTGGATAGAAGAGTAAGCCGGAGCAAGGAAGAACAAGAGTTGACTCAATAGAAGAGCGAACGGATGGAAGGAATATTGAGTGGAAGGAACGGTGAAAGGATGAATGGATGAGTGGGTGAATGATTGGCTGGATGAATAATTTGGTAGATGGATGAGTAGGTGAAAGGATGAGTGAATGGATAGGTAGATGTACAGGTGAAAGGATGGCAGAGTAAAGGGATGGATGGATGAGTGAGTGGATGAATAGGTGGATGGACAGGCGAAAGGATGGCAGAGTAAAGGGATGGATGAATAGCTGGATGGAGAGGTGAAAGGATGGCAGAGTAAAAGGATAAATGGATGGATGAATGGGTAAAAAGAAATGAATGGATGGCAGAGTGGATGGACAAATGGGTGGATGGATGGAAGAGTGGATGAACGTATGATGGGTGTATGGCAGAATGGGTGGATGGACGGCAGAGTGGATGGATGGATGGGTCGATGGATGCATTGATGGCTGGATGGATGGTTGGATGGCAGAGTGCATGGATGGATGGCAAAGTGGATGGATGGATGGCAGAGGGGATGGATGGATGAATTTAAGGGAGGGGATGGATGAATGGATGGCAGGGTGGATAGATGGAAGGATGGATGGCAGAATGGGTTGGTGGATGGCAGTGGATGGATGGATGGATGGGTCGATGGATGCAAGGATGGCTGGATGGATGGCAGAGTGCATGGATGGATGGATGGCAAAGTGGATGGATGGATGGGAGAGGGAATGGATGGGTGAATATAAGGGAGGGGATGGATGAATGGATGGCAGGGTGGATAGATGGAAGGATGGATGGCAGAATGGGTGGATGGACGGCAGAGTGGATGGTTGGATGGGTCGATGGATGCATGGATGGCTGGATGGATGGCAGAGTGCATGGATGTATGGCAAAGTGGATGGATGGATGGCAGAGGGGATGGATGGATGAATTTAAGGGAGGGGATGGATGAATGGATGGCAGGGTGGATAGATGGAAGGATGGATGGCAGAATGGGTTGGTGGATGGCAGTGGATGGATGGATGGGTCGATGGATGCATGGATGGCTGGATGGATGGATGGCAGAGTGCATGGATGGATGGCAAAGTGGATGGATGGTTGGATGGATGGGAGAGGGAATGGATGGGTGAATATAAGGGAGGGGATGCATGAATGGATGGCAGGGTGGATAGATGGAAGTATGGATGGCAGAATGGGTTGGTGGATGGCAGTGGATGGATGGATGGCAGAGTGGATGGATGGATGGACAGACCAATGAATGGCAGAGATGATGGATTGATTGTATAGGGAAAGACTGAATGATGGATGGAAGAGTTAATGGATGTCACAATGTAAAGGTGAAATAGTGAATATCGGTAGGTGGATGGAAGGGTGAAAGGATGAATGCAT
The DNA here is from genome assembly GCA_963921515.1 of Calotriton arnoldi. Classification (NCBI taxonomy): domain Eukaryota; kingdom Metazoa; phylum Chordata; class Amphibia; order Caudata; family Salamandridae; genus Calotriton; species Calotriton arnoldi. The sequence goes on from CAWUFW010003267.1 coordinate 133,024, forward strand.
AGCTGCCTGGATGAAAGAGACAAGGGAGCTCTTCTATGGATGGTTAGACCAACTTGCTTTGTGCCATCGAAGGTTTAGTTCACAGTGGGGGGTATTTTAATTTTCTGGCTACTCCCTTGACGACATTCCTTACCATGTGCATCTAATACCCCTTTGATATAGAATAGTTGGGCTTCTTTGAAAATCCAGCATCACGCTGTACCCAACAACAACGCCACAAAACATTGTTTCGATCTCACGTACAGCCCTACTCACACAGCAGATACAAGACAGAACCCTGTCACCGTCACAACATGGCTCCAGATCAGCATCACACTGATGCATGATATCAACATACACCCTAAAAACATGCAGATCAGACTAGCATAAAGTCAACACATGTTCACACGCTCATCATTGCGTCATTCGTCACCGACCTGGCTTGTTATGAATGTATAGAAAGCACCACAATCGAGCAGACCAATGGATATTTGACAACGCCACAAAGATCTTCAAAAACCAAACTACCTCTACTTTCACGCTGACTCTTACTCACCATTTTGAAATTTAATACTGAACAAACTCTCGACCAACCACGAACAATCAAACACTAAAAGAAGAATATATACACCATATATTATGAAATGAAGGTTCTGTGATCGCGATGTATGGTCTTTCCTGATTCGCATGAATGTTCTGGGCTGTCCTGTGATTCCATAACAAAGGTCGTTGGCGCTCTACATAGCATAACATTAACCCTACTGATATCTTGCTGTAGAACGTGGGAGCAAATGTGGGTGGCTTTAAAATTAAGGTCACTGAGGCTTTCAAACTGGTGATGTTGGAACATAGACTCAATGCCAGAAAATGGCCACCTTTTTGGGCCCCATTTTGTAGTTGGTGTAAGACTACTTGGTGAACTAAAACTAGGAGTGTGTGAAGTTGCAATGCTAAATGGTTGGCAACTTCACAGCACCTTTTTAAAAACTTTACCCGATTTACTAAGTGCGAAGAGAAAGTTTAAGAAAATAATCAAGAGAAGAGCTCTGCGCATGGGTACCAACGATTCCACTGTTCCTCCTGGCCTTAGTACAGTGATTAGTAGCGTCTTAATCTCTCCCAAGACACGTATATCCTGATTCCCACTGATAGAAGTCATGGGGTGTGGAAAATAGCTATTGTGCTTCCTTGACGCTACTTGGGGCTAAGGCCAGTGTGAAAACATTTCTTGGAAGCCTGGCTGAAGGAAATAAGGGTCAGGCAAGATAAAGTGTACTTCTGGTGAAGTACCTCTGCAGATCTATTTTTCTTCATCATTATCTTACCTACAGGATAAGCTACATGAGAAAATATTGTGCAGTTAGAAATCTACTACAGTCACAGACAGCTTGGAGCATGCATGGGATTTTTGTGAATCCCTGAGAAGTCAGAAATTAATTCCAAACATATGACAAAATCTGCAGGAGCTGATATCTAACTTGTAACCTGCCTTCTGAATAAGTCCTATAAGGCATCAAAGAATGGTCAACGATTCTAAATCAGTTGCAAGTCACACAGCTCTTAGCAGCTATGATCTCCCACCTTTGAAGCTTTCCAACAGGTAGATCTCCAGCGTGGGTCGTCCAACTTTTCAAGTCAGATGATTCCATAGTTCCAAAGCAAGTGATGCCAAGGGCGGCGGCCACACAATACGATAACACATGGAACCCAGGGCCAGCTTTAGGGCATTGCGGCTGCATTGGGCACTGACCTGGGGAGGGGAGTGCTTACCTCAAGGGGGGGGGGGGGCGCTGCGTTTAGCAATAACTTTCAATTTAAAAACACCTGCTGCTGAGTTCCTTGTGCATCCTGCTTTCAGGCAGCACGATAACTCTTATGATTAATGCTCCTGCTAGAGAGAGATCGAAGTTTTGTCTAGTGGCAGTTATGACTCGCTCTAACGTACCACAGTGGGTTAATATGCCTGCTGCAAAGAACGCATAGATCACAGATTTGTATTTTATGTGGATAGCTGAGTGGATTACTGCTTCTGTCAAGGAGATCCTTTGGTTACCGCAGTCCATAAAACACAACTAATATAGAACAGTGACTGTTACGAACTGTCATCAAAGAGCTGCATGCAAACTGCATAAAATAGGTTAGGACGTTATATTTTTTCCTGCCGGTCGTTCATTATCTATTCGTAATGTTGCTAAAAAGGGTTAGTTTGGGTAGATATACATTCTTATTAGCCAGTCTAAAGACAGCCTTTACCTGTGCTTTAAAACAAATGAAATGTATGTCATCGAGGAGCTATGGAGAGATGAGGGGCACTTTTGCTCAGCGGTAGAAAGGGGATCTGATGAGGTCATGGGGGGGCACCAAAAATGATTGTATTACCGAGCACCACCAGTGCTAAAGCCGGCCCTGATGGAACCCATTTCACAATGTAGCCAACATCCCCCAGTGCTTGCATGCTTGTGTTCCAATATTATGATGAAATCAAAGCAACCAATTTGGTTAGGGGGGCATGGAACAGGCCTATTTTTCTATTCGTCGTGATGCCACCTCTTGCATAAGATGTATGCACCCCTTATGGAAAGTTTGGTCAAAGACTAAGGGGTGGATGTGTCCTTTGCACCATGCACTTTCATTTTTGTTGTTTTGTGTAGCCAGTAAACAACATCAAGGAGAGATTTGTCAACCAATTTGCCATAGTGATAAACAGACACCCTGAAGGCCATCTGACCATCTTTGCGGGTTATTTGAAAAGCAGGAGGAACTCATCAACCTCAGGAGTAGCAGCTGGTGGTTTATCGAGCTTTTACTTCTCATCTGTTCCTTTCACCCACCACTTCTGACGCCTCTAGGTACAGATAGGCTCAGAAGTGACTTAGCAGCATCGATTGACAGTTTAAGTAAGTCCAAAGTTGCATTTATTTGGGAGCAAGTAAAAGATTGTTGTTTTTTGAAGATTTGAAAAGTGTAACAAGAAGCATAAAAGAAGTTGGCAATAAAAGTCTGGTTTCAATCACGCTGCAGCATGACATAATAGATGATGCTATCTTGACCACATATGAAGATAACCCCTGCCTCCTTATAATGCTGAACCTCTAGCTGCCTTCGACACAGCTGACCATCCCACCCACGATAGACACCCTCAAGTCATGAATGGGATTCACCGGCAGTGCCCTTCTCTGGCTCTCCTCCTACCTTTCCAAGTGGCACCAGTTTCTTGAGATGAGCACCTCCAGGTCACTAAAGATTCCTATTAGATATTGAGTCTCCAAGGGTCACTTACTGTCTCCTGTCATCTTTACTTTTACATGGAGCCGGTTGGTGCTATACTCACAGATAACAACATCAAAATTCACATGGAAGTTTAGCTTGATGTCTGTGAGAATATAAGAACCTACTGGTGTTGGAGACAGACACCTTGAGGAACAGAGGTAAAGGATGTACTTTAATAGTAGATCTTTTAGGCCTCTTATTAATCTAGCTCCCTATTTGTCGAGTAATTGGAGCCGTCTAAATAGTTTCTTCTCAGTAGTGTAGGCGAGATAGTGCCATCACACGTCTTACGTCACCGCTATATTGGAACAAAAACTTGAGAACTATTTTACTAAGCTGTTAGAAATGGGGTCTCTAGTTGGCAGAGGTTTGCACCATGTCCAAGTAGGGACCATCACTATAGTCAGGGTAAGTTGGATACACACCCTAAATTAACCTGTGCTCACCCTCTGGTAGCTTGGCACAGAGCAGTCAGGCTTAACTTAAGACGCAATATGTAAAGTATTTGTGCAACACATAAATTACAATAACTCAATGAAAACACCACAAAAAGACTCCACATACGTTTAGAAAGATAGAGAATATTTATCTGATTAAAACATGACCACAACAACAAAAATCTAAGAAGTAGAAGTCGAGACATGAATTTTTAAAGATTAAATGGAAAAGCAGTGCTTAGAAGTCACTGGCGGTCAAAAAGTTACTTGAGGTCGCGAGGGACCGGTGCAAATTCAAAGTTCAGGCTGACTGCAATGGAGGGCAGGCCAGCTATAAGACCCAGACAGGTCTCTCTGAAAAAAATACCTTGAGTGAATCTTTTGTTGATGTCGAGGGCCTACTGAGTCGTAGTTGAGCTGCACACAGGGGGTCCCACATCAAGCTCCATTGAAGTGAATGCAATGCATCATCATCGAACTACGTAGAGCGTCGTCATTGAGTCGTGCAGGCTGTGGATCTGATGTCGCCGAGCAGCCTCTGCGTCAAAAGGCAATGCAGTGGAATTTCCTACGCTTTTAGGGTGATGCATTGGTTTTTGCAGAAATCAGCTGCAGAATCCACTTCTGAGTCCAGCAGAATCAGCAGGATTGCAGGAAGTCTTTTGTTTCCCTGAGACTTCAGAAAACAAAACAGGAGGCAAGCCAGCAAGCCGTTGGAGTCACTCTGGGTTCAAGTGAGATGGGTCCAGTCCTTGTCCTTAGCAGGGCAGAGATCAGCAGGCAGCAGAGCAGCTCAGCAAAGCAGAGAAGCAGTTCCTCATAACAGTCAGTCAAGGCAAAGTGGCAATCCTTACAGCACAGCAGTCTCTACTCCAGCAGAGTTTTGTCCAGGTCCAGTAGTATACTGACCTTTTAGGGAGAAAGCCCCAGTACTCATACCCAAAAGTACCTTTGATGTAGTGTTATGTTTCGTATATAGGCCCTAATGTAGACCCGTTCATATATGCCTTAATGTAGAAATACTCGTATAAGCCCTATTATGGTCATACTGGTATATGCCCTATTATGGTCATACTCGTTGTTAGAACTGGGGGTCTCTAGTTGGCAGAGGTAGGTACCTTTGACCAAATAGGGACCCTTGCGTCTACGTCAGGGCAAGGGAGTTACACTACTGGATAACCCCTGCTCACCCCCTTGGTAGCTTGGCACGAGCAGACAGGCTTATCTCAGAAGCAGTGTGTTAAGCATTTGTGAACACATACAGTAATACAGTGAAAACACTACAGATGGACACCACACAGGTTTTTATAAAAATAAGTATTTTTTTACATAGACTTATCACAAGACCACAAACGACAAAAATCCACAATACTGTAATCAAAAATAATACTTCAAGATGGTAGAAGTAACTCAAAAATAGGTTATTCACTTAAAAGCAGTCTTTAGCAACAGATAACCCCAACTGGAGTTATCACGACGTCGAGGTCAAAGAAATCCCAAAGTACGGCGCCGACCGCGAGGAGCGCGGCGTCAGGCCCGGAGTCAAAACAGACCCACCAAGAACAGTACCTTGGGAAAAGCGAAAACAAAGACAGCTCACGGCGTCAGGGAGATGCAGCATCATTGGCGCTGTGCGGCATCGGTTCCTTGCTTCGGGGGAGGCGATGCGTTGGGTCCTCGATGCTTGCGCAAAGCAGGGGATGCGTCTGTTTCTTACCAGAGAGGAGGTGACGTCGCGATGGCGCCGAAACCACGGTTCCGTACGATGTCGATGGATTCTTGACCACCTACGTCGACGATCGGCTCCGCGATGATGTCGGCTTTGGAGTCGATGCGGCACAGCAGCAGGCGTCGGGCCGGCGTCGCAAGTCGGAGCAGCACTCACGGCTGTGGCAGGCTTACGATGTCGTTCGCTGACGTCGATGTGGCACGGCGGCCGGCGTCGGGTCTACGTTGCAAGTCGGAGCAGCGCTCACGGCTTCGTTGCAGATTACGGCGTCGCTCGCCGGCGTCATTGTTGCAGATTCCTTCTGTAGCACCAGAACAGCAAGTTCCAGATGCAGGCAAACAGAAAGGGTGAAGTCTGGTATCCCTGAGACTTCGGTCAGGAGGCAAGCTCAAATCAAGCCCTTGGAGTAATATTCTGCAAGATGATGAAAGTTCTTTAAAAGTTCCTTCTCCTCTCCTTGGCAATGAAGACACCACTGCAGGCCAACCCAGCAACACAGCACACTGGCAGGGTGGCAGTCCAACTCCTACAGCTTCCTTGGTTCTTCTCCTTGGCAGAGGTTCGTCTTGTTGTTCCAGAAGTGATCTGAAGTCTTGGGGTCTGGGTCCCCATATTTATACTACTAAATCCTTTGTCCTCTGAAGGCAGAGGGGCCTTTACCTGGTCCAAACCAGTTCTGTGCAGTCCTGGAGCACTTTGTTTACAGGACTCCTTCTTTCCTTTGACAGTGTGGGCCAGGGACATCAGACGCACCACAGGAGGTGGAGCCAGCATTGTGGAAGGCAGGCACAGCCCTATTCAGACCCAGGTGCAACTCCTCCCACCCCTCTACATGTAGATAGGTCTATTCAGCCCTGTGCTGACTCACCCTGCCTGCTGGGATCCCCCCCAGCCCCTGTCACTCACAAACCAGACATGGAATACACAACCTAGCAGAGGCAGGCTTGGACAGTTAGGCAAGAAAATACCTACTTTCTAAAAGTGGTATTTTCAAACACAGAATGTTAAAACCAACTTTACTAAAAGATGTATTTTATCATTCTGAGTTCAGGCATACTAAACTCGAATTTTTCCTTGTTCCCTGGGTCAGTTAGGATTATAAGATGTTATAATCAAACTGCCCATTCTGGCCTATGGGGACAGGTAGCCTTGCAATAGTGAAAAACGAAAATGGCTGTAATTCACTATTAGGACATGCCACACACACCAGGGCATGTCCTACCTTATACTTACAATGCACCCTGCCCTTGGGCCTACCTTAGGGGTCTCTGATATGAAGATAAGGGAAGGTTTAGGGACTGGCAAGTGGGTGCACTTACCAAGTCGACATGGCAGTCCCAGACTGCACACAGGCTCTGCAATGGCAGGCCTGAGACACATTTTACAGGCTGCTTCTGTGGGTGGCACAACCAGTGCTGCAAGCCCACCAGCAGCATTTGATTTACAGGCCCTGGGCACACCTGGTGCACTATACTAGGGTCTGACAAGTAAATCAAATGATCCAATCATGGAGTCACTAATCAATACATCAATTTACAATAGGGAGAGCATATGCACTTTAGCACTGATCAGCAGTGGTAAAGTGACCAGAGTCATAAAACCAACAAAAACAGGTCAGAGAAAATACAGGAGGAAAGCAAAAAGTTCATGGATGACCCTGCAAAAAGGGCCAAGTCCAACACTCGTATATGGCCTATTATGGTCATACTCGTACATGCCCTATTATAGTCATGGCTCCTAATATAGGCATGATCTTTCACCTACATTGGTTCCCTACAGTACTCAACGAGCTCTGAGGGTTGAACGTTATCTAGTCTGTGGTTAGAACACTGCAAGGTCTTTCCCGAACACAGGCCTACAATGTACTCATAAATTATGCATGAGCATTCACCAGCTACATCTCCCGCATAATATGTATGTACAAAGTTCACCCCTGACGTCTTCCTCATGTCTAACAAAGACCAATACAAACCATACTGAGGGATGAGACACTTTAGGGTATAAATACACCACATCTTGCCACGGTAAAATAGATGGAACCGAGACTTCCATGCTGACACACTGACCAGAGACGCTGAGGCTCCTGCATGCAGTCGCTCCAGCTGACAGCGGTCTAACACAGCCCTTGCGGGGTGTCCAACTCGAGACCAGGACGGGGTCCCACACTCTCTCTATTCAGGTAATGGGGTTCGACTAAATCCTAGAAGGATTCTTGGCTCTTAGGCTTTTAGACCTACACATATGCTAGGTAAACTCAGGTACATCTAGGTAGGCACAGTAGGAGTACGCGCACTTTCATAATGCATTTTATATTCATGTATGTATTCATGATTATTGCAATTTGGTAGAACTGTTCTATCCTTTCACTTTGATCGTACTGCTGATAATATATTTCTGCTATTGTCTGCTGGTTGCTGCAGCACATATATTTTACATTAGAATAACAACTGTTCAATAAATACTTATTGAAACGCCCAGACTGTTTATTCTGTGTAACTCTCTGAGACAAACCGAATAAGTAAGCACGAGTGACTGAGCGAAAGGCAGTACATTGTTTCCACGATTCTGAGGAATTAGGGTTGTCATGATCTAAGGTTGCCAGGAACTAATCTCTCCCCGATAAGAGGAGATTCTAGTGGCACTGTGAGCTAGCTAATGCAAAACAGGCTAACATATGCGGTGGGGGTGCATAGAGTCAGTCTAACACCAAGCCCACAGTTTATGCTATCCAAACGCGCAGGTCCTGCAGGGGTACTATAGGACCTACATGACATGGCGCCGCCAACGTTGATTGGGTACTTATTTAACAGTAGAATCTGAGTAGTTCAGTCGTGCTATTCTCAGAACCTACTCACAAAACCCCAGAGACGTCTGGAGTGGGTGGGCACAAACTCCACCACAGCTGAGTAGGCGAGATATCCTATTTATCGGCTGTTGGTTAATCAAGCTTGAAGGACATTTAGTTCCTAAATTGTGCATAAAACCTTTTAACTAAGTTCTCTTGGAAAAGCTTTTCTTTTCAAAATGACTCAGAGCGATGAAGAAAGAGTAAATCTGCAGGTCTCAGCCGGAGAACCACCCGAAAATGCAATTGAAATTGCACCTCAATTCAGACATACGCTCAACATGAAACTATTAAAAAATGGTTTACCACCAAGGGGTGGCGTAGTAGCTCTCATGATTGAGGCACACAAATCAAATAAAACAGAGGTATTCTATTCATGGGTTACATTCCCAGCAGCAGATGCTGTAACAAAGACATTTCACTACTACATAGAAGGAGATGCACCAGAGGAATACTGTCCATTCGATGACATAGAGATTCCACTCACGTACCAGGAACACTTATACTGGTTTAAAGGCACCCTACCCCACTTAAGAGCAAGAGTAAGACTAGGCCCGCTCGGAGGAGACGGGGCTACATGGCCAATACTAGCGGCTTACACACCGCACCCTGACATTGGCACAATGCCACAGCCAGAATTACTCATACAACACAGAGATTTAATTAAAATCTACAGAAACCTGACACAATTCGTCATGAGGACTCTCACAGTTCAACCAACAACAGTTGCAACAAACGGGACCCAATTCCAGGGTACAGCAACTAAAATCACTCCTCAAACATTACACGCGGTAATGGGCAAAATGCCTGCAAAACACGAACAAATACCATTCTGGATAGCTCAGAAAATAACTCCGCTTGAGGCAGTATTCCCGAATATTACCACCTATGATAAACACAGAATTCTAACAATCTGCTTGCCCATGGGGATCACACCACAAGTAGAGGATTGCACCTCTTGGGGTTCAGTCTTTGCTGCCATATATACCAGAACACATGGTATCCCGTCATTAGCAGTAGTACCTGACGTATTGAGACAGATACAAAATGAGTACGGAGCAGAACCTGCCCTAAACTTAGGGATGAAGTTACTAAACAACTTTGATCAGGTATCAGCCATAATACTAGTAGGGGGAAGCAGCTTCAGTGGCGATCCGCCAACGCCTAAGGGAGTTCAGTCCAGTAGATCAACAACACGAACTACCCAAAATAATTGAAACTGCATATGCAGAACTAGGCAGAGACAGTCTAGGTGGAAAAGCATTAAAACCACAACTGGTGGGCAGTCCTGAAAAGGACACTACAAAGCAGACACCTACTTCTTCTAAAAAGAAGTGGGAAAATAAAAAACAACAAAAGTCTAAAGACAACAGATCTCAATCCCGAGGCAGGTCTCCTCAACAGGAGCCCTCTGAAAGGAGGTATAACCTCAGGAATAGGGATAATATAAAAAAAACCTGACACACGTTCCTCTCGTTCCTTTCAGGATTCATCAAGAAACTCCGAGAGGGAAGGATGGTCAGAACACAGACAAGAGGAGCGTACAAAGTCCAGAGACACGCAACGCGCTGCAGACTACGCACCAAGTAAAAGAAGATAAACAAAAACAGAAACCTCAGTTCAAAAAGAAGAAGGTAGCAGGTCTTAAGATCAGACATGCCCAGAATTCTGAGGACACAGCTTCTGAACGGGGAATGGGCTCTGACGATGCTAGACAGCGCGACAGAAGTAACGATAGCTCGCCAGAACCTGAAGGAATTTCTGGTGACAGCGGAGTTGAGTGAGTATATCACGGTGGAAACACCGGATACTCGGGTAAGTGTCCCACATAAGTTACATGAGATAACACTCCGGATGGAGGGGGACAAGCCCAGGAAAGTTAAAGGTCTATTTTGGAAAAATCTGTCATCTGGATATGACATCCTATTAGCAGAGCAAGACTGGCCGCCAGCATTCGTCATGGAGTGCCCAAAGGGAGAAAAGGTAATTTTTCCAGCATTTTCCGACCTCGTTCCCATCCATTTAAAACATGTATATGCGCAGGAGTGGGCGGTTGCCCTAGCGCCAGCATTGTACAAAAATCATGCTGGTTGGGATGAGGACTCAACCCACCACGTGATCCCGTTAAAAGTTTCCCCAAATGCCCAAAGGCAATACCCTATAAAGCAGGAAGCTAAAAAACAAGTCAGGGAGATCCTAGATCAACTTGAATACCAGGGGGTGATAGAAAATTGCACTTCACCTATGAAGAAACCTTTGTTTCCTGTATCAAAACCTGACAACACATATCGTTTAGTTTTAGATTACAGACATTTAAACACCTGCACAAAGACATTTGCATTTCAAAATGCACACAGTGCCGCATTAACGAATAACATTGTGCGACAAAAATACAAAACAACACTTGATATCTCAAATGGATTTTTCTGCCAAAATATAGCGCCTGAAAGCAGGTATTTGACCGCATTCTCAGCGCTAGGGTCCCAACGGCAATTTTGTTGTTTGCCCCAAGGGTATAAGAATAGCCAGGGGTTGTTTTCAGCAAGGGTAACAGAGTTACTCCAAAATTTGGATGAAGAAGCATTGTCCTATGTAGATGATATTTATCTGACGGACGATGACTTACCAAGGCACTTGACCAGGGTGAGCACCATTAATATGGGATTCGCCTCTGAGGGCTATAAATTTAATTTCAAAAAATCAAAAGTTGCCCATCTCAATGTCCTATTTTTAGGGTATGAGCTGTCAAGTGAAGGAAAAAGCCTAGCAGCTAACTTTTTAGAAAAATGTGCGCTGCTCCAACCTCCAAAATCATTAAAGAATTTACAATCAATTCTGGGATTCCTAAATTTTGGTCGAACATACATTTTGGATTACGCAGAAAGAGTAAAACCTTTCTACAACTTAATAAAACCCGATTTTTCAGTCAGACAGTGGACACAGGAACATACAAATATCCTACGTTCACTACAGGAAGACATGATAGCTTCAAAACATTTAAAGACACGCGTAAACGTATGCAATTTAGTGATCCGAGTAATAGCGGGTCAATGCGGGTACACTTATTTAACTTTCAATGAATGCGAAACGGTACCAATCGCATACAAATCACACCTGTACACAAACGCAGAGATGCGTTTCACTTCAACAGAAAAAATCCTGACAGCAGTGCAGACCTCTGTAGCAAGAGAAAGAGCACTGGCTCAGGGAAAACGCATAATAGTCGTGACCCCAGTACCAGCCTTAGAGGCTGTTACCAAGGCTAGCATTCCAAATGCGAAAGCCTTACATCCCAGATGGATACAATGGGCTAATTCTCTTACTGCAACGGATGTTGAATACAGATTTGATCCAAGTTTAAAAACACAAGCATTTCTGCAATACGAACAAGAATATCCTCTACCAAATGAGATTTTGCCTCTAGATCAGTATGAATACATTATTTACACTGATGGATCTGCTCAACCAGCCATAGGGAGTAAGCAAGCTTACAGCTCGGCGTGTGCAATCGTTAAAGGTCGCATGCGCGATGGAAAGTTCCATCCAAGTTGCACTAAAACGCAATCTCTAGGAGACGGCACGGCTCAGTTGGCAGACTTAAAAGCACTGATACTGGCACTTGTAAATACGGAACACGAATTCCCCACACTAATTGTGTGTGATTCCTTTTACTGTGTACAGTCGTACAATGAATATTTACATAATTGGGAACAAAACGGGTTTAAAGACGCAAAAGGTGGCACAATTAAGCATAAAATGCTATGGGAACAGGTAGTGGAGTTGAGAAACGAACTACAAAGGGCTCACGTGATACATACACTGAGTCATCAGCATGATGGCGTTCATGTTGAAGGGAATTCATTGGCTGATGAAGCCGCAAAGGGGGCTGTACGCACAGCGTCCGTAGCTGCAATCACTCGTTCAAAAACGAGAATAGACAGCGAGATTATGGTAGCTGTCATTGCTTCACGCAGAGGCAGCACAGCAGTACCTAAAAAATTTCCACTCAAGTACTCCTACAAGTTAGATGCACAAAACATTCCATATGCTCAGATTCCTGGAGTGGGGGATAGAGTAATACCAAATATGGATCGTAGGCAAGGCTTAATTCTTGCAGCACACAAGGGTTTGGGTTCTGCGCATACAGGCGTTACAGCGACTATTTCTTTACTGAAACAGCGCTTCTGGTGGCCAGAGTTAACAAAGCAGACCAAAGACTATGTCTTAAAGTGCAACATCTGCCAGCAGATGAAAGGCTCCACCGTAACACGCCCAGCGCAGACACCATTACTAAAATCAGACAAACCTCTCGCATGTGTATATTTGGACCACTGCGGACCCCTACAATCGGATGGGGCCAAGAAATATATCATGGTTGCAGTGGATTCCTGCTCTAGATTCCTATGGGTCTGGCCTCAGCGCTCGGCTGACGCTCGAACTGTTATAAAAGATTTGCGAGTCTTTATCCGCACATACGCAGTTGGCACGTTACATTCTGACCGTAGCCCGGCGTTTAGCTCTCGGGCTTACAAAGAGGCCATGGAAGGAATGGGCGTAGCATTGCGGTACTCCTCTCCGTACCATCCTGAGGGAAATTCTGTTGTGGAGAGGAAAACCGTGACTTAAAGCAATCTTTAACAGCTAGGGTATTAGGCAAGGGTGGTAGATGGGTCGATCACTAATATGGGGTACAAAGAGCCCTAAACAATCAGCCAAGAAGCTCTCTAGGGGGTGTCACTCCTTACGAGGTCCTATTTGGGACAAGAATGTGGGTACCTGATCTTGACTGTGAAGGCGCAGTGGCGGATGAAAAACCATTTGATATCCATGATCGTTTGGCTGTTTCACAGGATCTAAATGAATCCAGGACACAACAAAGCAACGTCCACTTAAAACAGACCGCCACTGAGGAAGTCAAGGCAGTAACGGCAAGACCTGTCTGGATCCCAAAAGTCGGGGATCTGGTCAGAGAGAATATTGCAGACAAGAAAGAATTCGGACCATCCTACAGAACAGCTGTACCGGTCCTAGCAATCCAAGGCACAAGAACTGTACTTCTGCCGCCTCTTGCCGGGAAAAAGGAGAAAAGATTTGTCTCAATTGACTTAATCAAACCACACTATGTGGCCGATTCTAAACAGTAGGCCTCGTGGACTCCACAGTAGCAGACACCCTCCTCTTGCTACAATCCAAGAAGTTCAAACAGAAAGACTAATCACGTTTGAAGAGCCACCTGTACGGAATGAAGGACTAAGCAACAATGCTATGGAACTCGTTCCACTTCAACAAGAAGAAAATCAACTTAACAACCAAGTTGCAATCAGACTGACTACAGACGTCTACGTCAACATGCCTCGTCAAGAGCAAAATCCAATTTCAACAAATCCCGATCAAATTCCAACAATTGATCGAACTGCTTCTGGCTATTTCATGAACTTTGATACGTTTTCACTGGATCCAAGCGAGCCGGAAACGACGCCAGCCAAAAAATCACTCAAACAGAAACTCACTGACTTTTTGAACTTTTTTAGAAAGACTTACCTGGTGTCACCTTGGATAGAACTATGGTATATCACTGGGATTCTATTTTTTCTTTTCTGGCTAGGTTTAATTATAACTTTTAGTATGCTTATTAATGGACAATACCTCCAGCAGAGCTCTGCAGCCCAAAGAGTCAATTTGATTTTAAAACCACACCAGTCTTCACATCGTGAACCAAGAGACTTGTCTTCAGTGAACATCACAGCAGTTCCTATACCGGACGGTATAGTATGGGACAAGATTGATTTCGATATTTTTGGTCCGACTGAACTTTTAAAGCTTAAACATGTATTTAAAATTTCTTTAAGTGATATCATTACCTCCAGTACATTTTCTGATGATTGGGACACTGAAACTGTAAACAATATAATGTCTGATTTAGAAAAAACTGCTGCATTTCCGAACAATGAAATGTTAGAAGGTACTTCAGACTATGATACATTGTACTGTTACCAACATTATGGTCATCATTTCTTGCACAAATCCATAACACCGAGAAATGTATTTGAATACCACCAGTGGGAACACTGCCCAACTCCTCCAAAAGGTAGTTCGCAAACTTTTGCACAGAAATTCACATACTTTTCAGGGTTCAACACATCTGACCCAAAGTCATTTTATTACAAAGTGGCAACAACATCAGCACAGAAAATTATGTTGACTAACACCAAACAGATTTACTTTGCTTCCTTTATGGCCCAGTTGTCTACACAGGGTTTCGACCTATGGAAGGACACTATAGATTTAAAATCGATCTGGGGCTCTAGGGACTGGCAAGTCCAGGGAACAGAAGCGCTTTTTAGAGCATGCCTCATTCCACAGCAGATAATATTTCTAAATGAAACTGTGCAACAGACATCCTGTCTTGGACTAGCCAAGAACAAGGAAATGAACATACCTGGGTTTCCGACACCATCACAGATGGGTGGGGGGCAGAATTCAACTACACATGGGGTAAGATTAGATGACATTCTCCAGTACAACAGGTCAGATCCCAATTGGACAGGATGGCTGATTTGGCCCATTGACACGAACACATGTCAACAGAGATTCCTAGGTACACCCGAGAGATTTAGTATCCATAGGCCAGATCCTCGCTATGTACAGAGACAACACCCGGGGGTAGTGACATCCTATAGTGTTGGGAAGTTGTGCCTTGATTGGCTAGAAACCTCAACATTCACAGAAGTGAAACATCACTTGACCTTAGTGGAGAGGTGTGGTGCAGCGGCCAGGGCAGCTGACTTCGGAGCACAGGGTTCACGGTTCGATCCCCGGCTCCGGCGGCAGCTCAGCTCAGCACCATGTGACTCTGGGCAATAGCTCACTTAATTTCCACGACGGCCCCCAGCGCCTTGAGACCCGTAAGGGTGAGTAGTTCGCGCTTTACAAATACGGATTTACATTACTCACACCTGATGTAGACCTTAGGGATTTTTTACTAGGCCCAAGGAAACCACGTCAGAAACGTTTCATATATGCTGGCATTTATGCCTACTATAATGAAAACTGGAAAATATCCCAACAGGAGGCCGCAGAAAGAATACGGGAAATAGACCATATTAACTTAGAGAAGGCATTAGCTGTAGTGGACAATGGGTTAACAACTTTGACCTCCAGGATTTACGCCTTAGGCAACATTGTGTCTTCGGCAATCGACATATTAGAACAAGATCTGGCCTTGCTACAACACGGGCAATCCCAATTACGTTCTATTCTGATGTTAAGCTGGACGCTGAAATCTCTGCTTGCAGGCTATGTGCCCTGGCGTTTTATAAACACCACGTCTCTGTTTTCAGAATACAATCTAACTGATAAACAGACAGAAATGGCACAGAGGGGAGCCAAATATACAATGCTGCGTATTGAGAAGCTGGAAAGGTTGCCATTCACTGTAGCCAAATCACCATCAATAGAATGGCTAATTCATGGCCAAATCACTCTGCCAGTCACTACGTTTCGGTTTCAATATTGCCTTGAGCAGAGGCAGGCAGGCAAATATGAAAGAATGGGTAAGGGATACATCAAGGAATCTTGGGAGTTACCATATAGATATCGATGCCGGAATGGGGATCGAGAAGTGTATCTGAGTGGTACAAACTGCAAGAACGCTTTAAGTGGTTCTCTCATGTGTCAGGATATTTCTCTGCACGGAGCATGTAGTGGTTCGGTAGCGAACTTATCGTGTCACATGTCAGGGACCCCAGCGGCCATGATCACGCCGGTTTTCCAGCTGCTCTCGAATGGGAGTTACTTAATGCTAAACGATCAAGGTTGCTGTGGGATGCTTCCGGGCGTCGCCTATCTGATCACTGTTAACTCCAGGGCTACTTGCTGTATGCAAGTATTGTTTCCGCCACTGAACACAGTCAGGGAGGCGCCGTTATGGCCTTCGTTGAATGTTTCCTTTATACAATTTGATACTTTGAGCAGACTGAAAGCCATGCTTTTACAGCAACCCGTGCCCTTAACCTCCGCTCGAGAAATCTTTGAACTTCAAGTTGCAAGGACCTCGACTGAGATACAAGCGCTTATACGTACAAACTGCCCCTTTCATTTCGCAGAAATGGTGGGTCGTATCTTTAACATGTCTGATACGAGCGGTATTGTACACCTATTTAAGGCAATAGGGTCAGGACTATTAAGCACCTTTCAGACAGTCCTCGGAGTAATCCCAAATTTTATACACTCCGTATTGGGAAGCGTCTTTGGAGGTCTCCCGCTTATCCTGTTCGTAATTGCATTAGTCCTGATTGTAATATTACTGCTAAGCAATGGACGGCCCAATTTCCGAGGAAATGGCGAACACGCTCATGGAACAGACATATCGTGAACGCATGGTGCAGCTTCTGGGCATACCTTGCCTAAGAGAACTGAACGCCTCTTGGTTTCTATCATTTAAACCAGTCTGGGTGGACTGCATCTTACCTGTTCTTCGATGCCTGTTCTGCGGAGAAGAATGCACGTTGGATCTATGTCTAACGTTTCCATTGGATACGCCCCTGGACCTGGATGCTATGCTGGACCCCCTAAAGGCCCATGCTCAGCGTTGTCCACTGCATCTTCCAATTCTGATGAATGCATTCCTTGAGAATCCACAGGTGCCGTTTGCTCCTGCTGGGTTAGGTGGCTCCTCCACAGGCACCGAGGTAACAGCTGCCACACAAGCTGCCGCAGCAACGACTGTTGGCAGTACCGAATTCCATCTGTGTGCGATTGACGTTCTCTGTGAAGCGTTGGATTTGTCGTCTGCAGTAGCTAATACCGATAATGCTGTATCTCCCAGCCGGGACACTTAATCTTGAATTGGCTCATCGCGTCCTGGGAAAGAATTCGGCTTCTCCGCTTCGTTTCATAAATAAACTTACAAAATTTGGAACATTTCCTAAATTGACACTTTTCGCTTAAAAAAGCATGGCCTTCTTCAGCTTATAGTGATGCAACTTTTATAAATGGGACAGTATTGACTTTTTCAAGTGGCAACTAAGAATAGCTAATTTTTAACATTTTTAACACAATTTTTTTTAATGTCTTTTGAAAACCATGTTTTAGCTGTTTTTAAGTAAATAGTTTTAAATTGTCCAGATTTTAAGTATGGTCATTGTCATCCAATTCGAAAGTGGAGTGGGTGTTATGTTTCGTATATAGGCCCTAATGTAGACCCGTTCATATAGGCCATAATGTAGAAATACTCGTATATGCCCTATTATGGTCATACTCATATATGCCCTATTATGGTCATACTCGTATATGCCCTATTATGGTCATACTCGTACATGCCCTATTATAGTCATGGCTCCTAATATAGGCATGATCTTTCACCTACATTGGTTCCCTACAGTACACAACGAGCTCTGAGGGTTGAACGTTATCTAGTCTGTGGTTAGAACACTGCAAGGTCTTTCCCGAACACAGGCCTACAATGTACTCATAAATTATGCATGAGTATTCACCAGCTACATCTCCCGCATAATATGTATGTACAAAGTTCACCCCTGACGTCTTCCTCATGTCTAACAAAGACCAATACAAACCATACTGAGGGACAGAGACACTTTAGGGTATAAATACACCACATCTTGCCACGGTAAGATAGAGGGAACCGAGACTTCAATGCTGACACACTGACCAGAGACGCTGAGGCTCCTGCATGCAGTCGCTCCAGCTGACAGCGGTCTAACACAGCCCTTGCGGGTGTCCAACTCGAGACCAGGATGGGGTCCCACACTCTCTCTATTCAGGTAATGGGCTTCGACTAAATCCTAGAAGGATTCTTGGCTCTTAGGCTTTTAGACCTACACATATGCTAGGTACACTCAGGTACATCTAGTTAGGCACAGTAGGAGTAACGCGCACTTTCATAATGCATTTTATATTCATGTATGTATTCATGATTATTGCAATATGGTAGAACTGTTCTATCCTTTCACTTTGATCGTACTGCTGATAATATATCTCTGCTATTGTCTGCTGGTTGCTGCAGCACATATATTTTACACTAGAATAACAACTGTTCAATAAATACTTGTTGAAACGCCCAGACTGTTTATTCTGTGTAACTCTCTGAGACAAACTGAATAAGTAAGCACGAGTGACTGAGAGAAAGGTAGTACATTGTTTCCACGATTCTGAGGAATTAGGGTTGTCATGATCTAAGGTTGCCAGGAACTAATCTCTCCCCGATAAGAGGAGATTCTAGTGGCACTGTGAGCTAGCTAATGCAAAACAGGCTAACATATGCGGTGGGGGTGCACAGAGTCAGTCTAACACCAAGCCCACAGTTTATGCTAATCAAACGCGCAGGTCCTGCAGGGGTACTATAGGAACTACACAACAGTAGAGGCTGACTTCAAAGGAACTGCACAAGGACCCCTTTCAACCCAGTCCTGTTTGCCAGGCTATTTGTGGAGGGTAATCAGCCCTTTGTGTGAGGACAGGACGTAGCCTATTCAGATGTAAGTGTGAACCACCTCTCCCCCTTCCTGCCCAGGAAGGCTATCAGAATGCAGATGAGCGCAGATGAGTCCTCTGTCATACCCAGCCATAACTGTGTTTTTGGATGTCTAGAGGGAATGTACAAACTTAGCTGTCACCCAGCCCAGACATGTATTAGAGACAGGCTGCAGGCACACAGAGCAAAGTTAAAAGCATAGAAATGTCCACTTTCTAAAAGTGACAATTCTAAATTGGTAATGTCAAATCCAACTTTACCACTAAAGAGGATTTATCACCGCCATTCCAAAGATATGAAACATGATGTAGCTACTCCTTTCTGATCAGGAATTACAGCTTTAAAAAGTATTTTAAGCAATTCCCAATGCTAGCCTATGAGAGGAGTAGGCCTCACAACAGTGAGAAATGAATTTAGCTGGTTGTCGTTAACAGGACAAGTAAAACTTAACATTGCATTGCCTTTTAGTTACACAGCACCCCGCCCTTTAGGGCCGACCTTAGGTGTGAATTATGTGTAATAGACGGGGAGTTTAAGGCTTGGCAAGGGGTTTTACATGCCAAGTCGAAGTGGCAGTAAACTGCACACAAAGGCCCTGCAATGGCAGGCCTGAGATAGGTTTGAAAGGCTACTTGGGTGGGTGGCACAAGCAGTGCTGCAGGTCCACTAGTAGCATTTGAAGTACAGGCCCTGGGTATATGGTACACCACTTTACAAGAGACCTACAAGTAAATCAAAGATGCCAAACAGGTGTAAACCAATGATACCATATTTAGAGGAGAGAGCACATGCACTTTAGCACTGGTCAGCAGTGATAAAGTGCCCAGAGTCCAATGTACACCTAGGGGGCATATACCAGTGATAGGTTCAATATGAATTTCTGAGTCCTGACTTTCATTTCACAAGGCAGAGGGCAACTTAAATGGTATTTTGTGATTGCTCAATCAATCAATCAATCAGTATTTATAAAGAGCGGCTTATCACCCCGGGAGGTATCCAGGCACTGGGGGTGGTGAGAATTAGTCAAAGAGCCAGGTCTTGAGTCCCTTCCTGAAGTCGGCGAGTGAGGGGAAGGTTCGGAGGTAGAGTGGGAGGTCGTTCCAGGATTTGGTGGCGAGGTAGGAGAAAGAACGCCCTCCACTGCGACTCCGCTGGATGCGGGGGATGCGCGCGAGGACGTGGGAGGTGGATCGGAGTTGTCTGGTTGGCTGGTGGAAAGTCAGGCGGTGGTTGATGTAGGAGGGTCCGGCGTTGTGGAGGGCCTTGTAGGCATGCGTCAGCAGCTTGAATTGACATCTCTTCTGGACAGGGAGCCAGTGGAGGCTTCTGAGGTGGCAGGTGATGCTGGTCTGTTTGGGGAGGTCGAGGATGAGTCTGGCTGAGGCGTATGGTCTGTAAACGTTTGAGGAGATGGGAGGTGGTTCCAGCGTACAGTACATTTCCGTAGTCCATTCGGCTGGTGATGAGGGTTTGAGTCACTGTTTTCCTGGTGTTGGCAGGGATCCACCTGAAAATCTTACAAAGCATGCAGAGGGTGTGGAAGCAGGATGAGGCTGTCGCATTGACCTGGCGTATCATGGAGAGGTCACTGTCCAGGATGATGCCGGGTTTGTGGGCGTGGTTGGTGGGGGGTAGGTGAGGGACCGAGTGCCTTGGGCCACCATGTGTCGTCCCATGGGGAGGAGTTCTTTCCGAAGACGAGCACTTCCGTCTTGTCCGTGTTCAGCTTCAGGCAGTTGAATCTCATCATGTCGGCTTCGTTGGTCATGGCGTTCTGGAAGTTGAGTCTGGTGGTGGGGGTATCTTCCATGAGAGAGAGGATGAGCTGGGTGTCGTCAGCGTATGAGATGATGTTGAGTCCGTGGGAGTGGGTGATATTAGCCAATGGAGGCATGTAGGCGTTGAAGATGGTGGAGCTGTGGGAGGATCTGCTGACATTCATGATCAGCAGTCTTTCTTTTCCAGAACTAAGTATGCACAGCATTTCCTCGTCCTGTGTGTTCTTTGATATTTTGAAAGAGTTTCCAAATCCTTTCTCTAGGTGGACGCTCACTCATTTTCAGCATTGGAGACCCTCTAGTAATATGGTGAACTCTTCAAATATAAAGAGATACCCCTTCGATCTGCTATCATATTGGTAAACCTTAATCTTCCTTCTTCAATAAATATCCTGACAATGGGTCACATTAAGTGGCTTATAATTAAAGGTAACCATTGTGATAGGTTCTGGGATCAGTATATTGTGTACACATCGAGTAAAAAGGATTCCGAATCTACTTATATCTTGTTCACCATCCTTTGTATCTGTTGCCTTAAGCTTTCATTTAGTTCAGTGCAGAGATGAAAAGTATTACATTCACAACCCTCATGATTTATTTTTCAAAAAACATTCCATGCTTGATGTCCTTGAACAAGGTTAGGAAGTTCCGCAAAAGAAGGTTTTTTAGTAAAAAATAACAAATAAATCAAAATAACCTCTGCATAAACTCATTTTCAAAGGGAGAAGTCTTTTGTGGCTTCAGGCAGTCGATGGAACTTTGCATCCTTGTACGATGTACACTTCACTGAACATCACAGGCAAAATGTAAACTTTGCTTGACACAAAAACATTGCCCCATTTGCCTACTACATTATATAATGCAATGCTGCAAATTGTAATGCTCTGTAAGTACTCTAAGCTATGAGTAATCAAATATAAGATGGTACGGCAGTTCAAATATATGCATGCTGGATTATTTCACACTGTTTTCAAATCGATGTTAATTACTAATCAAATGTACTAAAGTAGATTTAGGGGTCGATTCCGATTCCGTTTGTAAAGTGAACCGACCGACACGTCCCGGGGGAAAGTACCGACCGACACGTCTCGCCGCCGTACGACCCGCGCAGTACGATGGAAAGCCTGTGAATACCAACCGACTCAGCCGAACATGAACCGGACGACCGAGCCGTACGGAAAAATGGCTTCTGGCCGGAAAAAGCCCTCGAGCAGTACCGTCCGACACGTACCCGGAACGGAGCCGAGCGACACGTACCCGTGGCGTACTAGTTGCAAAGTACGATGCCAGACGCGGGAAACACGAACGACTCGCATGGAGCACAAGCCGCATGACCGACACGCACACGATACAAACACTCAAACCAACGGACTCCGCCCGCGACCGACTCGAACTCCCGCGAGCGAAACGAACGCCCACGACCGAGTCGAACGCCCATTGACCGAGTCGCACGCGACATACACAACACAGCATAACAACAGCGTGAAAGGCTTGGAGAAGCGCTGTACGACTCACCAGCAGCGTCCGGCACGGTCAGAAGAACATCTCGTACACACACACAAACAACAGCTGACCAAACACAAAAAAGGACCAAACAAGCACTGACAACGGAAATATATAAAAAAATTATAATCAATTAAGAGAGACACACCCACAACTCAACATATTTAAAGGCCACCAATCACTCCCATGAGCCATTGCCATTTCCTGAGAACCTCCACACACACAACTCTGCTGACACACACCATTGCCATCTCACCAACAGCATTCACACACCCACACCCACAAACCTCACTTGCACCCTCACACACACACACACCAATCACCACCCCACCACGACCCCAAACCCCCCCATCCACCCCACCCTCACCACCAACACCACCCCCACTACCCCAAACCCCCCATCCACTCACCCCTCACCACTACCACACCCCCCAACACCAGTACCCCAACCCCCCATCCACCACCCCTCACCACTACCACCACCAACCCACCCCCCACCCCCAACACCACAACCACAACTCCCCCATCCACCCCCTCACCACTACCACCACCACCACCACCAACCCACCACCCTCGACACCACCACCCCCACCACCATGCCCCCAAGAAGAATCCAAAGTTCACAGATAGTGAGTTGACAGTGTTGGTAGATGAAATCATCAGAGTAGAGCCACATTTGTTTGGCACATTGGTACAGAAGACCCCCATGTCCCAGAAGGCCAAGATGTGGGAGAGAATCGTCAACAAGGTGAACGCACAAGCACCTTATTTGCGCACAAAGGACGACTGCCAGAACAGGTGGTATGACGTGCGCAGGAGGGTCAAGAAGCTGCTGGAGAAGGACCATCAGCTCAGCAAGCACACCGGCAGCGGCCCTCCTGCCAAACCCGTTTACTTCCGGTCCTGGGAGGAGAAGGTGCAGGCCATCTTACCACCGGAGAGCATACATGGTCTGACTGACATCCCAGAGCCTGGTGAGTACACAAATAAGAGACTCAAGATTGTGGGGCCATGTACACATGTCACCGTCAAGGGGACAGGCAAAACAACTTCCGTCAACAAAGCCACAGTAACACAAACAAAGTCATCCCTACAGCCATATGCCTGGCACAGCAACACAACACCTGCTATCTCATACCAACATTGAACTATGTCATCACGTGTACAAACCTAGCAAAAATCAGAGCAACTCAGTGCCACAAAACCCCAACAGACACTGCCACACAGTCTGCCACCACTGTCACCACATCACAGGGAACCTGACCCACAGGAAGGAAGCTCGGGGATGTTGGGGAAGTCAGTGTAGCCAAAAGCATGATGGGAGTTGTAGTCACAGCCAATAGTCCCCCTCACAAATGGACCAACAACACCACTTCTAACCATGCGCACCTCACAGGCAGTGGAAATGTACCCTCAAGATGGCTGACACTGGGTCCTGCTGTGGGGAGCACAAGGCCCTGATGGGCTATGTGCACATACCAAATGCAGGACCCTGATGCCTGACATCCTGAAAGTCAACTGCCACTCCCTGCAAGGGAAGCATACACAATAGTGGCCCATCTGGCCATGGAGGGAGAAACACTGCCAGCTCTGACCATGCCCACCACCATGTGCTGTCACACACCCCTCAACACAAACTCCACACAACTCACCTGGGAGAAGGCATTTACCCACACTTCATGCAAACAACACCCAAGACCCACCATACTGGCTACTGCTGTGTGACGTACAGGGACTGTTGCTACTTGTGTACAACCACCACAACACCACTGACTCACAACCTCAACATCAACCCACACTCACCGACATTGAAGCATGTCTCTGTGTGAATTGCCTGGCCCCTGGGGGAGGAGGAGGTACTGCAATGACACTGAAAACCATTGAGGCAGCTGCAAATCACATCTTCCCAGCAAAAACTAACAGCAGCCCTGGGAACACACACTGCCAAACCAAAGAGCAGGGCAAGATGGCTGACACATGGATACAATGTATGAGTAGGCTGCTAGTCACACACACGCATCGGCCAACCCAACCACAGTCACACTGCCAGCTATTGCAAATGTACCTTTGCACTCAACTTCCGGGGATGCAGTGTCCCAGGGACCCCCTCTGGCCTGGACGGGTAGGCGCGGATTGTAGTTGACAAGTGCAGAAATGCAGACATACCACAGAGATCCAAACACACAGCAACTCACAAACACAGCAGTGACAGGGGACACCTGACTGACTACAATGGACCCACCAACATCCCTCACACTGTAGCATGCTGACATACACTCAAACCCCCGTTGTCAGCCACATGATACGCAGACATTGTCCAGTATTGTAGGCATCATCCACACCACACAGCACTCACTGACATGGACACTGTGGACACAAGGACTAACATGGGCTGCACTGGAGCAGGCATGCAACTCACAGCTGAAGCAACCGAACACACACCTCTGGTCACGACTCTAGTAAAGAAAGACAGCCGCAGCGAACAGTCCATACCACCATGGAGGACATTGACATCACAAAGCATGTGTGCAACCACAAAACTCAGACACAACTCCATTAGCAACAGTGACACCATCACCTGAGTGAAATGGGATGTGGACTGGGGACACAGACAACACAGAAGAGAACATCAGGACAACACGGGCATGCTGGACTGTGACCAGGTTGAGCAGACACACTAATGTGATGCACATTGACTGACACAAACTGCCATTACACATGCCCCAAACAGAGATCCCAAACTAGGTGCCTTTGCAAGGATGCCAGCGTCAAAGCACAAATGTTGACAGGGATGAAACACCTGTGTCAGGCATGTGTCAGCACCAGTGTAGGAATGGCACAGTACAGTCCAGCGTGCAATTAAGATGCCAGGCAGGCAGACAGCTAGACATGACAACCAAAGTGCCTCAGGGTGTCAGGTGAATGCACCACACTAATGGAAATCACCGTCAGTGACAAAGTAGGATGATGCAATGGACAGGCATGCAACACCAACCACAGTGGCCAATGTCATGTGTATGAACCATTGATGTCCATGAATACATCACTAACATTGTGTCTTCCTTCCAAACACAGGGGCAGATGTGGACTCAACCACAGACGAGGAAGAGTCCCAGTCCCAGGCTCCGGTGGACCCACCTGGCTCCGGTGGCGCACAGTCTCACTGCTCGTCGGACGACACCCAAGCTGGCCCCTCCGGTCTCGGCCCTCATGCAGCCCCTCGGCAACATTCACCTGCCCCCCTTGCAACCACCCCTGCAACTGCTGATACACCGCAAGCCACCCCTGCCAACACGGACAGACCTACCGAACCATCAGACGGCACAGGGTCACAGGGCACCAGGGCACCTGACAACAGCAACAACATCCAAGATCCCCCTGTGACACCTGTGCGGGACACCACAGGTGCTGGCCGTGTGGCGAGGGGTGGTGGGAGAGGTGGGAGGCCGAGCAGAGGCTCCACTGAGGGTGCGGGGCTGCAGGATGACACCCACCTGGAACGCATCATGGATGCGTACCAGGAGAGCACCGGAGGGTTCAGCCAGGTAGTGGGGATCCTCACGGACATCAAAGAACAGCAGGCTGCCCACCATGCCCGCTTGGACTCCCACATGTCCCGTGTTGAAACACACCTGTCAAATATGGAGTCCAAGTGGGATACCATGGAAGATATAGCAGTGGTGCACCGGGAAATGTTGACCTGCCTCCGCCAGATCAGCACCAACTTGAGCCCACCTCCCTGTGCGACGACTACATCTCGGGCAACAACATCTGCCACCGCCACAGAGAGTGAGGGGGTCTGGTGGAGGCCCCGTGCACAGCAGCAGCCTGCAGGTGAGGCTCCCCCTGAGAAGAAGAAGAGGGGTCGTCCGGTGAGGAACAAGTGAGACGAAGATGCCCATGCACATCCTCCAGGAAACCAACACCTGTTCTGGACAGTGACCTTTGTGTGCAAACCGTTCACCTTGTTGTACGACATCGTACTCCCCACATGACATGGAGGGTCTGAGTTGGAACAATGTGCTTAACGACTGTGGACTGTACTCTAGACATTTCATCTACCAACACTCCTAACTTGTTATCTGTGAACTTTGGATTCTAAAGCCAACTGACAACACTCCCAATCCTGAGCACCATCCCCACTTATGTGCCAATAAATTCACCTAAACACAAGACGTGACTCTGTGGTTATTGAGAGGTTGCCAGTGGCATGTACATCTGGATGTGCTGAAGAACACTGTGCAAGCAAACCTGTACTGTGATGAGTACACTGTCATGTCAGTCAGGCCAATGTGCCACATATGTGGGAGACACACCACCAGGTCTACTTTACACATGCTCACCACGTCCAACCAATTCATTGCCAACATCAATGTTGACAAGCAAACCTGTGGTATGCACAAACTACACACCCAACCTGAGTCAGTGGTGACAGGCCCACAAGTGCAGTACGTCAATGTCAGTCTGATGTGTAGGCACAAGCAACACACATCAGAAGGTGCAGCACAGTTTATTGTCAGGCAATTGCCACATGTCCCTTCTTACACACATGCAAGCTAGCAACACCTGACAGTGGGCACACTGTCACCAAGTGGATAACTACGGAAGTCCTGGGGTGCCTGGCACATCATTCGTCAGGACACTAACAACTCCATCCTGGCAGTGGACCATGGGCATCAGGGGTCTCTGTACACCAAACAACAGCCACAGTACCCTGTGAAGGACAGACAGAAACACAATTGTTAACACTGCATGACGCCATACAACTGCAACACACATGGCAAACACAAATCACAGACTACACCACCCCAAAATACTAATCATCACACAACTGGTGGGGAGTACAGGTAAACTGGATGGACACATCACTGCAGGCATCCACACAAGTAGCACAAAGCCACACGCAAGGTGCACCACACACACAAAACATGCACACACAACACATTTACAACACATCACTGTATACTCACATTCAGGAGAAGAAGTTGTTGATGAGCTGTGTGCGGACATCATCCGCAGCCTCATCATCGCTACTGGCATCCTGGCCCAGGCCAGGATCCTCCACAGGTGGCGGGTGTTGGTCATTGTCATCCTGGATGAGGGCCACCTCCCTTCGCACTGCCAGATTGTGCAGCATGCATGCTACGATGATGATCCGGCACACCTTAGCAGGGGCATACGGGAGGGCACCTCCTGTCTTGTCTAAACACCTGAAGCGGCTCTTCAGGAGTCCAAATGTCCGCTCTATCACCCTCCTGGTACGACCATGTGCCTGGTTGTAGCGCATCTCGGCTGGTGTCACAGGGTTCCTCAGGGGTGTCAGCAACCATGGCATGTTGGGATATCCAGAGTCACCTACATACAGACACATGCACATTAGAGGAGTTGGAGAAGAACAGGTAGCAAACAATTGGCAGGCACACACAGTGAGGAAAAGTCAGTACACACCAACAAGCCAGGCACGTAGATTCTGCATCCGTGACATCAGTCTAGGGACACGACTACTCCTCATCACATAGGCATCATGCGCAGACCCAGGGAAACGGGCACACACATGGGAGATTGTCATGTCCGCCAAACAAACCACCAGAGCATTGATGGAGTGGAAATGCTTGTGGTTCCTGTATGGCAGCTCATGTGCCTGTGATGGCACCAAAGCCACATGTGTCCCGTCAATGGAGCCAATGACATTTGGCATCCTCCCCAGGGCATAGAAGTCACCCTTTATGTCTGCAAGTCGTTGGGGTGTGGGGAAATAGATGTACAGGTCCAGGAAATGTAACATGGCCTCCAACACATCCCGAAGCACCCGACTGAACATTGTCTGTGACATCCCTCCACCAGAAGACACAGTGTACTGGAAGGTACCCGTCGCAAAGAAATGAAGGGCTGCCATCACCTTCACCTTGGGGGTCAGTGCCGTCGGGTATGGCCGGCCAGGTTGCAGGTGTGGGCCCAACTGCCCTGCCAACTCCTCAATCACTGCCCTGGTGAAACGGTACTTTCTAATGGACTCACGTTCCACCATCGTTGCCAGGTCCGGGAATGGCCTAGGTACATTTGGGGCCCTGCAGTACAGACAGAAACAAAGAATGAAGGCACACCCTCCAGCAATGTCACAAAGCCACAGCAACACAGCCCATCATAAACAAACACATAACACAATGAGCTGAGGTGGTTGCCACTGGTTGCAGACACTAATGTCCCATACATGGCATCAACGCACATTGAAGCCCAAGGTGTGCACATGACAGGGCCCCTGTTGTGCCATGACAAAGCAATGGGCCCTAGCACAGTACACCTGCCCTGTTGCCACCTACCACACAAAGCCCACAGTGACTAGTGAGGACAGATATTTTCTCCACATCACAGCTCCCTGACTGACAGTTACACAGGCATGATGTGACGTATCGTTGACATTACACACAACAAGCATGTTAGCCACAGTCCATGTGCCCTGTCGCCACAAGAGGACATATGTAGGTGTCTGTGCCACCCCCACACAACAACACTGTGCATGTACAAACCAATGTGATGTGTGGATCAGCTCACATTGGATCACTGACAGATCACACCACATGCACACAGATAGTGTATGGACATCACAATGTCGACACTGGTTCACCCTGCTTTGAAGCCACTAACACTGATGAGACAGGGTACATGTGACACGACACACACGCACATCCTGGCTGGGACTGTGTCCATTGCCAATGTCCTGTACTGCATTGCTGCACCCCCCTGTGGCAATGGGCACACCACACATGTATGTGTCCACCCACATCCGGGTCCAGCCTGGGAGTGCTTGTCAACAAGTGGCACACGACCAAACACATCCTGTGCCCCCAGACACACACATAAGAGGCAGCCATACATGACTGGGGACACACTGTGGCACAGGCAGTGGTGCCTTTGGTGTGCCCCATAGTCCCTAGCTAGTGACAGAGGATGGCATATGTCAGGAATTGACAGCAAGGCTGACCGACACGTTCAATGTCCCCAAAACCAAAATAACTTGTTTGGACCGAGCCGTGCGCACGTCTGGGCCATACAATGCAATGGCGACGGACGCGTGTGACGCGTCGGTCGTGTATGGTCCGAGCCGTGCGCACGTCTGGGCCATACAATACAATGGCGACGGACGCGTGTGACGCGTCGGTCGTGTATGGACCGAGCCGTGCGCATGTCTGGGCCATACAATGCAATGGCGACGGACGCGTGTGACGCGTCGGTCGTGTATGGACCGAGCTGTGCGCACGTCTGGGCCATACAATACAATGGCGACGGATGCGTGTGACGCGTCGGTCGTGTATGGACCGAGCCGCGCGCACGTCTTGCCCATTGAATCTGATGGAGACGGGTGTGTGTTGCCATTCAAAATCCGCGTAGTACAGTCATTTGCCGGGCCCTGCACCCTCATTGGCCATGAGCTGTCATGATGATGGACGCGGATTTGAACGAGGCGTGTGCAGGAAATTCAGTTGGAGTCGTACAAGATTGTTGCAATTGCCAGTGTGTCATGGAGGTGATGTTTTAAATGATGCTGAAGGCGTGTACGAGTCGTACTATCCCATGGATTGGCCAAATTCATAGGATACAAGCTTTTTGGACCTATCCCTTTGTACCCCAGGGCAGACATGCCTCCACAGCACAGATATAAGGCTGCCTGGCCCCCAGAGAACCCACTTGCCTGCACCACATGCTACTGGAGCACATCAAGTTCATCACTGCTGCTGTCTCTGCTTCCTCTGGCTTCAATGATGGCACGTACTGTGGAGAGGGCCCCAGCCTTCAGTGAGGAGGAGAACCAGGCCCTGCTGGACGGGCTCCTGCCGCAGTACACCAAGCTCTATGGGAAACCAGGGGAGCAGGTGAGTGTGCTGTCCACTGCTTTGCTAATTGTGCTACTGGTCTGACCAGCAGCAGCATTAGTGTGTACACCAGTGGCTTGGTTGCCCACTGACTACTGCTCTTGCCACAAATGGGGCACCCACATGTACTGCACAGTTGCAGTGCAGTGCAAGGTGGATTGTCACTAGGTTCCCTTCCCAGGCCATGTCTCAAAGTTGTGAGTGCTGGACACCGGTCCCTCAACCATAGTTGCACCACCTGTGTACCTCATTAGCCTTGCTGATGCCTACATGTGTGCCTGCCTGTGTGTTGCACTAATATGTTGCCAGTGTAGTAATGTCCTCTGCACTTTGTCATCGTCACAGGTTGCTGCCCAGAAGAAGCATGAGATCTGGATGAGCATCGTCCGGGCGGTGAGATCCGTGGGGGTCTACAGGCGCAGGATCCGCAACTGCCAAAAGAGGTGGCAGGACCTTCGGGGCTGGACCCGGAGGATCGCACGGGTCCAGCTGAAGCTGTCGCCTCCACGCAGGAGGGGCGGACACCGGACCCTGACCCCCCACATGCTCCGGATCCTGGCGGTGGTCTTCCCGGACCTGGATAGGCAGCTGAAGTCCAGACAGCAGCAAGGAGGGGGTGAGTACATGACTGCACTGTGTGCTGTGTCTGACATGCTATGTGCCCCCTCTGGCCTGGTAACACCTCAACAGTACATTGTTCAGTTGATCCAGGACCCATGTCCCTCTCTGGTGACTTGCCCCTTCTCATCTGTTTGCCAGGTGTTGCTTTTTCTGTCTGGGCATAGTGTCACGTGGAAACTGTGCCCTTACATGTGAAGGTGCATGGGATGTGGGCCAGCATTGCTTCAGGGGACTCAGTGTTGTGCTTCAAGGGTGGGACCATTGTACAGTACATGCCAGGGTCCTGGTATTTATCTGCATGTACTCCTGTCATGTGGCCAATTGACAGCTTGGGCTCACCACATGTGCCTGGGGCATTCGGCACACACCCATGCTGCTGGTTGGGTAAACTGTTGGGGCCTCTGGAGCATGTACCTCAAGTGTGTCACACATGCACAGCCACCTGCCTACTGTCCATGGCTATCACCTGTTCCACGTGGAGCAGGACAGTCATGGCTAGTCCAGGGCATGCTACAGTCTGTACTCCCACTCCCGTGTCTCGGTTGGCACTTTGTGCCAGGTGACCAGTTCCCTCAGGTGTCTGCCCCTGTGTCATTGTGCTGTGGCACCGTTGTCAGGCCCACTGGTGTGTACATGGGTTTGGGGTCAGCATGCAATCTGAGATGTACCCATGTGAGACAATACCTCTGTGACATGTATGGGTGTGATGACTTGACCGTGCACAATGGTGCCTGCAACTAGGTAGTTCCAGCAGCTGGGTGTCATTCACAGCAGAGTGCGAGTTGCTCAGCTTCAGAGTGCCCTGTCCCATGTCT
This sequence comes from Calotriton arnoldi, assembly GCA_963921515.1. NCBI lineage: Eukaryota > Metazoa > Chordata > Amphibia > Caudata > Salamandridae > Calotriton > Calotriton arnoldi. The sequence continues at coordinate 164,364 of CAWUFW010003267.1, forward strand.
CTCATGCGTCCAATGGGTCTGGGGTGGGCACATCAGAATCCATTCGATGTTGTTACTGTGGATGGTCATGTGTAGTTGTCAGCTACAGAGTTTGCAGGCCCCATGTCCTGGGAATGTGACACAGTGGTGACAGTTGTTGTGGGGCTGCCCTGCCCCCTGTGACTGGAGACTGTGATGTATGATCTCACAGGCATGGCTGAGCCATGGGACTACACTACCTAGGGGTGATCCAGCAGGAGTGTGTCATGTGCAACATGCACTCCATTGTGCCAAGGTATGCAGGACTTGCGGGGATCAGGATGTCTGGTGCATGTACTCAGCCCCAGCCTCTCAGATGCAACACTGGCCATCCCTACGTCCAGGCAAATGTACAGGTCCATTGTCAGCAGATGTGATGTGTGCATGTTGACAGACCACTACGTATTTTCCGGTCTTGTCAAGTAATGGGTAGGTGGTGCATGTGTCTGCAGTGGGGTGTAGGGATCCTACATGCGCAAGACAGATGGGTGCAAGGGCAGGAGGGATGTGAATGCCATGCTCGACTCTCAGACTAACCATTGGCCTATGCAAATCTGTGTGAGCACTCCTAGCAAAGTTCAACTGATTGATGCCCGCACTTGGCCACTGATGTGCTGTACTTTCTGTGGTGTGTGTGGTCAGTGCAGATGACTAATGTGTTTTCATTCTATTTTCCCTGTGCAGATACAGACACGGACACAGAGGGAGACCGCTCCACGGACCAGGGGGAGCCAGAGAGCCAGACTGGGTCAGAATTTGAGGAGTCGGAGGGACCCAGTGGCACGGAGGGCGAGGGAGTGGGTCTGTGGGCTCCTCGGCAAACACCACCGCAGCTGAGGACCACAGCAGCAGTGACGAGGACTTCCTTGTGGAGGCGGGTGGCAGCAGCCACCATCCAACACCTGTTGAGGTTGTCCCCGCCCCCACCATCACTGCCCTCCCCATGGCTCCCACATCTAAGGTCCGTGGAGGCGCCCGTGTTCATGGGCATGTCTCCTTCCAGTCAGGCACCGCACCCCCTACCCCTGTGTCCCCTGCAGCCCTGAGTGAGGAGTCTGTCGACCTGCTGCGGCAGATCCATGTGGGGCAGTCATCCATGCTGCGTGTCTTCCATGTGCACACGGGTCTGTTGAACCAGCTGGTGTCGTACATGGAGGGCATGTCATCATCCATGTCTGCCCTACAGAGGACCAGTCAGGGCATGGCCTCCTCACTGACGGCTGCAGTGTCCCTCCTCCAGCAGTCCCTCCCCCTCCTGCCCCTGCCCCATCCCCTACTCCCAGCACCCTACCTGTCCAACTCACACACACACCTGCACCATCATTGCACACAACAGACCCAGACACTACACACACACCCAAGCCAAAGTCTAAACATGCACGCACGCATACTCAGGGGACTGAACATACACTCACCGGGGATGGGTCAGACACACACACACACGCATCCACAGGCACTCCGCAGTCCTCCAATGCCTCACCCTCCACAGCCCCTTCCACGGCCCCTTCCACTGCCTCAACTGCATCCCCAGCTGCAAAGAGGCTCTTCCTGGTCGACCTCGGACTCTTCCCCACTGATCCATCCACACCAGCACACAAGGGGAAGAGGGGTCCGGCCACACAGAGGGGGTGTCCCTCGCCCCCAGACACCCTCCCCCAGGCGCAGGCAGGCTGAGACCCCACGCCGCAGGTCCCCCGCACCCGGAAGAGCAAGACCCCACCACCGGCCCAACACTCCACCAGACAGTCTCCACCCGCCATCCCCCAGGCTCCCACTCCACAGGTCCCACCACCACACCCTGCCCCAGGTTCACCCACCCACCGCTACCGCATCCCCAAGATGGTCAGGCCTTCCCCCTGCCTCTTGCTCTTCCAGCACCCCACACCCCACTCAGCCTGTGTGTGGCACTGCTGTGGAGGGCGTGCCCTCCCCCTCCGTCCTGCCCACATCACCGGATCCACTTCCTGCTCCCCTGGGGATGGGCACTGCAGTGGAGTCTCTGCCCTCCCGGTCTGACTTGGGCACTGCAGTGGGTTCCGTGTCCACTCCCTCTGACCTGCCCACTGCAGTTGTGCCGGCACCCACTGATCCTGACTTGTGCCCCCAGTTGTGCCGGCACCCACTGCTCCTGACTTGTGCCACCCAGTCGTGCCGGCACCCACCCTGTCAGACTCCTCCGCTGCAGCTGCCGCTCCTGCACCCACCAGCCCTTCCCTGCCTGTTTCTGTAGACCCATGATCCTGTACCTGCGGTGCCTGGCTGGCCTCTATGTATGCCCCTCCCAGGGGTATGTCCCCTTCCGTTGGCAGTGCAGGCAAGCCAAATGTGGCATTTGGACACTTGACCCTGTTGGGTCTGTTTATGGACTGGCCATAGGCCTTCATGTTTTTCTTCTTGTTTTCAATTTCACAAATAACTCGGCTGAATAAAAGCTCCTTTTTGTTCACTAGTGGTTTTGCTTCAGATGTACATGATGTTGTCGATACTTGACATGCCCTTGCTCCAGTGATGGTGTATTCCATGGCTGGGAAATGTAGTGTCACTGTGCTGGAGACCATGTGGGCCATGGGGGGTATGTCCTGTTGGGGTGTGTATCCATGTCATCCTTTGCAGCAATCTGACGGGGTCATGATTATGGTCTTTGGAAATGTGTTATCTATCTTTTGTTAGCAATGTCTCATCAGTGTCTTACACACATGCACACCTGTTGGCCTTGGCATGGTTCAATTGGGCCATTTCACTGACTCTGTGGCCATCTCCAATGGACATGCAAGTGTATGCATCTATGTGGATGGACTCATCTGTGTCCTCAGTGCTACTTCATCTACATGTGTGTTGACTCTGTGCAGTTGACTCAGGGGACCCTCCCGTGCCCAGGCTGCTGTTACCAGGGCCACCAATGTGTGGTATATGTTAGCTGTGTGACAAGGTATACTGGTGACATGCTGGTGGCCTGCATGGACAACATATGGCACAGCTTTCCTTCCACAGGAGTGGAGTCCCTCATGTCACTGTGCTGATGGGGGTTGAGACCCCATTAGCACAGTGCTCTACATATGCTGCATGTGTGATCCCCACACTTACCTTCATGTCATTGTGCTGATGGGGGTTGAGACCCCATTAGCACAGTGCTCTACATATGCTGCATGTGTGATCCCCACACTTACCTTCATGTCACTGTGCTGATGGGGGTTGAGACCCCATTAGCACAGTGCTCTACATATGCTGCATGTGTGATCCCCACACTTACCTTCATGTCACTGTGCTGATGGGGGTTGAGACCCCATTAGCACAGTGCTCTACATATGCTGCATGTGTGATCCCCACACTTACCTTCATGTCACTGTGCTGATGGGGGTTGAGACCCCATTGGCACAGTGCTCTACATATGGTGCTGTTTAGTACCACACAGTTACCTTTTGTACACTCAAGTGATGGGTGTTGAGGCCATTACTGCAGTGCTCATGTGAGGCTTGGCTTGTGTTAGCCACACTATGGTATTGCAGACACGTGTTGTGAGTTACATTGTGTGTACATGGTCATGTTCACTGTGGTGGGTATTGTACACAGACTACATGTTGTGGTCATGAGGTTGTTGTGGATATCCTTTGGTTTGTAGTCCTTATGTTGGGGTATGGGGTATGTGTGATACATCACCCATCCTATGTGTGTGGGCATTGGTAGTGGTACTCACACAGTTCACTATTGGTGGTGGTGACAGGCAAGAGGCCCCCTATGGGTGGGGGTGTGAGTAGTCCCAGCCAAGAGGCCCACTATGGGTGGGGGTGTGAGTGGTGACAGGCAAGAGGCCCCCTATGGGTGGGGGTGTGAGTGGTGACAGGCAAGAGGCCCCCTATGGGTGGGGGTGTGAGTAGTCCCAGCCAAGAGGCCCACTATGGGTGGGGGTGTGAGTGGTGACAGGCAAGAGGCCCCCTATTGGTGGGGGTGTGAGTAGTCCCAGCCAAGAGGCCCACTATGGGTGGGGGTGTGAGTGGTGACAGGCAAGAGGCCCCCTATGGGTGGGGTGTGAGTAGTCCCAGCCAAGAGGCCCACTATGGGTGGGGGTGTGAGTGGTGACAGGCAAGAGGCCCCCTATGGGTGGGGGTGATGGGCAAGGGGGGGCCTGGGTGTTTGTCACAGGTTTACTGGTACGTGTCGGCTGTTTGTTGGGGGGGGTGTCTCTTACCGTCTCCGTCGTTGGCGTCTGTTCCGGATCAGTCCATGGATGTAGAGGATCGGTATGACCCGTGCGATGGGATTCATGTCGACACCGTCTCGTCTGCACTGGTCGTTGGTTCGTTTCGTCCCAGTTGTAGGCTTGTGCGTCTCGTGTCCGGGGATCGTGTTGTGGCGCGAATCGTTCCTTTCATGCAGCTTCTCCGGATGCTGTGACGTGCCGTACGTGTCGACTCGCTCGGCGCATAGGAAGTGCGCATCGTACTTGTCCGGCCGGAAGCAGCTCTGACTTGCCCCCGTGCGAGTCGATTCTGCGTTTACGGGACCGGGTCGTAGGGAGAATTGAGTATTTATTTGGCGAGTTCGTGTCGGTCGAGTTTCCGGCACATGCACGCATCGTACTTGATCGGCAGGACTGACCGGCTTCCGGGACGAGTCGGTCGGGAGGTAAGCGTCCGGACGGCTCTTTTTGAGCTTTCCGACCCGAATCGGAATCGGCCCCTTAGTTGACATTTTGTCCTCATGGATCCATTATGTTGTGGATCCTGTAGCTGAAAGATTTGAAGAGGGTGGGCTATGAATATGTTTGAAATGTATTTCATTAAAGAAGTTCCTATGCATTTCTGTAATAAACTCTCTCTTTTATATTTTTAATTGTTTGGTAGTCTCTAAAAGTGCTGTCTGTTTATTGTTCACAGGGGATAGTGTGGTTTTGGGGGTGCATTTTCACATAATGTTAAGACATTGATTCCATACATTTTGCATATCATAATGAGTGTTGGAGGATTTTATTTTTCATTATTTAGACATCATGCAGGTAAAGAGGGAGGGGCCAGGAGGAAAGGATGCAGGCATTACTCTTGTCATGGAAGACTTGATTCAATCGAGGAGTTGCTAGCCTTGCTGTGGAGTCCACAGGTCACCATCCCAGCAACTACCTCTATATCTAGTCCTGCGGTGTCTTCTGTAAAGGAGTGCCCACCACAGGTCTGGCTGCCTCACAAGGAGCACGGAGGCTTGTGACCTAGCCGCGGCCAAGAGATAATTCTGCCTGTTTTCAGTTTAACATTGGTCTGCGATTGTCCAGGTACACAATCCTTTTCTTTTACCAAGAAATGACCTGGGGTTGCACTTGTCACTGGAGGTAAAAGAAAAGCTAAAGGAAAGGGGCTTTTGTTGAGTTGATTTCTGATACAACAGCTTCCTAATGGGCAAAAGGACACAAAGGAATATGACATACTCTGTGCAAGCCTAAAATGGAAGAAACATTGACTAATTGGGTTAAGTTACCAGTTAATTTTGCTTACACAATGGTGGTCTCGAGGCCCACACATGTAAAACCAAAATAAGATAGTCAGTCCCCATGATATGTTTGGAGGGAATTGCTGGAAGGAGTATGATAAGGCTTCGAGACGAAGAAGAAGTCCAATCCAAACTTGTTTTGGGATCAGACAGATTTTAATGACAGGCTAAAATTTATTATGTTAAAATAGGGCAAGAACATAAGTCCGCTTTTTCAGGCACTCCACTTTGGGGGAGAGAAAAAAGGGCCTGCTGGGCCTATAACAGGCTGGTACTTGCAAATTCAATCACAACTGCGCCTTCTGTGGGCTCCCTTTGCAACCATCGATCAAATGTTTTAGGAAGCCAAAAGAAAAGGGAGCCTAAAAAATTAAGCACCGGAATATTTCTTTATCAAGGCTCCTTCCCCAGGAGTCCTACAGGCAACAATGTCTTGGCTCAACTCTTATCCCAATCCACAAGTGGCTCTGCAGCCTCACCATGGCTTCTGCTATGGCTGCCGTGCGAGTACCTGTACCGGAGCAAAGGTTTAAGGACCAGCAGTCTCTAGTGGCTAACAAAGAGGGCACCAGGAAAAAGATCAAGAAAGAGAGACTTTTGGCCACAATAGATGGTGCCCACGAGGCTGAACCAATTGATCATCTTGCTCTCCATTGGCGAGTTTCCCTGAGAGGGAGCCTAGGGAGTTCTGGTTAATACATAATTTATCAGAGCCCAAGGGAGGATTTGTGAATGATTCGACTGATCCTGCCCTGGGGTTTATGAAGTACGCTTCTTTAGCCATGCTGAGAACCCTGGATAAGGGGGCCCTCTTGGTAAAGGTAGATAAAGAGACAGCATTTTGTGTTTTGGCTTTTCACCATGATGACTTTGGCTTGTTGGGGTTCCAGTATGAGGGATCCTTCATTTTTGATATACGCATGCCTAGAGGGAGCACTGTGTTCATTACCTACTTTGATCGGTTTAGTACTTTTTTAAAGTGGCTCTTCAAGAAAATAGCCAGAACTAATTTATTAATTCAGTATTTGGATGATATTTTGTTCCTAGAAGTAGGGGTGTGGGAGAGGCTGTCAATGCTGTGAAGGATCCTTGCACTCCCTTATTGAACTCATGGATAGATTTCAGTGGCGGCTCGCCGAGGGAGTGCTGCAGGCGCGGTGGGGCAGGGCGGGGGAGGGGCAGGGTGGTGGGTAGTGGACTCAGACTTACGACGGACAGAAATCCCTCTGAGTTCTGTCCGTCGTATGTCCGAGTCCACTACCCCCACCCTGCCCCTCCCCGCCCCACCGCCCCACAGCACTCCCTCGGCAAGCCGCCACTGATAGATTTGGAGTCCCTTTAGCAAGTGATAAGATCATTTGCTCGGCCATTTCTTTCGACTTTCTCGGCACTGAGTTAGACACAATGAATGGGGTCTGCCAATACCTCCTGGAGAAGGTGTACGTTTTCAAAGATTCAATAAAGTCATGTTTTGCGCGAGAAAGTCACCTTGCATCAGCTCCAAGTTTAGGTGGCCAGCTTTAATTTGCCCTACACATCATTCTTATAGGGCACCGCCTCTCAAGATCGATTATGGAGGCCATGTCATGATTGGATTTCTACATTACTCTTACTCATATGTGCTTAGGTGCTATGGCCCAGGTCAAAGTCTGGGTCCTAGGTCATTTTTTCTTCTGAAGGGCTGCAGTGACTTTTCATCACTGTGAATTTAAGCGATGTGCGATTGAAGTAGACCTCCAGATGCATTGATCAGGTGACAGTGGACTTCGTCTAGGCTGTTGAAAGGACTCTGAGGAGAAGTCTTATGCTCCCTGCCTTCATCATGCTTCATACTGGTGGTAATGATTTCGCAGAATGGACTTGATCAACCATTTAATAGCTGAAATTTCTTGACTGGCTAGGAAGTACCCGTAGGCAGTTATTGCATCATCACATATTATCTGAAGGAGAATGTGGGGAATGCAAAAGGCCCCAATAATTCATTGTTGGGACGGAAACGTCCTCTGCATGGTAATGGTTGTGCATCCCTGCCTTGAGCGCTCAACTGAACCCATGTTGAGATCCCTAATGTGGATTTTTGTTGTGATAGGCAAACACGGGTCATGCGTGTGCGCCATGACATTGGCCTTTCTCAAGGACTGCAGACTTGCTAGACCGGAGGGGTGCCCAAAGCGCTATCCACATAATGGTGAAATGCTGCTGCCTTCACCAGGAGTTCCCTTTAAGCAACAACGGTTCTCATTAATATCATTTACAAAAGATCAGTTGATAAGAGGCCAAATAACCTCTTAAAGAAATCAACATGTTCTGAATAAAACACAGAAACCACCTTAATCAAAAGTTACAGGAGTTTTTTATCAATTGCAATAGGTTACACAGAAAAACATACAAACAGTAAAACATAATGCAATGTGTCCTCAATGCCAAAGCCACAACAAGAACAATTACAGAAATCATGGAATAGGCATGGGCTAATGTGATGGCAACAAACAATATCAATCAATCAAAAATGTATAAAGCGCGGCAAATCATCCGTGAGGGTCTCGAGGCGCTGGAGTCGCTACCTGCTGCGTGGCGATCTGTTTATTTGAACACCCAGGTCTTGAGTCCTTTCCTGAATTCCCGGAGCGATGGGGCAGTCCTCAGGTGCAGGGGAAGGTTGTTCCAAACTTTGGCTGCCAGGTGTGAGAAGGAACAACCTCCGCTGTTGCCTCGGCAAATGAGGGGGGTGTCTGTGAGGAAGAGGGAGGTGGAACGTCGGTGTCTGGTCAGTTGGTGGAAGGTCAGGTGTTTGGTGATGTATGCTAGCCTTGTACAATAGTACAAATATCTCAAATTATTCCCTATGGTCAGCCCAGAATACCATGTTATTTGAGCGTGTCGACAACGTTTCAACCTATACATGAAATGGTAATGAGACATAATATCGAAACCAAAATATAGAATTGACAGAATATCGAGTACAAAATATAGAATGGACATAATATCGAATGGACATATTATAGTGTGTAATAATATCGAATTGCAGGTAAGTAATATCGACAGTCAAAATATCGAAGTACATAATATAGGCATTAAAAAATATCGATTTTTTAATAATATCGAATTTTTTTAAGTGTTTTGTATGTTAGTATATGTGTTAAAAGTGTATAATATTTTTGTAATGTATGGTTAATTATTATTTTAAGTTAAGAAATTTATGTAAAATAATTTTTGCGTATTTTACTTCCGCAGCGGGTTGTGGGTTTATAGGGGATTAGGGTGGGAAGTAATTTAATTATAGTAAATTAAATGTTAATTTTTAGGAATTAATAATTGTTTTTAAATTATTTTTGCGTTTTAGTTCTGTAGCGGGTTGTGGGTTTATAGGGGAATAGGGTGGGAAGTAATTTAATTGTAATTAGGTGAATATTTATTTTTATTTATTGGTATTGATTATTAACTTATTGCTAAATAAATATTAATTGGTAATAAATTTTTAATAATTGGTAATTAATAGTAATTAATTGATTAATTGATAATTATGTTAATTGTATTAATTTATTATTCGGAGCGGGTTGTGGGTTTATAGGGGAATAGGGTGGGAAGTAATTTAATTGTAATTAAGTAAATAATTATTTTTATTTATTGGTATTGATAATTAATTTATTGTTAATTAAATATTAATTGGTAAATAATTTTTATTAATTGGTAAATACATTTTAATACTTGGTAATTAATAGTAATTAATTGATTAATTGATAAATATGTTAATTGTATTCATTTATTAAGTGGAGTGGGTTGTGGGTTTATAGGAGAATAGAGTGGGAAGTCATTTAATTGTAAACAATGAATTATTGAAATTATTTTTGAGTATTGATAATTAATTTTTTGTTAACTAATTATTTATTGGATTTTTTTGTATTACTTAATACATATTTGGTTTTGAAAATTAATTGGTTGTTAATTAATTATTAATAGGTAATTAATTTTTAATAAATATTATTTTTTTGAAATTTATAAATATTTAATTATTAAATCAATTTTAATTGATAATTAATTGTAAATAATTATTTATTGGTTTTGATAATTAATTTATGTTTATTTAAATATTAAATAATTAGTTTCCCTACTATTGCACTCATTGGAGTAGGAATAGTAATTTTTACCCCTACGCTATCCAGCGCTTTTTCTACTGTTGAACTCTCTGGAGTGGGAATAGTAATTTTTACCCCTACGCTATCCAACGCTTTCCCTACTGTTGCATCTCTGGAGTGGGAATAGTAATTTTTACCCTCCCGCTATCCAACGCTTTCCCTACTGTTGCACTCACTGGAGTGGGAATAGTAATGTTTACCCCTACGTTATCCAACGCTTTCCCTACTATTGCACTCACTGGAGTGTGAATAGTAATTTTTACCCCTACGCTATCCAACGCTTTCCCTACTGTTGCACTCTTTGGAGTGGGAATAGTAATTTTTACCCCTACGCTATCCAATGCTTTCCCTACTGTTGCACTCACTGGAGTGGGAATAGTAATTTTTACCCCTACGCTATCCAACGCTTTCCCTACTGTTGCACTCTTTGGAGTGGGAATAGTAATTTTTACCCCTACGCTATCCAACGCTATCCCTACTATTGCACTCACTGGAGTGGGAATAGTAATTTTTACCCCTACGCTATCCAACACTTTCCCTACTGTTTCACTCTCTGGAGTGGGAATAGTAATTTTTACCCTCCCGCTATCCAACGCTCTCCCTACTATTACACTCGCTGGAGTGGGAATAGTAAATTTTACACTCCCGCTATCCAACAGTGATTTAATTTTTTTTTAAGTTATTACATATATAACATTTATTAAATTTAACATTTGTTAAACAATTTTAAGTATGTTTTAATTAATTATATTTATTATTTAATTACGTTAATGTTACTTTTAACATATTTTAAAAATTCGATATTTTTACATTCTATATTTTGACAAACATTATTTTGTATTCGATATTTTGGTACTTACCTGTTTGTAGATAGGGAGACTATATTTTGTACTTCGATATTTTGGCATCGATATTTTGTCAAATCGATATTTTGGTCCTCGATATTATGTCACTGATCCACATGAAATACTAGGGTCTCATCAGGACAAGGAGTGTACGGAACATCTGTAATAATTAATAAAGGGGTTTAGAAAAAGGTAGCGTTCTGTAAGAATTGATTCATAAAATTTAAGTTTTATAGCAACCAATTATACACCTGTAAACCCTTTGTTAAGAAAAAAATCTCCAGATACGTCAGGAGCGCATGCATAACTCAGTGTGGCAAACAATGAATAAATATACTCAATCGGGGGGGCGGGGGGCGGCATAAAAATAAAAAAACGGAATAATTAAAAAATAAATATAGGAAAACCAAACAGGAGAGGGACAATTTAATTGCCCAATTCCTTTATTCACCCCCAAGCGTCCTTGCCAGGATTGGAAAGGAATTTTCGAGTTTTATCCATATAATGGGTTTTCAGGTCGCAATTATACAGCTGCGTGGGAGATGCTAAGAGGAACAGTGTCTTAGTAGCGCGATACACAGTGTGGACTGACCGTCACTGTCTGATACAGGCGTGAGCGGGCGCTTGTGGAGCTCTTTCAGGAAGCAGAATGAAAACGAGACTTGGAAAGTAATCCATGGTTCAAGCCTCAAAGGGAGCAACAAAATTGCTTGGTAATGAAAAACGTAGGAGGTACAATCCAACAAAGGGGTGAAAAATGTGGGTGTACCATGAAACAAGTCGGTCATTACTCAAGAATTTAAATTAAGCATAAAAATAAAAAGGAAAATAAAAATAAATGTAAAGATAATGATGCATATGCATAATAACATCTTACAGTTCCTAAAATCCATTACTAATAGTGGAAGCAACATAAGAAGACCCAATAAAGCAAAAATGAACACATTTGATGCAAGTCTAATGTACAATATTGACAACATGTACATGGAAGATATACGATACTCAAAGATATACTTAAATTAAAGTCCACAATGCTCATGTATCCTGCCATTAGAAACAGTGGGCAGCTCCAATTCATATTATTACATAGACCCGAGGGCCATAACCCTTATTAAATCCATGGTAACTAGTTCATATTATTCCTAAAGTAAGGAAACAAAGCCACTCCAATCCTCAAAGGAACTGAGTCTATTTGAAATGCAATTGCACGTAGTGATCTATTTATTATCAAATCTTTTGGAGGATCAGTGAGCGGTCCCCTTCCCTTGAGCAGCAGCTGCTTGAATCAGGTGACGATAGGGATTGATCAACAAAGGAGGGGAAATCTCATAGTCAACATCAGAGACAGGATTAAATCTTGATTCAGAATGTGCTTGTGAAGAAGGATAGTGGATCCGCCTAGGAGAAGCAGAGAATGAAGCTTGAATTATGACAGTTTCAGAGGTGAAGAGTGCTGAAAACAGAGTGTAAGTGAATTGGATGAGAAAGGATTGGAAAGCCCGTGGGAGAGACGTTGAATGGGTAACAAGGGTGAAGGAAAGGGGAGAGGTGATACAATACAATGCAAAACCATTTATAGAGCGCATGGCTACCCCACTGGGCTTTCCCAGCACTAACAGATCACAAGCAGATACAGAGGAGACCTCGCCTAGAAGAACCAGGTCTTAAGTATCTTCCAGCACTGGGTATAGGAACTGCAGAGGCAAAGAGTAGGAGGCATAACTTGGGCCCCAAAAAGGAAAATGACTGCCCGCCCTTTCTTGCTATTCTGACTCTAGATATAGTGGCCAGATTGGCATCTCCTTACTGGAGCTCTCCCGTTGGAATGTAAGGGTGAATTTGAGAACGAATATAGATAGGACCAGAATGGATATAGATAAGACCAGATTGCTCTTCTTCACAGAAACATGGCTAAACTACAGGCATCCCTGTCAGCTACAAGATCACTAGGCAAGACCTTCAGAACAAGCCTGGAGGTGGAGTCACCATCATATTCAAAGATACCATCAGCTACATGGAACACCTCACGTTCAAGATACTTATCACAGCCAACTTCTCCCTGGGCAGAACCCTCATATTCAGACCACCGGGACCCCACACCAATTTCACCAGTCACATCACAGACTTAATCGCACCCCTCATCATCAATGCCAGAAACTAAATGCTCCTCCGAGATCTGAACTTTCATCTAGAAGACTACACCGACCCAAACTTTACTGGCCTTCTATAAAACCTCAGAAACCTTGGCCTCATCCAGCATGTGGCTGAGCCCACCTACACCGCTTGACACTTATTGGACCCGATTTTCTCCTCATTCAGCAACATCAGAGTCGACAAGCAGCAACTATGACCTGGACAGACTCCGCCTTGTCAGTTTCAGCATGCCCATCGTTCGCCATCACAGATCCACCACCACTGGAATGGCCCGGTGCAGCTAGAAAAGCATCACAGAAAAGGAGTGGGCTTTACCACTCTCCGTGCATGAGCTCGAGCACACTAACAACTTGTTGAAAACCATCAAGAGTCTAAACAGCTGGATAACCTCATGCACCGACACCCTGGCTCCTCTCAAGCGCAACCCTTTGGAAAGAGCCCAATCACAGGCCATTTGGTACATAGAAGAAGTCAGGCTGACAAAACGCCACTACATGCAACAGGCGCAACTGGTGCGCAAATGTAGGACAAGTCAAGACACCGCAGATAACAACATCTTCAAATCAGACCTAAGACGCTAACACCAGGACCTAGGGAACACCAAACACACAGCTCTTGCAGATAGTATCAACGCCAGCACTAACAGCAGCAAGGAAATCTTTGCTATAATCAAAGATTTCACCCCGCCTCCTGCCTCCTCCAGTAACATCACCCCCTCAACTACCCATCACCATCACAACAGAAGAATGAACCCTGACCTCGTCGCCCACCATCACCACTGTCAGAATTCCCATTTGGGGGCCCCATCTAACCCTTACCCCGGCCACGCGTTCACCAAAGGACTCCTACCAATCAGCGAAGCACTATAACCCATCCTCAATGCCTCCATCAACTCAGCCTCATTCCAGGACACCTGGAAACATGCCACCATCATACTCATGCACAAGAAACCATCCTCTGACCCAGCACGCTTCCCAACTACCTCCTACGAATCCCAGCAAAGGTCTTAGAGAAACTAATCAGCTGAGGCCTCACTGACCATCTCAGCAACTACCAGCTCCTCGACACCACGCAGTCCAGATTCAGGGCCGACCACACTACAGAAACCACTCATTGATGCCACAGATGACATCCGCATGATCCTTGACAGAGGAGACACAGCAGCCCTTATTCTCCTGTACTTCACCACAGCATTTGACAAGGTCTCACACCCCATACTCATCGGGCACCTGCACGAGAAAGCATCCAAGCACCCGCTGTCTGCTGGATATGCTCCTTCTTAGTGGACAGAACATAAGCTGTCAGCCTGGCACCTTACTCCTTGAAAGTCCACAAACTCATCTGCGGAGTGCCACAAGGTTCATCGCTCAGTTGCACTCTCTTCAAAGCATACATAATCACTCTGGCCAACGTCATCCGCGCACACAACATTAACATCCCTTCCTCCGCTGATGACATGCAACTCATACTCTCCCTCTCATATTCTCCCCTTCGGACAAGAACCCCAACACAAGAAACAAGTTCACCGCCTATATGTCAGAAGTCACTAACTGGATAAAAGCCAACTTTCTCAAGCTCAACACCGGCAAGACAGAAGTAGTTATCTTCAGCAAGAACACCTCACCATGGGACTCTAAGTGGTGGCCTTCCAAAATGAGACCCACACCCCCTCAGAAAATTCATCGACAGCAAACTGAACTTGACCACAGAAGTCAACACCGTCACTGCATCCTGCTTCCACAGCCTGAAGGCGCTGAGAAAGACCTTCAAATGTCTCTCAAAAAACCCTAGAACAACTGTTATTCACGCTCTAGTCACCAGCAAGTTGTAGTATGGAAACACCCTTGATACGAGGATCACCAACCAACTCACTGGAAGACTACAAACCATCTGGAACTCAGCAGCCAAACATTAAGATGGCCTTTTAGACTGAGGTTTAGCCCTGGCTTGTAATACGGGCTATTGCTGGTAACTATTGTTTTACTCTGTTGTCCGCTCTTCGGACTTGTCCGGCTGTTCGCTCGAACCCGGTACCCCTCTTAGTACAAACTGCTCATATGCCTTATTAGTGACAGGCACTGAGGTTCCCGCTTTTAAATATGCCTATACTCTATAGCGCACTCATGACTCCTACCAACATAGCAATTAAGATTACTTCTTGGTGCGCACCTACAGCCAGCCTTCTCTGTTTGCCAAGCATGAGGCACACACTATCTTGCCCGCCCGTGTTGTCCTGGTACGGATTACTCTCATCACAATGAGGTAACCGTTATACTATCTAACCAGGCTGTATAGAGAGACCCTCTCCCACATTGCCTCTTGTCATCATCTTCCGTTACATACACAATGTTGTATTAAAAACAGCACTACTTGCCTCAAATCCCTTCAAAGTTTTCTTTTCTCAATTTCTCTCTCCCTTCCAGATTTCAGCATCTAATTACCAGATACCTATTTGAAGATCTATACATTGTATAAAATTTGAATTTTGAATATCTGAATATTTTGTGAAGGTATTATACTGGTGCTTAATTTGATATGTTTCTATTCCTTGCTTGAATTTTCAAGTTCACTGTTAACACACTCATAAGGACGCTATGGCTCGCTTTCTACGCTGAACTAATTATATTTAGCATGATGATTTGATTAACTTTATCTTTGGCAATAAAGCATTGCATGTCCGATCACAGGTTTAATTAAAACAACACCCTAACTAAGCCTTTCTCTCTTCCTGCCAGCACCATACAATAAAATTAAACAAACTAAATAAAATTAGCAGCTCACTATCCTACTATTTTCCTTTCGTGCACCCCACCTTTACTGTTCTTTGCACTCCCCCACCACCAACACTCTACCTTTAGCCTTAAAGACGATGCATCTTCTAACACCCTTAATAGAAGCTGCGCCATTATCACTCTTCGACTATCTCACACTGGTCACCCAGTGGTGTTTTACTTTCGGGTCCCTTAATTCTGGTCTTACTCACACCACTATATTGCATCTTTGTTAAAGCCTTGAGAAAGCCCTGTTCTGATTGAGCGCTTAGGGCAAAACACGTGTCGGCTGTCGTTCCAACTACAGTATTACAACACTCTGGAACGACCAGGATGTAATTAATAAATTACTTTCTCAAGACAACCCAAGCCATCTGTTTCCTTCAACGAGACTATACCTCAGAATAACAAAGGGAGTGTCAAAGCACTTGTTTAATATACGCATTATCTTAAGGAGGAGTACATGCTCAGTCCCTCGCCGTGCTCTGAATTAAACGAGGCTGGAAAGGTCCAGTGCCTCGAGCTACTCTCCTCCGCCCACTAATAACATATTAAGGCAATACCATTCAGGAACAGGACCCCTGGACCTTTAGTGCAACAAGGGACACTAACTGGATAAAAGCCAACTTTCTCAAGCTCAACACCAGCAACACAGAAGTAGTTATCTTCAGCAAGAACACCTCACCATGGGACTCTAAGTGGTGGCCTTCCAAAATGAGACCCACACCCCCTCAGAATATTAATCGCCAGCAAACTGAACTTGACCGCAGAAGTCAACACCGTCACTGCATCCTGCTTCCACAGCCTGAAAGCACTGAGAAAGACCTTCAAATGTCTCTCAAAAAACCCTAGAACAACTGTTATTCACGCCCTAGTCACCAGCAAGTTGTAGTATGGAAACACCCTTGATATGAGGATCACCAACCAACTCACTGGAAGACTACAAACCATCTGGAACGCAGCAGCCAGACTCATCAGCAACCTCCCATGCAGAACTCACGTCACACCAAACCTCAGGAAGTTCCACTGACTCCCGATACACAAACACGCTTATTTCAAACACCTCACACACACATTCAAGGTACTACACAACTTAGACCCCAATTGTCTGAACAGTTGCATCTCCTTCCACCATCCACCCAAACACCTCTGCTCCGCAGGACTCCTACTCACACACATCCAACGCATACACAAAACCAGATCATGAAGATGGGCATTCTCTTACATTGCTCCTAAAGCCTGGAACAGCCTCCTACTGAAAGTCAAAGCCTCCACCTCCATTCTTGAATTCTGTAAGAATAAGACTTGGCTTTTCAATGAACCAAGTTAACATAGGCAGGGCTAGGCACACACCTGCACCTCCTGCAAAAATGGAAGATACGCTTCTGGGCACAGGTTTATATAGGTGTATGTATGTGCACGTGTTGGAAATTGGGTTACTGGTTGAGGGGGTGAAGACATTCTCAAACAGCGACCACAATTCTATTGACCTTCTGGTAGCTTGGCACAAAAGCAGTCGGGCCTAACTTAGAGGCAATGTGTAAAGTATTTATGCAGTGCACAAACAGTAGTAAAGTGACAACACAACACAAGAAAAATCCCACACCATTTTAGAAAAATAGAGTAAAATTCCCCCAAAAATTGTGACCACAACAACAAAAATCCAATCAGTATAACCGGAGACATGCAATTTTAAAGATTTAAGTGAAAAGAGTGCCTAAAAGCACAAGTCGCAAACTGTGATTATCTGATTGTGCCGAACTGGGACAAAGTCACACGTTCAGGCCGATCACGATGGAGCATAGGCCAGATATAGGGAACAAGCTGGGCCCGCTGAACAATTTAAGTGCCTTAAATCCTGTTTGCAGAGCATTGCCAGAGCCTGTGTCGGGGCTGAATCGAGCAGCAGCATTTCCAAAGAGCTGTGGGGCTGTGATGTGAAGTCCGGCATCATCATCAAGGATGCCGTCGATGAGGGTTTGCAATGCAAAGGCCTGCATCGAGGATTGTTGGAATGGAAGACTTCTGCATGTCTCTGGGAAGAGTGCCTCCCCTGCCTTATGTTGATCTCCAGGCAAGTCACTTAAAAGTTACTGTATGGTTTCTAGATCTCTACCCCAGTGAGCATGACAATCATGCATGTCCACAGAGTGTCTACCTGTTTACATAGATTGAGACCCTAGAGCTTGGCTCTGAGGTCGAGGGGAGGCAGGCACAGTGCACTCCTATTTCACAGAGAGTGGCTACTGCCCTCTCTCTATACAGGCTGTGATAGACTGACAGTGGTGGCAGCAATAAATCCATAGTCAGGAATATCTGCATCCCTGTATTCTAACAATGGTGGACAACTAGCCAACCTTCAGATCAAGTCTGTGCAGTCTCTCGGGCCTGTGGTTCTATTGCCTTTGTCTACCTGACGTGTATTTGTACTGGGGAAGGATGATGAGTTGAACTATTGTGTGTAATGCGAGCTGTTTTGCTGGACATTATAGCTCCCCTCTGCCCTCCCAATTCCTTGGAGAGGCCAATAGGCTGGTGGTAGACACTCGCTCTTATGTGTGTTTAGCTGCCCTAACCCTACTAGGAGGGACCCTTTCTGTTGGGAGATGGTCAGACCCCCCCTGGTTTGGAATTAATTAAAATTCCTCTATGGGGAATTGCCCGAGCTGGTATAAGGGAAGGCAGTAGATCATCCTTTGCGTGCTTTGGACACACAGTGTACAGGTGATAAATGTGCCTTGTGATTCAAAGGTAGCAGACCCTCTGATTGGATCAGCCTATCAATCAGAGGTGATAAAAGTCTGGCCTTAGCGGTCAGTTGTTCTTCAAAAATGATCTACAATTCTGAAGAGGTCACCCAACACGGGGTCGGTCTGAGGAAGCCATTTACAGCTCATGGTGTGAAGGCAAGATAAGAGGCTTGCTCACTGCATCTCTGCACAACCCTGGATGAGGTTTAACTTGAGGAAGTATTCTCTGTGATGGATGGATTATGCTGCAAAGGTGTTTGTCATTTTGACAAGAAGCAGCAGCATCGGTCAGAGTACCAGCTGTTCCTGTGAAGCTTGTGGAGCTGGTGCTCTGAACAAGGAAATTGTAGACAGCTGCTCAAGATAAAGAAGCTTGCAGCTCATCAACGGAGACAGAGGGAGACAGGGAAGCTTGATCCCAGTCCTTGAAGGTGAGATCGCTTTGCCCAGATCCTTCCCCTGTGCTGTGGGATCCTATGTGGAACTTCCAGTTACAATCTGTAGCTGGTAGAGGGTGCCTGGTGGTGCATGCCCCCCCCACCTTTCTTTTTGTGATATCTGGGGGTATCGAGAAGTATTGGCACTCTGGCCAGCCACTACCCTCCTACAGCTAGCCAGTGGCTACTGGACATGTAGAACACCAGTAAACTGTGCCAAGACATCAAGCACCTGTGATAAGATCCCTGACGCCATTAGAGCTGTGTCCTCGCTCCGGATGGGAGGGCACTTCTGCTTCTTTGGGTGGCGGGTTATGGGGTTGATCAAGAGCCTTTGACTTCACATCATATGCTGAAACTATGTCATTTCAATAGAAGGATTGGTATCATGGCTCTATCGAATAAGAGCAACCCTGTGCAACATGGTCTGTAAGATGCAGTGCTAATTGTTTGTCTACATGTTAACTGTATGGTTTTATAGTGCTTAGCGTCTAGGCGCTATGATACCGTTTGGGGTCAGAACTCTGGCCCAGAGGGTTGTAGAGACATCTGTTTTTCACTGTTTATCCTAGTTTTATGTGTAGTACAATTCTTTAGTGTGTATTAAACTACTTTTCTTTTATAAAAAGTAAGCACTGACTGGACATTGATTTTATCAGCCAGAAGTACCCACCTCACCTCCTTGAGTAAACCTTGGACTGCTCTGTCTCACTACCCTGAAAGAGTCAAGTGCTGGAGAGGAGTACTTGGTTATCCAGTTTTGGGTCACCTATTACTGAGGCCCTAGGACACCAGCGGGGAACACTCCAGTTGATGAGATTGGAGCGTAGTAACTCCTGAGTGCCCTGGGTAACAGGCATCGGGGTCTAACAAGGTTGCATCATGCAGCAGTGGCTCTGAGGCAGGGCTGTGAGGAGATGCATCATGCTGCATCAGTTCTGCCCATAGGCCACAGCTGGGCTGTCAGAGATACTTCAGGCCCAATTCCAAGGGTGCACGACTGAGGAGGCACCACTTTGGAGGCAAGACTCACAGCAGACTGAGTACAGATGCTGGGTTCAAGGTGGTTTGAGCCTTTTCTGTCCCTGAGGCTCTGATCAGGAGGCCAGACAACTAGCCTTTAGAGTAACTCTGGTGGTTCTGGGATCAAGATGTAGGTCCAGTCCTTCTTACTCAGGCAGCAGGGGAGCTGAGTAGAGGTCCTGCTTGCAGATCAGCACAGCAGTTCTTCTGAGTCTTCCAGAGGTCCAGAGGTGTACTGAAGAGTTGGGTCTGAGGATCCACTATTTATACCTGGTTCCCACTTTGAAGAAGGAAAAGGTTTGGAGGTTTCTACCCTCAAAGGTGTTTGGAACTTCTTGCCTTTCTGCCCTGGCCCCAGCTTGTATGGGAGCACAAAAGACTAGTGTCAAACCTTTTGTGAGTATGCTCAGGTAGAGGGTTTCTGATGCGCAAGTGTGGTAGGTGACAGGACCCCCCTTCATCAAGTCAGAGATGACCCATCCTGCCATCACCTAGTCCCACCCTTTTTCTCACTGTCTGGGAGCAATACACAAAGATCAACTGCCAGCTACACTTGTCAAGTGGCTAGGTTAGGCCTGGGAAGAAGCACTGCCATTTTATATGCACATGTTTCTTAAGTTGCCTTCTTTTTTACACAATGGCTTTTGACACACATTTGCTTGCGTGAAAGTGCAGGATTCGTTTATCTGAATCCACATTGCTTACAAATTCCACTTCATAAGTACACTATCACGATACCTTGAAAATTTAGCACAAGGCCTTAACATACATTGTGCAAATGTTGTTATTTGTTATTTCATCCATAAGGCGGCACGGCTATCACAGGAGAATAAACAATGTTAGCTTGGCTGAAATGTCGACACAGAAGCATGGATATAAACACACACGTATTTCCGTGTTCAAATCAGAGAAACACTCTGCTGTCATTGCGAGGTCGTCGCTGTTATCGGAGTCTCAGCCCAGCTGATTCCTGTTTACCCTCTGAGGGGAGGGATGTCCAACTTGTGACCAAGACGGGGACCTGCATACACTTACCTTCAGGTAATGGGAAGGTAGATCATCCAGTAAAGGATTCTTAGCAGAACACCCGCCCTAGGCAACTAGGTTAGGGAGCGCATAGTAGGAGTATACTATACCCAGTACTAATATGCTAACATTTATATACTGCTTTAGCACAATGCTGGAATTGTTCATTCTTTTCACTGTCCTCATATTGCTAATCACATTTATTTGCTTCTGTCTATTGATCACTGCAGCGCATATATTCCATACAAGAATCACAATGGTTCAATAAATAATGAAACGCCCATCTGTGTATTTCTTGTGTACCTACCCGAGTATGCATGAGTGACGGAGCGAAAAGGTTCTAGATCTGTTACCACAATTTCCTTGGGAAGTCACGATTGTCATGTTCTGAGGTTGCCCAGACCTTTGGCCGCCTTTGTAGGTTTAGGGGTACTGGTGGAGGCACTGTGAGCTAGCAGCACTATCGGACAGAATATCCTGAGGGGGTGTATGGAATTAGTCTAGCTTAGGTATCCAACCAGTAGCTCGTGAGCTACTGTAGCTCTCCAGTTACCTCTGAGTAGCTCACCTGTGAGCAGCCCAGCTTATTAAATTTGAAAGCTTTTGCTTGGTTGAATCAATATACATATAAAAAAATTGAGATTATACAACACTAATAATATTGGACAGAGCGTCCACCCCCCAAAATGGGGGAATGGACGCGGCGCTTAGGGCATGGGCCCCCGTGGACCGGGACTTGCGCGATCTGGTGGGATGCCGGCCTTGGGCGGCCAAAACCGGATCCGGCCCTAACACCTTCCGGCACCTTGCCGCACGATTGGCGGGTGGCCAGAAGTGCGTCATTGCTGGACCCCGTCGCCAGGGTGGCCAGGGTGGGGTATAAAGACCCCGTGCCCTTTGGCCTTGGCCTTTCTTCACCTGGCCATCCCGGCGACGGTGGAGCGGACCGGCGCAGCATTTTCTACGGACCGGCGCAGCACATTAGCGTCTTGAGCTTCGGACTCACATCCTTATTTCCCGCGCTGTTGTCTAGCTTGACGAGGAAGGACTTCACCCCCAGACCTCGAAGCCTCATGTTCGGTCCCCGCTGTCGGGCGACTGCTTGCCGCCACATCCCTTCTGGCAGCATCGCTGCACTGCATGTGCTCAGCTCCTTCCGCTTTTGGCTCCCATCAGGCCGCATTCCGGGCTCCTCTTCTCTTGCGCTATCAGGGGCAATTATCTCCGTGGGCTGGCAGCTTCTGCGGGGCCGCATCTGCGCGACGGAGACCCGGTAATCTTGTCGGAGCCATATCTACGGGGGTGAAGTGCTTGGAGTCACTTGTCCGGTCCAGCCTCCCAGGCCCAGGGTGGCCACAGACGCGCATTGGCAATCCGGTGGCCCCTGGGCCAGGAACGCAGTTCAGGCGGTAAGTGATTCAGCAGTCGGGCGGGCTGGGGAGCAATTGTTTTAAAGTTGTGTGCAGTTTGGATTGGTTTTTATTGATTATAAATATTGGGTTCTTTTTGAGTCACAGTGGGTAATAGGCTTGGTATCTGGCCTTGTTTCAACTAGTGCACAGGGTAGCCCCCTAAGCTTATTGTTGTTGGTCTGATTAGTTTGCCGTGAGTGCTGTGGTTCCTGCATTACTGTTTTCTCGGTCGATTTGGGGCTAGAGACCACGTTGTCAGAGCGCCAAGGAGGGGTGTATGCAGGGATAGAGGCTTAGAGCTGAGGGCACTATATTGGTGTTTCTTTGTGCAAGCTGCTTGTTAAAAAATTAAATTGCTCGGTTTCTGGCCTCGCCCCTTCCTCTGAATTTTGTTATGGCCTCACAGACTAAAGGTGGCCGAGTCGGAAAAAGGAAAGATAAGGACCCAGATTTGGCCCAATTATTGAAATTAGTGTTGACTAAGCTGGATAAGGAAGGTGGGGGGAGAGTCTCCAGAGTCATGCTCGGAGAGGGAGAGTAGCTTTGTAGAGACAGTCCGCCCACGCAGCTCCCATGTACCCCCGCGCGTTGCATTCCCCCAGTCCAGCGCAAGAACAAGAGGGCGATCCCTGCCTCTACCCCTATTGTACCTACGGTTGCTGTGAATGTACCGTTACCAACTACCCTGCCTCCACTGGCCGAGGCCCCGGCAGCATCACAGAATATGGTGCCTTTGAATCCCAGCGCCCCTGTCGTCCTCCCGAGTGCGCTGCAGTGCTCTAGCGCTATTGCCCCCCCACCATCTGAGCAGCAGGGGGCCTGCGCAGCGCTAGAGGCCATCAGGCAAACATTATTATCCTTACCTGGGGGGTCAGCCCGAGGGAGTACTGTTCAATCCTAAACCCCCTCGATAACTCCCTCGCTGGTGCCTGCCCCTCCACCCTCTGCACCCCTCTTTCAACCCGCACAAAATGGGGATCCTGTAGTGCAGGCGCTGCTCTCGGTGGCACAGGTACTTAATAAACTCGCTGCACCACTGCTTAGTGGGAATCCTATTTCCTTGTCAAGCACACCCTGGTCTCTGTCAAACGAGGTCATGGTTGCGATTGCGGATCCGAAGAAGCAGGTTGAGGCTATAGGGTCGGCACGTTCAGGGGTTGCTGGCGGTGGTAGTCCGACAGTATTGTCTGACGCTCAGGCATCTCGGCCGAAAGATTCGCCTTCTGTAGACACAGGTAAGAAACCTGACTCGGGGGAGGGGTGGGGGGGGGAACGGGTGTGGTCGTCAGCCCTGTAGGGAGGCAGGAATCCTTGTTGTCTAGGCCCAGGAAGTTATCTTCGCATGTCCCATCAGAGGTGAAGGAGAAGATTTGGAAGAATGAATTTGTTGATGTGTTTTCCTTAAGGGCAAAGCGAAGGGAATGTGAAGTGAAAGAAAAGGAGGGTAAGGACGTCTCTCCTAGGGAGAAAAAGCCTAAAGTTGAGGAATCTAGCACCAATTGGTTGTTTGGTTTTAATGTGTATATGTCGGTTATGTTAGAAAAGAAACCGGAGGTGGCGACTTCTATGATTTTTTATTCCAACAAAATTTCTGAAAGCGCACCATGTTTATAGGGGGTCAGCTTGGTTGGATTATGACCGGGACTTTAGGTGGACCAGGGTAGAGGATCAGGACATTGGGTGGGACCAGAGAGAGGTTAATGTTTGGCTGGGAAGTGTCAATAATAAGCCCCCTTTTAAACAGCCTTTTCGTCACCAACAGTCAGGCGAGAGAAAGGGCTCATGTTGGGCCTTTAACAGAAAGGTTTGCTCACGCCCCCCGGGATCCTGCAAATACAAGCACAGCTGCTCCTTTTGTGGTCACTCGTCCCACCCAGAGTTCAAGTGCAATAAGAAAACCAAGGACAAGGGGAGGGAGGGAGCCAAATCTTCCAGTTAATACTAGGCTGCCCACCCCTGTTGACATCTTAAAATTGGTCCCTTGGCTGAATGTATATCCGGGCAGCAACACGGCGAAGTTCCTCTATTTGGGTTTTTCTTCAGGTTTCAGGATACCTGTCACGTCAGTTGCGCCAATCCCGTACTGTACCAATTTAGTATCTGCTCACGCACACCCCGAAGTTGTACTTAAAAAGATTGAGAAAGAAGCTTCTTTGGGTAGGGTAGCAGGTGCTTTTTCTACCCCTCCTTTTACAAACTTTGTTTGTTCCCCATTGGGAGTCGTACCCAAAAAGGAGAAGGGTCAGTTTAGATTCATTCATAATTTATCTGCACCCAGAGACGCGTCAGTGAATGAGGCCATTGATCCTCAGTTATGCTCAGTTAGATAAGCGTCTCTTGACCAGGCCCTGGTGATCTTGCGAAAATTAGGCAGGGGTGCCCTTTTGGCGAAAACGGACATAGAATCTGCATTCAGGCTACTACCGGTCCACCCTGCCGATTACCACCTTCTTGGTTTTCAATTTGGAGGTGCCTTTCACCACAATAAATGTATGTCCATGGGTTGTAGCATGTCTTGCACCTATTTTGAATAATTTAGTTCCCTGTTGCAATGGATATGTACTTCAGCCACAGGCCATGGTGACATAATCCATTACCTTGATGACTTCTTGCTTTTGGGGCCCCCGAGGTCTGACGTGTGCGCTAGGGCACTAGAGACCTTGACTTCTTTCTTTAAGGAATTCAGGGTGCCTATCGCTCCGGATAAGACAGTGGGTCCTTCGACTTGCCGTACATTCCTGGGGATTGAGATTGACACAGTAGCAGGGGAATGTCGCCTCCCAGCGGAGAAGGTTCAGGCCTTCCGCCAGTCCATTGACACTGTATTGGCATCCAAGAAAGTGACTCTCCATCAATTGCAGGTGCTGGTGGGCCAATTGAATTTCGCGCTACAGATTATTCCGATGGCTCGTGCCTTTTCACGGTTCATTGCCAGGTCCATGTCTGGTCTTAAGGAGAGGCATCATCATACCCGGCTGTCTAGTGAAGTTAGGGAAGACATAAAAATTTGGCGGGCCTTCTTGCAGCAATTTAATGGCTCTGTGTTGTGGCCCTCTCACCCGATTCCTAGTACGGAGTTGGGCCTTTTCACTGATGCTGCTGGCAGCATTGGATTTGGGGCAATTTTGGGCTCCGATTGGTGCAGGGGCGAGTGGCCCGGGTCATGGCACGACTGCGGCACCACAAAGAATGTTGCCTTTCTTGAGCTCTTTCCTATCATAGTGGCTGTAACCATCTGGAGGGAGGCCCTCAGGAATAGGAGTGTTATTTTTTGGTCAGATAATATGGCAGTAGTTGAGGCGATTAATAGACAGGGGGCGTCCTGCCAAGGGGTGCTACGATTATTGAAGCATCTGATTTTACTGTGTCTGAAAGCCAACATCTCCTTCCGGGCCAAGCATGTACCTGGCATTCGTAACAATGCTGCCTATGCCTTATCTCGTTCCAAACTACAGGAATTTAGTTGTTTTTACCTGCAGGCTGCAGTGGAGATGACAGAGTTCCCTTCATATCTGTGGAGGATTGGAGTCGAGCCTTACCGGATTTAGTCGCAGCTTCGCTGGCAAAGCGCACCAGAGTGTCTTACAAGAAGTGTTTCGCAAACTATAGGTCTTTCTTACTGGCGCAGGAGGTCCCTCTCGCTTTTGACCAGGGCACTATATGTCTATTTTTAGGCGAATTGAGAAGGCAGGGCAGGACTGTATCCTGTGCTCTGGCCCACTTGTCGGCCATTCGGTTTTTTGCAAGAATTCAAGGTGCAGCTGCCTTGCAGTCATTTTTCCTCATCCAAAAGGCATTGGCAGGGTGGGCTAGGACAGAGGGTGTGGGGGTTGACACGAGGCGTCCCCTTAATGCACAATTGCTGGGTCGTCTGTTAACTGTCCTCCATAAAACCTGTGCGTCCCCTTACGAAAATACACTCTTCGCCGCAGCATTCACGGTGGCCTTTTATGGCGCATTCCGGGTTTGCGAATTGGTGGGGTTTGCACGTAACGATTTTGCGGGGGGCCTTCAATGGTCTGACGTACTGTTGGACACGGACTCCTGGACCATAGCGTTGCGAAGGTCCAAAACTGATCAGGAAGGGAAGGGAGCACTGATCAAGCTCAGGGTGGCCCCAGGGTCGCACATTTGCCCTATTGCACGGATGGGGTCCTATTTGGCCAGTCGCCCCTGCGTAGAATCTTCGGCCTTGTTCCTCCACTTGAACGGGGACGCCCTTTCCAAATACCAATTCACGGCAGTGATGCCAGCTGCCCTAAGAGAGGTTGGTATTAATCCGAAGGATTATTCGTCCCACTCTTTTAGAATAGGTGCTGCAACGGAGTCGGCTGGAGCGGGAATGTCAGTTGTTGAGGTAAAAAGATTGGGTCCTCCAAATCTTATAAGCGTTATATTCGGCCTGACTTGCAATAAAAACTAGTGCCTGGGAATTTTGTGCCCGGTCCATGCATATTCATGTGTGTTTTGTCTTTCCCTCTTTTTAGTAGGATGCCATCCAAGGTCGTGTGGGTGATGGGTCACTCCTTTGTCCGCCGGGCGGCCTACAGGTTGCAACTGCTCCGTGGACCGAAGCCTTTTGTCCTGCGTGACGTGGCATTCCGATGGTGTGGGATTGGCGGTCTGCACATCTCACAGCTGCAACGGTTAATTCAGGTGGTTAAGGGTTGTGAGGGACTCCAGTCCCCGGATCTCATCGTGGTTCACCTTGGAGGTAATGATTTGGCGAGGTTAGGCCGTAAAAGACTCAAGGAGGCCATTTTGCTGGAGTTCGCACAACTGGGTAGAGCCTTTCCTGGGGCCGCCATTGCATGGTCACACATGGTGCCATGACGGAATTGGGGGAAGGACATAAAATCCAGGACATTGAATGTGTCGGTGAGACGTTTGAACACTGAGATGTCAAGATTGTGTCTGGGCCCAGGCCGCCTTTGGAATGTACCACACAAACTCCTCAGGGGTGGGGACATGTTCCACGAGGATGGTGTTCATCTTTCGGATGCTGGGACGGATGTCTTCATCAGGGACATTTGTGTATTTACTCAGCGGATGTTTTGTGGTGGGGAGGGCTAAGGACCTGGGGCCCCTGGTCGCCCTCGTGGCGGGGTCTAGATTACATAAGTCCCCCCCCACCAGTTAGCAGGGGGGGTAGGGTCCTTCGGGAGCAGTCCCCTCTCCCCTCAGGACAGTACCAAGGGGTAAGGTTAGGCAGCCCTGGGCCAACCAGAGGATGTACACCAGCTTGCGGGCTAGGTCGCACAGTTAAATCTCGAGGGGTCGGCACGGGGTGCCCTGCTCCTGCCCACCTTTTCCACAGCCCCTGGGGAGCTTGGTGTTCGGGGGCGGTGCCCATTGTAAGGACAAGGGTACAGAGGGCATGGGATCACCCCTCGCTGATGCAGGTGGTTGCACCTTGTGTGGTCCAATGGTGTTCATGATTGCGAGGTGCCCCTTGGGGAAAAGTCTGGATACTGTTATTCAATTTTTCACAGGAAGTTATTGTGTTGATGGTTTGTTCTCCTCATGATTTGACACTTGTTATATGATTGATTTACTTATAATTTTTATGATCTCTATGCATCTTTTCTTGTATTGAATTTTATCAGAGTTTCAGAAACTGCGTTATGTTAATGTAGAATAAAATGATCCACTAACTAAAATTACTGTGTGTCCTGTTGGTAAATCGTTTGGGTGGTGTTGGAGTCCGGTCATATCGGGGGCTCCGGGTCCTATAGCAGCTCTCAATGTGCGTTTCATTGAACATAAGTAGCTCTCAGTACAGAAAAGGTTGAAGACCCCTAGCACCATCCCAAAGGTTATGTTGTACATACATACAGTTCCTATTGAGAAAGTGGAAACCGTACGACAAACCTAGTCATATGACCAAGGATACAGGCTTCAGGCATCAAATGGTTGGGACAAGAAAATGCCAGCTCTCTAAAAGTGGCATTTTCAGAATTGTGACTTAAAATCTGACTTTACCATTAAAGAGGGGTTTAAATTATAATTCTTTAGACACCAAATTCGATATTCCTACCTGCTCCCAAAAGAAAGTAATCACTTATTAAATGTGATAATTTAACCCAATGTTATTCTATGGGAGAGTAAGGCCTTGAGGTAGAAAAAAATGAATTTAAGAGTTTTTCACTACCTATACATGTAAAAGTTAAAAGTACATGTCCAACTTTTTAAATAAACTGCACCCTGCCCATGGGCTGTTTAGGGCCTACCCTAGGGGTGACATATGTATTAAAAAGGAATGTTAGACCTTGCAAAAGCTTTGATTTGCTAGGTCGAAATGGCAGTGTAAAACTGCACACAGGCTGCAATGGTAGGCCTGAGATTTATATGCTACTTAAGTGGTTGGCCTTATCAGCGCTGTAGGCTTACTAGCAGCTTTTAATTTACAGGCCCTGGGTACATGTAGTACCACTTTACTAGGGACTTACAAGTAAATTAAATGTGCCAATTGGGTGTTAGCAAATTTCACCATATTTAAATGAGAGAGCACAAGCGCTTTAGCTCTGCCTAGCAATGGTAAGGTGCACAGAGTCCTAAGGCCACAAAAACGAGATCAGCAAAAGTGTGTTAAGTATTGCATTCCAAGCTGAGCCAGCCTATCCAGTGGTACTCGGGAGATCCGTGCTAGTGTCACGTGGTCTGCACTAGTAGCCGGTGTCTCCTCGCGGGTGCTGCGTCTCTCATCACAGTGCTCGCGCTCTGAACCGGAAAACTCATTGAAGGAAACGCGTGTTAAGTCTTCAGAAGGCGCAGCCACACTGCCACTGCTCCTAAACTGGGATTAATGAGCCCTGGGGGATGGTATTAGAAACCATTGAAATTAATTTCCCAGGCTGTCACTTGGCGCCTCACATCCCTGGAGTGTGCTCAACAAGCGGAACTGATAAGCACAACCTTAACAAAGTCTTCCATGCTAATGGCTTTCTCCCGCCTCACCTTCGCCTCACGCGCGTGCGCGCGCGCACAAGCACGCGCCGCGCACCCGCAAGGATTCAATTAATGAGCAGTGACTAAGGTATTAAAACTCGGGTTTTTTATTCCCCGAGAGAAACATTAGTCAGACTTCGCAACAGGATTTCTAAAGAGGTAATTTCTTTGGTGTGCTTCTGTTGGGTGAGATAACGTAATTAGGGAGCTACCTCTTGTTTAAATTTGCAGAAAAAAAATACTTTCCTTCTTCCAGTGTAGTCAGTTTTTCCTTGTGTTATTGAAATAAATGTTTGATGCTTTTTTTTTTTTAAGTTCGTTGGCGTTTCTTGCGAAGAGATCGTACTGTTAGGTCAACATGGGAAAAATAGTCCTCAGAAAGGCAAATCACCCTCACCCTGCGCCAGGGTTTAATGCACAAATGTGCAACACGTTCACGCGCAGCACTGTGCACAAGGGGGGAGTTCTTACAGGGGTGGTCAGTCGGCATTAAAATGCCGCACGGCTTTCCCCATGACGATTCTGCAAGACCTTGGATGCAGAAGACCCTGCATTTGATTGGTTGGCGCTCCTCCATGGCTCTCTGACCTCAAAATGCAGGGATAGGTGTTAAGAAAGGGCCCTCCTCGAGGATTTGGTAAATAGGAAAATATGGGGTAATATATTGCATTATTTTATGACAGGAACTGAGTCTGTTGTGGGTGGACTGGTGATGTTGTGTTTGTTTGGCAGTGTGCGTTTATGAAGTGGGCTGTGTGGGGGTAGTCTTGGCAGGCGCCCATTGGACTGAAAGGGCTTCAGCTCTCCACACCCTCGTCGTGTGTGTCAGCCCGGGCTGAGACAGCTTCCCGGGCACGCACACAGCCGCACCCGAGTACATCACAGGTCTTTAAAAGACCATTTGCTTGTTAACGAGGCTTTGTTGTTTTTTCACCCCTTCTTAGAGCCCCTGCATCTCCACTCTGCCTATTGCTGGAAGAATTAGCCCCCCCCCCACCGAAATCTGGCTCTAGTTGCGCCTCTGAGTCCTGGTGTCCAGTGTGAGCCGCAGTAATGGTCCAGTCGAGTTCCAGCTGCACTTATGCACGGCGTGAGGAAGAGAGGAGTAAGACAGACTCCCTTAAAGTTAATAACGTCTGTTTGGGTCACATGGGTGTTGGATGACATAGTGGATTTGGTGACATGTAACTAAGTTGGTTCTGTGTTACAAGTTGTAAAAAAAAAAAAAAGCATTGGGAAAGTTATTAGGCCAGGCCCTGGCAAGAGTGGAAGGTGGAATCATTTATTTTGTTTATAGCAAAAAATATACACTATGCAAAAAATGGAAAAGTATAACAAATAGAAAAATAAAAAAGGAAAGCAATAGTCTCTAGCACTGACGGGCACTCTATTTCGACAGCTGGGTACATGTGATCAGTCACTCAATGCAAGACAGCAAACCGATGAAAGGGGTTGCCCTGTGCTGTATGTTGTGGTGGGCGAAAGGAAAATGGAATGGTACTTGAACAGACCAATAGGTGAAAATGGATGACCAAAGGCCAGGTATGTATGTAAGTATTTTTAAACATGAGGCTAAAGAGACAGCATAGCTAAAACTAGCTCTTGGCCATACTTAATAACTAATTTTTGAGTATTAAGTTAATAACATAAAAAAAATTAATGAAAACAAGTAATAATACATTTAAAAACTGTCAAAGTGGTAAGGGAACCGACCACCCTCTCTCATTCTGCCTCCGCTCTCATAATCTCCCTCCAAAGTATCTTATCCATATAATATCCATATCCAAAGTAACTAATTAATATATCAGACCATTTTTCTGTCTCTCATCCTGCACACCCCAAGCCTCTCAAAGCTGCAAACTGCCAACATTAACCAGAAGAATTCATGTGCCAAGTACTGAAGGTAAGAAAGCGTAGACACTGCGTACATACATTTTCTCATGCATGCGTTCTTTGACATTATGTTGTTTAGAGATGGAAAACACAGATAATCACATGCTTGTTTAACATGTTAGAGTTTACCACTCACTCTCCTTATGTGGAGGATGTCGGGTCATTTTAGGCTTCAATGAAATTTGAATTACACCAGCAATGTTTTCGTAGTTCCTCATTTCTTCATTACACACTGTTGTGCAATTTTTACAGATGATGGAATGCATCATGCAGAAAATGTGTGGCTGAAAGATATTATGCTAAAACTATACTGTCAAAACCAACAATTGATGGACAGAATGCAGAACAATGTCATACATTCACCCCAGTACAGAGATCTGGGCCTAAATCCATCGTTTTTTTGCTCACCATGCCATTCCAGTTTGAACCCAGCCATATGCAAATCAGTCTTGACCCTGTGCCCTATGGGAACAGTCCAGACCGAACTGCCAGGCCAGGTCCTCCCTGGACTGGAAAAAAGCATCCTAGGACCGGTTTCGGGGTTTCACCCCTCTTCAGCCAGGATAGCTTGACTCCAGCGGCATGGAGAGCACGGGACCCACGTCTGGGCATACCCGTCCCACTCGGGGGTGACAAATGCAAAAACAACAATTGATGGACAGAATGCAGAACAATGTCATACATTCACCCCAGTACAGAGATCTGGGCCTAAATCCATGGTTTTTTTGCTCACCATGCCATTCCAGTTTGAACCCAGCCATATGCAAATCAGTCTTGACCCTGTGCCCTATGGGAACAGTCCAGACCGAACTGCCAGGCCAGGTCCTCCCTGGACTGGAAACAAGCATCCTAGGACCGGTTTTGGGGTTTCACCCCTCTTCAGCCAGGATAGCTTGACTCCAGCGGCATGGAGAGCACGGGACCCACGTCTGGGCATACCCGTCCCACTCGGGGTGACAAATGCAAAAACAACAATTGATGGACAGAATGCAGAACAATGTCATACATTCACCCCAGTACAGAGATCTGGGCCTAAATCCATCGTTTTTGCTCACCATGCCATTCCAGTTTGAACCCAGCCATATGCAAATCAGTCTTGACCCTGTGCCCTGTGGGAACAGTCCAGACCGAACTGCCAGGCCAGGTCCTCCCTGGACTGGAAACAAGCATCCTAGGACCGGTTTCGGGGTTTCACCCCTCTTCAGCCAGGATAGCTTGACTCCAGCGGCATGGAGAGCACGGGACCCACGTCTGGGCATACCCGTCCCACTCGGGGTGACAAATGCAAAAACAACAATTGATGGACAGAATGCAGAACAATGTCATACATTCACCCCAGTACAGAGATCTGGGCCTAAATCCATCGTTTTTTTGCTCACCATGCCATTCCAGTTTGAACCCAGCCATATGCAAATCAGTCTTGACCCTGTGCCCTATGGGAACAGTCCAGACCGAACTGCCAGGCCAGGTCCTCCCTGGACTGGAAACAAGCATCCTAGGACCGGTTTCGGGGTTTCACCCCTCTTCAGCCAGGATAGCTTGACTCCAGCGGCATGGAGAGCACGGGACCCACGTCTGGGCATACCCGTCCCACTCGGGGTGACAAATGCAAAAACAACAATTGATGGACAGAATGCAGAACAATGTCATACATTCACCCCAGTACAGAGATCTGGGCCTAAATCCATCGTTTTTTGCTCACCATGCCATTCCAGTTTGAACCCAGCCATATGCAAATCAGTCTTGACCCTGTGCCCTATGGGAACAGTCCAGACCGAACTGCCAGGCCAGGTCCTCCCTGGACTGGAAACAAGCATCCTAGGACCGGTTTCGGGGTTTCACCCCTCTTCAGCCAGGATAGCTTGACTCCAGCGGCATGGAGAGCACGGGACCCACGTCTGGGCATACCCGTCCCACTCGGGGTGACAAATGCAAAAACAACAATTGATGGACAGAATGCAGAACAATGTCATACATTCACCCCAGTACAGAGATCTGGGCCTAAATCCATCGTTTTTTGCTCACCATGCCATTCCAGTTTGAACCCAGCCATATGCAAATCAGTCTTGACCCTGTGCCCTATGGGAACAGTCCAGACCGAACTGCCAGGCCAGGTCCTCCCTGGACTGGAAACAAGCATCCTAGGACCGGTTTCGGGGTTTCACCCCTCTTCAGCCAGGATAGCTTGACTCCAGCGGCATGGAGAGCACGGGACCCACGTCTGGGCATACCCGTCCCACTCGGGGTGACAAATGCAAAAACAACAATTGATGGACAGAATGCAGAACAATGTCATACATTCACCCCAGTACAGAGATCTGGGCCTAAATCCATCGTTTTTTTGCTCACCATGCCATTCCAGTTTGCACCCAGCCATATGCAAATCAGTCTTGACCCTGTGCCCTATGGGAACAGTCCAGACCGAACTGCCAGGCCAGGTCCTCCCTGGACTGGAAACAAGCATCCTAGGACCGGTTTCGGGGTTTCACCCCTCTTCAGCCAGGATAGCTTGACTCCAGCGGCATGGAGAGCACGGGACCCACGTCTGGGCATACCCGTCCCACTCGGGGTGACAAATGCAAAAACAACAATTGATGGACAGAATGCAGAACAATGTCATACATTCACCCCAGTACAGAGATCTGGGCCTAAATCCATCGTTTTTTGCTCACCATGCCATTCCAGTTTGAACCCAGCCATATGCAAATCAGTCTTGACCCTGTGCCCTATGGGAACAGTCCAGACCGAACTGCCAGGCCAGGTCCTCCCTGGACTGGAAACAAGCATCCTAGGACCGGTTTCGGGGTTTCACCCCTCTTCAGCCAGGATAGCTTGACTCCAGCGGCATGGAGAGCACGGGACCCACGTCTGGGCATACCCGTCCCACTCGGGGTGACAAATGCAAAAACAACAATTGATGGACAGAATGCAGAACAATGTCATACATTCACCCCAGTACAGAGATCTGGGCCTAAATCCATCGTTTTTTGCTCACCATGCCATTCCAGTTTGAACCCAGCCATATGCAAATCAGTCTTGACCCTGTGCCCTATGGGAACAGTCCAGACCGAACTGCCAGGCCAGGTCCTCCCTGGACTGGAAACAAGAATCCTAGGACCGGTTTCGGGGTTTCACCCCTCTTCAGCCAGGATAGCTTGACTCCAGCGGCATGGAGAGCACGGGACCCACGTCTGGGCATACCCGTCCCACTCGGGGTGACAAATGCAAAAACAACAATTGATGGACAGAATGCAGAACAATGTCATACATTCACCCAGGACAGAGATCTGGGCCTAAATCCATCGTTTTTTTGCTCACCATGCCATTCCAGTTTGAACCCAGCCATATGCAAATCAGTCTTGACCCTGTGCCCTATGGGAACAGTCCAGACCGAACTGCCAGGCCAGGTCCTCCCTGGACTGGAAACAAGCATCCTAGGACCGGTTTCGGGGTTTCACCCCTCTTCAGCCAGGATAGCTTGACTCCAGCGGCATGGAGAGCACGGGACACACGTCTGGGCATACCCGTCCCACTCGGGGTGACAAATGCAAAAACAACAATTGATGGACAGAATGCAGAACAATGTCATACATTCACCCCAGTACAGAGATCTGGACCTAAATCCATCGTTTTTTTGCTCACCATGCCATTCCAGTTTGAACCCAGCCATATGCAAATCAGTCTTGACCCTGTGCCCTATGGGAACAGTCCAGACCGAACTGCCAGGCCAGGTCCTCCCTGGACTGGAAACAAGCATCCTAGGACCGGTTTCGGGGTTTCACCCCTCTTCAGCCAGGATAGCTTGACTCCAGCGGCATGGAGAGCACGGGACCCACGTCTGGGCATACCCGTCCCACTCGGGGTGACAAATGCAAAAACAACAATTGATGGACAGAATGCAGAACAATGTCATACATTCACCCCAGTACAGAGATCTGGGCCTAAATCCATCGTTTTTTTGCTCACCATGCCATTCCAGTTTGAACGCAGCCATATGCAAATCAGTCTTGACCCTGTGCCCTATGGGAACAGTCCAGACCGAACTGCCAGGCCAGGTCCTCCCTGGACTGGAAACAGCATCCTAGGACCGGTTTCGGGGTTTCACCCCTCTTCAGCCAGGATAGCTTGACTCCAGCGGCATGGAGAGCACGGGACCCACGTCTGGGCATACCCGTCCCACTCGGGGTGACAAATGCAAAAACAACAATTGATGGACAGAATGCAGAACAATGTCATACATTCACCCCAGTACAGAGATCTGGGCCTAAATCCATCGTTTTTTGCTCACCATGCCATTCCAGTTTGAACCCAGCCATATGCAAATCAGTCTTGACCCTGTGCCCTATGGGAACAGTCCAGACCGAACTGCCAGGCCAGGTCCTCCCTGGACTGGAAACAAGCATCCTAGGACCGGTTTCGGGGTTTCACCCCTCTTCAGCCAGGATAGCTTGACTCCAGCGGCATGGAGAGCACGGGACCCACGTCTGGGCATACCCAACTATACTGTCGGCATGTGCTGGGTATTTTACGTGAAGTACACGGCAAACAAAACTTTGCTCTAAAACCTTTATTACACTACATTTTTATGCAATTTTAGGAAATTTCATGAAGGTAAATTATGTGATGTCACACACCCCATGTCTTTAGTGACGTCCTAGAGTGCTGCCTGGAACTGAAAGCAGTGCATTCTTGCTCGTTTTTGTACCCGTAAGTTAAGAGAATGCCTTTTGGCAGTATGGCATTTGAGCACAGAATATTCAAAGGAACTATGAGTTCCCAATTTTGATAGAAAGTGCCTCAGGGTCACCTTTAATACTGAATCTGCACCAAATTCAGACAAACCTTGTGGTGGAGTGCTAGAAGTCAGTTAGGGATAGTTTAGACCACATTTCTGTAATTGCAGAACGGCTGAGTGTTATTTAGGCCTAAGTGAACTCGCCCCACAATGGCCCATTTATTTTTTATAGACTTACCCAATTGAAATGCGGCACTTTCAAACTTTTGCGGGTCGATTTGCGGTTACAGCAATATTCCACAAACATGATATGTGATTATGGAGTTGTCATCTCTTCCTCTCAGAATTGACCATTTCTAAAGGATGGGGAGAGCAACCATGTGCAAAGCAGTGCGTTACCTAGTTTCTTTTCTGTGGTATCCACAACGGAGAAGATTGGCCCCTGCAGGGCCACAGGCCTTGTGTTTTGTAATAACAGCTCTGCATGGGTTAGCAGACAACTGAAAGCAGTCCCACATGTCTTTTCTATTTAGTTATAGTACTGTGTAACTTTTTATTTTAAAGTTCCTTATACTGCCATAGACATAGAAGAAAGAACAATAGTAGAAAGACTAATGCGTCTTTACTGGCAGGAGCAAGGCGGATATATTGCAAAATGTGAAATGTTTTTGCTAGCATGTGCGTACATTCAGCACCCGAGTGAGATTGGAGGGCTGGAACAGAGAGCATGGAGTGATAAGGAGAACCGAAGGCGTTAGTCTCAGAAAAGAGGACAGCTTCTGCGGAATAAGAGGGGTGAAACTAGATTGTAGCTTGAAAGAGGGGAGGCAAAGAGTTGAAGATAGAGAAAGCATTTCAACATTTTGGACAGATGGAGTAGGAGAACATGTTCCTAAATTTTGCTGGATAAGTGGATTTGTAGGTAAGGTCTCTTGGCAAGTGGGAGGATTGGTTTGTAAAACCAGGATAAAAAGTGTCCTTGCAAGAGGGTACAAAATTCAGTAAGGAAGGAAAGAAGGAGCGCGTGGATTGATGTGGTGTTGGCTCTATAGAAATCATAAATATATTAGGGTTCAGAGATGGGGCAGAGAGTGGAATGTTGGCGGTGCAGAGGTGAGAGAGCGGGGAGAGTTATCAAAAGACATATGTGAGTGGGCAATTTTAGAGTCGCTCAAGTATGCAAAGTTACCTTTAATTATACTCCAGTGAGAGATGGGATCCCTGGTAGGAGGAGTGAACATTTTTCTAGAAGAGAGGAGGGATCGGGTGTGGAAGCATTGAAATGTTAACTTAGTACACATGGCGGAGAGGAGGTATGAGTGGTAGGAGGAAGGAAATGTTAATTCTATATGGAGGGTTAAGAGGATGATTAGTGGGAGGCGGAGTGAAAAGTTATTCTAATGTGGAAAAGTGAGAGGATAAATCAAGGGTATGAGGAGTGAATAATTAATCCAAAATAGAGTAGTGAGAGACGTAATCTGAGGTAGGAGGTGTGAAAAGTTAATCTAGGAAGAATGATCAGGGGTAGGAGAAGTGTTTAGTAAAGTTAATCCAGAATTCAGGAGTGAGAGGAGGGATCCGGTGTAGGAAGTGTGACATGTTAATTTAGAATGGATGCATGAGAGAATGATCAGGGCGAGGAGAGGTGCACAATAATGTTAATCTAGAATTCAGGAATGAGAGGAGGCATCAGGGGAAGGAGGAGGGAAATGTTAACAAGAATGGAGGAGGAGAGGAAGGGTCAGGGAAGGAGAAGTGAAAAATAAATCTAGAATTGAGAACAGGTGACGGAAGTGTGGGAAAGAGAATGAATCAGATAAGATCTTCCAACAACAAGCACCACTTTTAGATAGATGCCCGTAGAGTTACTAACGCACTTGCGCAGCTATTGTGTGGTTGTCTACCCTCTCCCAGACCACATAACCTAGGGGAGAGTTACTACCACTGTTCCCTAGAACGTGCGCGGGTGCGCGCCCGCGCACTGAGGTCACCCCGAGCGCGCAGTGTCCCAATTGTAGCGCGCACACACGCAACACAGCCCGTAAGTCCGATCGCGCCCCCGTTTTTAAAACGCGAGCAGCGAGAAAAGCGGCAATTTCCTGGTTGTACGAGGCAGAGCTGGAGACAACGGAGGAGAGGACACAGCCGAGCGTCAGGAAAGTGTCTCCCTTATGTCCTGGATGGTTAGGGAGGGCTCGGGTTTACGAGCAAGTGGCGCCTGCACTTGCCGCATTTTTCTCAATAGTGCACGCCAGCGGGCAGTTTGTGGGCCTTTGTGAAAGTATTCATGTTAATTGCAGCGCCGTCATGCGCTGCAATTAACATGAATACTTACAAAGGCCCTAAACTGCCCGCTAGCATGCACTATTAGGAAAAGTAATGCGGCAATCTAAAGCGAGACATGTTCTTTCAGATGATTCTGAAAGAACACGTCGTGTTTGACTCTGCATTCCTTTGCTAATAGTGGGCATCTGCGGGGCTGAATGTGGGCCTTTGAAATAGTTTTCATGCTGATTGCAGTGCACACGGGCGCTGCAATTAACAAGAATACTATCTCAAAGGCCCACATTCAGCCCCGCAGCTGCCCACTATTAGCAAAGGAATGCAGTCATACACAACGTGTGCTTTCAGAATCATCTGAAAGCACACGTCGTATTTGACCCTGCAGTCTTTAGCTAATAGTGGGCAGCTGCGGGGCTGAATGTGGGCCTTTGAGATAGTATTCTTGTTAATTGCAGCGCCCGTGTGCACTGCAATTAGCATGAAAACTATTTCAAAGGCCCACATTCAACCCCGCACTATTAGCAAAGCGAATGCAGGGTGAAACACAACTTGTGCTTTCAGAATCACATGTCGTGTTTGACCCTGCATTTCTTTTGTTAAAAGTGCGTGGCTGAATGTGGGCCTTTGAGATAGTATTCTTGTTAATTGCAGTGCACACGGGCGCTGCAATTAACACGATTATATCTCAAAGGCCCACATTCAACCCGCAGCTGCCCACTAGTAGGAAAAGGAATGTAGCAAATGTAACGCAGGACGTGTGCTTCATAGCTGCCAAGGTTTCAGATTGCCATGTGGGACATTTTCATATGTTTGTGTAATATGAGTGACATTTTAAGGATCATGAGTACATAGCTGCCAGGGTTTCAGATTGCTATGTGTGACATTTTCATATGTTTGTGTAATATGAGTGACATTTTAAGGATCATGAGTACATAGCTGCCAGGGTTTCAGATTGCTATGTGTGACATTTTCATATGTTTGTGTAATATGAGTGACATTTTAAGGATCATGAGTACATAGCTGCCAGGGTTTCAGATTGCTATGTGTGACATTTTCATATGTTTGTGTTATATGAGTGACATTTTAAGGATCATGAGTACATAGCTGCCAGGGTTTCAGATTGCTATGTGTGACATTTTCATATGTTTGTGTAATATGAGTGACATTTTAAGGATCATGAGTACATAGCTGCCAAGGTTTCAGATTGCTATGTGTGACATTTTCATATGTTTGTGTAATATGAGTGACATTTTAAGGATCATGAGTACATAGCTGCCAGGGTTTCAGATTGCTATGTGTGACATTTTCATATGTTTGTGTAATATGAGTGACATTTTAAGGATCATGAGTACATAGCTGCCAAGGTTTCAGATTGCTATGTGTGACATTTTCATATGTTTGTGTAATATGAGTGACATTTTAAGGATCATGAGTACATAGCTGCCAGGGTTTCAGATTGCTATGTGTGACATTTTCATATGTTTGTGTAATATGAGTGACATTTTAAGGATCATGAGTACATAGCTGCCAAGGTTTCAGATTGCTATGTGTGACATTTTCATATGTTTGTGTAATATGAGTGACATTTTAAGGATCATGAGTACATAGCTGCCAAGGTTTCAGATTGCTATGTGTGACATTTTCATATGTTTCAGTGTAATATGAGTGACATTTTCTCACAAGCAAAATCAACACACTAAAATTCACGGTTTAACAACCGCCACGGCAAACAGCTAAGGGGCATTAATTTGGGTGCAAGAGAGGCTGAGGGGGACACATAGCCGGGCAGCAGCGGAGTGAGCAAGGGCGCTGTATTATTGCAAGTACGTTGCACAGTTCGTGAAAACTTTCGACCACTAGAAACTGTGAGGTGGACTCTTTTTCATGACATTTACAAACTCACTAAATCATAGGTCTTGACTAAGTTCCCCTTCATTTCCCCTTTGAGTCCAAACACAAATTCGGTGCAAGGCGACATTATTGATGCATTCGCATGCACAAGGCATAAGTAGAAACAGGGCCGGCTTTAGCAATGGTGGCGCCCTGTGCGACAATGTTTTGTGGCGCCCCCCAATGACCACCTCCGCCACAGATTCCCACACTACCACCATTTGACAGTGCTCCTCAAGTCTCAATAACCACTGTCTCTTAGATTAATTTCGATTTATAGCACGACTCATACCAGTTTAAGGTGTCAGAACACTTTAGATCACACACACATTGCACAGAGACAATCCCATGTGTAAATGAGTGTATAGGAAATGTTACATAAGACAAAGGCCTACAAGGTGTAGGAGTAAAATGTCATCCATTCTGGTAGGCAGTATAGTTTGAGACTTTGGTCTTGAAAAATACAAATTCAGAATTTAAAAATGTTACACCAATGTTGGGGGTTTTCCTAAATAATAAGAATTGATTTCTACATAAATGAACCATTTTTGCAATATTAGGATAACAAAAGACTGGCAAAAAACACACATAGCTCTTAACACATTCCTTGCAGTTTGCATGCAGCTCTTTGATGACAGTGAATATATTAGGATTTTAACTTATACAAGTAACAACAGGATCTCTCTGCCAAAAGCGGTAACCCATTGACCAATTTATATTTTATGCACTTTGTGATATGAATGGGACACGTTATTTGCAGCAGACATATTAACCCTCTGCACTACAAGTCAACATTTCTTAGACAAAGCTCCGGTCTCTCTCCAGGAAGAACATTAATCAGATGAGTTATCTTGAGATTTTTATTGCTGGAACTAAGAACTCGGCACCAGCTGCCTCTAAAACAATAAACATGGCACCCCCACCCCAAGTCAGCACCCGGTGCGATGGCACCGATCGCACCACCCCAGAGCCGGCCCTGAGTAGAAACACTCATTTTGGCATTGAAATGCCCACACATGGGAAGGCATGGCCGGCAAGATGTCGACAAGAAGTGCTTCATCCTGGACACAAAACTGTAATTTTTAATCCAACGCTGAATCCTGCAGTCCCCGCCACCTGGGTTAGGACAGAGAGCCGAAGAGGGGGCTAACGGCAGAAACAAAGTTGTGCGAGGCCTGCAGCAAGGCACTGGTGCGGAGGCCCCTGAGGAGAAGACTCTGAAGTGGAGGCTGCGTGAAGGAGGGCTGACCCAGTGGAGGGCGGTGTCTTTTTGCGGGGGTGCCCTGGGGGCTGAAGAGCCCCTGGCGAGAACCGGCTTCGCTGCGGTCAAGACAGGCGATCGGCCATAACACAGGGGCCTGCCTGGATCACCCCGAGGGTTCTGGTAATTGCCAGCCGGGGGACGTGTTTGCAATGAGGCGGCATTGGAGGCAGCCAGACTGCAGCATAAGAGGAGAGGGTGCCTGGAGGGGTTCTGCTGGCGCCACTGGTGGAGAAAGTGGGCTGTGGGAGCAAGATTTGAGATATAGAAAGACAATACAATATTCACCAGTGCAGGAATAATGTTAAATACTGTTAAATGTTGTCTCCGCTTCAGATATAGGAATGTTACTGCAAAAGGTCAAAGGGAGCACCCCTCGCATGTTAAAGTCTTTGTTCGCTCTCCACGGGAGGGGGCACAGAGTCAGTGACTGGCGGCCCTGCCCTCTGGCTCCGCCGGCGTACAACTGGGGCACTGATCACCCCGCTAAAGAGCTAGCTGGATCAATAAAAATCATACACTCGTGATTAGATATAGATTAGGCTGAAGTAGGGAATGTTTTCAACTCCAAGGCACGTTTTTTTCTCTAAATACCATGAGCTTAAGTATGCATATTTATTAAAAACATGCATCTTAAAAGCGAGCACACTTACCAACAAGCACTGACGCGCCTATTTTACCAGAGCTTTGCCCTCTCTCGAATCATAGAAACCAGAGTCCTCCTGGCCACAACGAATGACTCCCTCAGCAAACGTGCCACCCGGGCTGCATTCAGACTCAGCAGCTGCACAGGTGCGTGCTCTGGACTCCAGCGGCCGCCACGGGTCCGTGGGATTGGGTCTCGGCGGTGGCAGGGGGATCATTCATGATTATGCTTAAATTACTGCGCTGCGGTGGAAGCACTGCCGTGGCATTGTCACGTCCAGCGTAATGCCGCACGCAGCCATGGGGATTACTTCCTATTTTAACTAATACATTGTAGCCAGCAGCCCGCAAAGCCTACCAGGAGCAGCGCTCTCGCACAGGCCTGCTGCCACTCCAGTTTCAGCATAGCGGCGTTATGGCTTGACAGCCAAGGCTGAAATGCGTTAGTCTAACACCTGATGCGTGGTCCTTGGCGTGGCTGTGAGTAACACTTTCTCGCCAGCAAAATCAAGCCATAAAGAGGAGGGAAACGTATATAGAAATTACATGCATAGCTGTCAAGGTTTCACATTGCTCTGTGTGAACTTTTCATGATTTCAGTGTAATTATTAGTGTAATTTCAACAACTATGAGTGACGCTTTATTTCCAGCAAAAAATAGCTGGCAAGTTTCATTTTCCTTATGTGACATTTTCATATTTTCCTTGTGTTTGTGTGACATTTCTATTCTTATGTCTGATGCGTCTCAATATTTTGCTTCCCAACAACATTTTGATCCATAACCAATATAACAGTGAATTAATTAACATAGTCTTTAATCGCTATAAGCACTGCACCTTAAACTGTAGAACTTGTGATTTCACATCTGATTTTAGTGTGTGTTGCCTTTGTATACTTTACAAAGCTTGTATTGCATTTCATGATGTTTCCTTTGTACATATAAAATTGTTCTGAAATTAAAAAGGCATCTACATAACACTTCAAGCATACCGAATAGTAACCAATTCCTTTGCAATACAAGGTGTTGCAGGATTTTCTTTGAAAAAGACGTCTTCACATCTACCTCCAATAACCACTATTCAACTACTAACACTTGAACATGAGTGATCACTGGTACTAGGCAGAAATTAAAGGTGTGAACCTTTTATCGCTCACAAATGTACAGATTCAAGAAGAATCAAAATTAAGCAAAACAAACTATATGAGCAGAGAACTACATTAAATCACAATAGACTCTTTCCTTTCTGAAATCCACCACTCTTTCAACCTTTTCCATTTTAATGGGATCAAGCACAACAAATACACTTCCCTGATAGTGACTCGGGACAGAATTGTGTCAAAGGTAATTTACTGTATTATTGCTTGAAAGGCTGTTCTATCTTTAACCAAACACTGTGTAAGGCACCTCATTGACAAGCTGGGTGATGCTGGGTCAGTCTCCTTGTAATTACTACACACTCCTTTGGCATTGCAAGCCAATGCGCGGGGCAGTATTGGAACACGGTTTTATGCAACTCCGTGTTTAAGCTCAGTAGTTTCAGGAGCCGGAAAATAAGAAAAGGCGCCGAGGTCATTGTGAGGCTAGACCCAGTGCTTGCACTTTGTGTATTTAAAGGCTTCTCCAAGCCGCCCACAGCCAGATTCATCTAGTGCCATATCCATGTGTATTGTATATCTGTGATCTTGTATAGGCTCCCAACATTTTCCCACCCTATGAACAGTGCTCGAGTTGAGGATCTTTAGTAAAATCTTAAGGTACCATCGTTGGAGTCCTATGCTTTTCTAAACCCGAAGTGTACTTGCCTGTGTAACCAATTCATGTCATGGCGTGTGTATCTAAATTGAACACCTGCCTTTAGACCCTTCATGTGGTGCTACAGATGTGGAAATGCACCGTCCTTTCACTTTTTTAAGCAAAAACTTGGAGTGATATTTGGCGCTGCACCCTTACGCGCGGTCTGGTTCCCGGCGCACATAGCCTAGGCTGCAGTGCACAGAGACCTTACACTGCCGCACACAGAGGAAAAAAATTAGAGGGAACATTGGTTACTACCAATAGTTTGTACTCACAATCAGAACTCTATGGTAGGAATCTTAATAATTTGTCAGTTGGCTATGGTGCTTCACTGCCCCCGCTGCAGTAGGCAGTCTACAGTGCATCCAGAACCAACTTGTCGGGGCAATCTTCTGATTATGTAAGTGGCAGTACATCACCCGAGTAGTGAAGCATCTCAGCCGGCTCAACAGACTTCTGGGGGCCTGGCTTACCTACGGCATGCTTTCAGGAAACGCGGTTTTCCATGCAGTAGCTAGATACTACTTAGAGCTCCAGAGTCCTAGATTGCAAAAAGGGAGAGTAGCTGAGTTTTGCAGCACCCTCCCCACAAGCGATCTAGGCGGAACTGGTCTGTCAAGGCGTCTTTCGAAAAAACACATGAATACAGACCATAATAACAGAGATAGAGAAACATTAGGTGTAACAAAGGAGTGAAAGAAAAAAGGAAGGAGAAAGCAAAAAAGATGCATCAAAGGAAAGAATAAAAAAGAGATGAAAGAAAGACAAAACAGGAGAAAGAATTTAATAGTTAAGGCTCCATTTTCGACAGCCCCGCTGCCTAAGTAGGTGAGATGGCAATGAAGACAATGGATAACTATCCCGTCACCTGAGATAGAGCAATTCTCAGGTAATGCTTGTAAAAATGCTAATCCTTCCAGTGTATGGGTGCCAGTTCTACTGCCTACCGCAGTTTAAACCCAACGCTTAAAAAAATATGGCAAAGCTCTTATTTGAATATTTTTTGGGCTCACCATTAAAAATGTAAATCACAGAAGTGTGGCATTTATTTATGGCAGGCAACAAACACTGCCATGCAGCACAGCTGGCTTCTATTGCAGCAATGAACAACTTACACCCACAAATTCACAGACCTGGTTAACTTTTTTCCCC
Organism: Calotriton arnoldi; assembly: GCA_963921515.1. Lineage (NCBI taxonomy): Eukaryota > Metazoa > Chordata > Amphibia > Caudata > Salamandridae > Calotriton > Calotriton arnoldi. Next base: position 209,015 of record CAWUFW010003267.1, read on the forward strand.
AGGGGAACCACTTCTATGAAGACATAGAGTGGGGGCGGGGAGGGCACTCTGACTCCTCTGAGGTCAGTAAGTACTCAGGAGCTCCTATCCCTTTCATGTTTAAATAGTGGAGCTTCAGACTGTCAATGAGGATCAATTCTGTTCATGCTGATAGACAACTAAATATCTACTCGTTCAGCTTGCTCTCTGTAAACGAAAACAATCAACTAATTAAAACTATCAGCATTGCTGTATCAAGAGCATGTGTTATATATTCAAGAACATCTTCCTGGCTTCCACTGTGGCCATCTTGCACAGAGCGATCATCGGCGAATCATTTCAATTGGAGAATTCTGCAGTGAAATACAAAAACCTAAATCAAATGAATCCTGAAAAAAACAGTTAACTATGCAAAACCCTCTATATACAGACTTACCAATAGATCACTTCTGTGTAAACTGATTAAAACGACTTCCTTCAGCAAATTAGCCACCTCTGGGGAAAATAGACATGTTTTTGACCTGATAGAGGTACAGAATCAGCAATTGCAATCTGGGATGACCTCAAAAACTTTGTTTCGCCACCGGGTTGTCTCACTCCTTCTACGTGACCTCTCAGAAACTTTTGACATCATGAGCCATGCAATTCTAATTTAAAGGCCAAGTGGCACTGTGTAGGAGAGTAGGATCTGCCTCTTATGTTGCCCCCTCTGTTTTTCTGATGTTAGCACTGGTTTCTGGCTATAGTCTGGCTGGGTCCCTGCCAATCAGGGCCCCAGCCTCTCTGTTCTCTCTAAACGACATGGAGTGCACTCTAGGTGCACTAGTGATTGGATACTGTGGTGCCTTATGAGTCCCTAGTATATGGTAGCTTAGGTGCCAAGGGCATAGGTACTTCACAGGCCTACCAGGGGCTGCAGCATGTGTTATGCCACCCCTGGGAAGCAGTCTAAATCTGACACCACAGGCCTGCTACTGCAGCCTGGGTGAGGTGGTGCTAGCACCCCTCACTGAGATATAGGTTTCCTATATCTCTCCTGCACACACATATAAACCTATCAGTCACCCCTATGGCAGGCCCTATCAATCCTGAGGGCAGGGTGCTTGGCTTCTATGTGAGGGGTGCCTCTGCATGAGCAGGGCCCCTCTGCAGTTCTCAGAGTCCATTCTCTGGTGCTGTTTGTGGATGCGGTTAAACCATATACTCTTAAGTGCATTATATCCTCGCGGTAAATGCTAACTTTGGAATGGCTGCATCAAAACATGTCGTGTTTGGTGTCAAACATCTTGGAATACTACCCCCCCGCCAATCTTGGCGGCGGGGGTAGCATTCCACCCTTCTAGAGGGAGAAGACATGTACCTGCTGTGGAAACGCGGTAGAATCCTAAAGAGCCCTGGCATCACAAAATGGATGCCACCAGTCACAGACACTGGGCTGCCCTCCTGCTGATTGACTGACTGACTGACTGACTGACTGACTGAGGTATTTATAGAGCGCACTAATGCCGAGGCGTCTTGGCGCTGAGATAATGGCAGTCCATCCTGAATGACTGACCTAGGTCCTGGAAAATAGCCAAGTTTTTATCAACTTTCTGAAAAGGGGCCTACTATTCTGCAGTCTTAGATGTGTTGGGAGGGAGTTCCACAATTTGGCCGCTTGGTAAGAGAACCCCCTGCCACCCCATCTGGCTCTTCTTATCCTAGGGACAAGAACCAGTCCGGTGTTTGCAGACCTAAGACATCGAGTAGGCAGATATCGCGGGAACATATGCTGATGACCGAAACTCGCAGTGGAGGAAGCCCAACAATAGGCATCCTGTCACAGGGAGGTGTAACCACCTCCCAGACAGGGTTTAGTGTATTGGGGCTGGGTGGGTGCACTCTTAGAGTGCTTTGAAGTCCTGCACTGGGGGAGCAGAAGGCTCCTCTGTGCATATGCCAGTTCAAACCAGCTCAGGGGCTACCTGCCCCTGCTCTGGCGCGAAACTGGACAAAGGGAAGTGGGTGTAGCTACCCCTCCCTTGACCCTCCCATAGGTGGGGTCATAGAGCTAGTCCATCCCCTCTCTTTAGTATAAGAGGGGGAACCTTGCCATTGCAAAGCAGATAACCCCTGGACGACGCTCTACAGAAGAATCCTGGCCCTTCGACGTTCCACTACCTTTGGAAGACAGAAGAATCTCCCTTGGAGTCAAGGAGTGACTCCCCTGCTTGGCAGGCACCAAAAACGACAACGACGGTCGCAAACTACACCGCTCCCGCCGGAGTCCGAAGTCCCTGCAGCCCAGGAAGTGGATTTCCTGACCTCTCCCAGGCCATCGTGAGTCCCCAGCGAAGCTGAGGCAAGTGGACCCCACGAGTAACGAGGAACCGCGACCCCTGGGTACCGTGCACTATTGTCGAGTGCAACCCCTTCACAACGTTCTACGAACCTGTGCTTTGGACCACGTGTGGTCCCGACCTCCAGCAGTAATCCCTCCGAAGATCAGAGGCCTACACCGTCCCGAGTGACCGTGGGCCCCTGTTGAGTGATTCCGCCCGAGGTGTCTTCGCGATCCCTTGCCCGCTGGCTTGTGGGTCCCCAGAAGACTTCTTAACGAAACCAAAGGGCTCCCCTGGTTGCTCCAGGCCTGCCCTGACTTACCCTCGCTGGGTGAGTTCCACAGACCTTGCTGGTCTGCGCCATCGACTTTTCTTCATCTCCCCGAGACTTGTGGCTGCCAAGGCGTGTTGGCTCCGATCGAGTTGCCGACACCGCAGTCAGCTGCAGACGTCGAGGGACACACCGAATCCAGCTCCTGGTCGTCGTCGACGCCTCCTGGACCACGTGGCTGAAGAGTCAAGGCACCCGCAACCGACCTGAAGCGACCGACGACGGTGGGCATCCATCTTCCTTGCCCCGGGTCACTGCCAAGTGACTTTGAACACTGTCCCCTCTGCTTTCAGGTCATCCTTCTTCAGAATCCAGGCTTGGATTCCACCGGACACTTCTTCAGCTCCCGCAAGCAGCAAGTCTTCTTTGTTCGCCATTGAAAACGACGCCGCGACCCGACACCAAAGGACACCTGTGCACCGGCCTCCCTGGGTGAGGTAACTCCAGCACTACGGTGCTCCTGTGGGTGTGGGCCCTAGAACGACTTACCCTGTAAGTGACTTGCTTGTAGGTTCTACAGAAGTATCCTAAAACTCTTTATTTCCAACCGCGACTTGCCCCATTGAAGTCAACGGCGATCCGCGCCTGTGTATCTACACTGCACGCGTCCCCCGTGGGTCCTTTACTTCCCTGCCTTGGGTGGTTTCGTGAGGCCCCAACACTTCTGAAGGCCCTAGGCCTTGTCTCCCTGCAAGTCGTTGTCCCTAAGTCTCTTACTTAGTATATGGTCTGAGTACGCCCCTAGGGCCCCAGCCATATTTTGTGCTTAATTTATTGTGAAACGTTGATTTGTGCATATGTTTGTCTTCTAATCTCATAAAGAGATTAGTAGAGAGTTATTTAGAAATAAATACATATATATTTGATATATATACCTGTGCGGTGTCTTTTCATTTGGTGATTCAAGAGATTATATGGTAAAACAAGCTGCTTTACATTCCTCCGAGACTTAGCCTGAAGGCTGCTCTCCACAGCTACCACTAGGATAGCTTTCTTTAAAAGGTTGTCTTAAACCTATCTACCATAAGAGTCGATTTGCCCTGGTGCAAGGTGTCCACTTTAATTAGTGAACAGCATATACCAGGCCAACTTCTCACATTGGTGGGCAGCGTGTAGGATTCCAGCTTGCCATTGTTTTACCAGAAAATCTCTATTTGAATTACTAACTGAAAACCATTATAGGTACTCAAGGTACATATAAAGTCAAGCTTAGTATCAATAAGTTCTACTGAACTTAGAGCTGTGTGCCAAGGGATAGCACACCCTTTCCACAGCTCAAGCTAGGATCAGTAGGCCACAAACTAGTGTAGGTAGTACAACACTGCACAACACTAGAATGTCCTTAAGGGGTGGACCCAGTGGATCCACTCAGCCTCAGTATAAGGACATGGCTTTCTCTGACTTGAGAGCCATGTGTGTTGACAGACACCTGAGACTAGGACAGAGTCCCTCAACACTACACCTGATAGATCTGCTGACAGCAGATGACCTTAGATTGGCTCTAGGAGCTAAAGGGTTTGAATCAGTGGGTGGGTCAGTCATAGTATCTGGGTCAGATGATGAAAATCAGAATGACCAAGACTCTGTGATTGAAGGGCCAGGCTCCAAGGGGCCTGAAAAGGACAGAGGAATTCTCCCTAAGAGAACTGACAGAGAGGAGGAGAGGCACAGATCCCCTTCCAGGGAATCTGACCACTCTTATCACTCTGGCAGAGAATTTGTCCAGCAGAGGAGCTCATACTTTTCCTTAAGAGAGACCTCCTCTGAGAGAAGGTGCAAACTGCTCCAGTATGAGGAAGCCAGAGTGGCCCTCAGAACCAAGCAGTTGGCACTGGATAGGGAAGCCCTGGAGATCCAGAGAGCTTCTAGAAAAGAGGGGTTAGAACCCCTGGTGGCAGCAACAGTGTCCCTAGAGGCAGAGAATATATTCCTGACCATAGGAACCTGAGCAAGGTTGTTCCTCCCTACCAGAGTGGGGATGATATCCACAAGTGGATAACTGCTATGGAGAGGGCCTGTAGAGTACAGCAGGTCCCCCAAAAGCAGTAGGCAGCAATCTTGTGGCTCTCCTTTTCAGATAAAGGAAGAGACAAGCTCCTCACTGTTAGAGAGGAGGATGCTGATGATTATGAGGTCCTGAAGAGTGCACTGATAGATGGGTTTGGCTTAACCACTGAGCAGTACAGGTTGAAGTTCAGAGATACCCAGAAGGCACAGACTCAGGACTGGACTGACTTTGTTGATTGTGCAACCAAGGCTCTAGAGGGTTGGCTGGTTGGCAGTAGGGTTACTGATTTCAAGGGATTGTATAATCTGATGATGAGAGAACAGATCCTAAATAATTGCCAGAACCAGTTGTTGCATCAGTACCTGGTGGACTCTGATCTGACCTCTCCCCAAGAATTGGGAAAGAAGGCAGACAAATGGGTCAGAACCAGGGTGAGGCAGAAAACCCAGAACCAAGGGGGTGACACTAAGAAGCAAGATCCTAAAGGCTCTGAGAAAGGTGGGGATAAGTCAAAAGACCAGAAGTCTTCACAAGGGCCCCAAAAATCTGCATCTGGTGGGGAGTCACAGTCCAACAAGGGAAAAGGCCAAAAGAAGCCCTGGTGCAAATTCTGTAAACAGAAAGGGCACTGGACTTCTGATTGTACCAAGTCCAAAGACCAAACCACCACCACTCCTGCCCCTAAGGCAACTGTGCCCCCTAGCTCAGCTACTGGTGGAGGTGGTACGCAGAATAAGGGTGTAGTAGGGTTGACCCTGGGTTCTGAAGTGGATTCTGACCTAGTCAGAGTGACCACTCAGGCAATGCTGATTTGTGAGGGAAACATTGATATGTCCTTCCTAGTAAGCCCCAGTAATCTGGGCAAGTACAAACAGCAGCCTTTGATAAATGGCAAACAGGCTTTGGCATTTAGGGACACAGGTGCTAGTGTCACCATGGTGGCAGAGGACCTAGTGGACCCTGGACAGATCATCCTGGGTGAAATGTACCAGGTGACCAATGCAAGCAATGTCCAGACCAACCATAGTCTGGCAGTTGTGAATTTCTCCTGGGGAGGGGTAACTGGCCTCAAGAAGGTTGTAGTCAGTGCAGACCTCCCTGTAGAATGTCTATTGGGCAATGATCTAGAGACTTCAGCCTGGTCTGAAGTAGAGTTATGGACTCATGCTGAGATGTTGGGCATCCCTGCAGAGGTATTTGCTGTGACCAGGTCACAAGCAAGAATGCATGACACTGAACCAGCTCTGGATCCTGGAACAATGGACCAGATGCTTCCCAAGAGGAGGAGCAGTAGGGTTAAGGCAGTGCCTTCCCCTCTGTCTCAGATCAAGGATTCACTTCCAGAGGGAGGTGAAGCAGAACCTGAAGAAGGAACTGCCCCAGAGGGACTTGAACCTGACCAGGTTGAGTTCTTGGGGGCAGGGGCCCTTCCAGGGAAGATCTGAGCAAGGAGCAACAGTGCTGCCCCTCTCTTGAACCCCTCAGACAGCAGGCTGCTGCTGAGGCTGCTGGGAGTGCTAGTGGGTCCCATAAAGTTTATTGGGATGAGGGACTCCTATATTCTGAGGGTAGAGACCCAGCCCCTGGAGCCACCAGGAGGTTGGTAATACCTCAGAAGTTTAGGGGGTTCCTCTTGACCTTAGCACATGATATCCCTTTGGCAGGACACTTGGGCCAAAACAAGACCTGGGACAGGCTTGTTCCACATTTTCATTGGCCACATATGTCAGAGGACACAAAGGAGTTTTGTCGCTCCTGTGTCACTTGCCAAGCCAGTGGTAAGGCAGGTGGCACAACAAAGGCCCCCTGATACCACTACCTGTGGTGGGGGTACCCTTTGAGAGGGTAGGGATTGACATTGTTGGTCCCCTTGACCCTCAGACTGCATCTGGGCACAGATTTATCCTGGTGGTAGTGGATCATGCCACCAGGTACCCAGAGGCAATTCCCCTGAGGACCACCACAGCACCTGTGGTGGCAAGAGCCCTCATTGGAGTTTTCTCCAGAGTGGGTTTCCCAAAGGAGGTCATTTCTGACAGAGGTACCAACTTCATGTCAGGATATCTGAAAGCAATGTGGAAGGAGTGTGGTGTAACTTATAAGTTCACCACCCCCTATCACCCACAATGCAATGGTTTAGTTGAACGCTTCAACAAGACCTTGAAAGGAATGATTAAGGGACTCCCAGAGAAGCTTAGGCGGAAATGGGACCTTCTTCTTCCTTGCCTTTTGTTTGCATACAGAGAGGTTCCACAGAAGGGGGTTGGCTACAGCCCATTTGAGCTTCTGTTTGGGCATCCTGTGAGAGGTCCACTATGTTTGGTAAAAGAGGGCTGGGAGTTACCTCTCAAGCCCCCCAAACAAGATGTGATGGACTATGTACTTGGTCTCCGCTCCCGGATGGCAGAGTACATGAAAAAGGCAACCAAAAACCTGGAGGCCAGCCAAGAATTGCAAAAAGCTTGGCATGACCAAAAGGCTGTGCTGACTGTATACCAGCCAGGACAGAAAGTGTGGGTGTTGGAGCCTGTGGCCCCAGCAGCCCTCCAGGACAAATGGAGTGGCCCCCATACAATAGTTGAACAGAAGGGAGAAGTCACCTATCTGGTGAATCTTGGAACTCCCAGGAGCCCCCTAAGGGTGCTTCATGTCAACAGATTAAAGCCATATGTTGACAGGGCTGACATGGGCTTGCTCATGGCAACTGATGAGGACCAGGAGGAGGAGAGTGACCCTCTCCCTGACCTGCTCTCTCAGAACCCTGATGATGGGTCAGTAGATGGTGTTGCTTTGGCAAGCAGCCTCACTGACCATCAGCAAACTGAGTGCAGACAAGTTCTGCAACAGTTTAGACATATGTTTAGCCTGACCCCTAGTCAGACTACCTGGTGCACCCATGAGGTGGACACTGGGGACAGTCTGCCTGTCAAGAATAAAATCTACAGGCAACCTGACCATGTCAGGGACTGTATCAGGACTGAAGTCCAGAAAATGTTGGAGTTAGGCGTGATTGAGCCTTCAGATAGCCCTTGGGCTAGCCCAGTAGTCCTGGTACCCAAGCCTCATACCCAGGGTGGTAAGAAAGAAATGAGGTTTTGTGTAGACTACAGAGGCCTCAATGCAGTCACTAGGACTGATGCCTATCCCATACCAAGGGCAGATGAGCTGATTGATACTTTGGCCTCAGCCAAGTATCTAAGCACATTTGACCTAACAGCTGGCTACTGGCAAATCAGATTAGCTGATGATGCAAAAGCCAAAACAGCATTTTCGACCCCTGGTGGGCACTACCACTTTGTGGTGATGCCCTTTGGATTGAAAAATGCACCTGCCACTTTTCAGAGGTTGGTGAATAAAGTTCTGGCAGGGATGGAAACTTATTGCTCAGCTTATCTAGATGATATTGCTGTCTTTAGTTCCTCCTGGCAGGATCACCTGGTCCACCTCAGAAATGTTTTGGAGGCCCTGCAGAAAGCAGGCCTCACTATCAAGGCCACCAAGTGCCAGATAGGGCAGAGTCAGGTTGTGTACCTGGGCCACCTTGTAGGTGGAGGCCAGGTTCAGCCTTTGCAGAGCAAAATCCAAACCATACTGGAATGGGTTGCTCCAACCACCCAGACACAGGTGAGAGCCTTCTTAGGCCTGACTGGGTACTATAGGAGGTTTGTCAAGGGATATGGATCTATAGTGACCCCCTTGAATGATCTTACCTCTAAGAAAATGCCAAAAAAGGTTCAGTGGACAGCTAGCTGTCAAAAGGCATTTGAAGACCTAAAGCAGGCCATGTGCACTGCCCCCATCTTACAGAGTCCAGACTACACCAAAAAGTTCATTGTCCAAACAGATGCTTCTGAGCTGGGTGTGGGAGCTGTACTGTCTCAACTGAATGATGAAGGTCAAGACCAGCCAGTAGCTTTTATTAGCAGAAGGCTGACCCCTAGAGAGAAACGTTGGTCAGCTATAGAGAGGGAGGCCTTTGCTGTGGTTTGGGCCCTGAAGAAGCTGAGGCCATACTTGTTTGGCACTCACTTCATAGTTCAGACTGACCACAAGCCCCTCCTATGGCTAAAGCAGATGAAAGGTGAAAACCCAAAACTTTTGAGGTGGTCCATTTCCCTACAGGGGATGGACTATACAGTGGAACATAGGCCTGGGACCCAACATGCCAATGCAGATGGACTCTCAAGGTATTTCCACTTTGAACACGAAGACTCAACTGGTCAAGGTTAGTTTAGTGTCCCTACGTTTGGGGGGGGTTATGTAGGAGAGTAGGATCTGCCTCTTATGTTGCCCCCACTGTTTTTCTGATGTTAGCACTGGTTTCTGGCTATAGTCTGGCTGGGTCCCTGCCAATCAGGGCCCCAGCCTCTCTGTTCTCTCTAAACGACATGGAGTGCACTCTAGGTGCACTAGTGATTGGATACTGTGGTGCCTTATGAGTCCCTAGTATATGGTACCTTAGGTGCCAAGGGCATAGGTACTTCACAGGCCTACCAGGGGCTGCAGCATGTGTTATGCCACCCCTGGGAAGCAGTCTAAATCTGACACCACAGGCCTGCTACTGCAGCCTGGGTGAGGTGGTGCTAGCACCCCTCACTGAGATATAGGTTTCCTATATCTCTCCTGCACACACATATAAACCTATCAGTCACCCCTATGGCAGGCCCTATCAATCCTGAGGGCAGGGTGCTTGGCTTCTATGTGAGGGGGTGCCTCTGCATGAGCAGGGCCTCTCTGCAGTTCTCAGAGTCCATTCTCTGGTGCTGTTTGTGGATGCGGTTAAACCATATACTCTTAAGTGCATTATATCCTCGCGGTAAATGCTAACTTTGGAATGGCTGCATCAAAACATGTCGTGTTTGGTGTCAAACATCTTGGAATACTACCCCCCGCCAATCTTGGCGGCGGGGGTAGCATTCCACCCTTCTAGAGGGAGAAGACATGTACCTGCTGTGGAAACGCGGTAGAATCCTAAAGAGCCCTGGCATCACAAAATGGATGCCACCAGTCACAGACACTGGGCTGCCCTCCTGCTGATGACCGAAACTCGCAGTGGAGGAAGCCCAACAATAGGCATCCTGTCACAGGGAGGTGTAACCACCTCCCAGACAGGGTTTAGTGTATTGGGGCTGGGTGGGTGCACTCTTAGAGTGCTTTGAAGTCCTGCACTGGGGGAGCAGAAGGCTCCTCTGTGCATATGCCAGTTCAAACCAGGTCAGGGGCTACCTGCCCCTGCTCTGGCGCGAAACTGGACAAAGGGAAGTGGGTGTAGCCACCCCATCCCTTGACCCTCCCATAGGTGGGGTCATAGAGCTAGTCCATCCCCTCTTTTAGTATAAGAGGGGGAACCTTGCCATTGCAAAGCAGATAACCCCTGGACGACGCTCTACAGAAGAATCCTGGCCCTTCGACGTTCCACTACCTTTGGAAGACAGAAGAATCTCCCTTGGAGTCAAGGAGTGACTCCCCTGCTTGGCAGGCACCAAAAACGACAACGACGGTCGCAAACTACGCCGCTCCCGCCGGAGTCCGAAGTCCCTGCAGCCCAGGAAGTGGATTTCCTGACCTCTCCCAGGCCATCGTGAGTCCCCAGCGAAGCTGAGGCAAGTGGACCCCACGAGTAACGAGGAACCGCGACCCCTGGGTACCGTGCACTATTGTCGAGTGCAACCCCTTCACAACGTTCTACGAACCTGTGCTTTGGACCACGTGTGGTCCCGACCTCCAGCAGGAATCCCTCCGAAGATCAGAGGCCTACACCGTCCCGAGTGACCGTGGGCCCCTGTTGAGTGATTCCGCCCGAGGTGTCTTCGCGATCCCTTGCCCGCTGGCTTGTGGGTCCCCAGAAGACTTCTTAACGAAACCAAAGGGCTCCCCTGGTTGCTCCAGGCCTGCTCTGACTTACCCTCGCTCGGTGAGTTCCACAGACCTTGCTGGTCTGCGCCATCGACTTTTCTTCATCTCCCCGAGACTTGCAGCTGCCAAGGCTTGTTGGCTCCGATCGAGTTGCCGACACCGCAGTCAGCTGCAGACGTCGAGGGACACACCGAATCCAGCTCCTGGTCGTCGTCGACGCCTCCTGGACCACGTGGCTGAAGAGTCAAGGCACCCGCAACCGACCTGAAGCGACCGACGACGGTGGGCATCCATCTTCCTTGCCCCGGGTCACTGCCAAGTGACTTTGAACACTGTCCCCTCTGCTTTCAGGTCATCCTTCTTCAGAATCCAGGCTTGGATTCCACCGGACACTTCTTCAGCTCCCGCAAGCAGCAAGTCTTCTTTGTTCGCCATTGAAAACGACGCCGCGACCCGACACCAAAGGACACCTGTGCACCCGGCTTCCCTGGGTGAGGTAACTCCAGCACTACGGTGCTCCTGTGGGTGTGGGCCCTAGAACGACTTACCCTGTAAGTGACTTGCTTGTAGGTTCTACCGAAGTATCCTAAAACTCTTTATTTCCAACCGCGACTTGCCCCATTGAAGTCAACGGCGATCCGCGCCTGTGTATCTACACTGCACGCGTCCCCCGTGGGTCCTTTACTTACCTGCCTTGGGTGGTTTCGTGAGGCCCCAGCACTTCTGAAGGCCCTAGGCCTTGTCTCCCTGCAAGTCGTTGTCCCTAAGTCTCTTACTTAGTATATGGTCTGGTACGCCCCTAGGGCCCCAGCCATATTTTGTGCTTAACTTATTGTGAAACGTTGATTTGTGCATATGTTTGTCTTCTAATCTCATAAAGAGATTAGTAGAGAGTTATTTAGAAATAAATACATATATATTTGATATATATACCTGTGTGGTGTCTTTTCATTTGGTGATTCAAGAGATTATATGGTAAAACAAGCTGCTTTACATTCCTCCGAGACTTAGCCTGAAGGCTGCTCTCCACAGCTACCACTAGGATAGCTTTCTTTAAAAGGTTGTCTTAAACCTATCTACCATAAGAGTCGATTTGCCCTGGTGCAAGGTGTCCACTTTAATTAGTGAACAGCATATACCAGGCCAACTTCTCACACACTGGATCCAGGGTCTGGTCCTAAGATGGATACAGTCACCCTCCCTCCACTGCTCTCATCACCATTCTCACCAAAGGTTGGTGTTCACCAAGGGTCAAAGATCACCCCTCTTGTCGCCAGCATATATATCTCCCCTCTCTGAGCTCATTCAGCATTGGAAAGTCAGGGGCCATGAATGGTGCATGATCCCCTCCTTATTCTGATTTGCAGTGCATCAATGCCACACGTGCGGTCACAAACCATTGAGAGTATATAGACCTGTCAAAACAGGTGGAAATGTGTCCATGGTGGAAGCTGTCCTTGATGCACAGCTTCCAGTTTGTGAATAACAGATGGTGGGGGCATCAGGAGGAGCGGACTGTAGTCCAGGGGCTCACGGCAGCGTCGGATTGGTAACGCGGGCACTTGGGCAATGCCCGAGGGGCCGGTGTCCAGTTCCAGCTGTGGGCTGCTTTTTTGAGCAGCCTGGGGGGCCGATTTGGGCGGTTTCTGCATTGATCGATGCCGCCAGCGGCCCAGTGGGTGCCTGAGTGGCCTTTTTTGAGGTAGATGGGCGCCTATTACCTTCCTCTTATCAACAGCAGAGGTGTCACTCCCTTTCTCTCGCTGTGCCACCCGGCCCATTAATATATGCATATTGAGCGGGGGCAGGGGGCCTGCGCAAAAGTGGCCTTACTTGTTTTCAGGTGTGTTTCACCAGTGTAAACTATTTCGTGCATTTTTTTTAAACCTCCCTCCCCCCCCCCCCTTTTTGTATAAAATTTCACAGAAGCAGTGTTTTGCGAAAAGGCAATATGCAAATGTGGGCCACTTTTTTGTAGCGTGCCCGGGCCGATTTTTAATCCCAATCCAACCCTGGCTCACGGGGCAGTGGTCCAGGGGACTAGTGCTTGCTCCCTCCGATGGCATTCTCGTAATATCTATTTTACTTTTTTGATTCTACCCTTGTGCCTTTAGAATATAAGTCTGGAGTATAAAAAAGGCACTGTGCGAATGCAGGGACAAAGGTCTGCTATCACTGATACTTCTCCATGTCTGTATTCACTGCCATGCGCAATGAATTCCAAAATGAGTCCTGCTTCATGCATATTAATGATGCAGGAATTTTTGATTCCTTGCACATGATGGTTTTGCACGGTGACTGATTTGTACATGACTGGCAGTACAAAGCTGATGTCGGGTTGCACAGCTGTCCCTGTATAATAAACAGGAATAACTTTGTGACCTGACCTTTGTATATTGGAAACAAGGTGTCGTGTTGACTTATAGTAATCTGGCAACTCTATATGCAGTCACTTGTAAAGCATTGTTGTCCAATCAGAATGCTTCCCAGAATTAGACTACCCTTTTTCCTGGGCTGCCAAAAGACACAGTCATCAGTCCTACGTATCAACATTATTTTTAGGTCGAGCCTGGGCAGCGCATGCGCTGCTCTGTGAGGCACGCTGTACTGAGGTATGGAATAGAAGCTCCGCCCATTTCCCGCCCATCTTTTCAATTGGCTTCTGTTACTGTCCTTTCGAAATCGTTGCTTTTGATTGATAAATAGGCTTAGGTAACCCTTGTCTGCATTTGTAACCTCCCATAAGAACTAGACTTTTTACTTGTGTTGTTACACGGTCTGCTTTATCTAGTCTGTGAGCACTATTTTCTTTAATGATCTTCCACTATTCCACCCATGACGCGCTTTCCTACAAGGCAGCACGCCGCCTGCTTTTATGTTTTTAACAGTAATGGCTGCGGGTCCGCTTTAATTACAGCGGCCGTGCTTATTTATTTATTTAATTTGCAGCTCGGTCCACTTTATCCAGAGCGGACGCGCTTTTTTATTTGTTTAATTTTCCAGTGTGGTTTGCTTTAACTTTAGCAGCCGCGCTATAAAACCTTTGTTTATTTATTTATTTTTTCGGTTAAAGCGCCCGATACCACTCTTTCACTTTAATGTTGGCCATGCCCCTTTCTTTAGATGCTGCTCACTGTAACCTGAATATGGCGAGCAGCGTCTAAAGAAAGGGGCGCGGCCACCATTAAAGTGGTCTCACATTTGCGAAGTTTGAGCTATTGGCATTGTAAATAACAATGCCTTTTATATGTGTGTTGGTTTTAAAAATACATAGATAAAAGGCATTGTAATTTACAATGCCAATAGCTTAAACTCTTGCAAATGCGAGACCTATCGCATTGAAAATGCTTGTTTATAATGGCCACTTGCTACTGCAAAAAAGCCTTTTGGTATGTACAAACCACAAATTGCGATTCTGTAACACTGGCCATTGGTGTCATTTTGGTACCTTAATCGGTATTAAGGGTGAAGAAAAATATAAACTTGTAATCTTTGCAACTGCACATCGGTTTTTCAAACTTCACTTGCTTTGAGAAGTTTGAAGCCGAAGTTTTTTTAAGCAAGTGAAAAAGTGGGCTAATGACAGCAGACAGCAGGAAGATTCACTCTGTCATTGTGGGCTGCGCGTGCGCTGCTCAGGAGGTGGTGACATGATCTCTGGAACCTACTTGATCTCATTCCCTGCTGCTGGAAATCAAAGGGTGGCCCTTTTGGTAGCGGGCAATGAGGTGACGCGGCTGCTGAGTGGAGACTTTTGTGTTTGTCCCTGCTGCAACGGAGGGAAAAGGCAGCCATAAGTGATGGCGTCGAAAACAATTCCATGCAGTTTGAGGTCTGCACGCATTGGTAAGACACCCTATTGTGGCTTCGGGTCAGAGACGGACTGGGATGCACGGCAATCTGCTAGTGCCCGACGGGCTGGTCTGACAAGTTAGTGTGTGGACCATTTTGTGGGCTGTTTTTGGGCCGGCTGTAGTCTGGTGGGCTGAAGTTTACTGTTTATTTCCTTGATATTACCACAGACATTGCCTGCAGGATACCCTAATGCTTTGCAGTCTCCCATAGCTCACAAAACACATATATAGTGTGTCTTTAGAAGTTTAGAACTGCCACTTTTTGTTTTTTTGTTAGTTATCTGATTCACAAATGGGGACTATTTTTTTTTGGTGCCTAGGCCTATTTTCTGTTCTGGACCCACTCTGGTTCAGATGAAAGTAAAATTCGAATCAGGCAAAGTTGAAAACCATGCTAGTTCTTCGAAAAGTTTGGGAATTCTTTCCTTGACCCGAGTTAGTGCCTCCACTAGAGTATCTTGCATCCCTTCTACTCTCTGGAGGCCAGAACATGAAGCTTGGTACCTGGGTCTGTACCTTCAAGGCACTTCCTGCACACCTGTATTGTAAGAACCCGGACCAGACGCCCTCCCAAAGTTCACTTTAATTCTAAGCTGTTTTGAGGCTGTCTCGGGTACCTAACTACATTACCGCCTGCAGACTCATCCCAGGATCTGTGTGGCCTGCCTCTCTCTGGCACTTCCCATCAGTAATCCGTGCTGGCTTGAACTGCAGCTATTTACATGCCAAGAGAAGAAAGCTCTCTGGCGGAGGCGAGGAGGTTAATGCGGCGCCTAATCTGTGCTCAGCACTGTATTTAATGGAACACAAAACAATCATAAAAGAAAGCCTTTGTTTCTGGGCCAAGCCTCGCTTTCATCTTTCGCTCATTGCCCCGTTGAGATTGATTAATAATTAGGCCCTCGGTGGCATGAAGTATTTCTCTTCTCTCCCTGGTGGGAGCCTCGCTCGGCAGAGTGTTGTTCTTAGGCTGGCAGCTTGTTAGTCATGGTGGAGAAGGGGGTAACGTAAAACACTGACCCCCTTGGGCTGTCTGCTCTCCTAGGCTATGGCCTGCCGCAGAACACAGGGTTCGTGAAAGCGATGGGCTCAAGTTAAGCACCACTTTTAATTTTCTTGGATGTTTGAAGTAAGGAAGAGGCTATTTGCCCGGCCGCTGGCCACAAAGTACGTAATCTCTGCTATTTACCCAGCGGAGGGCAAAATAGTAATCTCTACTGTTTATCCGACCACAGGCTAAATACAGATGGTATACAATTTGACCGTTAGACAGATAAATAGTGTGGAGGTTTTTTATTTAGCCGCCATGAACTAAAAAGGGACAACTGGCAATGGCAATCTTTCAATGGGGGTGCATCATGTGTGAGGCAATTGAAAGTAAGCGCATATACAAATGTACAATAGTTTGTTCAAAGTGCATGAATCAACATAAGCTGCTTCCAGATGAAAAAACAGTAAAAATGAATTTTTGAATAAAAACATTTATGTTATTTTAATGTTCAAATAAGAAACGAAGGACTCAAACTTCTATTTCAGGAACTTCAAGATATGGCACACAGATAGTTCTGATATTTTGTGCTACATTCTAAGAGTATTTGGCTATCTGCAAAGAATAATAACTATGCATTTAAAGCATGTCACATAAATGTTTTATTCACTTATGAGAATACATTTTTGTAAATGTTCATGATCCTCATTTCAAGGATTTTTGAGGCCTGGGCTCTTTTGGAACTTCTTATTGAAGGCCTTGTGTTAGCTTTAGGCTTCTTTTTAAGGGGGATTGTGCTTGCTTTTTATTTCAACCCTAGCACCACAGAAGCAGTCGACAATTAGAAGCAAACAGGGAATGCAGTCAGATCGTGGTATCTGGGCCCTAGAGACACGTACAGTAGGCAACTGGTCTTTAGAGACACGTACAAGAGGTAAATTGAGTGAGACACAGTAATGGGACTTTTGTGGAATGGGGAAGTGAAAGCAGGAGACACGTAAGTAATGCATCTTGGTAACTCACAGGAGGAGTTCATTCTGCTGCATGAGAGTAAACACACTTTTTCATACTATTCACCAAGCAGAGTGGGTTTCAGGCATAGATGCTTGTTATACATTGCCGTGAGTGACTCCTTCTGCTACACTGACATTTTAGTCACCTGCAAATTGTATCTTGGGAATGGTAATTTCAATTGTGAACATGCTAAGCAGTTGTTTAAGTGGGCAAGGTTCTGTTTCCACTGAGCCCTCATTTGTTTCCTTGACAGTGCTGTCTAAGCAAGAGAAATCTGGAATCTGGACGGCAACAAAATATGTGAGTGACAGGCTTAGAGGCTATACCTGACTAAAGTCATTGTGGAGAAGGGAGGATGATGACAAGTAGGAGAAATCAGGCCAAGTGGTGGACCACCAAGAGGGATAGGATTACCAGAGCAACAAGGACCAGGACAAGAAGAACCAGACCCAGTGAGACCTAATCTATAGAGACCAGGATTACCAATCCCAGAAGGGACCAGGAAATAATAGACAATGAGGAAAAACAGGACTAGGGATTCTGGTATCAGGGAAAGAAGAAACAGAATAGCTAAGACGATGTAGAACAGGGGGATCTGGACTTGGTGGATAAGGTCCCGAAGGAACAGAAGAACCAGGGGGGCAAAAAACAGAAGGCCCAGAACTATAATGACAAGGAGGGTAAGGAGTGTCTGAGCGCACCGACCAAGACCAGTATGAGGATGACCAGACCCAGGAGTAGCTGAACAAGGTAGACAGGCCAATGAGCACCAGTACCAGCAGACCAATAGAAAGAAGGACCAGAGACATGAGAGCCAAGGCTACAGACATCAGATCAAGGAGGACCAAGGGCCAGAAGCGAATGGATCAGGACAATGAAGACCACAACCACAAAGGACCAAGGATAGCAGTACTTGGAGACCCTACATTAGAATGAGTAATTTACAAGAAAAGGGGAGGTTTGGGGCAATACTTGCAGCACCTATTTCAGACGTGGATCATTGGATAGACAATTTTTTGGGAATGCAAGAGTCAAAAAAGGACAAACCTCTTTCCTTTTGACGTAGGAGAAAACTCTTACACACTACATAGCTGCCAAGGTTTCAGATTACTATGTGTGACATTTTCATAATTTCAGAGAAATTATGAGTGACATTTCAAGGACTACGAGTGACACTTTATCGCAGCATAATCAAGCAATGATGACGAGTGAAACATATTATCAGACATTGGCTCGTCGGCGTAGAGCTTTAGCGTGAGATTGCGCACTGTAGTGCACGAAGCTGCCCGTGAATTAAATGCACAATCATTTTTAATGTGCATGATGCATGTGGGCAATTATGTGGAAGATCATAGTGGCATTAATAGAAGTATCAGTGCGTTTCGGCCAGCACAGAAATGTTACTTACATCATCAATCCACAGCCTGAGACAAGTGTTGTGCCTGTTGTCTACAGTCTGAAGTGAAGTCTGTGGATCGCTGCGAGCAAGTGCGGGTTACGGTGTCGTTTGTGTCTGTGGAACTTGGAGGAAGCCAGGCAAGGCAAGCTGATGAACATTTGAAACTTTATTAATGATTCTAATTTTTGCCTTTGACTTTCAGGCTAGGCAGCACTTACTTGCTTTGAATTTAATTGGAGCAATGGCCCGCCGGCAGCCAGCGAGAGCAGCTGGTTTTCCTCTTACACGCCGGCCGCCTGGATCGCTTCTCTCTATGCCGGCAGCCCACATCAGGCTCGCTCGGACCTTCTCAGCTGCAGTCAGGGTCCCGGTGCTCTCTCTCAGGCCTCAAATGAACCACCAGAGCGCCGCAATGGGAGTCCGGTGGCCGCGGTGTTCAGTGAGTCTGTCAGCCACAGTGGGGCCGGCTGGGTCGGGTCAGTGTCAGTCACAACGTGGGCAGCGCGGGAATCACAAGCTCATCAACAGCTGAATTTAACTGCTGCTTGACGTCAATTAAATATCTAATGCCGCGTGTTGATTTAATTTCAATCAATCCTCCATTGTAGCATTGTAGCGATCTCAGCTCAGCCCCCAAGAAACCTGCTCCGCTGCCTGCGTGTGACACGTACTACACTAGTGTTTCAGCAACAGCCAGCGCTGGGGCAGCAGCGCTTGACATTCAGACACAGGCGCCAATAAATATGCGTGACTTCGCATTTCAGTGCGGTGATGCGGACCACGAAACTGAAATGCGTTAGTCTAACGCCTGATGCGTGGCACTTGGCAGGTCTGACACTATATATACAATCAGATGGACTTTACCCGATATAATACTGAAATTGGAAGGAATAAATGGACCCGATTACAAGACAAGTGAGACCATTTAATGTAGGGGCCACCACAAAGCTGCACAGTTGAAGATTCAGATGACAGTAGTCCCCAATAGAGGTATTGACGATTTTGTTTATTTTTTATGAGTGGCAACATGGGAATAGGATAAAAGGGATAGTTACATATAGAACAGCAAAGTAATGGTACATATATGCCCTTGTAGGACAATAACAATCAGAAGTGTGCCTCAACTTAACACGGATACAGGGATGCTGGACACTGAAATATGCGATGTGGGTGATAACACATTATTATTCTTGCTGTTGGAAATAGAAAGACTTACCAAAGGTATGCTGTATCATAGACATAAAAAGTCAACTGTTTCATATACATTTTAGTGATTAAGTAAAAAATAAGATGACCGTCAATAAAAAATATTACATCAATTGTTGCACATGAAACAATTTAGGTAGATTAATTCATGGAAGGCGTCACCACACGGTGGTCATGTGAGGCCACATTACGGCATACAAAATTAAATGGGTAGAAGGATTTTAACTGGGGTTGTTTTTCTGTTTTTCACAATGTAAATGTTTAATATGTTTTGAATAGTTTGTATTAAATTTCAAAGTAAATGTACTTTATGTTTATTTTTGTAGCCCTGAATAAGTTTGTAAGGATGAAACGCGTTGGTTACAATATCTTTTTAAGGAACTGTCATTAAAGGAATTAATGTAAAGGAAGGAGTCTGTGCATTCATGTTACATTACTGCTGATATGTGAATAAGGAATTTCTTGTTTAACTCCTGGGGATAAATGTGTAAGGGTGTGCTGAGTCAATAGATTAGAATGACCAGGCAGGATATAAAAACCAGGAAGTTGTTGCTCGGTGGGACCAGTATCAGAAGGTCCATGAGGATCAAACACGGGATGCTAAACCGGGATGACAAGGACTACATGAACCATGGTGACCCTCAACATGCGAACTAGGAGGACCAGTGCCATGATAGAGGACAGCGGTGTCAGACGGACAAGAGCTAGGTGGAACAGGCAAACTAGATGATCAGGAGGACTAATAAGACTAGGATGGGGCAGGAGGGCTGGGGGACTAGGAGGGCTAGGGAAACCAAGGCCAGTGGGACTAGCACCAGAAGACAAAAGTACGAGAACTAATAGCAGTTATCAGGACCAGAAGAACCAGGAGCAGAAGGAGTGGGAACAGGCAAACCAGGGGAATAGATAAACCAGAGGAGCAGGTCCAGAAAGACTGAAGAAGGAGAATTAGGGTGAGGGGGATGAAAAGGTCCGTGACTGGGCACCTGTGAAGCAGAAGACATAGGATAAAACAGACAAGGTTCAGGAGTGCATGGGGATGACAACCAGACAGACCAGAAAGTACTGGGCCAGGAAGTTCTAAGGCGAGCATGAACTGGATGTCAAGAAACATCAGAACTAAGAAAGGCTGGGATGATCTGTAGTGGGCAAGGACACATTATTGCAGAATCATGAGGGCAAGGAGCAAGAGAATTACAGCCAGGAGGATCAGGACCAGATTGAAGAGGATTACGAAGATCAGAACCTGTAGGACATTAACCAGTACTATCAGGAACCAGGATAAGCAGGACACGGACTAGAGAGACCAAGGTGGGCAGTAACAAGGGCACCCAGATTACTAGAGCAAGGAGGTTTAGGTAAACTAAAAGGATCATGACCAGGAGTAACAGAAACAGGGCTGGGAGGGCCATGAACCTCAGGGCCTAGGGGACCAGGGCTCTGATTACCAAGTGGGGTACAGCACGGGGACTGGACAGTGATGGCCAGGAGGACCAGATCAAGTTGACCAGGCTCAGAAGGACCCGAATAAGGAGATCCTGGATCAAGAGGGCCAAGATCAATGTCTGCAGTACCAGTAGGACTAAGAGCACAAGGAACACACACCCAGGAGTATCAGTACAACCCAAACCAATAGGACAAAAGCTAAGAGGACCAGGACATGAGAGGCCAGATGGATCTGGGGTAGGAGGTTTAGAGTGAGAAGAACTTGGACAAGGAAAGGAATAGAGCCAGATGAGCTAAGATTGGGGGAATCAAGAAGGGCTAGAATGGCCAAAAGGCAAGGTTTATGATAACAAGCACAGCAGGACAAGAATCATCAGGATGACTAAGAGGACCAGGAAACAAAGGACTATGGGGAACAGGAAGATCAGGGCAAAGAGGATCAGGTCCTTGAGTACCAGGATCAGAAGGACCAGGATGAAGAGGGAAAGGAGGATCAGGACCAGAATGACTACACCATGAAGATCAAGGCCACAGGGCTAGGAACAATATGGCCAGGAAGATGAGGAACAGGATGGCTATGTAGAGGATGACAAGAACAAGGAGGATCATGATCAGTTGGTGTAGAAGTGTGAGGACAAAGAGCAGGAGGATCCGGACCAGATCCTGAAAGATTAGGGTAATGAGTATTAGGGCCAGTAGGAGCATGGGACCACAATAAGCACAGAAGATGAAGGTGCCAGTATCAAGGATGCCAGTAGGATCAGAGCCGGTAGGGCCAGACCACAGCAAAGAAAATGAGAAGGAGCCGCCCTAAGGGGACCAGGAACAGACATGTGACTGCCAGAAAGACCATGCCAGTGGGGTTTGGGGCCAGAGCACCATATGGAGCAGAAAGACCAGGACCTGGGAGTAGCAGGACCAGAGTGAGGAAGATCAGGAGGACCAGAATAGCCAGAGCCAGGAAGACTGATGGACTGGACCTGGGTTTCCAGATGATCAGGACCACAATTCTGAGTCTCAGAAGGACACAAAGAGAACCAAGATCAAGAAGGGACCAGGAGGAAAAGGAGGACCAGGAGGGCCAAGATGACAGGAGCCAGGATTACCAAGATGGGATGACAAGAAGATGTGAACAAGGAGGACCAAGTCTAAGTAAACCAGTTAGTACAGAATTAGGATGAAAAGAAGTAGAAGGATCAGAGCCGAGAGTGTCATGACAAGTTGGAGGAGGACCAGGAAAACTAGTCAGGCCAGAAGCTGGTAGACTATGGCCATTAAGACTATGGACCAGATTGGTGACAACCAAGGAGACAGGACCTGAAGTACCACATGGAGCAAAGGAACTGGGGTATCAGGGCCAGCTGGTGAGGATCAAGGGGACGGGGGCAACCAGAGCCACAAAGACCAATAGAACCTGAACATTACCAAAATGAACCAGGAGGACCTAATACAGAGGATTGGGACCTGTGGCCGTAGCACCAGGTGGACCACAAAAAAGTCCAGGGCAAGGAGAATCAGGATGGCCCAAGCCAGGAACACTCAAAGAGCCAAACCTAGGAGAATCAAGACAACAAGGTTAGGAGGAGAAGGACCCAGCAGACCAGTAGGATCAGGGTGATGATCAGTAGTACCAGGATCAAATGGTCCAGGAAGGGCTAATACAAGGAAGGGGCAGGGCCAGGAAGGAACAGAAAGGACTAGAACCAAAAAGCGCTTGATTCAGGAAACCAGTATCAGGGAGAACAGATCTAGTTAGACCAGGTTCAGGATCAGGAGGACCAAAACAACTGAGAAAGAGAGGACTTGGAACAGAATCAGGAGAAGGACCAACACCAGAAGGCCCTGGAGGAGAAGGAAGAAGACTCGGAGCTGGAGGACACCTATGTGATTCTACGCCACATGTATTAGGATATCCCTTTTGTTAATGGTTCGGATTAATGCTTCTTATCCTGTCAACCCCCAGAAACCTCCACCTTTTTTTTAGCACACACATGCACAAGTATTTGCTGAAAAATCAGAGCATGCAAAGGCAATAAAAAGTCAGTATTGTTAAACTCTGACCTCTGGGCGATAGCAGACTGTGTATGATGCTAGCACAGCAGTCTGAGAGTTGATCAGGTAGCAGAGGGACTGAAACATGGCAGAGGGGTCTAAAGGTGGATAGATGAATAGGGGTGTGGTCTGTGAGGAATAACAGAAAGGGTTTGAGAAACTCAGATGGCCGAAGTCAGATAAAATAGTTAATGTATAACAAAGGGGATCAAAGTGCTCTGGCAATCAGCAAAGGAGAGCTCAGGTTCATAAGAAGGCTCAGATGAGCAGGAAAAGGGGTGAGAGAGGCACCAGCTGGATCGTCTCAGATGGCCAAAAGAGGGATTCTGAGTAACAAAGGCTCTGTTGCCAGCTGTGATTGCACTGTCAACCAAGAACAGCAATGATAGCTTCAGCACCAGGCTAGTGGTCTGTGAAACTCTAAGGGTTTGATGAAGAGTGGTGGAGATACATATGTGACAGTAAGTGTTTGGAAGGCCAGCAAAAAGGCAATGAGTTTCAAGACTGGTAGAATAGTCTGTGTGACTATCAGACTTTTGAGTTAACATTCCATGTGCGTGTATGTGTGGTGCATATGTAGTAGGTGTATAGTAGTAAGAATCCGTGTGTGGGAGTCTAAATGCATGGGCCACTGGGATACAGTTTTCATGACATGATGGAGAGTAGATACAGCTTCCCTAGACAGTGAAGAATTATTGACTGCATCCCTGTGGCTGAAGGGTGAAGACCCAGCCATTGAAGTGAGGGAGGATACAAGGCTTTCCATATACATTTTGTGAGGTCCTTGTTAGCAAAGGGCTGCTGATTAGTTCTTCCTGAGAGTGTCAACATAGGGTAGGTGTTAGGAGTGACGGGTTGGTCAAAGGTTTTCGTTGTTAAAGGTGACAGAGTTTCTAAGTTGGGCTGCCCTTTTGTCTGTGCCTGACGACTGCTCAGGAAAGCTGAGATCTCAGGCTTTATTGTGTCCTTGTTTGGGATACCCTTGCTTGGAGCCAGCACTATTGCTACTTTCATAAGAGCCATCACCTAGCACAAAGGCTCTGTCTGAGCTACATTCGGAAAATGAGATTTAAAAGAGAATCACCACAAATCTGTTCTGAAATCTTAACAGTGAAACTTCATCCCTTGTCTGAAAATTGAGTATAAAAGTGGAACTGTGAAATGATCGAACCATAGGTCACAGGAATGGAGGTAACAAAATGTCTCTGTTATTTTAGTTTCTTATTTATTTCAATATTTTTAATAAAGTCAATAACAAAAAGATCTGTTTCTTTTCCCCTGTGTATTCGATGCCTATATGTATTTTTCTGATTTTATAAGAATATTCATTCATATTCCAATGACATTCAGTACAATTAATTATAGTACCATTCTGTTGGTTGTGGCAGAGTAGGGGTCGTCGGAGGATGCACTTTACCATCCATCCTGTAGATCATGTGGGGTTGAGCCAACGGCGTAGTATAGGACTGGATGAGATGAAACAGGTGTAACTGCAAGGTGTACACATCTCAACGGTGTCCTGATGTGGTGTTGAAGAAGAAAGGGGTGTTCTGATAACATGGAGGGGCATATTATCAACAGCCAGCGATAATTATCGCTAAGCGCGCTTAGCGCGATTTTAATTATCGCCGGCTATCGCTGGATTACATCGCCGAGATAGTGCGTTATTATCAACGCTTATCTCAAAGGTGATAAAAAATCCAGCGATAGCGGCAAAATGTGTGAATATCGCTGGAAATCCAGCGATAAAACCACAGCGATAGGGAAATCCTTGATAATAGGGCAGGGTGGACTTATCCTGACAATCCACCTCGCATAGGATAATATAGCTAAGTCAGTTTTAAATGAGGCGTTCAGATACCAGCGATAATCGTGGTTAGCGCTACTTTTATTATCGCTACGCGGGTTCGCGACCGGATTGATAATAGGGGGAAGTTGTGTTAGCGACAGTTTTCATGTTATTTTAGTAAGGAACGCCTACTTTGCATATCATTAGCGATAAATATCGCTGACATGCAAAGCAGCAGGATAACCGGCAGCTATCTCAAGGAAACAAGCGCTAACGCATGTTAGCGAGTCCTTGGTGATAGTGCGAAAGAAATATCGCCGCTTTTCCGGCGATATGTGCCGGAAAAGCGGCGATACTTTCCTTGATAATATGCCCCGGAGCCTTTTGGTAATTCTGTATATCGCCCTGGTATGTGAGTCTGAGTGAGTACATACCTGTAGAAGAGTAAACAACTACAACTAGTCTTGCAAAGGTTATAATATTCTTTATCATTAGCTTCTCAACAGGTAAACTTAAAGGAGTAGGAGCATGTGTGGAGCTCGAAACAGCTCCATAAAGGGCCTCCCAAGTCTCCGTGTCTTGGCTCATGGTGCAATGTAGTGGTATTCTCTACCATGTCTTTCAAAATAACTTGGAAACATTCAAACATTTGGGACCTTTAGACCTATAAGCAGGGTGGGCCTATCTTGCTTAATTTACTGTAGCATAATTATATGGAATTATGCGCAAAATTATGCAGAACTACGCGAGAAGCATAACCCCGCATTTAGAGCTATTTTCTTTGTGCAAAATGCACCCTTGCATCCAAAATGGACTGGGGATGTATTTTGTGCTGACAAAATAGTGCTAAATGCACGTGAACAGGAACAGCAGTTGCAAGCAGCCACTGGCACTTGTTTAGTTCGTTGTTCCTGTGGCAGGATGTTTGTCCCAAATTACTCTTAACTACGCAAGCAGGCTTAATTGTGTAATTATAAATAATTTTGCATCACAAAACTAATGTGGAATTACCAAAAGCACTCCAATTACTCTGGCATAAAAGAAAATTTCACCCAGGCCTACCTATAAGTTAGTACTTGCATCTAAACCATTTTAGCACGAAGAGCCTCATGTTGCAAAGTCACAGGGTTTGTGACCAGAAAAGTGCTAATTAGGCACAAAACTCCTTTTACAAGTTGGAAAATTCTTTTGATTGATAAAAGGACTTTTGAGATTGTTCCTCAATAGCAAATATGTGGAGTCATGAAAAGGGTCCCCGCCCCCACTCATTCCTATTTGGATAGGAATTGATTGATAGTTTACAACTGGAGTTGCTTTTATAAACAATCGATGAGCTAACAACCCCCAAACTGGGGTGGTAACTAATTTGCAAAGGAGATGACATTCCCTTAGGACCCCTTTACCTTTGGGAATCATGTTGGCAACCTTAGGGGGAAGAAGTGTTTCAAAACAGAAAACTTTTTAAAAGCAGCACTGGTTCCTTTAAGGAACACAAGCTGCTTTAAAAAAACAGTTTTCCTTTTTGGAATGCAGTATAGGGATGGTGCTGTGTCTTTCAGACCACCAACCCTGTGATTACAGCCCATTACAGAGGGTTGCAAATTGGCACCTGCCTGAGGAATATTCTTGAGGCAGGTCATACTGGAACCCCTGGGATTAAGTATTTTGTGAACCAACCTATTATTCCTTTTCTCAAAAAAGTATGTGCACAATATGCGACCACATTTTGCAAATAAAATAATAATACATGAGGACTCTAACTTTCATAAGAAGGTAGATGCCAATTATATTGACTCTGGGCCTCATTTGCAAAGATAAACTACACTTTTGGTGTATGTTTACTTATTTTTTGCTATTCACAAACTAAGAGTGTAGTCTTACGTGTAGTACCTTTATGACTGTGATATACTCCGCACTTTAAAATATTGGACAGTCTCTGTAGTCGGAAAAATACTACACAAAACTACACTCGGGCCTTATCCACAAAAATAAACTTACACTTTTGGTGTAAGTTTACTATTTTTTATCCTATTCACAAATTACGTGTAGTTTTATGTGTAGTATCTTTACGACTGTGGAGAACTCTGTACATTAAAAAATAGGACCGTCTCTGCAGTCATAAAAATACTGTACGTAAAACTACACTCATAGTTTGTGAATAGAAAGAAAATAGTAAACTTTCACCACAATTATAAGTTTACCTTTGTGAATAAGGCCCTCCTTGTTTCCAGTTCTGGAGGTAAGTGCCTGTCGATACCTGCATAAGGCACAATAACACACTTTTTAACCTGTTTAGACATCAGCCAGGTAAATAGTGAAATTCCTCTCCTATTTGCACAACTACTGGCCAAGTTGTGGATACTGTCTGCTATTTAGCAAGCCACAAGGTGAGTAATGAAGAATATTTTCTATTTGTAAGGCCACCGGCCAAACAGTTCATAATTTCTGCTATTCATCCTGCAGCTTGGTAAATTTTTTTTTTTAACTCTTGCTACGCTACCAGTGCAATAGTATATAACATCTGTTATTCAACCAGCAGCTAAGAACATAGGGGCATATTAGCAAGACCCACGTTAAAATTATCGCCGTTTTAGCGGCAGGAAACTGCCGCTAAAACGGCGATAATGGGCTTGCTAATATGCGTTATGGAATGCCAATAGAAGCCCAGGTTAGATGTGCAGGACATCTAACCTGGGCTTCTATTGGAATTCTATAACGCATATTAGCAAGCCCATTATCGCCGTTTTAGCGGCAGTTTCCTGCCGCTAAAACGGCGATAATTTTAACGTGGGTCTTGCTAATATGCCCCATACTTGTTTATTTGCTATTTGCATGGCTGCTGGACAAATTGCAAAATAATGTCCGCTGTTTTGCCAGCAGATGTGTAATGGGTGAAGTTTCTTTGCTGTTTGCTTGTCTGCTGGCCAAATAGTACATAACTTCTGCTAATTAGCCAGTGACCAGGTAAATAGTGGAGTTTTTGTGCTGTTTACAGGTCCATCGGCCAAACAGTGCAGAATCTCTTCTATTTAGCCAGCCGCTGAATAAATAGTGACGTTTTCCTGCTATTTGCATGGCAGACAGCCAAACAGTGGAAAATCTCTGTGATTTTCCCATCGACCAGGTGGATAGCAAAGTTTCCTTGCTATTTCCAAGGCTGTGGGCCAAATAGTAAATCATTTATACTACATAGCCAGCGGGCAAGTAAATAGCAGAGAAAATTCACTATTCACCCGGTGGCTGGCTAATGGATATTACCGAATGTTTGGGAATATTTTACAGAACTGGTGTTCCTATCAAAGGCAGTCGAAAAATCTGGAAAGAATGAAAGGCTTGAATCAGCTTTTTTGGGACATCAATTGACCTGCTGTGGGAGTCATATTCTGTGTCAACCACTCACCCTGACCAAAAAAACTGTGAGTCCAAGTATGAGGTATGGAGGCTGGTATAATCTGAAACAATCACCAATTAAAGGGGATCAGAGGTGGCCTCGCCTGGGCTTGGAAAGAAAAACATCATATGCATAGACTGCCAGGGAGAACCTGAGATGGTAAGGAGCCAGAACGAGTCGAAACTACAGAAGCATTACAGTGAGCAAGCACTGAGGAAATCATTGGGCACAGATTGCCATAGAGAGATTGCGACATCACAAAGATGTACAGGGATGGCAAGAGGCTGGTGGGAGCAGAGGCAGACAGAGGGAGAGCAGAGAATCGAACAGCAGCAAAGAGTAGAAAGCTGCCAGTTACGTGCATCGAGCATGTTACAAACCATCCCTGTGGCAGTCCCCTAACACTTCTCCCACTTACTACTACAGTAGTCACCAACTGCACCTAGTCTAAAGTGAAACTTCAGTCGTTATCTGGCGACAGGCTTACTAGTTCAGAATGTCTGCTATTTAACCAGCAACAGCATGAATTGTAAGGTTTCTTCTCCAAATGTCACTTAATTGCTGCTATTTTGTTGATGTCCAAATAAATAGTGAAGCTTCTTTGCTGTTTGCACAGCCGCTGGCGAAATAGTACATGATCTCTGCCATTTAGTCGGCGGCTGGGAAAATAGTGCATTTTATTTGCTGTGTGCATGGCTGCTGGACAAATAGTACATGATCACTGGTATCTAGTCAGTGGCTGGGTAAATCATAAAGCTTCTTTGCTGTGTGCATGGCTGACGGCCAAATAGTACATGATCTCTGCTTTTTAGTCGGCGGCTGGGTAACTGGTGAATTTCCTTTGCTGTTTTTCAGTGCTGCTGGGCAGACAGTACATAATCTCTGCTATTTAGTTGGCAAACAGGTAAATAATGAGATTTGCTACCTATTTAAATGGGCACTGGTCAAATAGTTCATAATCACTGCTATTTAACTAGCAGCCGTATAAATAGCACCAGAAATTCAATATTTATCCGGTGGTCGGGTAATAACCGCTACCTTGAAGTAATGAAAGGCTCAGGGCTCAGTTTAGGTAATGTGCCTGCTTGCACCTGCTGTACAGATGTCAGGGAATTTTTATTTTACTTACTTATTTATATTTTTCTGTAGCATGGAGAGGATCAGACTTGGACACCAAACAGGCCCAGGCGCCAAAATAAAGCGGCCCCCATTAGTGAATCAGATAGTTAGAAAAGTGGCCCATGTTCACACATTGGATCAGTTTTGAACTGGTAAATACATGCTGTATGAGTTTTTTGCTAGGTATGGAAGACTGCATGGATCTGAGCTTGCTACAGGCAATGTTTGTTTTAATATCATTGAAATCAACAGTAAGAACCAGTCAACCAGACCAAACAAAGGCCCAAACACTGAACTGTCAGACCAGCCCATAGGGCACGGCCTGATTAGGCTATAATCCAGTCGACCCTGACCATGGATATGATCCAAGAGGGCTTTATAGCACTTTATACAGCATATATGGATGTGGTACATGTACCAAATTACAATGGCCCAAAGCAAGGAGAAGAACATGCAAATTCTATTTTAACAATGAGAAAGACAAAAAGAGGTGATAAAAAACTGCAGGACAAAGGTTCAAATCCTACCACTGAAGACTCAGCCTGCCATATTTCCATAGCTGGGAAAGTAGGATTAACAGGCAAGTGTGGCAGGTGAAGCATCGTGGTGGATGGTCCCAGTGCAAATGCTCTGCCGGTGTGCAAAACTGCTTAAAAGCAGTTGGTTTTGGAGCATCCATATTAAATTGTCTAGTAAAGCATTTGTCTTGTAAGGATGTGGTCAGGCATTTTACCTAGAGCAGGGCCTGAGCTGGAACTAGGTCCATAGGTAGCCAACCGAGTTCTGACCTACTCACACTTCAAGTAATGAAATTACAAAAGCCTTCTTTGAAAAGAGTTACAGTGCTTGCTGCGATTCCTAAAGGTGGCACTGAATGGCAGGCAAACTTGTTTTGTAATAAAAGTTTATGGTGGCTATTAACCACAAGCTTCTCTTGGATTCCCTCTAAAAGGGAATTGGCACGGAAGGGGTGGTCCTATGCTGGCTCACATCTTTTCTACAAAATCACTCTCAACAAATAAAAATAAGCAATCTGCCTTCTGACAAAATGACAATTAGTCAGGGTATCCCCCAATGCTCTGCCCTCTAGCCTACACTGTTCAATATCTACATGGAGCCCCTCACCGTCATTCTCAACCAAGCAATCATCCCCTTCCATCTATACGCAGATGACACCCAGCTCTACTAGGAAATCTCCTCACTAGACGACATACAATGACTAAATGCCACCCTCAAAGAAGTACAATACTGGCTATCTTGCAACCACCTAAAACTCAACAAAGATAAGACAGAGATCCTGCTCATATCAAAGACAGAGCAATCCCCCCAGATGCAAGAATGGCTTAACTGCAATCTTATCCTAGCCAACTCCGCTAATTCTCTAGGAATCATATTGGACACCAAACTGAGCATGAAAGATCAGATAAAGAAGAGTGTGAAGAGTGCCTTGTACAACAAAATTAAACCATATCTACCACTGAACGACCTGAAATCTGCCACTCTAGCACTGGTGTTGGCTAGATTAGACTACGGGAACACCACTTCAGGCATTGAGAAATCCCACCTTGGACCACTTAGAACTACTCTCAATGCAGCAGCCAGAATGGTCAATGGAATCAAAAAATACAACCACATCTCCCCTGCCCTGGAGGAACAGAAATGGCTCCCAATTGAAATGCGCTGCAGCTTCAGACCTAATAATCTCACTCACAAAGCACTTCACATCGAGATTCCAGCTTATCCCACCTCGAAAACTCAAAAAGGCAGACCAGTCACGAAACCAAAGAAGCTCAAATACCTTACTCCTCGTTCAGCCTAAAGCCCATAAACAAAAAGCCCTGGCACGCTCCTTCTCAATCAGTGCCCCTAAAATTGAGCTCCATCCCAGTACATATCAGGACAAACTGCTCCTTCTTGAGCTTCAAGAGACAGCTAAAAGATATCTTCCTCAACCAACATCTCAACTAACAGGAGGTCAATCGGCTGTCAAGACATGAACTCAACCTTTAGCTCTCCTTGGATCCCTCTCCTATTATTTTACCTTCCTCGTGTGCAACCATTGACTTATTTTGATCTTATCTAAGATGTGTGATTATACTCATTATTTGTAATGAAGATGCACTAATGTAAAGCGCTCTGATGTCCTCGAGTTTTGCCAGCGCTATATAAAACTCCTAAATAAATAAATAATCTGCATAATAATTAGCATGACTGTCGTGTGCCTGTGTTTGCGAGAGTTTAGGGCCATGTTGACCTCAAGAACTATGATCCAAGGGGGGCTCTAGGTAATGTGTCCCTAGAAACAAGACTCAAAACAGCATTTCAAAATACAGTCAATACTAAAAGGACTAACTTAAAAAGGGATTTTGAGATCAGGGATTTTAGGAAAAATCATGAAGGTGTATTAAGATTTAAAGCGCAATACAGAAGACTGAAAAATGTAAATGCAGCAACATGGTGGTCCCCCTGTTTCTGCAGGGGTCTTACCCTCAGCAAATAAGAGAAGAAGAGAATGAGAGAAGTAAAGTGTTATGCCCAAGATCACTCACTGTAGTCGGGGAGTGCCGTGGCTACAGTATAAGTCCCTTGCCTATCAACATTTAATTTGAGCTTTAAGACAAACAGATTGATAAGTATGGCAAATCTGTCACACAATCACTGTGCCACCTCATCTGATCTTTGCTCTAGCCCTCTGTGATGACCCCACACCACGTCCTCACCTGCTATAATTCCTCACTTTCTGTTCCTGCTCACCCTCTTTGCATCCCCTACCATACTCTTATCCCCTATGCTTGAGCGTAGATAAGAGTACTGTAGGGGATGCATCTTGAAAGAAAATTACATTATTTATCCCTCTGAACACTCCCCTATCATCCTTTGAGACATGCCTGCAGAGGATGACAGCCCAAATGGCATTCTGATGAACTGGAAAGTTCCTTTCATAGTGTAAAGGCTCTAAGCATTTTGGAGTCTTTGTGCAACCTAATCTGGTGGTAGCCATGTTTGAGGTCAAGTTTACTAAAGAACTTTCCTCCTTTCAATTTTAAAACCAACTCAATTTATATTAGGTAGAAGGTATTTGTCAACTTCAATATTTCGATTGAGACTGCGGTGATCCACACAAAAACGTATACCCCCAATAGCTTTCTTTATAATTAATACTTGAGAAATCCAAGAAGAAGTCTCTATTGGCTCAATAATCTTCCACCGTATGTTCAAGCATAGTTCTTACCTCATTCCTTGCAAGAATTGGAACCCTCCTCAATTTATGTTGGACAAGAATGGCATTGGGTTTAACAACAATTTTGTGGACATATACCTTAAGCACTCCAAAGTTATCAACAAAGACTTGTTAAGCTTCTTCCACAATTTCTTCCACTGTGATGACCCCACACCCACGGTCCTCACCTGCTATAATTCCTCACTTTCTGTTCCTGCTCACCCTCTTTGCATCCCCTACCATACTCCTATCCCATACGCTTGAGCGTTCTTTTAAGGATCACTCAATATCGGGTGCTTTGTAGTAAGTTTATTAGAGGAAGCAACCTCAACGTGGTCTCCCATCTCCAGCCAGCATCAACTGCCTAGAACAGAATCCCCATGATCGGCATGGAACAATAAACATGACATTACCACCTTAACATTCCACATTCCCCATCAGAGAATATAACAAGTTTCTCACCAACACTCCCCCCTCCCCTACTGTGTGCTTACTCTCTCATAGCTCTACCCTGATAGAACCATAATCTAATTTCATATTTCACAAAATGTTTGAAGGAAGAGAACTTCATTAGTCATGGTTTACTGGGAGAAAGTGGAGCTGGAGGCAGGGAGGGTGGTTAGCTGGGGAAGTTCGGTATTTTTTGGGAGATCAGAACTTCAAGAGCCTTGGAGCCATGGGGTCCATGTCTTGAAAACGTGTCTCTAGTTTAAACCTAATAGATTTTAGTACTTTGTATGCTGATTTTCACCTTTCACCAGGTTCTCGATATATCACTATACTGACCAGTAACATGCACCACCAATCATCTTCTGAGACATCCACAGAGGTAAAATAATGCCCATTTTGATTTCCACTAGGCACGTAGCACACAATACTGAGACATTTACCAGGTTCTCATGATGTTCCACCATAATGACCAGCACCATGCACCACTATCCCGCTATTCAAACATCCACAGAAACCCACATTATACTTCTGCTTTCACCTTCACCAGGTATCCCAGTATTTGGATACTTAAATAGCTTACAAAATCAAAATATATTCAGACCTGCACTATGCACAGCTGCTTCCCCGCTACAACATCAAAAAAGCACACCATAACTGGCTGTTACCACCAGCACCATGCACAGCTATCCAATCGCTGCGGCATCAGAAGAGCACACCACCATGTTCATTGAGACTAGCACCATGCACAGTGATACCATTGCTGTGACATCAGAAGAGCACAACATACATGTTCATTGAGACCAGTACCATGCACAGCTATCCTACCCCTGTATCATCAGAAAAGCACATCATGTATGTCTATTCAGACCAGCACCACACGCTGATATCTCACCCCTGCAGCACCAGAAAACCACATCACAATGCCCATTGAGACCAGCGCCATGCACAGCAATTCCACCACTGCAACATCAGAGGAGCACACCATGCATGTTTGTTCGGACCTGCATCATCCACTGATACCCTAGTACTTAGACATTCACAGCACTTACCCTGCAGCCTGCATCTGTATCTCAGCCCTTATCATGGTGCACATCTGTTCTGGTCTGCGTATTGTACTGAGTTTCAGATACCGAAGGCATAAGAAAAACAAGAGCTCATTGAGTTGAAGACAAGTTGCAGAGGATTGCGTTACCTTCAGGTTATAGGACACGTCTTGATTAGAAGAAGGTGGAATGTACCTTGTATAGCTGGTTCAACAGCCCCGTTGTTCATCGTGCTGAGATCTGTGTGTACCTCCTCACAAGATTAAATACTTATAGGACCGCCCCAGCATTTCACCATTTTATTGGTCAGCAAAATGATCATGTTTGGATCCAATAATAACAGGCAATCTTGACTTGGAAGGAGAACTCGGACCCATTATGTTTTTAATCTTTCCTACTCAATGTGGCTATATAGTACATAAGCACTACTACCCACCTTTAACCACAATACAGTGAATGCTGCCATATGTTTTTTTGTACAAATATCTGTCTTATTATTGAGCTCTCTCCTCATTTCTCAAAATATATACTTCTTAAATTCCCGGAGGATTGTTAGAGCTCTCCATCCTTCCCCTCTCAGTGTCACAACAAAGTTGTCCAACTCCTGATCAGCAGAAAACAACAAACAAACGGAAAGCTGGAGAGTATTGATGCAACAACAAAACAAGTAACCCTTCTGTAGCTCGTTATTGAGCCACCAGCCACACAGAAAGCGTGTACTTGCTCCCTTTGTTGTCCCTGTCCCGGTGGAGTCTCACACTGACCCGAGCACACACTTCCAGTGGTAGAAGCAGGATGTGTGATCATCAGTGCTGGAGGCTTCTGTACAAGATCCATTTTCCATTGAGAAGCTTTGGACTGGATGAATATTGTGGAGGGCCTCAGCAAAAACAATAAAACCTATTGTTTGAGTTCAAGTGAAGCAAACATGAGGATCACTTTAGAGTTATGCACTCGCTGCCATAGTATATGTTCTATATTTATCCTTGCAAAGTGATAATAATCATTCAGTGACAAGACCCTGCTGCTCTGCCATCCTTTGTCATCTCAGCAAAGGGCAAAATGCTCTTTATGGATTGAGATCCTCTTTGAAAAGCAGTTGATTGGCCTGCTTGATGAGTCTGTGGCAGTACAAACCTATGAAGATCTCTCCATTTGGAAGAACTTGCTAGCCCTCCAGTGCCTTCTACAATCTGCAGCATTCCTGGTGGAAGTCCATCTGCAAGGGCCGAAGCAGCAGAGGAAAGCCCTGGAATGGCATGCTTTGAGAATTCTCACAGGTTCATTTAGTCTTTAAGTGGAAGAGTAACATAATTTCACCACAGGGATGTTATATATTTAGCAGAATTGGCTCAGTACTCTTCAGGATTATACACATTTTAATTGATCGATACAGCTCCTCTCTTTTTGTTGCTGGTCGAGGGACAGGTGGTGAATGTTGTTTCCACCTGACTAAACAACAACAATTGTTTTATTTTAGGGGCCGGAGGCGATTGTTGTGTGTTACAAGCCCTAAAAGATTTGCTTTTAGGGAAGTGAACAAGTCAAGGGTATCCCTCACACATGCAAGGATAGTTTCTTTTGATGAGGGAAGGCAGGTGGCTCAGCATTACCCTCACAGCAATAATTGGCCCAGTTCTTAAAATCAGTCTGAAATCTGCAGGCATTGCTTTCCATTCTTGCATGGGTGCAGATTTTTGACTGTTTGGCATTCACAAACGTTTTCCAGGAAGTGCCTGAATACAGCATCAGCCATTGCTTTCCAGGAGTAATCCTGAAATTGTTCTGTGGATTCTTTTTATTCCACATGAAAATATACACGTTATTTGCACGTGAAAAAAAAAATTCCACGCAGTTGCCTAGGTGCCCTTGGAGCATCGCTGGTAGAATACCTGATCAGTGACATTCCAAGGATAAGCCACAATAGAAACTAAAAAATACTACTATAGAAAAGCTAGTTCCAGATTACAGGGAATCGTACAGAACCAGAAAAATTAAGAATAAAAGAAAATTAAATAAATAAATATGAGATCCAACCACATACCTTACAATAAAATAACAAGCAAATTGCTTTAACACATCTTATGTTCCTGTAAGAAACCAAATAGCAAAGGTTACAGCTTCGGTAAATTGCAAACAAAAATATACAGTTCTGATATCCATCTTTACTACTCGTCACCTAAATCATAGTCCAAGACGTAGGTGGGTGCTTTCTTTG
This sequence comes from Calotriton arnoldi, assembly GCA_963921515.1. Classification (NCBI taxonomy): domain Eukaryota; kingdom Metazoa; phylum Chordata; class Amphibia; order Caudata; family Salamandridae; genus Calotriton; species Calotriton arnoldi. The sequence goes on from CAWUFW010003267.1 coordinate 244,699, forward strand.
AATGGCTTTCTCCAGTTTCATCATTGGCCTCCTTCCCAGATGAATTGAGACTGTTACCATGTCTGATTCTCCCATCACACCTTGCCAACCTGGACATATTCCAAACACTACCATTGCATAAAACGACTACATTTTTCTTCACCCGAACAATACGCCTTGGGCCCCAAATACTTAGAACTCCCTTTGGGTGTCTACCCTGGCCTCTTTTCGAATACATAATCACCCACCTGCCACACTTGCTCACATACATTGTGTTTATCACCAAGGTGCTGCTTGTATCTCACCTGTTGTCTCTCCACCACACCTGAATCAACCACCTTCATCCTCGCCACACACTTCAACAAAACATGATTTAGTTTGGGCCCCACAAGCCTTTCCCTCAAAAATTGGAAAGGCAATAATTTGGTCACAATGTTGGGTGTATTGAGGTGCACCCACAGCGTCTCCCTGCTCTTAGCAGAATCCTCCTTTCCACTGATCTGCTGGCTGGGTGGATGCTTTAGCCAGCTTGTTCATGCATCCAATCAGTCCATTGGCCTGCGGTGAGTGGAGTGTCATGCGTAAATGCATGATGCCCAGTTCCTCTAGAAATTCCTTCATCTCACCTGAGACGAATTGAACACTGTTGTCCGTGACATTAGACTTGGGAATTCCCTCCAAAGCAAACACATCTCTTAGGAATTCAAAAATTGTTCTGGTCATCACAGTGCTCACACAACATGCTGCAATCCATTTAGAAGTGTAATCAACTAACACCAGAACAAACATTTCTCCTGGCGGCAAAAGGTCAAAAGGCCCTACAATATCCAGCCCCATCTTAACCCTGCGTTCCTCTGGAATCGCTACTGGTGACAATGAAGCTGTCCTGGTTACCTTAGATTAGTTACTTGCTGCACACTGTATGCAGTGCTTAATTTGAGCCGGTGGTTTCCGGTGCTCGGCACCAGCACTTAATTGGTTTCCGCACTGGCACTTAGGGGCCGATTCCGATTCGGGCCGGAAATCTCTCCGACCGAGCCGGACCCGGAGAGATTCCCGACCGAATCGGACCCTAGCAGCCCGACCGAACGAGTACGATGCGCACGTATGCCATCGGACTCGATTCGGTCGGACTCCCATTGAAGTCAATGGGAGCCAGTCGTACGACGTGTACACGGGCTCCCATTGACTCAATGGGCACGACGCGAACAAGGGCGCCCCCTACAGCGTGTTCGCGTCGATGCGGGTCGCGCCGTACATGCACGTGTAGGGGGGACCCATGGGTCCCCCCTGTGTGCGACTCGCGTGCCTATGCTTCGAGGGGGGTCCGACACGGACCCCCAAAGTGCGGCTCTGACAGCTCCTTGGAGCCGGACTGCGCGAGTCGGTCGGAGCGGTCGAGGTGCGCATCGTACTTACCCGGCCGGGGAACGTCTCCATTGCGCGGTGCGAGTCGTCCCCGTGCGAGTCGGTCGGAGCGGTCGGGTCCTGCGAACGAGTCGGTCGGAGATTTCGCGAGCGCACGCATCGTACTCGCTCGCCCGGACGCACGTACGATTCGGGCGGGAAATAGGTCTCCGAATCGGATCCGGTAAAGCCGAATCCGATTCGGAGCCCTACCGGCCGTGATCGGAATCGGCCCCTTAATTGTCAATACTGCACTTATGACAGTCTGCCACATTGTGGCGCTGCTCATCTAATTTAGAGATGAGCAGAACAACGGTTGTTTATTAATACAATATATATTAAATATTACTAATACCTGCCTCCCCAGCTATTCCTTTAGGTTTGGGGACCTGGAATAATCTGAACTGTTGCACTTGCAGGTGAGAGATATGGTTAGGAGTTGTTTGAGCAGCGATGACAGGGCAAGGGATAGTGCAAGCTGCAGTGGCCTCGTGGTCAGGGCCCTGGGACTTACTATTTGACAAACTAAGCACTGCCATTTCCCCAGTTCACAGTGGTTATCTACATGGAGTGGGTATTCCCATGCATTATGTGACCCCGGAAAAATGGGTCCCCATGGTTAGTCTCTGTTTCATGAGAGTTAGCTCATGATTTCACAATGCTGGCAGGATGTTCTGCACTGTACTGGTGTCAGTGAGTGCGGGTGCCCCCTGTCACTGCCAGTGCCATGCAACCGATCGGGCCCTGTGGGCATGCACAAACCTCTGCAACCTGAAGTCTCAAAACGTTACTGTCTAGACAATATCTGTGCTTACCGAAAATAATACACATTTTAAACACTCTACAGGCTTCCATTATAATGTCATTGCATAAACAAAAATAGTAAGCAGAGCAATGATCTAAGACCCCAGATACAAAGAATTTTGTACACTAAAATTCAGTGAGTGCGCAAAATGAAAGCTTTATTTTTCATTTATTATTTGCTTTTTAATAGAGCTGGGAAGTCCCAGGGAATGAAAAATCCCAATTCTGAACTAGCAATCAGGACTGATGGAATTTTAATCTCATAAAGTGGATTTATGGATGTTGAAATGCTGTCTGTGATGCAAATGCTGCAGTCACATGTTTGGGGCACTGGTGGATTCTGATATCCTCTGGGTGGGACAGCCTGAACTTCCACATATTCAGAAGCATGTTGGTGTTCATATACTCTTTGCAGATATTGGTTCTGCCACAGAACACGCGTACATTTGCTCTTGTGAAAGTCTTGAGGATTCTCTGGGTCACCTATCCCAGGGTTCATTTATTATTTTTGAGGACAGTCTATTAAGCTTTTTGGGAGGCTGAAGATGGTAATGAAAGGTGTAGCTGTGGTCATAGACAGGCTTACAGACTCCATTTTCTTTCTTTAAATGACGGCTAGTTTTGGAGTTGTGAGACTATGGGCCGTTGTCAGTGGCATTTCATCGATCAAACTGCCTAGCCCTGGTTAGTAAAAGAGGGTCTGTACATGGCGTGTAAGCCTGTCCCTCGTTAGAAAAAGAGGGTCTGCACATGGCGTGTAAGCCTGTCCCTGGTTAGAAAAGGAGGTTCAGCACATGGAGTATAAGCCTGTCCCTGGTTAGGAAAGGAGGGTTTGCACATGGCGTGTAAGCCTGTCCCTGGTTAGGAAAGGAGGTTCAGCACATGGCATGTAAGCCTGTCCCTGGTTAGGAAAGGAGGTTCAGCACATGGCGTGTAAGCCTGTCCCTGGTTAGGAAAGGAGGTTAAGCACATGGCGTGTAAGCCTGTCCCTGGTTAGGAAAGGAGGTTCAGCACATGGCGTGTAAGCCTGTCCCTGGTTAGAAAAGGAGGGTCTGCACATGCGTGTAAGCCTGTCCCTGGTTAGAAAAGGAGGGTTTGCACATGCGTGTAAGATTGTCCCTGGTTAGGAAAGGAGCGTCTGCACATGGCGTGTAAGCCTGTCCCTAGTTAGGAGAAGAGGGTCTGCACATGGCTTGTAAGCCTGTCCCTAGTTAGAAAAGGAGGGTCTGCACATGCCGTGTAAGCCTGTCCCTGGGTAGGAAAGGAGCGTCTGACATGGCGTCTGGTTACGAAAAGAACGTCTGCACATGGCATGATCACTTGATGGGGCAGAGTTGGGGGGTTTGACGGACTAGGACAAGTTAAATAAAAATAAAAAATTTCCCTCGGCGTCTGTCAAAATCCCCCCCACCCGGCCCCACCGCTCTTACCTGCACGGGCCGCGGCTGGTCTGTACATGGCATGTAAGCCAGTCACTGGTTAGGAAAAGGAGGGTCTGTACATGGCATGTAAGCTTGTCCTTGGTTGGGAAAGGTGGGTCTGCACATGGCATGAACGCCTGCCCCTGGTTAGGAAAGGAGGGTCCGCACATGGCGTGTAAGCCTGTCCCTGGGTAGGAAAGGAGCGTCTGACATGGCGTCTGGTTAGGAAAAGAACGTCTGCACATGGCATGATCACTTGATGGGGCAGAGTTGGGGGGGGGGGTTTTGACGGACTAGGACAAATTAAATAAAAAAATAATTTTCCCTCTGCATCTGTCAAAATCCCCCCCACCCGGCCCCACCGCTCTTACCTGCTCGGGCCGCGGCTGGTCTGTACATGGCATGTAAGCCAGTCACTGGTTAGGAAAAGGAGGGTCTGTACATGGCATGTAAGCTTGTCCTTGGTTGGGAAAGGAGGGTCTGCACATGGCATGAACGCCTGCCCCTGGTTAGGAAAGGAGGGTCCGCACATGGCGTATAAGACTGTCCCTGGTTAGAAAAGGAGGGTCTGCACATGGCGTGTAAGCCTGTCCCTGGGTAGGAGAAGAGGGTCTGCACATGGCGTGTAAGCCTGTCCCTGGGTAGGAGAAGAGGGTCTGCACATGGCGTGTAAGCCAAGCTTATGCACTGAATCATGTAGGACACTGTCAGCTATTCTTTTTTGCCGCGAGGAACAGTAAGGGTGCCAATAGTCGTACTGCCCTTAGCTGCGGGCAATAACATCTTTGAATACCCGCTCCCTCCTAGTAGGGCTAAGCCGATTGGAGGGAGCGGAAATTAACAGCAGTTACTGCTTGCAGCACTGACATAAAGTACTTGTTGCTGGTGGGCAGTCAAAATATCAAATTTTAAATATCGACCCACACTAATATCGAGTTTTTAATATCGTAGGGACAGAATATCGAAGTCAAGAATATCGTTGACCAGAATATCGACTTTAAGGTAAGTAATATCGATTTTTGTAATATCGAAGTAAGTAATATCGAAGTCATTAATATCGTTAGCAAAAATATAGTTGTTAATAATATCGTTTTTTTTTTTGTGTTATGTATTTTATATGTATGTTTAACTTTTTTAAAAAGTTTTTTCATTATTTTTAAATATATGTATTAAATGTTTAGAAAATAGTAATTTTTTTTAAAGGAAATTTTGCATTTTAGTATCAGAGCGGGTTGTGGGTTTATAGTGGAATAGGGTGGGAAGTAATTTAATTATAATTAATTAATATGTTTTTATTTATTGTTATTCATTGTTAATTTATTGTTAATTAATTATTAATTGGTAATTATTTTATATTAATTGGTTAATTTATAATTATATTAATTATAATTAATTTATTATTAATTTTTATTTATTGTTATTGTTAATTAATTTATTGTAAATTAATTATTAATTGGTAATTAATTTTAATTCATTGATTAATTGGTAATTACATTAATTATGTTATTTTTAATGTGTAGCGGGTTGTGGGTTTATAGGGGAATAGGGTGCGAAGTAATTTAAATATAATTAATTAGTTAATATGTGTATATTTATTGTTATTGATTATTAATTTATTGTTAATTAATTATTAATTGGTAATTAATTTTTATTAATTGGTTAATTAAAAGTTAGATTAATGATAATTAATTTATTATTATTTTTATTTATTGTTATTGTTAATTAATTTATTGTTAATTAATTATTAATTGGTAATTAATTTTTATTAATTGATTAATTGATAATTTAATTGTGTTATTTTATGTGTAGCTTGTTGTGTGTTTATAGGGGAAGAGGGTGGGAAGTAATTTAATGTTATTTAAGTAAATATTAATTTAATTTAATAGGTATTTATTAATAATTATTTGGTTTAATAATTATTAATATGTTATTTATTTAAAAAAAAAAAATTATAAGTATGTTAATTTAACCCCTACGCGATCCTACATTTTCCCTACTGTTGCACTGACTGGAGTGGGAATAGTAATTTTTACCCCTACGCTAGCCAACACTTTCCCTACTGTTGTACTCACTGGAGTGGGAATAGTAGTTTTTACCCCTACACTATCCAACACTTTCCCTACTATTGCAGTCACTGGAGTGGGAATAGTCATTTTTACCCCATACGCTATCCAACACTTTCCCTACTGTTGTACTCACTGGAGTGGGAATAGTAATTTTTACCCCTACGCTATCCAACACTTTCCCTACTGTTGCACTCACTGCAGTGGGAATAGTAATTTAATTTCCTCCGCTATCTAATATTTTGTATTTTTTTAGCTAATGTACTGTATAATTTTTTTTTAAAGATTTAAAATAAAAAAAATTTTTTTAATTTGTTACATATATTTATTTAATTTTTTTATATTATTGTTTTATGTGTACAGATGTATTTATAATTTATAAAAAATAAATTAAACAATTTATGTTATTAAAACAAATATTAAAACATATTAATAAGTAAGTATATATATATATTATGTATTATATGTATATGTTTAATGTATTTTCAAATTATATATATATTACTTATAATTTTTAAGCATTTAAAAATATTTTTAACTGTTTCTTTTAATTATATGTATTATTTACTTTATTTTACAATATTTTTTTAACTTAAATTAAAAACGATATTTTTAACAACGATATTTTTGACATCGATATTTTTTTTTCAATATTTTTGTACTTACCTTATTGTAGATAGGATGTTGATATTCTTGTCTTCGATATTTTTGCTGCAATATTTTTGTAGGTCGATATTGTGACCTTCGATATTTAGTCAGTGATTCCTTGTTGCTTACCACAGAATGAGGGGTGTGCAGGCACTGAAATCAAAAAACTAAATTAAGATTACGAAATGGTCTCGTGACGAAACAAAACAACTTTAGAAAGAAGCCAATTTTCAGGCTAGGAACTGGGAGACCTCACTTTTACTCCAACTGATCTTTCTTAACTTTAATGACCTCCATGTGCCCTCTATCCACTCTTCTGCTATAACCTCAAAATTGGTAGGGCTCAGAAAAAAGATTAGTACCGGTAAAATGTGACATTTCGAACAAGTATGCCCAGTACAGAGAAAAGAGTGGTCCCTCTTGTCTTTCTCATCATCTGTGTTTTTACACAATAATTAACGCTGAAAACAGAACTACAGTTATGAAAATATCGGGCCTCAACTACAAGAAAATACCGCAGCGATGTGCCGCAAGCCCACTGGCGTAACGAAACTTGAGGGGGCCCCCCTGCAGGGCACGTGGAGGGGCACCCTCCGGACTCAATCATGAACACTCCGGGCAGAGTAATGTGCTAAGGGGGCCCCCAGGGGCTTGGGGGGCCCCCTGCACGGCGGGGGCTGTGGGGGCCTGTGTTACGCCACTGCGCAAGCCATTTAGCTGCGCTGTGCTGCGTCATTTTCAAAGCACAGGCATACGTCGTATTAACAACAATATGACGCATTCCCTGTGCTGGCGCACAAGTGGCTGCCATGCCCCAGTGCAGGCACCCTTGCGTCATTTTGCAAGGGTGCCTGCACTGCGGGATGATAGTTTTTGAGCAGGAAGGGATGCCTTCCTGCTCAAAAATGATCATTAATGGCATTTTCCTCTTTCTATGCATGCTGCAGAATGCACCACGCATAGAAAGAGGAATAAATGTGGCGAAATAAAAGTATTTCTGCTTGTCGCGCCATTCCTACGCCTTGGGAGGCGTATGATTCTGATGCATTCCCATCTTTAAAATGTTGTAAATCTGGGAATGCATCAGGCTCCATGGATGTTGCGTGGGAACACCCACAGCAACACCCATGGAACGCCCCCTTCAAGCAGAGTAATGCTGAAAGGGGCCCATATTTACAAGGCCATGAAAAGTCACGCAGGGTGACTTTAAGTGGCCTTGTAAATATGGGCAGGCACGCTGCACCATCGGTGTGTCCAAATAAGTGATGCAATGGTGGCACAATGGCCTTGTAAATAAGCCCTAAAGTCCATTTTCACAGTGTACAGAGACAAACACCTTATTTAATCAGCGGCGGCTCCTCCGCTAAGGCAGAGGAGCGTCGCCCCATGAGCAGTGTAAAAACGAAAACCATAATAACTAACGTTATTATCAATTTCGTCTTCCTTCCTGTTTGGGTGAGGGGCGCGGGCGGGTGGGGCTTCGCTGGCCAGTGCAGGGAGCAGGGGAAGGACTGTCAAGCACACTCCTTAAGTGCGCATGACTGCTTGGCCGGCCCTCTTAGGCTGGTCAAACAATCCTGCGCACTTTGCATCTTCCCCACCAGGCTGCATTACACAGCCTGGTGGGGAAAATGCCCAGCCTCCAAGCCCCCCTTCTGAGCGCCATGGTGCTCAGACCAATCACAACGCTGCCATAAGCCATTGTCCAACCTGGATATCACCAGAGCCTGCAAAACCGTTCTCCGAGCTGCCGATGGAATTAGCCAAAGGATTTTTTTAAACCATCTAAGAGCAGCAAAGCAGGAGAAAAATCTTTCTCTTAAACCTCAGGTGTCCAAGGTTACAGCATCCTGCTTTGGGCCTTATACATTACACAGAGAGAACATTATAAACTCAGGGGTTTCAAGCCAGTGCAGCTTATTCCCAGATAACATGACACGATCATGCTAACGCAGATGGAAGCCAGGGCACTGCAGAGTCCTGGTGGCACCACATCATAAGAACCAAAGAGTTATAAATGCAAGGATATTCGCTGTTTGCATTAAACATCTGGTTCATGTCAGTGGAGATGTGTTCCCTCACATTCAGGTGATGATACCCAGGGTTTTAACTTTAGAAGTGGGTTTGGGGCTGGGACCAGGTGAACTTGGCCATGTTTCCTTCAGCCAGTTTGACAGAGGAGCACCAACCATCATCATCCCCATCTCAGGTGTATTCTGCTTCAGGTAGTTAATAGTCATCCACTGTTGAATCTCGAGGACGCGGGTATGAATAATTGTTTTTCTTCCTTAGCAGTTGAACAAGCTTTAATACTGATTACCAGTCATCCGTATAATTGTAAAATAATATGATTTAAGCATCAGTGGATGCAGATTTATGTTAAACACAATGGGTGATAAAGCTGCCCTTGAGGGACCTCCAGCTTGTAGACTGTAATAGTGGCTCAATGTTACACACCATTGTATTGGGCCCTGGTGCATGTGGGTGCCCATGAGGGATCACTGACATAATATCGTCAGTCAAAATATCGAGGTACCAGAATATCGTCGCCAAAATATCGATGGTCAAAATATCGACTTCCTATCTCCATAAAGGTAAATACCAAAATATCGAAACCAAAATATCGTTGTTAAAAATATAGGGGCCCATTAGGATGGCGGGCGGAAGCACCACCGCCGTGCTGGCGGATGGAAAAACCACCAGTTACCGTCCGGCCGCCGCAGCCCACACGCCCGCCCAATTAGGATGTGAAAAGTCAGCCAAACACCGCCCGTAAGCCAGCGACGCCGCCCGCCATCAAAGTGCGCCCATTCACGTAGCGGCGCGGCACAATGGGAGACACACCGCCCGACGGAATCACGTACCGCCCGGCGTACAAATTATGATGCCACAACCAAACAGCTCCCCCGGCTAAGAGACACCGCACGTGAAAGCAAGGCGGAAACCCGACCGCACAGTACGGATACCAAAGAGGCGGACACCCCGAGCATGAATCCAGCACTGCAGGCCCTCCCCATGCACAACGCATAGGCCAACGGCAGCGCCATGTATGCGCCGCACACAAACAACACAGGGTCACAACCAAACACCACACACACCAGCCCCTCCCAGAACGCACATGTCACGTGACAGTCCTGCCACAGTCATGGCGCCAACCGGCAATTCACTGTTGCCAACCTGACGTCACACAACTGACCCGAACATGTCAGTGATGTCACGCCAAGTTAGGACACACCCCTGTGTGCAAAACATGGCGAAGCACACAGCGGCGGCAACATCACCCAGCAGAATATGGACCCTGTCGGAAAAAGCTACGCCAGTACCACACAGAAAGACCGATACCACCCTGCACCCAATACCAAGACATGCAATACGTAACATCAAAGATCCCGGGGGACCGATAACAGGTGGCTCCAATTACAACACCCACACACAAGGCCCAACGCATAGCGGAAACGCAGCGTGCCGCCCACACACAAGAGAGGAGATAGCACGGAATGGCCTTCCATACCCACACCGAAACCACAGCTCAACTATTCAAGCAGGACAACACAGTCATTATTCCAAAAAAAGCCCAACACAGGCATGCAGAGGGAACCGTCCACTGGGCAGATAGCGCATAACACGAAAGAACATTCCGAAGGGAAAAAGAAATGATACCACTCCCCCATGTGGTTCACATGCAAGTTATCGGGAAGGAGTCAGACACCACTGACCTTGACCATTCATAGAAGCATGTGGGATGAGGGCCCGTGTCCTTCGCACAAGCCACGATAACCCAAGCCCTGCCACCCTACGACCATAACAGAATTCCCAGCAACGTCGGAGGTTGCACTCTGCAGACTGTACAGACAGCCGGAGCACGCCATCACATCGCCCTTCAGCAAAATGGCACTTGCACCACACCTACCCAACTACGCCAGACAGATGAAGCTGTACAAACATTACCTGATACAGATATTGGGATGTGAAAATCTGGCCTTGCTGAACGTAAGTTACCGACTAACTTACCGCATCGCATTGTTCAGCTGCGTCATCCCCGTCTTCTACTGTCGGAGGTGTCCTTTCCACTATCCTGTGGATTTATGTCTCTCCAACCCTGCATGTCCAATGGCGGACCTGGTACAACTGTTCAACCCCCTGGACGTCCACGACAGGGTCTGTTCAGCCTATGGGGGCATGGCGTATATGGCTGCAATCGGACCCACACTGCAATGGGACCACTGTGCCTCCACACGACGGATTCTGGATCACAGTTTCATCGAATGTCATCCAACATGTCCCATCATGCTCCTACAACGGACAACTTACGACCAACACCTTGACAGCCACCATCCGCTACATTGGATGGCATCCATGTTTACCACCAATGCCATGGAAGCCCTGCTGGAAGGTATCGCATTCCTGACAACCTGTCAATTCGTCGGGCCCCGACGCAACACCCCCAATTGAACAATGATGTCCCACACCGTACCCATGCCTGGCATCCGCACGGACTGAGCAGTTACCAGTACAACAACTATACCACACAACCTTCAACTAACACCACACCATCAACTACACTGCCATGACATCGGATATTTTCGTGACATGCACTCTGTACCTCATCACATCCAGTAACTCTGCATGAACAGGGGGAGGCAGAGGCATGGGATACGTGTATGGCAACCACATGGACATAACTGCACGTACATCTATGCCATAATATGTATCCTGCGCCCATGAACATATGCACCGGTCAGTGGACAGTAATCGTTCGGCTGTAGTATGTGAGAGCTGTCACCTCACCTCCCTCTGAACTTCCGTGCCAGGACTTTTGCATGGACAACAAGTGCATCCCCCAACAACATGACCCCAGTGACTGTGTCATGTCCAGTAGCCACCACATTGCAACAACAAGTGGGACGCCGTTGCGTGCACGTAAGCCCATGCCCTGATGTCACCTCCACGCACGTGTGTATGAGTAACCATAGCAGCAAACCTGTAACATGGAACTGAGATGTACTGTGCCCATAATGTCAAGCGGTCTGGTAGGCGAAATGTATACTGTCTGTGTCAAAGTTAGCAGCTCCACAGTAATTAGCAAATGTACATTAGCACAGCAACGGCTAAGCAGTTGTAACTCTGAAGCACACATCCCACAGTCAACAACTGATGACATGTACCCCTACACCCTATGCTATGTGTAATCATGCTGAGTATATCCTCCACATGCATTTCGCAGCCAGTAGTGTCCACTACACTGCATCACAGAGGACATAAGTCCTAATACATGGCTTGAAGTAAATATGTGTCTCTGCTTATTCATTCCACGAGTACAAATGAGAGAGGATGAGAGTGTGTGAAGTACACGGCAGTCGTGAGATGACCATGTAGTCCACTGTCATTGGATGTCAACGCAAATGAGTAGCACAACTGTGGAAGACACACATGTGTCATGTGAAGCGGGAGTTACGCTTGGCTCAGGTGGGTGGGTGTGACAGGTAGGTGCGCACATGCAATTTTGAAACACGCTGTGTTGGGAGGATTCCGGAACAGTACATTGCTGCTCTCCTGGGAATTTGTAAAGACCACCTCTCTGGGGATGAATGTGAACTCGTGTGTGCACAACAGGCGGGCACACGATCAATGCTGCATCAGGTGTAGACGTCAGCCCACCCTCCGTGGACATGCTGGATACTGCTGTGCGTCCGCCAGGCCCTTGCCAAGGCACTTACATCCCCTGTCTACCAGGTGTATCCCCAACATTGTCCACCTGCACAGGCAATCCAGGGCACGGGATGGCAGTGGAGCATGGTGGGTGAGATGTCATGGCGCGCTCCACCTGGACACATCACGCAGGCAACACATCCTCAATTAGTAGTATGGCACAAGTCTAATGGAAGTAGTGGGGGACGCACACATCACGAGCAGGAGTGACGTCACAGAAGGTGGCTCGCACCATCTCACTCATTGCCTATATCCCCACACACGTTACATGCCATTGCAACAGAGAAGCCAGCGCGTGCAGAAGCAGCTCCAAGCTCGCCCCCGAGAGGCCAAAGAGTGAATGTGTGGGTCCATGAGCTCCAGTTGGACGCGGCCTGGGCCGCTAGGGCAGCTACAGCCTCTGTGTGTTGCAGGTGGTGTATCCGGACTGCGGAGCCTTGCATGCATTGTCAATGTTGCCCGGGTGTCGAGTCGGGGCACCACGCAGGTGGACAGCGTCCCGCCACTCATAATGCCGCGAGACAGACCACTTGTTCAACTGGACCCACACATACACTCCTTGGCCTCTCTGGGGCGAGTTTGGAGCTGCTTGTGCATGCGCTGGCTTCCCAGGTGCTAACGCATATATTGGTGAGCGAGGGGAGGCCATGAGGACAGGGTAAAATATGACTGTTTGACTTCCAGTCAGTTCAAGGAATGACCCTGATGTGGTCATGAAAAGACGTGTCTCGTGTGTATTGCAACTAGTAGATAAGCCGATGAACTTCCCATGTCTTGCATGTAGTCCCGCACCTAGCCCCGCCCACTCTACACATTGAAATGAGTACCAGCCCCACATCCTTCCCATTCGAAACACTGACTGGGGGTGATAACCATTGGACAGTCTTGTGTAGTCCACCCACGCGTACATGTGGGCCCTCCATGATCCATGTCACCTGCGGCAAAGTGATGTCATGGGCAATGACGGAAGTGAGGAGAGCTGTCTGCCCCACGCACAGATGGCGCATCAGCTCAACAGACCCAGCACTGAGGGCAGCAGGGGTCACATGTGCAGGGGCAGCTGTGCCTGGTGTGAAGGCACATGCATATAGACAGCACATCGACCAATGTGTAGTCTGCCCACATCTACTGTCCATTGTCAGGCGGACCTAGCAAATGTTCACAAGGCAACACATCTGTGTTGGTGTACCCACTGTGACCAACACTGCGCAACAACCAACGTACTCGCCCTGCGCATGGCCCACCCGCAACGATGGTCACATTCAGTGGCACTATCTCACACACACATCCCTTCCACGAGGCATGGTGTGACCAATGTACAGGGCTGAGTTTGCGCTCATCCGGAGAGTGCTGAACAGGTGACACATGTAACCCACTAGTCATTCTGTGTTGTCACCTACTGGCATTGTGCAGTCAATGTGCAGGCCAGGCCTGCTGGGACTGAGAAGGGCAGCATGGCCCCAGCCTGACATGCACACGAGCAACAAGTGCACTGAGACCCGCATTGCCAATTGTTTGTGTCACTGGATGTCTGACATGAAGTTGCCATGTACCACCACTCGGGAGGGACAGACATGTCAAAGCACCCGAGAGCTCACATACCACTGCCACCTGCAGTCAGCATGTTGAGCAGTACATGTTTGAACACCACAGGCTCTGACTCATAGTGCTACGGATCAACGACATGTGTGACCCCCACATGCACTCCCACACACACTGCAGTTGTCTCTCACACACAACTTTCGCAAGGAATAGCCATGTGCAGTGTGCGTGGAGCTCGGAATCCAGGATCTCCAGCTCCTTGCTGGTGAGTGGACCTGGACATATCCTCAGCGTCATCCACGTGTAGGTGGAGAGGTGGCAGCAGCAGGTGTTGTTGAGGGGTGCCAGGCTGCAGTCCCAGGTAGCTGTGTTAATGCCGGTCTCACTCACACACTCACATAGCCCCCTGGGGCAGTTTCAGTGGGTCCAAGCTGCTGCAATTTGTGTACCATGTCTGCCAGCTACTATTGCAGACGATGGCCTGCTCCCAGCTGGCCCGGGACGCTTACCTCCATGGTGGAACACGCAGGGTGCAACCGCGAGGGTCATTGGAGTTGGCCGTAAGGGCCTGGCCCATGGCGGGTACAGTCCGCTGATGCCATGTGCACCACACAGTTTAATGTGCGCAATGCATCTGCAGGTGTGGCCATGATTTGTGTGTGGGTGCAGGTCCACAATGGACGGGGCCACAACATGCTGTGTGCATAGGCAGGGACGGCCAGTGGCCAGCCTCCACATGTCTGTTGGCATATCATCATGTACACATTGGCATGGGAGCATGGGATATGCATATGCACACACATGCCATCTTACACTATGTACATCTGCCACTTGGCACGTGCGACGTTACGTGTCACTTGTGATGTGTATTTGCAATCACACAGCGTGTTGGCATGGAGCTGTCAATGTGTACACCTGTCAATGTTTCTGGAGGTGTGATCCGTACAGTGCTGTACATAGGGTGCAGTAGGGACATCACTGACTGTCTCATATCCCCTCGTGCCACAGGTCCCACTTGTTTTGGCCGCTCAGCCTGTGTCCATAGCGTTGTTGGTGTGTGCCCTACACACCCAGCCTCGGAAGCAGTGTGATGCACAGCAGCTAGTCATGTTGCCGTGGTGTTGCAGCTTTCCGAATATGCAGTCTGTTTCCATCAGCATGCCTTACAAGTTGTTAAGGCCTAACTCCCCATGTGCATGCTCATGGCAATGGGGTGTGTCACTGCCCATTGCTATTGGTAGGGGACCTGTGTATGTGTATTGTGGCTGTGCTGTCCCTACTTGTCAGCTGTTCTGTGATTCAATTGCTTGGTCAGTCAGTTCTGATTTGTGTATGTGAAAATGCCCTGTGGCGTGTTGCCTTGACATGTGTCCACTTCCATCTTTCCTAGGAGGAGGCCAAACATACATCGCCCCTACCAATTGCTGTCGGCCATGGAGGATGTGGAGGTGATCCGGAAGTACCGTCTGGACCGACCCACCCTGCATCGCCTATGTGCCTTGTTGGAGCCCCACCTCCGTCCTCGCAGGGTGTATCCTACTGCATTTACCACCACGGCTAAGGTGATGGCTGCACTGCATTTCTTCGCCAGTGGGTCATTCCAACACACAGTGGGCAGTGGAGGTGGGATGTCCCAGCCCATGTTCTGCATGGTGCTGAGGGATGTACTGTCAGCTATGATGCTGTACAGGAACAGGTACATACGATTCCCCAGGGCTCGTGAATTGGCGGCAGTGAAGGGTGATTTCTATGCCCTTGGACGGATCCCCCACGTTGTTGGTGCAATAGATTGCACCCATGTTGGCCTTGTTGCACCACAGGCCACTGAGCACCTCTACCGCAATAGGAAGCACACCCACTCCCTGAATGTGCAAGTGGTGTGCCTTGCGGACATGGTAATTTCACACGTGTGTGCAAAGTTTCCAGGATCGGCACATGACGCGCACATCATGCGCAACAGCATCCTACCACGTCTGATGACCAATCTGCAACGGGACCGTGCTTGGATTGTTGGTGAGTATGTGGAGTAGTGTAGCGTGCTGGCTGTGCGATGCTGTATTGTGTCCAGTTGGAATTGCAACGATTCTCTGTGTCCCTCACACCCAGGTGACTCTGCTTACCCGAACGGGCCCTGGCTGCTCAGCCCATTACGACATCCTCGTACCCCAGCTGATGTCCGCTACAATGAGGCACATGGGAGGACCAGACGTGTGGTTGATCGGACCTTTGGCCTCCTCAAGTCCAGGTTCAGATGCCTGGACCGCACAGGCGGCGCACTGGCGTACTCCCCACAGAAGGTGTGCCAGATAGTAGTGGCTTGCTGCATGCTGCACAATCTGGCTATTCGCAAGCAGATCCCCCTAATTGTGGATGACGGAGATCAACCAGGGCCCCAGCCTGCAGACCAGGACGGGTCGAGTGAAGAGGACAGTGGGGAGGAGGAAGCTGTGAATGTGCGTCAGCAGCTCATCGCCCGCTACTTCACTTGACGATGAGTGTCCATGTACGACGGCTGATGTAGCTGTAGTTGTGCAGGTGTATGTGTGCTCTGTCACGGAGGCCTTTTGTTCACTGAGTGCTGTGTGTCAATGGTCCATGTCCAGGTTAGTATGCCACTGACAGTGGCTGTTGCATTGTGCCCTGTTGCTGTGTGAGATGTGTGTACATTGCTTGTAGTTTGTGACAAGTACTGTGTGATGAGTGTGTGACACACTCATTGACTGTACTCTTGTTCTGTTTTTCACCACTAGGTCCCTACAGCGTCTCCTGTCCCATCGACATACCACACAGCAGATGCATTTCTGCTCATGGTGGCGATTGCACATCGTTGAATAAACCCAGGACACATAATGCAGATTGTGATCAAGGTGTATTTATTTACAGCGGTGACATGTGATTGTGTGCAAGGTGATGACAAAAGTGGTGCATGCTGTGACAATGATTTGACGGCCATGGCTGCGTGATGGTCAAGGTGTACCCATGTAGTTCTATGTCCACAGTCCAACAGACACATGCCATTCACATGGCAGTGTGGGGTAGGATCGTAGTCCAAGTCAGTGCAGTAGGTGGTCAGGGTGGCTGGCTGACTCACTGGCGTTTGGTGCGTGCGAAGTCCTCTCTGGACACCTGTTTCCTCTTCGGACGGCCCCTTCCACGTTTGGTAGGGGGGGGTTGTGTGGGTGGGCTGCTGGTGGTGGCTGAGGACTGCTCACTCGCTGTGGACGCAGGGGAACTAGATGTTGTTCGAGCCTGCGCCACAGCACGTGGTGGCGGCGGTGGTGTGGCTGGCCTTGCTTGGGCCCTCCCCCCCACCACCAGCTGGCCCATGAGGTCCACAAGTCGGTCCATACGGGTCACGAATTGGCCCATATGGGCGTCCATGGACCTCAACAGCCCAAGGACCTCCCGCGTGTCGGCAGCCGACCTGGCCCATTGTCCTTGGGCCTCTTCATAGGCCCCAAGGACTCTTGAGATTTGCGGCAGGGCTTGGCTCCCAGGCTCAGATGGCGTTGGCCTGACCCTGCTCCTCCCACCGGTACTGCTGCCACCGACCGGCCCACTCGCCACATTGGTCACCACGGTCCTCTGTCTGGCTCCCAGGGTCGAGCACGACGGGCGTGCCACCCCTTGCGCAGGTGCTGTGGCCAGGGATGGCGTGGTGGTGGTGGTGGTGGTTGTTGCGGCGGTGGTGGTGGCCGCAACGACCGTGGCAGCAGGGGTCTGTGACTGGTCAGCAGCTCTGGGTGATGTGTTGGTGGGTAGGAGGGGCCCTGGGGAGCGGTTGGGCCCTGCCACTCCAGACGGCCCTGGTGGGTGGCCCTCGTCCGAAGAGGTGTCCAGGTCTTCTACATCCGTGAGTCCGGGTCGGGGGCTTGCGGGCTGGCTGTGCTGGCTGCTGTCTCCCTCTCCAGCATCCAGCTGTTCGGCACCTGTGGGGAGAATGTGATAGGTCATTGTGTTGCACCTAGCAAAGTATGTATTGGTTGTCTGACATTCACAGTTCGTGCACTGTCGTGCACAGGTTTCCCAGGGGCGTGTGTGTGGATGTACGATGTGTGTATGCGTGGGCTAGGCAATGGTACTGTGTGATGTGGACATGTGGCATGGGACGGATTAGCAATGCCGATGGGTGTGTGTTGCTATGCTCCTACATTTTGTGGCTCGGGTGTATGCGGGCTCCAGACCCATCGACGATGGTGTGTTGAACTATGGTTTAGGGGTTCAAATGGAACGCTTAGAAACGCAGATGGCTAAAGGGGGTACAGCCCCCTCAACGCTTTTGGGTTGAAATATGGTTTTGGGGTACATACTGTGAGTCATGGGTGCAGAACGTGACATGTGTTCTGGCAACATGACAGTGCATAGACGAAGGTGTGTGTCTGTCTAACATACCCGGCATATCTGCTGACTGTCATCATTTGTGGACATTACATTGGTGGCATTGTTCTGAGTTCGTGCTTGTTGTGTGCCACACGACGTATTGCAGATGGGCAAAACCCTTGGTGTGCGTGCTGCCCTCGGACATGTGCATCAATGCAGTGCTCTTGGGGTGTTGACTATATTATGTGTGTTGTTACTCACAGTGTGACGTGCGCTTCAGTCACTGCAGGCACATGATTTGTCATGGGCAGGTATCTCTGCATGACTGCTGTATGAGGGCCAGCTGTTCGGATGACATACCTTCCATGACACTGGGGCTGACAGATGAGATGGATGATATGTTGAATGTGCATTGTGTGCCTGTGTGTTTCATGGGTCCAGTGGGGTTTGTGTGCAATAATGTGGTTCCACGCTGTTACTTCTAGTAAGGTTTGTCTTACATGGGCGTTGTTGTAAGATGTGTGGGTGACAGGCAGTGAGGACTACATGGACAAGACTTGGATGGTGTTGCTGATGTGTGTGATGGGTGGCACAGTGCCTGCCGTGTGGGTCTGTACTCCAGTGGGACTTGTGCATGCAGACGTGGCTCCTTAGGTGTTGCTGTATCTGTGATGGGTCATGTGGGGTATGACTCTGTGATACATTTCCGTGTGCACATTGGTCACATGATTGACAGGGAGCAGTGCTGCGTGTTCCTCTGCTACGTGACATGTCACATGTGTCAGTCGTAATACTGCATTCATGCCTACAGAAACCCCGCCCTGTACTGTCTCCCACCTACAGGTTGTTTTTGAGTGCGCAATGCAATGGATGCCACATGGTTATGGGCGGGAGGGGTGCTCCATGTTGCTGGTCTGTGGGAGTCGGGGCGGTGTTGTGAGTTGTGGTGATGGCCTGACACCCACAGGAACCCCTGCATGTGGGGTGAGATGTCTACCTGTCGGATGCAGGTGTGCACTGCAGTGGCTGACGCATGGGTGTGGGGGTGCTCCACCTTGCTGCGCTGTGGGACTGGGGGCCTGGTGGCTGTTGTACTTCAGCTGTCCCCCTCCGACCCACTGCCTTTGTGTTGCGGCTCCTTACCTGTTACTTGTCGGTTAGTGCAGCTATGGCTGACACATGGGTGTGGGGAGTGCTCCTTCTGGCGCTTCTGGAGTACGAGGGGACCTGGTGGGAGTTGCGGTGCTGGCTGACTGTACACATGCCCCCATGGTTATGTCAGTTGGTAGGTTTGGGCTGTGTGTGTGAGTGTCTGTTGCATGAGTGAGTGATGTTTTGTGTATTGTGTACTGGACATGGGGGTGTTTGTCCCTCGGAGCTATGGCATAGTGGTAGTGCATGTGAGTACATAGCGGTGTGCTGGTATACGTTTGTTTGTACTTACCAGCCTCGACTCCCCTGGTAATCTGGTGAGGATCTCCGGATGTATTATGACTCGCACCTTCTCCTCCCACGCCTTGAAGGTCTTGAATAGCGCGGGATTACCTCCGCCAGTCCTGGCAGTCAGCTGCTGATTTTTGGCCTCCTTCTTCTTGACCACGCTTTTCAGGTCGTTCCACCTTTTGTTGATTTCGCCTCTGTTGCGTGGCACGTTCCCGACTGCATTGACCTGGTCTACGATCCTGCTCCACAACCGGTTTCTGGTGGATAGTGGTGTCTGTTGGACCTGGTTGCCATAGATTTGTGGGTGCACCTTGACGATCTCGTCGACCATGACCGTCAGCTCAGTGGAGGTGAACTTGGGCATTCTGTGTGATGCTATGGTGTGTGTTTTGGTGTTTGTGGTGCTGGTGCGGTGTGTGGTGTGTGATGTGCAGGGGGTTTGTGGGTCAGGTGTTTGGTGGTGGTGGTGATGGGTGTGATGGGTGCGTGTCTGTGGTGTGCTGCTGTCCTTTCTGTCTCGCTGTGTTTTGTGCTTTCGTCCTCAGTTTGTAGTGTTGCAAGGGATTGTGGTCTGTGAAGGAGCTGCTTTTGTACTTACCTATGTGGGTGTGTCATGATGGTCTGTTGTTTTCAGGTGTGTTGTGGCTGGTGTTCTGGGATTTGTAGTTTATTTGTTTGTCCAGGGGGATGTGTTTTCGGGATTTGTACTGTGTTTGGGTATTTGGGCGTGGGTTGCTGTGTGGACTTGTTGGCCATGTTGTGTGTGTTTGTTTTTGTCCGCGGATGATTTCTGTGCAGGGACGTGGCCGCCTGAGCTTCCGCCGTGTCCATTTCCGTCACTGTTGTTTGCGCTGGCGGGCGGTGTATTTGTGGATTTACTGCGCTCATGTCCGTGCGTTCCTAATTTCACGGCTGGTATCTCGTTCGTCAGGGCGGGCGGTTTTGGGTTGTCGTGCGTATTTCCGTCCGTGGCGGGCGGATGGACTTGGATTCGGACATGGGCGGGAGGTATTTTTTGTGTATTTTCCGCCGCGGGCAGTTTGCGGCTCGCGCCATCATAATTGCTCGGTCGGTATTCAGACGGTTTGGGCGGGCGGATTTCTACCGCTATGGTAGATGGCGGATTTTTTACCGCCCGGTATCGTAATGGACACCATAGTTATACAAAAATATCGATTTTGTTTAATGCCTTAAAAATAATATAAAATTAATTAAATTATAAATATAATTAAATAAAGCATAGTTCGAATTATTTAAAAAATATTAAAATTAATAAATAATAAATGTAATGTAAAAAAATATTAAACATCCATATTTTTCTTAATATATATATTAACTTAATAATATTAATAAATAATTACTAAATTTAATTATAAAATGTTAAAAACATAATTTAAATTATAATTACATAAAAAGTAATTTTCTATATAATAAATTAAATTATTATTATTATTTTTTTTAAAATAATATTTCACACTACATTAATTATAACAGTAGGGAAAACATTGCATAGCGTAGGGGATAAAATTACTATTCCCATTCCAACAAGTGTAACAGTAGGGAAAGCGTTGGATAGCGGGAAAGTAAAAATGACTATTCCCACTCCAGTCAGTGCAACAGTAGGGAAAGTGTTGGATAGTGGGAGGGTAAAAATTACTATTCCCACTCCAACGAGTGTAACAGTAGGGAAAGTGTTGGATAGCGGGTGGGTAAAAATTACTATTCCCACTCCAGTGAGTGCAACAGTAGGGAAAGTGTTGGATAGCGGGTGGGTAAAAATTACTATTCCCACTCCAGCGAGCGCAACAGTAGGGAAAGTGTTGGATAGCGGCTGGGAATAATTTACTATTCCCACTCCACCAAGTATAACAGTAGGGAAAGTGTTGGATAGTGGGAGGGTAAAAATTACTATTCCCACTCCAACGAGTGTAACAGTAGGGAAAGTGTTGGATAGCGGATGGGTAAAAATTACTATTCCCACTACAGCGAGTGCAACAGTAGGGAAAGTGTTGGATAGCGGGTGGGTAAAAATTACTATTCCCACTCCAGAGAGTGCAACAGTAGGGAAAGTGTTGGATAGCGAATGGGAATAATTTACTATTCCCACACCACCAAGTGTAACAGTCGGGAAAGCGTTGGATAGCGGGAGTGTAAAAATTACTATTCCCACTCCAGTGAGTGCAACAGTAGGGAAAGTATTGGATAGTGGGAGAGTAAAAATTACTATTCCCACTCCAACGAGTGTAACAGTAGGGAAAGTGTTGGATAGCGGGTGAGTAAAAATTACTATTCCCACTCCACCAACTGCAACAGTAGGGAAAGTGTTGGATAGCGGGTGGGTAAAAATTACTAATCCCACTCCAGCGAGTGCAACAGTAGGGAAAGTGTTGGATAGCGGGTGGGAATAATTTACTATTCCCACTCCGCCAAGTATAACAGTAGGGAAAGTGTTGGATAGCGTATGGGATTAATTTAGTATTCCCACTCCTGCAGTATAATTAACATTAATTAATTTAAAAAAAATAATTTACCTCCCGCCATATTCCCCTATAAACGTCACCACCAATATTGTAAAAAATTCATAAATTAACATAATTAATTATCAATTGATTAATTAACTAATAACAATTAACAATAAAATTAATTTCCATCAAATATAAATTAATTCACACAATTAACATTATAAAATAAATCTAAAAAAATATTATATAAAAAATATCAAAATTTTTAATAAAAATTAAATTACTTCCCACCCTACTCCCCTATCAACAATCAACCCACTCCTAAAAAAAGGACACAATTAACATATTAACAAATTAATTATTAATAATTAATATCAAATTAATAACTAATTATTAACTTTTTTTACCACAATTAACATATTTACCAATAAATTATTAATAAATGTATAATTAATCAATAATTAATTAATTAACTGAATTAACAATATAAATTATTAAATACAAAAATATTAATTAATTAATTTATAAATTAATTAATTTAAATTAAATTACTTCCCACCCTATTCCCCTATAAACCCACAACCCGCTACAGAATAAAATTATGCAAAAATTAACTAACATATAATTAATTAATACAAAAGAATTCTTAATTAATATATTATAATTAAATTACTTCCCACCCTATTCCCCTATAAATCCACAACCCGCTACAGAACCATAATACGCAAAAATAATTTAACATAAAATTCATTACTTTTTAAAAATTCAAACATACATTACAAAAATAATTATACTTTTAACACATATACTAACATTTACAACACTAAAAAAAAATCGCTATTTTTAGCAACAATATTATGACTGACAATATTACTAACTTCGATATTATGACAATCGATATTTCTTACCTGCATTTCGATATTCTGTACCACTATATTTTTGACAGTCGATATTCTGTACACTCGATATTTAAAACTCGATATTTTGTCATATCGATATTAAAAACTCGATATTTAGACTGTATACCGCCCAGGAGTTCTAGGTTTATTGTCGTCTCCTATTATCACCAGGTTGTTCTTGTATTGGATGCTCTGCTGCCCATGCTCACCTAACAATGAGCTGTAGGCAGGCCTGCCTATTGTTGATTCGCTCAAGACCTCAAGCTAGCATCGAATGAATTGAGAACACACTCTGCCCCTCCTGAGAAAATAGACTGACGAATGTTTAGGGGAGCAGCCCTGAGCAACAGAGTGTCAAGGTCCAGCACACTGAGATCTACACAGTTTATCTAGACAATGTCCGTCCTTTTCATATCTCCCCTTCTAGCCAAAGCCTTTAAGCGATGCATGGCACTTCAGCCTGAAGAACTCATAGCTGAAAAGGATCTTTTTGATGCTGTTCAATCAGGCTTTAGATCTGGTTGCACCACAGAGAGCCCTGGGTTACAAATAGTAAATGATGCTTTGCAGTACACTAAGGGGCCGATTCCGATTCAGGCCGGAAATCTCTCCGACCGAGCCGGACCCGGAGAGATTTCCGACCGAATCGGACCCTGGCAGTCCGACCGAACGAGTACGATGCGTTCGCATGCTATCGGACTCGATTCGGTCGGACTCCCATTGAAGTCAATGGGAGCCGGTCGTACAACGCGTACGCGGGCTCCCATTGACTCAATGGGTTGCGAGGCAAACAAGGGCGCCCCTTACAGCGGGTACGCGGGTACGCGTCGAAGCGGGTCGCGTCGTACATGCACAGGTAGGGGGGACCCATGGGTCCCCCCTGTGTGCGACTCGCGCGGCTAGGCGTACAGGGGGGTCCGACACGGACCCCCAAAGTGCAGCTCCGACTGCTCTTTCGAGCCGGACGGCGCGAGTCGGTCGGACTGCTCGCGGCGTGCATCGTACTTACCCGGCCGGGGAACGTCTCCATTGCGTGGTGCGAGTCGTGTCCGTGCGAGTCGGTCGGAGCGGTTGGGTCCCGCGAACGAGTCGGTCGGCGATTTCGCGAATGCTCGCATCGTACTCGCTCGCCCGGACGCACGTCCGACTCGGTCGGGAAAAAGGGCTCCGAATCGGATCCGGTAATGCCGAGTCCGATTCGGAGCCCTACCGGCCGAGATCGGAATCGGCCCCTAAATAATGGAGATTCATGTCTCCTTGTTGTTCTTGATCTGTCAGCTGTACTTGACGCAGTCAGTCCTTCCTTTGACCTAAACTTCTTGTAGAACGGATGTGAATAAGTGGCACACCTCAGAAATTGAAAAATTGCTCTCAACAAATAAATATATCTCTCCACAACTACAGGTGTCCTTTACAAGGAGTTCCCATAAGCCCAAGCTTCCTTTCTCGACACTTGTCTATTTCTAAATGGAACCCCTTTGGTTCTCTTTTGAGACAATAAAACATCTTATCACCTATATAACGATGAATGTCCACGGTATACGAAAGTCTCCTCCTGAGAAGGTAATGCCAACCTTACAGAGACCTGCCTGGACCATCAGTCAGGGATGTCTCTTCAACATCTCAAATTAAGACCTTTCGAAACTAAATTGCTATCTATCTCTACACTTCCAAATTGCCCAGAGATATTACAATCATGGCATGGTTCCCTAAATCTAATGCGTTACAAGCCATACATTACTGAATCATTAAGCTTCATCCTGGGTAAAAATCTGAATTTACTTGCCCATGTAAATGCCTTAACCAGGGGAGCACAGTACCAATCCAGGTTCCTTCATGGGATAATCTACATCCTCTCCTTAGGAGACTTTATTTCAGTGGTTCCATCACTATTTCTATAACATAGGTACAGAGCATTTAAAGAACGTTCAAAGAAAACGCACACATATGGTGTTGCAATAAAAAATAATGAAGGTGAGATAAAGTAACAAGCTGACAACTAATAGGGAATCTACATATACAGACATAAACAAAATATATCAACAAAACAGCTATCGGCGATGCACTGATTTGCAAATTCTGAGACATTTACAAGTTCCAATAGGGAGAGAGACAACAGCCAGTGCTCACTAAGATACACATATAAATGGCAGTGAAAAAGCAAGGTCTGTTTGTAAAGTTTGTCCTCATAAAAGGCAGAATGGAATTTCATAGTTTGTGCCCACTCTCTGACAAACAACGTCTAAAAATAGTGGTTTAAGTTTAAGCTTATCTGCACACTAAAGGGAGCAAGCACCTTCTAATCTTAAACTAGGGACACTATCCCCAGATTAAGTACTTCACGAACTGTAAGGCGAGTTTAAATAAAAATCTGGATAAGATCAGTAGCCATTTAAGGGTGTTAGGGACTCGAGTGATGTTTTCAGACATTTGGTTCCTGAATCAAGCCTAGCAGCAGCATAAAGAACTGTCTTTAGAGGGGCAGCAGTACTTTGGAGGATGACGTGGCCAAAAACAAGCCTTTACGTTAATGGGAATTTTTAAAGCACAGCACTCACCAAAATGGTATCCTGGTGCTACGACTAATCAATCTGCAACAGACGATATAAATGTGCAATATGTATTTACATATGATGTCTATCCTGATGGCATTTCAATAAAGCAGCTAAAATGTTCCCTGAGTGCCGGTCTCTTCCTGATTGTGAGGAGGGTGACTTGTTTGCCTTATACATACGTGGGTGGTGGCCAAGTATTTCACCGAGCAGCCCTGTGGTTTGGAGCCCGCCGGCACACCACTTTTCATGTCTGAATATATATATATGTATATATATATATATATATATTTATATATTTATATATTTATATATATATAATAAACCATTCGGGTAACAGAAATCTTTGCCCGGCGCTGAGTATCCCAGTTACTGGTCCCCACCAGTATTATATTACAATAATATGAAAACAACAAAGTACTGAGATTTCCACAGAAGCAACAATTCACAACACTTCTTCTTGATTAGTTTCTTAAGTTGTTTTTCTTCTTTCTTCAAGTTTATTTTTCATGTCAATAAATCCAAAACAGCCTTAAATACTGTAAGCAGTCAGACAAAAGCCAACACGTGTTTCGCGCTCTACTGCGCTTCTTCAGGGCTCTAAGTTTTGATCTTGTGAATTATTATTCATTCACTCACACTGCTCCAATTATTAAAATTAACTTCATCTGTTTATAGTATCTTATTAATTCCTTTAATTTCTTTAGGGCATGTCGTAATCCTTCTTATATGTCCATTAAGGTTTCAATCCTTATTACTCGTTAATTTCTGTTCCCCCTTGATACGGGTCATACAACCAGCTGTAAGCCTCCGATCCATCTCCTTCGAGCGTTTGTGCAGAGCTCGAAGGCATTACGCGTTTCGACTCCTATGAGTCTTAATCATATACCATAAATAAGGACCGAGACTCATTTGATCGTATTTTTACTCAGTTCTTAAATCAATTTATAACTTGCCTTTGTCTTCGTATTTAGGACAAAGGCCAGTCATAAATTGATTTAAGACCTGAGTTCTTTTAGAGCGAGCAGCATCTCCTTTGACACCATACTGCTGCTAAATGACTCTGCCATACATGGAATTTAATCCTTTGAAGGCATGAGCGGGCATTTTGTTACAGTTAAACAAAGGTGATGAATTAACAAAATGTAAGACATTGAAGGATTGGGACACTGGATGCCAGCAATCGCAAAGCACTATGGTAGTTGTGGTCCTGATCATTGCGAGCAATGCGCAAAGTGAACTCAGAGCCTGAAATTTAGGAATGCGAAGTTGTGTATTTTCAGTGGAATGCCACAAAACACAAGGGAGTCACCCTAATTCAAAGAAAAGGGACAGGGCGTCTATAAACAAATAACAAAAAAACAAAAAAAGGGATTCTCTTTTCGCCTAAAGAATTAATGAAAAAGTATTATTAAAAGCCGGTAGTAAACAGGACCCACTTGTTAATCAAGGACCACTAATATAAAAGACCTTAAAGATAAAAAAATAATTATTCTCAATAGACATACATCAATAACAATCATGAATAAAAAACAAGTGAACATAAATTTAAAATCTTTATCTTTCAAAACCCTGAAAAGCCATTAATCACAATAGAACAGTTATGTATATAAATATATATGTGAATCTTTTGTTTTTAATCACAGTTAAAAATAGGTAGCAAAAACAAATGGATATACATCACAATTGCATTCAATATAGGGAACAGATTAAATAACGTGCTTGTGCAAGTGAATTACATTTTATACACAGAATAAATAATAAAACTCCCCTAATACATAGATCATTCTACCATTCAGAACGTAGGTAAAGCAAATAGCAGTCAGTAAACACAATATACATATTAAAAAACTGAAAAAAGAAAAGAACTGTTATGCTTAAACAAGTTCCTTCAAGCTATCTATATCAAAAAATTGTCGACCCGTGTTTTGGTGAAAACACACATTTTCATCACCTTCTTCAGGACAATTATTTATTCATTCAAACACAATCACTATAAAACAAAACAAAGGACATATCAGTATTGATACAATGGCTTTTCATACTAAAACACCACTTCTAAAACTAACTATATGTTCACTTGTTTATATAAATAAAACCAACATTTAAAAAGATTTTATTGGGAATAAAATTACTCATGGAGCCAGTACTACCGATTTGTGAAAAGTATATTTTATCAATACCCGGACTACCTCCCGGGAACTAGTTCAACTCTCTATGATGTTACACCGAAAATGGAGGGTCTAACAATATTGTGATATCTCAATATAACTTTATTAGAACAAACTTACATGTCTTTAAAAGGGCAGGACTCTATATTTTATCTGTTTCTCTCCTCACAGCTGGAGTGATATCTTATCCACCCCTGCAAAGAACTTCTTATCCAACTGATAAATAGCGGCTACGTAGTGGTCTAAAAAGAGAATTGATTTCTATATATTTTTTCTAGCCAAAATGTACTAAGTATCAATAATTACTTATATGTATCAGACATCCTCCCTTTAGACTTACTTAGAAATAAACGTCATAGACCAATCGAATCATCTGCAGGTCAGTGGGATCCCTAAATTATGGATAAGGATGTAATATTTAGTCGAGGCGCTATCATGCAGAAAGCCTCAAAATATATTCCTGTCAAACAGAACAAAAGATCGTGAGGACCCTATTAAATAACTCTAAGGCCCTTCATTATATAATAGACAGGTAGCTTCTCACCTTATATAGAGGTATTGTCTAGATCATACAGATTTGTTTCTTCTATTTTTCTTTTTGTAAAGTTGTCACCAATTTTTTCAATTAACTGGATTTGGATCTATTGTTGAGTCGTTACTCTGTAATTAAATAGGAGGAAGAAAAAAAGAGAGAACGTGCATCGGTATAAATTGCCTCTATAGACATTTTTGATCTGGTTCGAATAAACAAGAATATTTACTAATAACTTGTTGGAAAGTACTGTGGATCGAGAGCTCAAGTTCTCTACTTAAGTTTACCATTACGATGCTTACAATGCATTCTATTGCAATTAGAGTTTTAAATATTAGCCACTTCCCAGATATCCTGTTGAGTGTATAGCATAACTAATTTAGAATACTCAAAATCGCTCTTTGCTTCTCCTTACCGTGTGTATCGCGCCCTTCCACATACAGTCCGAGGACATCAAAAGGCGTATATGAAAACAGTGTCTATTTATAGCGCAGTTGGATGACGACATTCACTCGCGTCATCAAATGGCCCAAACTTTTATTTTTAACAACATATAGAACGGGTCAGTGTAGAGGTATCTTGCCTGACCCAGTTAGCCCTTGTGGGGAGGTCCTCGAGGCCAAAACCCCCAAATTTTTCATTACCTCATTGTGATTCCATGGGACTCCTGCTGGAACCAGGGTGGCCTATGGTGTGGTAATTTGAGATTCCCACATGAGTCCAGCTGGATCAAAATAAAGCATATAAAAAAGAAAATATGGGTTGGGGGGCCTGTGGCTGGTAGCCGCTTGTGGGGCTGTTGGCCACCAGTGGGGCGTTGGGCACAAATTTAAAGGGGAAAGATTGTTTTGAAAAAATGTTCCTGTAAATAGGATGAGATTAAAGTTTTTAGTTCTAATGGGAGGGAGTTTCATACACCAGGTGCCCTAAGAGAAAAAGCCTTGCCACCGTAACTGTTTTTATTTAAAGAGGGTTGCATAAGAAGCATTGCAGAAGAAGATCACGTTGGGATCTATTTATGAATTTCTTTTTTAAAAAATCCAGATGCTTCTCCATATAGACATTTATGCACAAGGCAAAGCATTTTTAAGAAAAGTCTGCTTTGTAACGGATGCCAGTGCAACTGCGACAACAACAGACTGGCAGAAGAGAAGTGGGCTGTGCCGGTAACCAATCTTTCTGCTTGAATTTGAATAGCTAGTAATAGTTGCAAAATATATTTAGCGATCCACCAATATAGGGTGTTGTAGATGTCAAGTCAGCTGCCAATGACTCCAGTAATTACTCATTTCCTGCTTTCTGTGGTAAGTAGACAAAATTGGATGGAGTTTACACATCTAAAAGGTACAGGAAGAGACCACAGTAGACATCTGATTGGCCATAGTCCGGTTCCTGTCCAGTATCATACCAAGACTTTTTACATGGGCTTTAGATTCAGGTAAATGCAAAACATATTAGGCTAGAAAGAA
Organism: Calotriton arnoldi; assembly: GCA_963921515.1. NCBI lineage: Eukaryota > Metazoa > Chordata > Amphibia > Caudata > Salamandridae > Calotriton > Calotriton arnoldi. The sequence continues at coordinate 274,120 of CAWUFW010003267.1, forward strand.
GTAGAGCAAGATAAAGGATCATTGCCGCTGGTAAAGAGCTTAGGGGGTGATTACGATGGCGGAAGGCCCACCACCGCCAGCCGTGCGGTGGCGGGTCCTCTGCCATCGGACAGCAATTTCCCTCCCGCCAAATTAGGATGGCGGGGGAAATCGGACTGCGACCGTGGCGGGCGCAAAGACCGCCCGCCACGGATCCACCACAGGCAATCGTTCCGATTGTCTGGCGGAGCGGTCAGCATCTGTAAAATGGTGGCGGTGTCTAGCAGGCACCGTCTACCAAATTACAATGCTGGTCGCAGCCAGCCTCTCCGTGGTGGGTAAACCTATGCCACGTTTGCCACCATTGAAAGGCTGGCGCTGATTGGTTTCGGGGGCCCGTTGTGGGTCCCCCTTGTGTTTTAGGGGGTGGTGGTGCACTGGGGGGTACCCATGGTCCCCCCTACACTTCCCTGCACTAAGTGGCAGGCACCGTGTGGTGCCTGCCACTTAGTGCAGGGAAACGCACTACATGCATTTTTCACATTGCGGCGGGTGCTGCAGCCAGCAGCACCCGCCGCAATGATAAAGATGCAAGATGCGACTGCCACGGTGGCGGTCACATCGTGATTCTACGTACGGGACCGCCGCCATACAGGTAGGCGGTCCCAAGCACCACCACGATGGCTCATCGTAATGACCCCCATAGTTTTTTTGAGGTTGAATATGGTCCAGTTTAGGTCCATCCACCTCCTGATATTACACAAGCAATCCGGGAGAGCAGTTGAATCAGCTGAGGCTCCTCTGAGATGGAACATAAGTTGAGTGTCATCAGCATCAGTATAGAGCCTACAGCCGAAACATCTAATCAGTTTCATAAGAGGAAACATGCAAACATTGAATAAAGGAGAAAGAAAGCACGTGGGCCGGGGAGGCGAAGTCAGACTGATTAGGGGCCCGCGACAAACCCCTACCGGGGGGGTGGAACGAGACACTGCCAATAAAGAATCCTGGGAAATCGCCGGACTCTGATTCGGCAGCGTTGTTTAAAAGGCCCAATAAGCAGGGGATCCCCTGGTTGGCGATCCTTGATTTAAGTACGTGGGGGGGGCGGGGACATCCCAGAATATGTGCCTTTGCCGTTGACCCAGCCACCCACACCTGGATGAGGTTGTTGCAGCTGCAGGCAGAGGAGGGCTCAGGCAAGGCGGGGACAGCACAGAGGGTCAGCGGACAGAACGCAAGAGCCAAAGGGGAGCCGCTCAAACCTGTGCCCTTGGGATGCCTAATGGAGGGGCACAGGGAGCAAGCTTCAGGTCAGCAGGGGTCAGCAGAGGGCAGACACGGCACTTGCAGCCCGGGTCAGGCAGGAGGGCCACCCACAACATTCGGCAGCAGGGTGTAGCCTATAGGCCGCAGGAAATGCTAGACCGGCTGAGAAGGGGCATTCACTCAGGGCGCTGTCATAAATGGTTGTGCTTTAGTGCTGGACTGGAACGACCAGCAATGAAATGGGTATAAACGGGTCTGGTTGGAATAAACTACGTGTTTGGTTAACAAGATGTTAATAAAGCTGCAGCCTTTTTGCACCATCACAGAATTGCGTCATCTGTGAGCATGAAGGAAGTGGGGGTGCAGGGGCGGCAGGGAGCTCGAGGGTCTCGCCCACTTGGGAGGGGTTTGGACCCCGGATGCACACCTGGAATCAGAAGAGAATGGGCCTTATGGGACTCTTTGCAAAACACTTGGCTGACAGTTGTGGCTAGGTCACATAACATATAAAATAATCACAAGTATGGTGTCCCTTGCACACTTGTAAGGCACAGTTAACAGGCAATGGTCAAAATATATGTATAGGATTTTGCAAGAGGCAATTCGTGTACTAAACATAGTTTATGATTACGTTTTGTGCAGCATACGATTTTTATCATAACCTGCAAGAGTGTTTATGCTTCCATTATAATGGCTGCAATGAAACTGACAGCCTTCGCAGGCTCTCTGCAGGGCAGGAACAATAAATCAGGCATACCTTAGGCACAAAGGGCTCTCTGTGCGTACAACCCCGGGCCCATCCATTACACGTCGCCTTACGTGACATGCGCATTATGCAAATGACCTGCCAACAATGATTGGCTCCAGCTCTCAGAAGGCTGCCAGCCTGACGGGGGGAGTCAACAGGCGCGCGCGCGCAGGATAATCGGAGGCAGCTCCTTCTCCCCCCGCACTTTGGGGCCGACGAGGGATGGTGATGGATGGCAACGAGCGAGGCAAATTGTGTCCTTCCTGTTCCTGCTCCGCGAGCTGAGGTTTGATTGTTTCACCTCTTGACGAAGAGAAGCTCATCTTTTCACATCTCGAATTCGAAAATGTAAATGTCTGCCATCCGTCAAGATGAGGAGACTCGAGCTGGCATTGTCTCTAAAATTGCTGGTTGCAAAAATAATGTTATTTTCCTTTGTAACTCTCTTGCTCCATAGCTCATTAGTAGTCTGTGGGGCAGCAAGGGTTCCATGGGCGCTCATGCAGGCAATACAAATACCCCCCAAATCCACGTATAATACAGGATTGGTATCAAAAATGTAAAAAGAATCCATAATGGACTGTAGTGGCACCGTACAGTCCTTGTCCCACTACACCTGCTGCACTATTGATAGCTAAATCCCTGCGTAAGAGTGTAGGGAAGACATTGGGGATGCTATACATCGTGGCTAGAACCATTGGCAAAGTCAATAGGTACGAACGGTGAAACCTACTGGCTTTGCCAATGCTTATTTTATATATAAATATATACACACACACACTCTCCGTCTCTCTCTGTCTCAATGTATGCCAGTCCTCAATGAAGCCAAAAAAAAACAATTGTGAATGTTCCACCAACTCTGCATCTCTCAAGACACTGCAGGTAGCATACAGACTTTTTGTGAAATAAGTTGGCATTTGATATTTCTATGTTAATCCCTGACAGCGCAAGATAAATTATTAAAATATGTTTTTAATGGTTTCTGCATTAGGTTTTTAAATAAGCAATTGAAAAGCATCTCTCCCAACACTTGGTTCGAAAGCATAATCTGAAACAGCCTATTATTAGGATTTAGTTATGCCTCCCACATGGTATGATCCTAACACTGTTCACCATTGCTACAATGAAGTGCAAAGTTACTAGGCCACCATTATAAAACTCAGATATCAGATGCTAGCCCAGAACATTTATTAATGACCTGCTTTACACTACTTTGCACTACCATGAATGCTTCTCAAAGAATAACTTTTGTATACTTATTTCTCCCTGCTCCCATTCCCAGCAAAGGCACTGGAAAAGATCATCAACAAGCGACTCATCACTCACCTGGAGAAGAACCAGCTACTCGACGCCTTCCTATCAGGCTTCCGCAGCAATCACAGCATCGAAACCACCCTGAACGCAGCCACAGACGACATTTTAACCCTCCAATGCCAAGGAGAAACAGCACCTCTGATCCTCCTCGACCTCTCTGCAACCTTCAACACGATATCCTACCACACCCTGATTGAAAGTCTTCACCACATCGGCATCCAAGGAGATGCTCTCAGATGGATCACCTCCATCACCAGAAAAACCTAGAGGATCCACCTCCCACCTTTCACCTCCGAAACCAAGGTGATCGCCTGCAGTGTCCCCCAGCGCTCATCCCTCAGCTCCACACTCTTCAACGCATGAATGACCCTGCTGACCAACATCGTCAGATTCCACATGATTTCCTAGCCAGATGACACCCAACTCATCCTCTCACGCACCGACGATCCCACTACCACCAGAACCAGCTTCCACAGATGGATGACAAGCATCACCAACTGGATAAAGAACAACTGCCTGCAGCTGAACACAGACAAGACGGAAGTACTGATCTTCGGCAACAGCAGCAACACATGGAACGACTCCTGGTGGCCATCAGACTTAGGACCTGCACCCACTCCCTCCGACCACGCCAGAAACCTCAGGATCATCATTGACAACAAGCTCACAATGAAATCACAGAACAACGCTGTCTCCTCCACCTACTTCATCACTCTGCGCATGCAACATAATATCTTCAAATGGCCACCCCTACACACGAGACGCACCTTGACACAGCCCCTCATCACTAGCCGACTGGACTACAGCAACGCCCTCTACGTAGGAATCTCCGCACACCTCCTACAGAAACTTCAGACCATACAGAATGCCTCAGCCAGACTCATCCTTGTCCATCCCAGATGAACCCACATCACACCCCATCTCAGGCAAGTCCACTGGCTCCCCGTACAGAAGAGATGCAAATTCAAGCTGTTAACCCACGCACACAAGGCTCTACACAACCAAGTACCCGCCTACGGTAACCACTACCTGAACTTCCTCCAACCATTGAGAAGACTATGCTCTGCCTCGCTTTCACTTGCCCATACTCCCTGCATCTACTGACGCAGAAGTGGAGGACGCTCCTTCTCCTACATCACAGCAAAGGCCTGCAACTGCCTTCCCACGCACCTCCGGACCATCAACTCACTTCCGGAATGTCGAATGTCCCTCAAGACCTGGCTGCTCGAATAAGCCTCGGGTACCTGCAAGGGACTGGATACCCTATCGAGTGATTAGCCGCACTTTATAAATCCTGATTGATTGATTTAAGAAATTGCAGTTGAAGTGGATAGATATGAGTACTTTGTGTAAGGGGTGTTAGATCAACACGTAGCTTGGTTTAGCTTCATAAAGTCCAACTTTAATAGTACTATGAATCATAGTGACATATGCTAACATTGAGTCTTGAGAAAGCGAAGAGGTGGTTGCTTGTGGACTCAGTAGCACGTACAGCTTCCACCAGTTAGTACACATCTGGATGTTGGCCACTGCCTCCATGTCACACATGGACGTGTCTGCAGCTTCACCAATATATTTAGCCTCTTACTGCCAGTGACTGGAGAAGGCGACTGTCCCTGCCCCTTTCCTGACAGCCTTTAGCATCTTAGACAAGATCCTGACACAGGCAGGGCCTAGCAAAGGATTATTCAAATACTGCAGGGCACCTGAGCTTCTGCCCTAGACTTTATTTAATTTAAAATGGTGCCTTACATAGATAAGCGTGATCATCAGATTACATTAAGAAGCATATAGGCAGCCATATTATCCAAAGGCTGAAGTTCACGAAGGGTACACAACAAAAGAATATGGGCTGCATAGAGTTTCCTTACGGAGCCCAATTGTACAATAGAGTACCAGGTGGTCTAGGTTGTACTCTGGATGGGCAGTTGTTTTAAATGGACCCCTAATCAGGGCACATAATCGCGAGGCCTTCAAAGCCGCATGGCTTTGATGAGGACAGCTGATTGGTGCTTTATGTTCCATGTCACTACCAATAGTTCAGCACTGCCTCTGTTTTCCGGGGCTGCCAAATGACCATGTTTTTTGAGAGTTTAATTTTCCCACCTACAATTTCCCCTATACCTGAATTCTAAATGGAGAGGGGCTGCACCATGCGCTGGATAATTCAGAGGTCATTAAGCGGACAAAGTGCATTAAGTATGAGAATTGTGATCCAGTGAGCTTGGGGTCAGTGAGCATGAGGGCGTAGTCAAAGGCGAGACTAAAAGAACAAAATATTTTATAACTGTGTCATTGGTCTTTCCATATAAAATAATTCACCCACCTAAAAATAAAATACCAGTTAAAGTGATCATTGTGAGATGCAGTATGATATGTTGTCAAAACTTGATTGGTTAGTGTAATCGCTGCAGATGTCTGTGTGTGTAACCAGAGAGCCACATAATTCTAGTTGGTGCAGTGTGGAAAAGTAACTTTTGCATTTGCAGTGCTATGAGGTCTCAGCCTGATAGAAAGCACTGTGAATATGCAGGTCATTGTTTTAGAGATGCATTACACACAGTATAAGATAGGCTGATGCAAAAGAGCAAAAAGATTTAGGTTTAAGATAAAAGTGCTTTCAAAATATAGATTTTAGTAATACACAATCAGATTGTAATGACTGGAAATATTTTTACAAGTTTCCATTAAAAAGCATGCACTCCAGAACTCAGTTGGTAACACCTTTACATTACCTTTCAAAAAGAATACACATTTGTCATCTTGAAGCTTCAAGTGACTCCTTCAGTTAAAACCTACACTGGCTCCCAAGCAGCCTTTACATTTGCAAATTAACCAATTGCACACAGTTCCATTTCTTTCAGGTCTCAAGCACCCAGGCGAGAAGGCTTGTTTCTTCTTTAGTTCTCTGCCCCACTACCCCCCTCTGCTTCACAGTGCAGGAACCTTCCTCCGTTTCCCTTCCAGCCCAGATATCTCAACTGTCTGAATTAACAGTCCCAGGATAGTTATTTTTTAAGACAAAAAAGTAGGGGAACTGTTTTTGTTAAATTAAGTATAAACATGTAATTCCCCGGAGATCCCGCCCCCTTTGACCTCTGGTTTCACAATACGCATGCATGCACTAGCTTTTTATATCCTATACTTGTGCTCCAACCCATGTTTCCATCAACATTTGTAACCCAGTCTATACCCCTCTTCAGCAGCTCTCTCCCTCTGCATGCCCTGCCTTTACCTTATGTCAGCAGTCTTTACTCTCCTGTCCTTACCACCTCTCACCCAGTAGCGGCCCGTGGTGGGAGTGCTGCCGGCGGTGACGTGGGGCGGGGGAGGGGCATGGTGGGGGGTAGTAAACTACGGAATACGGCAGAATAGAGGTAAGTGGACATATAAATAAATAAAATGAATTTCATTGCGCGCGCTGCATCGCATTTGGCGATGCAGCGCGCGCAACGATATTCGTTTTATTTATTGATATGTCTACTTACCTCTATTCGGCCGTATTCCGTAGTTTACTACCCCCCACCCTGCCCCTCCCCCGCCCCACGTCACCGCGCGGCCGCCCTCCCACCACGGGCCGCTACTGCTCTCACCCCTCCCCACGCCCACAACTATGCCCCCTCCCTTCCTATTCCCTGCCCAATTTTATTTTGTCACAAACCTTCTGCACATTTCTTTCTCCTAACCCTCATATGCACTACTCCCATCTCCCTCACCACATACGTTTTCCTGGACCAATTCTCCCAGTCCATCAGTTTTCCTGCCTCTAGTATATCGCTTTTTAATGTCTTTAAAAGTCTACTTTCAATCAGTGATGGTCAATATTTTGTTTTTTTCGCATATTAGCATAAAAGTCTGCATACAAAAGGATATCACCTGTTTATGACACAATAATTGATTTGCTTATTTTGTAATGAATCTGTTTGTTTTTGCCATGTTTTATGGGGATTTCTTTGATGTAAAATGGTGATAATCCAAAACTCGCTGCAAAACAAATACCAAAAGTGTCAAACTTGTGGGTGAATAAAAATATCACAGCTATGGGGCCGATTCCGATTCCGGCCGGAAATCTCTCCGACCGAGCCGGACCCGGAGAGATTTCCGACCGAATCGGACTCTGGCAGTCCGACCGAACGAGTACGATGCGCACGCATGCCATCGGACTCGAGTCGGTCGGACTCCCATTGAAGTCAATGGGAGCCTGTCGTACAACGCGTACACGGGCTCCCATTGACTCAATGGGCACGGCGCGAACAAGGGCGCCCCCTACAGCGTGTTCGCGTCGGTGCGCATCGCGGCGTACATGCACAGGTAGGGGGGACCCATGGGTCCCCCCTGTGTGCGACTCGCGCGCCTACGCGTACAGGGGGGTCCGACGCGGACCCCCAAAGTCCGGCTCCGACAGCTTTTTCGAGCCGGACGGCGCGAGTCGGTCGGACTGCTCGCGGCGCGCATCGTACTTACCCGGCCGGGATACGTCTCCATAGCGCGGTGCGAGTCGTGTCCATGCGAGTCGGTCGGAGCGTGTTGAAGCCGCGTTCGAGTCGGTCGGAGTTTTCGCGGGTGCCTGCATCGTACTCGCTCGGCCGGACCCGCGTACGATTCGGTCGGGAAACAGGGCTCCGAATCGGATCCGGTAATTCCGAATCCGATTCGGAGCACTACCGGCCGAGATCGGAATCGGCCCCTCTGTCTTTTTCAAAAGAGAGCCAGAGGTATTCCAATTTCAGTATTTTATCATAATTGGATTTATATAATGTCTAATAACTTAACTATGCCTACCTCACTGAGAATGGGAAACATCAATGAATAAATGAATGACAGATTTAGAAAACGCATGCCTGCCCCGAAGCCAGGCATCCAGGCACTACAGTCAGACAAAAATGAGTCACAGAACTTAATAGGAAGAGAAGAGTTATCAGAAGTTTAGAGAAGCGAGTGAATTCGATGACACCAAAATGACAAAGGAAGATTATTCTAGGCCATGGGGTGACTTCCGCTAAGGGAAAACAGCAAGACCCAGTGCATTAAGATCGCTGCACCGTCAGAAGGTGAGCATTCATAAAGTAAAGATACCAAATGTGTTTGTAAAAGGGAAATAGACTCTAATAGGCTGTAAGCTGGAGCAGAACAATGAACTGATTTAGTGCAGAGGTATAGAGCCTTGAAAAAGCTTCTTTTATGAATATTCAGTGGAAAAAAGGGAGGTTGGCCCATTTCAGCTGTACACAGGATTGGGTCATTATACATTAACATAATAAAGGACACCCCTTTTATCAATATTTTCCAAGAAGATGCTGGTGGATCCGCTGTACCTTCAATTTTTAAGGATACTCAAATTTTTGGACCGAGTGATTAATACGCCAAATATGGATCTGGGCTTGGATGAACGAAGAATCACATTCTTGACCACAGCACGGAGCACCTGGCCATGGGGTGAGCCATCAACACACGCAGAGGCATCACATAGCATCAATGAAAACTTCTCTCAAAATATATCTCGTGAAACAAGGCACCAAGATTCAGTCATTTGGAAGTTACAGCACCGCGATTCTATACTGGTCCACATAGGCCCTGTCCTGATGAGATCACCCAGTCACCCAAAGAAGGGCAAAACACATCCACAGATCTGCCAGGGGGATACAGGCTTGTAAAAGACACATTGATGTGGTATGGCAGAAGAAAATAAAAGGACTCTATTTATCTCTACTTTGCATGCTCATGTGATGTCAGTCTTAAGTCACCACTCACCTCTAGATCAGGATACTGGGGTAAGAACAAATTGCAACCCCCTATCGACAGTGCCGAACACGTCCAAGGCTGCTCAACGCTCACGGTGAAGAGGGTGCAATGTGGATGGGATGTGAGAGAAGGCACACAGAGACATCTTCTGTTTGTAGTCATACAACTCATCTGGTAGGGTAGAGGTTCTCTTGGATTTTCTGCAGTCTCTCATGAGGGATGGCTTTGTATACTAAACAGACACAACACTACCGTTACTCTCTGCTCCTACATCAATATAAAATTAGATCATTGAGTCCAGGGCTCCTCAAATCCTTGTTGATCCTCAAATCCTACTGTAGCTTGACACTCAGACGGGGCATACTGTCACAGCGTTTGGGGTGCCCGTATAGGGACAGGATTGACTATATTGGTGATATGTGGCTGGCACCAACTTTGGCAGTGTGACTTCTGTCACACAAGATCAAATGACATCCTAAGTGGCATTTCAGTGAACATTGAATGGAAGGGGTGGCCATTAATGCCCAGGACCAAAGCTGGATGGGACTGGAAGCAAACACGTGACAAGCCATGACATGTACTCTCGAGGTGAACTATATTAACCAAAAGGACTTCCATATAAAGATATTTGAAAAAGTAGTGGTTTCTAAAAGTGAATTTTCCTTATCATCCTAGTGTGGCCCCTCATATATAATTTATTACCTTTTGGTCTTTTCACACACATTATTGATCAGCACGCACATGAACTCAATGGTGGTGATTAGACTGAATTCAGTTTATTTATTCGATTCCAAAACGAAATGAAATGAGCGCATATATCAGGGCACTCCAACCTTTTCTGTACTGACAGCTACTTATGTTCAATGAAAAGCATTGAGAGCTACTAAAATTATTGGTGTTGTATAATCTCAATTTTGTTATATGTATATTAATTCAACCAAACAAAAGCTTTCTGATTTAATAAACTGGGCTGCACACAGCTGAACTTCTCAGAGGCAGCTCACAAGCTACTGGTTGGAGACCCCCTGGCATATAGGAACAATCTATTACCTAAAAAAGGTGTTTGCTTTGTTCGGACCCAAGTTGGCAGGGTATGCCAGACGTGGGTCCCTTGCTAACTTTGCCACTGGATTCAAGCTAGCCTGGCTGATGAGGGCTGTTAGCCCGAACCCTGTCCCAGGATGCTTGATTCCAGTCCAGGGAAGACATGGCTTGGCAGTTCGGTCTGGACTTTTCCCATGAGGCACAGGGTCAAGACTGATTTGCATATAGCTATGTCTGAACTGGGGTGGCAAAGTGAGCTAAAGAATGATGATGGATTCAACCCAGATCTGTGACTGGGGGTGAGTGTTTGAAAAGTTTCAGCACTCCGTCCATAATCTCCTTGTGTTTGCTTTGTTCGCCCCAAGTTGGCAGGGTATGCCCAGACGTGGTCCCTTGCTCACTTTGCCACTGGATTCAAGCTAGCCTGGCTGATGAGGGCTGTTAGCCCGAAACCGGTCCCAGGATGCTTGATTCCGGTCCAGGGAAGGCATGGCTTGGCAGTTCGGTCTGGACTGTTCCCATGAGGCACAGGGTCAAGACTGATTTGCTTTTAGCTATGTCTGAACTGGGGTGGCAAAGTGAGCTAAAGAATGATGATGGATTCAACCCAGATCTGTGACTGGGGGTGAGTGTTTGAAAAGTTTCAGCACTCCGTCCATAATCTCCTTGTGTTTGCTTTGTTCGCCCCAAGTTGGCAGGGTATGCCCAGACGTGGGTCCCTTGCTCACTTTGCCACTGGATTCAAGCTAGCCTGGCTGATGAGGGCTGTTAGCCCGAAACCAGTCCCAGGATGCTTGATTCCGGTCCAGGGAAGACATGGTTTGGCAGTTCGGTCTGGACTGTTCCCATGAGGCACAGGGTCAAGACTGATTTGCATATGGCTATGTCTGAACTGGGGTGGCAAAGTGAGCTAAAGAATGATGATGGATTCAACCCAGATCTGTGACTGGGGGTGAGTGTTTGAAAAGTTTCAGCACTCCGTCCATAATCTCCTTGTGTTTGCTTTGTTCGCCCCAAGTTGGCAGGGTATGCCCAGACGTGGGTCTCTTGCTCACTTTGCCAGTGGATTCAAGCTAGACTGGCTGATGAGGGCTGTTAGCCCGAAACCGGTCCCAGGATGCTTGGTTCCGGTCCAGTGAAGACATGGCTTGGCAGTTCGGTCTGGACTGTTCCCATGAGGCACAGGGTCAAGACTGATTTGCATATAGCTATGTCTGAACTGGGGTGGCAAAGTGAGCTAAGGAATGATGATGGATTCAACCCAGATTTGTGACTGGGGGTGAGTGTATGAAAAGTTTCAGCACTCCGTCCATAATCTCCTTGTGTTTGCTTTGTTCACCCCAAGTTGGCAGGGTATGCCCAGACGTGGGTCCCTTGCTCAGTTTGCCACTGGATTCAAGCTAGCCTGGCTGATGAGGGCTGTTAGCCCGAGACCGGTCCCAGGATGCTTGATTCCGGTCCAGGGAAGACATTGCTTGGCAGTTCGGTCTGGACTGTTCCCATGAGGCACAGGGTCAAGACTGATTTGCATATAGCTATGTCTGAACTGGGGTGGCAAAGTGAGCTAAAGAATGATGATGGATTCAACCCAGATCTGTGACTGGGGGTGAGTGTTTGAAAAGTTTCAGCACTCCGTACATAATCTCCTTGTGTTTGCTTTGTTCGCCCCAAGTTGGCAGGGTATGCCCCGATGTGGGTCCCTTGCTCACTTTGCCACTGGATTCAAGCTAGCCTGGCTGATGAGGGCTGTTAGCCCGAAACCGGTCCCAGGATGCTTGATTCCGGTCCAGGGAAGACATGGCTTGGCAGTTTGGTCTGGACTGTTCCCATGAGGCACAGGGTCAAGACTGATTTGCATATAGCTATGTCTGAACTGGGGTGGCAAAGTGAGCTAAAGAATGATGATGGATTCAACCCAGATCTGTGACTGGGGGTGAGTGTTTGAAAAGTTTCAGCACTCCGTCCATAATCTCCTTGTGTTTGCTTTGTTCGCCCCAAGTTGGCAGGGTATGCCCAGACGTGGGTCCCTTGCTCACTTTGCCACTGGATTCAAGCTAGCCTGGCTGATGAGGGCTGTTAGCCCGAAACTGGTCCCAGGATGCTTGATTCCGGTCCAGGGAAGACATGGCTTGGCAGTTCGGTCTGGACTGTTCCCATGAGGCACAGGGTCAAGACTGATTTGCATATAGCTATGTCTGAACTGGGGTGGCAAAGTGAGCTAAAGAATGATGATGGATTCAACCCAGATCTGTGACTGGGGGTGAGTGTTTTGAAAAGTTTCAGCACTCCGTCCATAATCTCTTTGTGTTTGCTATATAAAGATTCTATGCCAAAATCTGTTTTAAATATTATGTCCATGAATTTTCATTATGTGGTCTATTCAAAGTACATATGTGTAATTTATGCTCAAATTATAAGTCTTTCCTCGCTTGATGAAGCATTATCAGGTCCAAAGAGAATTGACTTTAGAATTAGAGTACAAAGTTATTTTATGAATAGGCAACCAGGGAAGCACATTAAAGTGAAGGGACATGTGCCAGCTGCTACTAAGACCAAGTAGCGTCCCAGAGGGCTAAGTTTCGGATGTGTTGAAGTCTAGAGGTGAAACGACCTAGGAGTGTAAGATACAAACATTTACAGTAGTCAAAGAGAGAGCTGATGAGTGCCTGAAAAAATGTATGACAGCAACGGGAGGGAGGGGAAAAAGCTTGCAAAGAATCGGAAGCAAGAACAAAGCGACAGAGGTGTGTTTGTTGACAAGAGGAGAAAAACATAATTGCTGATCCAGGAGAATGCCATGGTTGCAAGCAGAAGAAGTAGCGGACGGAGGACAGATTAGTTTTGGAGGCAATCAGAAAGAACTCCATACCAAGGCCTTAAGAATTTAAGTATTAAGAATTAGAATTCATCCTCAATGAGCTAGAGAGCACTCTTGAAAGCATAATTGCTTGGAAGCAGGATCACTGTTAAGCCTTAGATTCAGCTGTATATCGCCTGTGTTAGTGTAGAGATGAAGACCAAGTCTTTACATAAGGGCAGAGAGAGGGGTAGCATCAATTTTGAACATAGCAGGTGTGAGGGCAGAGACCTGAAGAACCCCACAGAGATGGACATGAAGGAGAACCAGTCAAGAACGGTACCTTGAATTCCAAAAGTAGCTAACATGACATGATGAGGGTACCAAGTATGGCAAAGAGTTTCAATAGGACCAAGCTGGAAGGGATTGAGAATGTTATGGGCCTCAGCAGAAGCAGAGCACTTGGAGTTTACAAAGGTCTCCATGATTTTGTCTGGAAACAGTATAAGAGAAAAGGTCCTATAATTTGCCTTGCTGGAGGGATTTGTTGTTGGTTTCTTAAGCAGGGGGTACCAAAGCCCTATTCCAGGATCTATAGACTTTCCCGGAAGTAAACAAGAGGTTACAAAGAGTGGTCAGTGCTTTTGCAAGTACAGAGCTACGTTCTTTCACAGTTTTGGACAAGGACCTAGTCGTTAGCTGATGAGACAGGCTCAATCGTTGACCTTACAAGGTCCTCAGTAAAGAGTTCGAAGGCAGAGAAGGTGGCAGACGATACAAATTTGAAGACAGCAGAGAAGCAGGTGCCTTTTTGCTAGTGGTGGTAGTGACTGCAGAATTTTCTCAATTTTCGAATGGTAAGAGTTAGGGAGATAAGTGCAGAGTTGCTGAGAAGGAGTGACAGAAGAGCCGTAGGCTGAAGGTGAAGAAATATTCCTAAAAATGGGGAAAACGTCTCTGGACGGGTTGCTAGCAGTCTGGATATGAGATTGATAGTATTCAGTTCAGGATTTGCGATTGAATATCTTGTAAGTTTTCAGTTCCGTGAGATAAGCTTGTTTATCATGAGAGGCATAGTTATTAGCCATTTCCACTCAAGTCTCTTACTGGTGTGCTTGGCTTCCATTAAGAAGGTGGAAAACCAACCAAGTGGCCCACTGGTTGATGAGCGACTTGATTGGAACATGTTTAACAAGAAAGTATGTGAAACTATGGGAGCTCACTCAGGCTAAAATACCCACAATATCCAAAACTCAAGATATTGCAAGTTCATAACGCATAAGAACTAAAGCTTTGCCAAAGCTAAGAAATCACTGCTTGCTCCTAGATCAAAAATATTTCCCCTATAAGAAATTGTTTGAGGCGGGTAAAACCCTACTCAAGCAGCAACAACAATCCTTGTTAGTGTGAAGTCACAAGCCGCAAATTAACCTGTGCTCTGCCCTCTGGTAACTTGGCACAGAGCAGTCAGGCTTAACTGAGAGGCAACGTATAAAATATTTATGCAGCACTTCAAACAGTAATAAAGTGAAAACACAACACAAGAAAAATACCACACCAAATTAGAGAAATAGAGTAAATTCTAATAAATAAAACAAGTCCGAAATAGCAAAAATCCAATCAGTCGAACCAGAGATATGCAATTTTAAATATTTTTGTGAATATAGTGCCGAAAAGCACAACATGGTAACTGTGGTTATCATGTCTCGCCGGACTGGGGCAAAGTCACACGTTCAGGCAGACCGCAATGGAGTGCAGTCGGCTACAGGGACCTGTTGGACTTGGTCCTTTTTGCAGGGTCATCCCAGAACTTTTTGCCTTCCTCCTGTATTTTTTCTGACCTGTCGTTGGTGGTTTTAGGACTCTGGGCACTTTATCACTGCTGTTCAGTGCTAAAGTGCATGTGCTCTCTATGGTAAACTTGGTAAGATTGGTCTACACCTGTTTGGCATATTTAATTTACCTATCAGTCCCTTGTACCGTGGTATCTCACGTACCCAGGGCCAGTAAATTAAATGCTACTGGTGGGCTTGCAGCGCTGCTTGCGCCACCCACCAAAGTAGCGTTTCAAACCTGTCTCAGGCCTCTGCCACTGCAGGGCCTGCACACACAGTTTACTGCCACTGTGACATGGCACATAAAGTGGTTGCCACATCTGTGACTCCCCTTTTACTACATATCAGTCACCCCTAAGGTAGGCCCTAGCGAGCCCTATGGGCAGGATGCGGTGTAGGTAAAAGGTAGGACATGTGCCTTAACTGTGTGGCATGTCCTGGTAGTGAGAAACAGCCTATTTGGTTTCTCACTGCTGTGAGGCTGCCCTTTCATAGGGATGCATTGGGGATTCCCTGGTATGTGCTTCAGTGGTAATTCCTGACATGAGAGGTGTAGCGTGATCAAGTTTGGTATGTTTGGAATAGTGGGGATAAATGCTGGGTATTTGTGTTCGCTGATTTATTATCACTATTTTAGAAATGCCACTTTTAGAAGTAGGCCTTTCTGTGTGCTATGTGTCTTTGTGCCTGCCTGTTGTGTATTGACTGTCTGGCCTTGGAAGTGACAGGGGCTGTGGAGGTGCAGTGGCTCCAGAGAGTCTGGATGAGTCAGCACTAGGCTGAATAGGCCTGGTCTGCATTTGGAGTGGTGGGAGGAGTAGCACCTACACCTGAATGGGGCTGTGCCTGCCTTCCACAATGATGGCTCCGCCCCCCTGTGGTGTGTCTGGGGCCAGGGCTTACACTAACAATGGAGGTGGTTGTGCACTTGAAAAGGTATTTTTAAGTGCCCCCCAGAACTGGTTTGGACTGGGCTCAGAGCCCTGTGCCAGGGGGAAGAACAAATACATTTTGTACTGGGGCTGTGAACCCATGTCTGTTGGACTGAACTGACTTGGATGTGGAAGAACACTCTGCCAGGAGGAACCGCCGTGGGACTCAGCCTCCGCCTGCTGGGTGGTTGAAGGGACTGCCCTCTGCCAAGGGGCCCTGTGTGCTGGCCTGCCTGTGCCCTATTCTCTGCCCCCCTGCGCTGGGAAGATCGTAGCGCTGGTGAGGGCTTTCTAAAAGAGTGGGCTTGCACAGGGCTGACTTGGGGAGGAGCGCTTTTTGCCCTGCAGCCTGGGCAGCGCCACCCCCCTCCTCTGTGGCCTGAGCCCCAGGTGTGGGCTCCCCCTGCCCTGAAGCATGTGGAGCACTTCTTTGTTTTTGTGCTAAAAAGCGCTGTGCCCTGCAGCCAGTTTTATCCTGGAATCCTGCAGAGAAGGAATCCGGGTGCTGGGATTCCTCCGTGTTGCCTGGTTGTGGGCGGGGCTTTGATCAAGGAAGCCTGATCCTGGGCGGGACTCCCGTGCGGAAGAGGAGAGCTCCGCGGGTTTCTTCAGCCTGGTTGGGGCAGTGCCCAGACGCACACGGGAGAGACCGGAGCCTTGCGGGCTCCATTCAGCCACTCCGGGTGTCCCCTCCTCTCCAGAGAGGGACAGCCTGCAGCCGCCGAGAAAAGAAGAAGGCGGGCCGGCCGAAAAGAGGGCCGCAAGGCCGCAGTGCCTTTGCCTTGACCATCAGGAGGCCCGACAGCGTCCCAACACGCGGGGAGTACCGAGCGAGGCCTCCCCGCCAACTTGGCAAAGCTTTGGCAGAGAGGAGTTTTGTGGGGACACAAGGAATTCCGGCCTCTGCAGCTGCAGCTGCTGTGCAGGTGCTCGGGCAGCTGCACTTCGTTCTACAACCACAAGGGAGGTACGTGGTTGTCTTCCACCTCGACCGGCTGCATTTGCGCCTGGGCCTTTGGGTATGGGTCGTGTGCCCTCACAAGGTGCCGAGGGTAGACCTAGTTGTGGGCACGACATTTCCGAAAGGTGGGCAACTGGCCAGTGTTTTGCTCTGGCGCACCATGGAAGGGATGTGATGTGCAATAGTCCCCAGCTGATGTTCCCCTGTATGTTGGGCTAAATACCAAGGTTGGCACCCTATGATTACAACGGTGACCTGCATATGCCTAGGAGGGGCATAATGGGTTTCTGGAAGTTACCTAAAGCGTTTGCCTAATGTGTGCCCTCTGAAAGTGGGTACTTTGGTGCACGGAACATTATATATATGCATATTGTGCTATGTTAGGTGCCGGTATTATGTTTATGCCTAATGTGGTGTGCTAGGCGCACTCTTACAAGTAGTTGCTGTTTGTCCTTACTAACTGTGATTTAGGTGCTTATTATGACCGTGGACCGATTGGCCTAATGATTTATGCAATCCCTGTAAAGTCATGACAAGTGCCTGGTGGTACAGTGTATATATGTGATTACGTCCTAATGTGTTTTATGGATAATACAAAGGCTATTTTTATAGAACCTTGGGTGGAGTTTCTTTTTGTGGTGTGCATAGTGTGTCGCTGTTGTGTGAGTGTGTTGAGCAAACGCTTTACACATTGCCTCTGGGATAAGCCTGACTGCTCTGCCAAGCTACCAAGGGGGTGAGCAGAGGTTATCTTCAGCGTGTAACTACCTTGCCCTGACTTGAGTGGTGGTTTCTGCCTGGCTTAGGCGCATGCCCTAGCCAACCAGAAATCCCATTTCTAACAGGACCCAGTTAGGCCAGCTGAACAGAGTGCCTTAAATTCTGGTTGCGGAGCGTTGCGAGATCCCGCTTCGAGGATGTGTCACCGAGGTGATGCAAGGTCCGTGTCGGAGACGCGACCAGCAGCATCGGTTCCGAGGGGCTGTGAAGCGTGGTCCAGCTTTGTTGTCAAGGAGGCTGTCAATGAGGGAGGCTTGCCATGTGAAGCCTTATGTCAAGGATGCATCATGCACCGGCTGGTCGCCCTGCATGCCATCACCTCCACTGACTACACCATGCTGGGAGACCTCAACTTCCACCTCGACAGCCGCCAAGACCCCAATTCCACCTCCCTCCTGGACAACCGCCACAATATCTGTCCCAAACAGATCATACCAGAACCAATGCACTCAGCAGGACACACCCTCGACCCCATCTTCACAGCAGGGAACTCCATCACCTTCAGCCACACCTCCGAACTCCCATGGACAAACCACTTCTGCATCCACTTCACCTTCAAAACCAACATCTCCCGCAGACTTCCACACCAGCACAGGAATTGGAACAAGGTCTCCGACCACCAGCTCGCCGCTGCACTCAGCAGCTCTGCTCCCACCGGCACAGACGATGACCCTACCACCGCCGCCCGCACCCTACACAACTGGATCACTGACTGCACCAACACCATCGCCCCCTTCAAGAAAGCCTCAAACCCTCACGCCAAGAAAGCCAGCTAGTTCTCCACCGAACTCCGGGAATCTAGACGCACCTGCAGACGGCGCGAAAAGCTATGGAGGAACTCCAAAACCCCAGCAGACCTCGACAACTTCAAAGCAGCCACCACTGCCCACCACAAACTCATCAGATACTCAAGGAAGAAAGCACTCCAGGACAGAATCTCCACCCACACACACAACAGCAAGGAACTCTTCGGCATCATCAAAGAGTTCGCCCAACCCAACAGCGAGACTAGCGACATCCCACCCTTCCAAGACTTCTGCAACAGACTCAGCGCCTTCCTCCACCACAAACTCAAGACCATTTATGACTTCGACGACAACAACCTCCACGAGGAACCCTCTCCCACTGTTCCCCGCACCACGCAGCTGACACTGGACAGCTGGACCGCCCTCAGCATCGAAGACACCCTAAAGACTATGAAGACCACCCACTCCAGGGCCCCCACGGACCCCTGCCCCCACCACATCTACCACAGAGCTGCAGACATCATCGCCCCCGAACTTCAACGAATCATCAACCACTCCTTCGAGATCGCCTCCTTCCCCGACGACTGGAAACACGCCGAGATCAACCCTCTCCTGAAAAAACCATTGGCGGACCCCACCGACCTCAAGAACTTCAGACCAATCTCCTTACTCCCGTACCCGGCGAAAGTCATGAAAAAAGCAGTCAACAGTCATCTCGCCTCCTTCTTAGAAGAAAACAACATCCTCGACTCCTCCCAATCAGGCTTCAGGAAGAACCACAGCACTGAAACCACCCTTCTCGCTGGGACAGACGACATTCGCTCCCTCCTCGACAGAGGAGAGACTGTGGCCCTCATCCTCCTGGACCTTTCCGCAGCCTTCGATACAGTCTCTCATCGTACCCTAGCCCGCAGACTCCACGACGCGGGAATCCAGAACAAGGCCCTCGACTGGATCCACTCATTCCTCTCCGGCAGAACGCAATGGGTCAGACTCCCTCCTTTCCTCTCTGAACCCACACCGACCACCTGCGGAGTCCCCTAAGGATCCTCCATCAGCCCGACCCTGTTCAACGTCTACATTGCCCAGCTCTCATCCATCATCAGATCACACGGACTCAACATTGAATCATATACAGACGACACCCAACTCATCCTCTCCCTATCCAACGAACCCAACATCTCCAAACACAACTTTCAAGATGGAATGGAAGCAGTCGCCAGGTGGATAAAGAACAACTGCCTACAACTCAACTCAGACAAAACCGAGGTGCTCATCATGGTCCCACACCCAGATGCCTGGAACGACACATGGTGCCCCCCGCCCTCGGGAACCCTCCCCCACGGACCACGCACGCAACCTCGGACTCATCCTGGACTCCGAACTCAAAATGGACCACCAGATCAACGCCGTCATCTCTTCCTGCTACCACACCCTCTGCCTACTCCGAAAGACCTTCAACTGGATTCCCCTCAAACACAAGTAAACCGTCACCCACGCCCTCATCATCAGCAGACTGGACTACGGCAACGCACTCTACGCCAGGATCAACAAGAACCTTACCCGCAAACTCCAGAACATCCAGAACGCCACCGCCAGACTAGCCCTCAACCTACCACACCACCGCAACATCAGCAAACACCTACGGACATTACACTGGCTCCCCGTCGAGAAGAGAATCACCTTCAAGCTTCTCACCCATGCCCACAAGGCCCTTAACAACACCGGACCCGCCTACATGAACCACCGCCTCACGTACCAAGCACCGCAAAGATCCCTCCGCTCGGCCCAGCTTTCTCTTGCGACGGTACAACGCATCAAGAAGTCCAGATCAGGAAGACGCTCCCTCTCCCTCCTCGCTGCCAAGGCATGGAACTCCCTCCCTCTCCACCTCCAACAGACACCATCACTCCCCAGGTTCTTGAAGGACCTCAAGACCTGGCTCTTTGACGGAGCTCCGTGAACATCCAGGAGCTGCGCGCTCCCTTACCCCCCCTCCCCCAGTGCCTTGAGACCCTCCAGGTGAGTAGCTGCACTTTACAAACCCCTGATTGATTGATTGATTGATTCATTCATTGGGCACATGTAGTACCACTTCACTTGGGTCTTACTAGTAAATTAAATATGCCAATTGGGTGTATGCCAATTCTACCATGCTTAAAGGAGAGAACACAAGCACTGTACCACTGGTTAGCATTGATAATATGCACAGAGTCCTAAAGGACAACAAAAATGCATTCAGAAAACCAGAGGTTGACTGCAGAACATTTGAGGATGACCCTGCAGAAAGGGCCAAGTCTAATACCCACCCACCTATCACCCTTAATATATGCTACATCCTGACCTGGATTCATCACGTTCTAGTAAACCAAGAAGGATGAAAGGCTGCACTGTGCATGCTTGACATCTAATTGGCTGCCGCAGACCTACAGAAGTGCAGCCATTATCACTAGAGGTCTGAATTACTGACTTTATCGATGCATAGTACTGTTGCACTTGCAAACACCCATCCATACTTATCCCACACCTTTTCCTTTCTCTAACCTTCTCACCCTCCCTGCAGTTTTTTACTACAAGTCTCTATCATTTAGGTCAAACCTCTCAGAAGCTTACTGAACTTCCCAAAATCTTACCTTAAAATTCATAAAGGGAGGAGTTTCTTGGCAGATGTGGACAACAATAGTTTGCAATGGCCTACAAATCAACAGTGGCGGCTGGTAAGTAACGGGGTTGCGGGATGGGTGGAGGGGTTGAAAAATTATTTTTTTCAAAACCACATACCTTTTCCGCCGCCTCTCTTCCATCTCCGCTTCTCTTCCTGACTCCAGTCCGGAAGAAGCTGCAGGAAGCCCCCGGGCATACAGGCTCCCCTGAGCCAATCACAATGCTGCAGTGCAGCGTTGTGATTGATCTAAGTGCTGTCGTTCGGAGCTCAGATGGGGACAGGGAGTCTGTGGATATTATGCATAGTGCGCATGAATGTTTAGCCAGGCCAAGACGCCGGCCAAGCCTAACAAAAAAAATGTATGTGTCCATCTGTAACGCAACTGGTGCTCATGTAAAGTGCTCTGATACCTTCGGGTCTAGTTTGCGCTATATAAAACTCCATTTAAAAAAATTATCACATCCGTGGCTAGCATTTGCAGAGTTAATATCCATGGACACTCCAGAAATTGCCATTCAATATCACCAAAAGGAGCATTGCAGTACAACAGTGATACAGTGCAGCAATACTTTTTTGTTAAACATGCTCTTCAACCTTACAATTTAAGAGGGTCTTCATTCTGCCTTACATTAATAAGTTGTTTGAAACAAAAACCATGCAGTTTAAAATCTCATTTGTTTTCCATCAAATTTAGAAATTGTGGGAAGTATTTCAGGGAGGGGTTGGTCAAGGGTGCACTGCAAAGTTTCTCCTGTTGTTGAAATGTTTCTTCCAGGCATGGTAGAGGCAGGCCATACGTTTCACTCACCATGACTCAACCATCTCCAAGGGCCCACTTAATATTTTTTAATGTGCTTTTGACCATAGATGGCCCATCCCTTGCATGCCTATTTGTGGTTTTATTGATATTCCTTTATTAACCCTTTCACCCTAGTTCAGCTTGATAACAAAACTGCACTGTTAGCAAATTTCCTATACATTCCAAAATGTTTGTGTTAGAATTTGAAAAACATAATCCACAAAACCAAAAAAAGCTTTCCTTAATGATCACTTTCAAATGTTTTAGTTAATTCTCCAAGCATTTTGTGTTCCAAAAAGTGCACATCAAGATATACTGAGCAATATTTCCCATACGTCCTAGGCTTAAAACAGGTCTCGTCCAATTGCTTAGTGAAGTAGGATGAACCTCCTCCTAATATGAAATCACAGTTTATATGTTTCATATTTGTGGCATCAAAAGAACAACGAGGACATTCCCGAGTAGCTAACTTTACTACTCCTAAACTGAGAAAAATCCTAACTTTAAGACTTTTGGTATTCACAGAAGGCATTTAGGAGTCCTAAAGTTAGGAGTCCTAACTTTACTACTCCTAAACTGAGAAAAATCCTAACTTTAAGACTTTCGGTATTTACAGAAGGCATTTAGGAGTCCTAAAGTTAGGACTACTAACTTCTGTGAATACCGAAATGAGTAAGTGTATTCTGTGAATACCAAAAAGTACTAACTTTACGTTTTTGACGTAAGTTAGTTCTGTGAATCAGGCCCTCTTTGCCCCAGCATCTACCACGCGACTCCGCCCTGACGTTGTCCGCGGGCGTGAAGTCAGCGAGGTCACATAAGCCCCACCCCGCTGACATCAGTTTCCTTCTTTTCCGCGTGCCACGCGGATCCGGATCGTGTCCCTGGCCTGTTTTCAGGCCTCCTTCTTCAACGCTTTGCGTTCCCTTGAGAACAGTGTGCGAATGCCTTCGGGCTTCAAGACTTGCTCGTCTTGCGCGTGCCAGATGTCGGCGACGGACCCTCACCCTATTTGTATGTGGTGTTTGGGGGAGCACCATGACTCCACCGACTGCGAGGCTTGTCAGCAGATGAAACTGAAGTCCCGGCGGGAGCGCCGGATGAAACTCCTTTTGGCCCGCATGTCCAGGTCATCATCGCGTCCATCCCTTGCGGAAGGGGCCACGAACCGCCGCTTCCGCCTCCGACATCGTCCTTCCCCGAGGCCGCAGGGGCGTTGCTCGCCTGTTGGTAAGTGTCACAGCTTGTCCCCGAGGCCTGGTCCCCGCCCTGTGGAGGGCGCGGGTTCTCGGAGGGTCGTGCGGCCTCGCACATCGCCGCCTTACCCGCCGTTTCCCGGCGTGGGGCATCCAGAGTCCAAATGGAGGCCTATGCTGCGGCCCTGCAGGCCTCCTTGGCTCCTCCTCCTCTTCTTGGGACGTCCGCTGCTCCCCTGCCACGTGCGGGGCCTTCTGTGGAGTCGCCGGTGGCTCCGGCGCCGACAGGTTCGGCTTCAGGTCTTGGAGGTGTGGCGTCGTCGGGGTGCGGCCCTATGGGATTCCCTCCTTTGGCCCACAGCGCCTCTGCCTTGCCGCAAACCCCTGTGGGGGTCCCTGTGGTGTTGCGGGAGGTTGCCGGGACTCGTGGCTTGTCCTCGAGTCCTCCTCGGTCCTCTGGGCAGGCGGCGGCCTTGTCCGAGGCCGAGCTGATGCCGCTCAGGCGCCGGCATGCCTCTGCCTCGCCGCAAACCCCCGTGGGGTCCTTTGGTGTCGCGGGCGGTTGCCGGGACTCGTGGCTTGTCCCCGAGTCCTCCTCGGTCCTCTGGGCAGGTGGCGGCCTTGTCCGAGGCCGAGCTGACGCCGCTCAGGCGCCGGCGGCTGTCGGCCCTGGCGGCGCCGCAGGGGCTGGCTAAGGGCCGGGGCGTGTCCCCGGACCCTCCTCGTCTCTCCATGCAGGCGGCTGCCTCGTCGGAGGTCGAGTCGGCGCCTTTTCGGCATCGTTCTTTGGCCGCCCCGGCTCTGTCCCCACCCCGTTCTCCTGCGGCGCCGGTGGTGGTGGAGGTCGTCGCCGCGTCCCCTTCGGCGCCGGTCGACGCCGCGCCGGCACCAGTGCCGGACTCCACGGCGCCGTGCCGATGTCGGGTCGTCGACTCCTCTTCGGTCATGCCCTAAGTGGGGTACTTGTAGCTATTACATTGCTCTGTCCTATGCTGGGGAGGTGTGGATGCCCTTTTTCGGGTTCCTTGCCTTTCCTGGCATCACTGTATTGCGCTGGTGCGGTCTCTTTTGCCCTTGTCTTGGTGCAGCTTACGCGGCTCCAACGTCTGTCATTCTCAGTGTTCGCTTCATCGCTAGCCCAGCCTGGCATGCCGTCTACGGCATCGTGCTGTGGCGTTTCCGCCGTCCTGTCCGGCGTTTCGGCCTGGTCCTCTGTCTGGTGTTCCAGGGGGGGCTACTTTTCTTCTGGCCTCTTTCTATTCTGCCTGGTCCCACTTCTTTCGTGGGCCGGTGTGTGTCTCTGGCACGGCCCCCCTTTGGGGATTGTTCTGGATTTCCCTGGCCGCTGTCCTCGGCTTGCGCCTGGCTTGTTCTGGGTGCACTGCTCCATGGTGTTGCCGGCTGCCGGCTGCGCATGCCTGCTCGTTATGGTCCACCGCTGTGGCCCTTAGTGTGTTCCCTTGTGCCCCTGCCTCTTGTTCTGCTGGGGCTTTGCGCACCTGTGCCTTTCTTCTTCTTCGCCTGCGCTTTTTGGCTGTGGAGCCGCTCCTGCCTTGTCCGCTGCCTTGAGGCTGATGCCTGTTCAGCTGCCCCCTGTCGCTGTGTCTGTGTTTTCCTACGGCAGGCTCTGCCTCCGGTTCTACCTCTTCTCCCTGGAGTTTCGGGTGGTTCTTTTCTTCCTTGGTGCTCCTCTGGCGCTGTCTGCCCCTACGGGGTTTTCTGGCGGTTGTACCTTGGATGGGCTTGGGTTTTCCTGGCCTTCCCTTCGCCTCGCTCTTGCTTACTTCTGCTTGGTGAGGGCTGGGCCGCCCTTCTTGTCCCTGTGACACATCCCCTGCGGGGGCCCTGTGTTCTTCCTACAGGGGAGGTTCTCTCGCAGGCCCTCCTCCCCTCTGGGTATGGCTAGGGTATCTATTTTACGTTAAGGAATCTGCGGCTAGTAGTCTCTATCAGATATACGAGTTACTTACCTTCGGTAACGATGTATCTGGTAGAGACGATTCTAGCCGCAGATTCCTTCATGGCCTGCCCTTCCTCCCCGTTCTGCGAGGGCCTTCTGTTTTGTTTTCTGCACTCGCCTCCCTCCGGGTGGCTTGTCTTCTGTGGACAGGATGCTTTGTTCTGCTTGATTGTTCCACCCCTTCCTTTCTGATACGAGGTCGGTTGGTTCATGGGTGCTTCTGCCTTCCTCCACTTGGGTTTTTTCTCCAAGTGTAGGGGCCTCCTTGACTCTTCTCCCTTTGACTGGCTTGGGGTTTCTGATCCCTTGCAGTTCTCTGCGTTGGTTTTTTTTTTGCTTGTGCCTCGGCCCTTTCGCTCCTTTCAGGGGATGCGGCCCTCCTTGATGGTGTCGTCTGGGGGTGAATTGCTGTTACTCCTCTGTTTCGGGCTTGTTGCCCCTTCACTGTTGTGGATTGTGATTGCAGATTCTCTCTCTCTTCTGCTATTGCGTTTTTCACATGTGTTCTGCCTCCAGGGGGGATGTCGCCTTAGCTTGCAAGGTTGCTCCTCGGGGCAGTGTTCTGCTCTTTCCCTGCTATGGCTTTCGCTGCCATGACTTTTGGTACCTTAGTGCTTGGCACTTTTCCAATTTGTGCTGTTCCTCACCTTTCGTTTCTCTCTTTTTCACTGATTTTTCGCACACTGTTCCCATAATCTCCACAGTTTTGTTTGTGATGGCTCCGCGTTGTGGTGCGGAAAAGTTCTCCGAAGAAAACTGATGTCAGCGCGCCGGGGTGGGGCTTATGTGACCTCGCTGACGTCACGCCCGCGTACAACGTCAGGGCGGAGTCGGGTAGTACCGCCCCCCCGGCGCGCAGAGATGCTGGGGCAAAGAAAGTTTTCCGGGTCCAGTCTCACGCCTGGGGATAGTTCTACGTTAAGGAATCTGCGGCTAGAATCGTCTCTACCAGATACATCGTTACTGAAGGTAAGTAACTCGTACTTCTTGCTCAAAATTATAGGCGGATGTGAAATGTGCACACATCCAAGCTCACAGGGTAGTTCTTGTATGAGGTGAAATAGATACGCCAACTTCTCAGTTCCACTAGGAGAGATACCTAATCTGGAGTTCATTAATGAAGACCACCGAGCTTCCTAAACAAACCTCTTTCTTTACACCTGAAATTACACTCATTAATATCATGCAGCTAACACGCTATTGGAACCTCGCTTCATCAATTACAAAACCAGCACGCTATCACCCCGTCCCAAAAGAGACATATTACTACACTTGTATGCAAACATTTGGTGCTCAGGATTTTTTTTAAATTGTATTTGAGTACATAAAACCCTTTCAGTGTGTGGAAAGATGTCATCAGCCCATGAATTCATGTATTGGTGTATACTGGCTGCTACAAATGATGGATTGTTGAAACATTATATTAATATTCAAAATCTATGGAGCTTGTAAACCATCACCTAGTGTATGTGTGTTATTGAGTTGGAATTCTCTGGATAAATGCGTGTGTGGAATGCGTGGATGTAAGAAAGGTGTGAGAGGTATGAGGATTCCAACAAGGGGCGGTTGGCAGACGGTTGAAGGAGGCATTGCTGATGCTGGTGCTGCTTTGTATTGCGATACACTTTGTCATTAAAAACAGAAGTGTAATCCGCTTACCGGCTGGAGTTTCTTTTCCACAGTATGACAAAGCTTGCAACGATCATTCAACATGTTTATCCCTCCATCGCAAAACAAACGAAAAGATGGCGTTGTTGAACAAAAAACTGAGCTGCCCAGCCTACACCCACCTCTTGAAAGTGATGGCAGCACAAACATTGCCCACTCTGTCCTACTGCCTGGAAACCTGGTGTGGCAAGGAGTCCGAGTTATTGAACGAGCTCCAGACCAAGGTATACAAGGCCGTCTTCAATCTCCCTAAGTCCGCATCCCCTGCACAGGTACGGCTAGAATTTGGCCTTCAAAACCAGAAATTCCGTAGTATGAATTCCTTTGTGAAGCTGTGCCATAAATTTCGATCATCAGAGCCCGGCTCATTGAACAGCCTATGCTGGGAAGAGATCAAAGTCCAAATGGCCCAAGAAACACCCAATACATGGGGAGCTCACTTGAGAAAATCTTTGGTGGAATTGGATATTCAACCAGTATGGGAGAGCATGGTAGAAAAGGCAAAATTTAACAAAGTCAGCAACGATTTAGCAAAGAAAAAATCCCTCTTGGAAGACAAAAAAACTTTGTCCAAGCGATGTCACGCGTGGACAGTGATAAATTCTTACACACATACAAAGCCCCAAGCTTATCTAGCAGCTCATTTCTGTATCGAGATAAAAAAAGAGCTTCATTCATTACCGTTTAGGAATGCACGGCTCGAAGGATCTGCTGCCATCATGGAAATGCAAAAAACAAGCTGCGAACTGTCGATTATGTGGTTACTCTAAGGAAACAATAGCTCATTTGTTGTGTGCATGTTCCGCAGTTAAGGATTTAAAGAAATCCTTTTTAAAATCTATTTTCAACGAGCTAACCATTCGCACATGTAGACAAGCCGTGATTAGCTGGATGGAGGGATCTTCAATTATTTTGTCTTGCCGGGGTGTAAAATATTTTACACAAATAAGGAAACTCCTCCGGCAAGAAGACTCAGAAAATAAGAGTGTTGGCTGAAGGAATAGCTTTTTGGAAAGGGTCTTAGGCACTATTTATAATTGGTCAAATTCACACCAGGTTTAGAAGTAGGATCAATATTTTAACTATTCAACAACATTTAAATGCACTGAACCTCTTTTTTCTTTTTTTTTTTTTTTTAAAGGAAGGAAGGGAAAGGAAAGGAAAGAATGAAGGGAAGGAAGGAAAAAGAAGGAAAAAAAGAAGAAAAAAAAGACTTTTAGTATGAGTTTTTATTAATTAAACAAATAAAGATTGATTGATATATGAATCATCATAGGCTGTTCGCACATTACAGACCCTATTCTCCTAGGCACATTAGCACTTTAACTCTACGGCTTGATTTGTCGTAACAGTTTTTAACCAACCCTGGTGTTTGTGTTTTATCAAACAGCGACTGCTTGCGGCTTCTGTTTATGAATCTTCATTACGTTATTTGCACTTAGAAAGATACATGCCTTCAGGCACAGAACTTTGCACTTTACCCTTAGCTTTAAACATGCATCACTCATTTTTACATATTGTCTGTATTTTATAAACTGTACATTGTTCGTCGCTGCCCCACAAATACTCATGTCATGGTCCAGTGGCACTTTGGGTATTCTTATTGTGATATTTGTATTTTATGCATTTTGTAATGATTTTAAGTAATCACACAATAAACAATAAACTTTGAAACTTTGAACTTTGACAAGATGGCTGACTTTGTAGATCTAGAAAGGGGTCAATTAACACACAGGGAATAGGCTGAAAAAACCGAAATCAAGAGAGGACATTCATTTTATTGGGATTCAAACTGCTAACAATTGTAAGCAGTAGCGTAGGCCAAGTCGATAATTGATTCATAGTGCTGTTCAATCCAGAAACATAGTCATAGTGATGCAAATCAGCCAGATTTTCAGTACCCTATGTCCCAAGGTAGCATTTTGGAGTTCTGCTTACTTCCACATATAAGGATGTAAGGACAGTCTGTCCTTATCTATTTTACAAGAAGAATTGGTGGAGAAACTCAAGAAGCACTAATTCATATTTTTTAGTACAGCTTTTAGGTTACCTCCTTTTTCGGCTAGTGCCTAGACACTTCCGGGCAGTTGTGCGCTTTATAAATCTTTTTTTCATTTAATTTCAACTGTTGTACGGATTACATGACCGGATATTGGCAGGCCATTCAGAACAAAGCTACATCTTCATGCTCAGGACTGGTTTTGGCTTAGCCATGTGCTTAGAGGTTTATAATCCTCTCTTGCTCACATGGAGTGTTCTTGTTGCCAACAGCAATGGAAATGGAAAACACTGCACAATATTTGTGTAGCTCACATGTGCAGTGCAGTTATACCAAGTGCATTAACATCAACACGTGTGCAGCATGAGAAGTGCATAAATTAATTTAAGCAGCATGATGCACAGGAGCGTACCTTGGTCAGTAAGATAGAGGGGGTGGGGTTGGGAGCTTCATAATTCCCAACAATCACACTGGCATATAATGTTAAAATACATTATACGACAAGCGCAGGGTGCATGAGGGGGGCTTAAGAGGCAGTGGAAAGGGAGAGGAATCCAGAATACTAGGAGTACTAAGTGAGAGAAACACAAATTATCAACATTTTTGAGGACTTTCAAAACAAATGAGAGAGAGTGTGTGTTTTTGTCAGTGAGTGCATGCAAAAATCCCCATGAATTCGGACAGACGCCTCACCATACCTGACTGAAAGCACCTGTACCCAACTATTCATCAGAAAATAGCACCCAAGCTTCCCCCATGAAGCTACGTCCCTGATGAAGTGACTCCCAGCCCTCTCCTCTGTGTTCCAGGTGGCTGTTTTTTTTTTTACTATTATTTTGGTAATTATGAGGTTGTTGAGATTACTAAAGCTATCTTTAGACCAGACCTAAACATTGCTCGAGCACATCCACGCAGGCTCAGCATCTCTTGCAAGGATAAGATCCCTGCCTGTCCTGTAAATACGCTTTGCCTGCCTTTAGTCAAACCATGCATGGCATATTTGCATGCATAACCAGTGGCGGCTCCTCGCAAAGGCGGAGGAGCATCGCCCCACTGCTTTGCAGCAGTGAAATAAAGGAAAAATGAAATGATAATAACACAAAGTTATTATAATTTAATTAGTTCCTGCTGCGGCAGCTTTGCGAGCGGGGCTGCTCTGATGACAGAGGAGCAGGGGGAGGGGTGGTGGCACACTGTAAGTGCGCATGATTGTTTGGCCGGCCGTCTTGGGCCGGCCAAACAGTCATGCACACTTTCCATGTTCTTCACCCAGGCTGGGTGGATAACATGCCCAGGCTCCCTCTGCCTGTCTGAGCACTGAATCACTGCGCTTAGACCAATCACAATGCTGCATTGCAGTGTTGTGATTGGCTTAAGGGAGCCTGGGTGCTTCCTGTTCCGGCTCGACGCGGGGTAGAGACGCAGCGATAAAGTACGCTTTTTTTTCTTTTTTTACACCCTGCCACCCTCGATCCGTGCCTGCCATCACTGTGCATAACTGTCCACATGCAAACATGTAATCTTCAGCCCCCTCACTGCAAAAACACCCAGGCGTGAGTTCTGTGCACCTGCATAGGCAGTGTTGTTACTCACACCCAAGCACTGTTCATGAAGCAGGCGTGCGTTATGATTCGCCAGGCGCAAGATTCCAGGGAGCTCAAGGACATGGCATCTTTTTTTGTGCAGATGGTGAGGGCTTTTCACTCTCAGAGCATCACTCTCTGTGC
Source organism: Calotriton arnoldi (assembly GCA_963921515.1). Classification (NCBI taxonomy): domain Eukaryota; kingdom Metazoa; phylum Chordata; class Amphibia; order Caudata; family Salamandridae; genus Calotriton; species Calotriton arnoldi. The sequence goes on from CAWUFW010003267.1 coordinate 304,281, forward strand.
TTCAGAACTTCTGGGCTTTAGCACCTCAAGTGAGAAGTCGAGCCACACCTTTTAAAACGTAGTCCAGGTACTTCCAATAATTAATTGATTGAAAAACGCTATTAATAAAACAAATCAATTCCTGAATGTAAGTGTTGTTTTTCTAAGAGGAGAAACTAACCATGTGTGATTGTGTTTTGTTATTTTCAGAGCATATTAAGTGTTATGAACTTTGGAGGTCACAAAATATGGAGTTAAACGGTAACCTCCAGGCTGGGCCCTGTCAAACCTTTATGCACAAAACTTGAGATAATACAGGCAGCGTTTTTTCCCTCGGAGCCTCTTTCTATGGTTCTGAACCTTAAGGATGCCCTCCTCTTGTTGTGTAAAACTGTCTGATTGGACTTGAAAATATCTGGTATCCCAGGAGCACAGCTCTCACTGAAAACATGATCTTAACCTGATCCCAGATTGAAGGCTGTGGGCCCAATTCACAAAAAGTAATCTGAGACAAAATCCTAACTTTACGACTTTCGATATTCACAGAAGGCATTTAGGAGTACTAAAGTTAGGATTCCTAACTTTACTACTCCTAAACTGAGAAAGATCCTAACTTTACGACTTTTGGTATTCACAGAAGGCATTCAGGAGTACTAAAGTTAGGATTCCTAACTTTACTACTCCTAAACTGAGAAAAATCCTAACTTTACGACTTTCGGTATTCACAAAAGGCATTTCGGAGTAGTAAAGTTAGGAATCCTAACATTAGTACTCCTGAATGCCTTCTGTGAATACCGAAAGTCGTAAAGTTAGGATTTTGTCTCAGATTATTTTGTGAATCCGGCCCATCCTCCATAGTTTTCTGCGTTATTATTACATGAAGGACTTTGGAAACAGCAAATGATACAGGTATATGAACGACCCTTCATATACCATGGACAGGAGATACAGGGAAGCAAAAGGCTACAGGTATGAAGGAATTAAGAAAAAGTGGAAATGTAGGAGAGAAAAGTCAACAAAGGAAAGCAAGAAGAGATGGGAAGAAAAAGAAAAAACGAAAGAAATAATATAAGAATGGGGGCTGAAAACTGGGGAGGAGTATAAGAAGGTTGAGGATGTGAACCAAACAAAACAACCTAAATAGAGCAAACTAAAGTAAGAACATAGAAGGAATATCAAATGGGAAGAGAATGAAGTGGGACGAAAAGCGCACTAGAACTAGTGGAGGCAACGAGAAAGGAGAATATAGGGAAAAAGGAAGGAATGAGAGGACAGAATAAAGGAAGGTAAAAGTTAGGGGAGAGGGTTAAGAAGAAAAATAAACGGGGAAAATTAGGAAACTGAACACGAGAGAAAGAAAAATAGAGAAAGAAGAAGAAAATGATTTAGAAGGAACACTCGTGAGAATTAAACGCTGGTAGTTAAAGTTTTGCTTATACAGCACCTTTCATAATTCTCAATTTTTAAGTTGATTATTCAACAGAAATTGATATTTACTTCAAAAAGCACGGTGGGTGGCGAGCAGCCACGCTGCACCATGCATGCCTCTCTCTGTAAGTCCTACCCATCGCTTACAAGCCCTTCTCTGCACTTGCACAGGGGCAAGAAACTAGTGCACTGCTCATTACCCAGTGAAGGCGATGATGCTGAGCCACTATGTTGGCAACTGTGGAAGCAGAAATCGCCCCCGTATTAGTGTAAATTGCTCTATTGTAACTTTGCACAGGGGCAAGTGAAGTAAGGTTGTGTCTAGCTCAGACTTGCGCTTTGCGTAAGGGTACACTGTTTTTGTGCTGTCCCTCTCCGCAGACCTCATCCCTAGCTCTCACCCACCACACTCTCAGGGTGGGTTGGAATCCACCTAAGACTTTGGGTGGGTGGGGTGCGGTTTGAAAGGGGCCTAAGAAAAATTTCAGTGTCCCTTGATCCCCTGACTATGCTCACCTGTGATGTTCAGTATCAACTGTAGATAGTGTTTGCCCATTTAAGAAGGTTGTGGTTTACACCCTCATGCACCCACCAGACTCCCAGTATGCTGAACCACAACAGTGGACAAATAAAGGAGGTTCCACCTTTGGACGGTTATTTTTCGACTGCAGAATTTGTGTCCACGTCTTGCTGTGCCGATTTACCTGCCCATACCAGCCTCACGGGTCTGCAGAGACACCTCAGGCTCCAGGCTGCAGATCCCAGCAGCGCAGCCCCGGATGGGGTGCATGGTTCTTCACGGGGAATCCCAGAACTGATCCTTCATAGAAGATCCATGTGACCGACCAGCTCCACTTCTTGGTGGTCTTTTTGACCTCCTCATTGAAGCTCAGCGTGGACAGGGCATGCTCTTTACTGGTACCAAGAGCCCCCTCTTCTGATTATTTCACCATTTGCATGTGGAAGACCCCAATGCACAAAGAATGCACATCATGGACTGGCACAGAATACTTTACAGAAGGGATCAGAAGGCCTCCTCAAGCCACTGGCAGATTTCAACTGATTTAATAATAATCCATCACTTCATCATCATCAGTTTTATTTCGGTCCATAAAATAAACCATAAAAGCATAGTTACACTATAAAATGCAGAATTAATATACAACAGTTAAAAACAACAGCATGCAACATAAAATAAATTCTACGCCGCCCAGCAATTAAACGAAGCAGACATAAAAACATCCATAAATATAAAGTGCAAGAAGTAACGTGCAAACACAAGGAGATGATGGACGGAGCACTGAAACTTTTCAGACACTCACCCCCAGTCACAGATCTGGGTTGAATCCATCATCGTTCTTTAGCTCACTTTGCCACCCCAGTTCAGACCCAGCCATATGCAAATCAGTCTTGACCCTGTGCCTCATGGGAACAGTCCAGACCGAACTGCCAAGCCAGGTCTTCCTTGGACTAAGACTAAATGGAGAGTTTTGCGTTCATGTGAATTGCATGGCTTGCCATTGCTTTGATAGGATGCCCTGTAGGCCACGACATTTTGAGAATGGGTAGTTACTTTAATGTTTGAGTAATTAAATCATTACAATATATATAAAAACTTAAAACATTGTTCAAATGTTTTGTCTAAAGCTGATCCCATCACAATCAGTAAAAGACAAAAATATTAATAATTAGATAAAAATTCTCTTCTGTAGCAAGGTAGCCATCGTTTGTATGCTAGCAAAAATTAAATTTAAAAAAGTAAAAAACCCTTCTAAAAAGCAAAGTGACCTCTAAGCATGAATGAGTGCAACGTAGCACAAAAAGGGAGTACATGTTCATGGACCAGTGCAAAATCAAGAAATGTTAGGCAGCTGAGGAGCTTTGGACTGTGTTATCAAACAATTAATTCGTAAGTTAATAAATAGTATAATGGATGCTCCAAATTCAAATTAACTTATTCTATGTCATGCTGCCCCAGTTTTAGTGTGGGGTTCAAACTTACAGTAATCAATGGCAAAACAGTGATGCCCTTGCAGCTCAAATATATAGGAATGACGACACGCCCTGTAAAAACCAGAATTACAGAACACAGGAGCAATATAAGGTGTAACAAGACCAACACCAAAATGTGTGCTCATTTCACTGAAATGAATCACACTACAGATGACCTGCACTGGACAATATTGTAATCACACCCCCAGATTAGGAAGGAAGTGTTATTCAGGAAAGACCAACAATGGATTTTTAAACTTTCGACCCATATCTCAGGTTTCAATGATGATATCACTTGGGTGGAACTGAATCGTAATTGATTACTGTTAGAAATGGGATCTCTGGTTGGCTAAGGCTTGCGCCAAAGCCAGGCAGAGACCACCACTCTAGTCAGGGCAAGGGAGTTACACGCCGACGATAACCCCTGCTCACCCCCTTGGTAGCTTGGCACGAGCAGTCAGGCTTATCCCGGAGGCAATGTGTAAAGCGCTTGCGCAATACCCACTCAGCAGCAACACACTAGGCACACCACAAAAGGAGACTCCACACAAGGTTATATAAAAATAGCCTTTGTATTATAAAAACACATTAGAATATAATCACACAAGGTACACTGTGCCAACTGGCACTAGGCAGTATTTACAGGGGACTATATACAGGACCGGGCCAATCGGGCCACGGTCAGAACCATCCGAACAGGTAAGTAAAATGTAAACCACAACCAGTAATCACTGGTACCTAAGCATTATATCACATTAGACATAAAACATATTAGGCCCACCTCATCAGCATAAATCCCATTACGCAATAGGCCTCACTAGCCCAGATCAAGTGCACACCGCACCTTCCCAACTGACCCCAGGCCAACTGGCCTCTTCTCTGGGCTCAAAAGCCCTATGTCCCGCAAAAGTCAGGGCTGGCTGCACATGCAGCGAAGTCAGAGTGCGCAATTGCGCAAGCTAAACGTGGCAGCTGCCCACTACTTGCTGGGCAGCTGTGAAAATGAACACGGGCACCAGCGTGCCCCCTGAGCCCCTCTCTGGGACTCGCAATTTAAAAGGAACCTGTCCCCCAAGGTTGCAGCGGCCTGCGCTCTCGCAGGGCAGCTGGGAATGGCACGGGCACCACTGTGCCTTGTGAGCCCCACTGGGACTCCACCACAAAGAATATGCCCACTGTCAGGCGGGGCAGCTGTGGCAAGGAAACTGGCACTAACGTGCCTCTCAGCCCCACTCCGGGACTTCTACAATAATGCCCCCAAAAAGGAAATCAGCACGGGCACCTCAGGGCCCCAGGGAGCATCCACGCGGCTCCAGGCACCGACAATGTGCCTCGGGGAGCCCCACTCGGGGGACTCTTAGAAACCAATGTTGCCCCACGTTGCAGCTGCCCACTGACAGACGGGGCAGCTGGAGAAAACAAATACCACTCCCCCTGGTGCCTCGCGAGCACCAACAAAACGAAAAACGGCCTCAGCCCCACTCACCGGGCTCTCTGGTGCCGCTCCTCTTCCCGCGCCGGCTCCACAACACGCGGGGCTCTCTCTGCTCATGAGAGCCCCGCCTCTACTTGGGCACAGGCGCCGAGGGTCCTCCTCACGTCACCTCTTCCCGGCTCTGCAGGCAAGGCTCCCCCGGTCTTCCTGACAGACGCGGGGTCGGACCACACGCGGGGCTCCCTCCGGTACACGGGGGCCTTGCCTTCCTTGGTCAGACTTCCTTTGGCCACAGGAGCGCGGGGTAGGCTCCCGTCTGCTTCCTGCTTCTTCCTTTGGGCACCGGAGCGCGGGGTAGGCTCCCGTCTGCTTCCGGCTTCTTGCGGAGCGCCCTGCCCACAACCAGGCCGCCCTGCCTGGCTTCCGGGTCGCCGCGGGCAGCGCGGCGGCCCTCTATGTTCTCGGTGGCGGCGGCCTCACGCAGGGGGGCACAGATCGGCGGGGTGGGCTCCCGATCCGGTTTTAAAAGTATAACTACGCGGGGTGGGCACCCGCGAAACAGCACAAATACGGGGGAATCTCCACGCCGGGGATTCCCTTCTAAAATGATCGCAGCTCCGTGCTGCAACTAAAATTAGAAGCGCTGCTCCTACGCTGCAGAGAGCAAAGCGCTCTTCAAAAATAAAAGCCAAGCGCTCCCAAGGCGCTAGAATCAAAGTCCGGGGAAAGCCCTTCAGGAGAAAGGGGGCAAAGGCTGGGCCCAGGCAGGCCAGCACACAGGGCCCTCCAGCAGGGAGGCAGTCCCTCGTGGCGGTTCCTCCTGGAACCCAGCAACAGCAACAAGCCCCCAGTCACAAGAACAGCAGAACATTTTTTATGGGGTCACAGCCCCTTCTTTTATACACCTTTTCCTTTGTCTAAAGGTGCAGGGTTTAGGGAAAAACCAGATGCAACTGGTTTGGGGGAGCTTTGGAGCACTTTGTTTTGCTCAGCTCCTCTCTCCTTTCACAGGACAGGCTAGGGACATCAGACGCACCACAGGGGGTGGAGCCAGCATTGTGGAGGGAAGGCACAGCCCTATTCAGGTCCCAGGTGCAACTCCTCCCTCCCATCTAGATGCAGATCTCCCTATTCACCACTGCGCTGACTCACCCTGCCCCTCCTGGAGCCACACACACCTCCCAGCCCCTGTCACTCACAAAGCCAGACATGCAATTCACATCAGGCAGGCAGACACAGAGCACACATAAATGCCAACTTCTAAAAGTGGCATTTCTACACCAGTCATAATAAATCTGCGCACACCATTGCGCAGCATTTATTCTCACGAGTTCGCACATACTAAACTCGCCCCTGCACTCCTCTCACACCAGGAATTACCATGGACACCCATATCCCCCATGCATTCCTATGGGAGGGCAAGCCAATCTCACCACACGCACTCAGAGTGCGCCCGCACTTTACACTGGGACACAGTGCTAAAGTGCGCAGAGGCCTAAAACCACCAACACTACACAGGGAAAAGGCTAGGAGATAGGCAAAAAGTTTAGGGGTGAACCTGCCAAAAGGGCCAAGTCCAACACAACCCCCTTCCAGCCAAAACGCAGGGCAGACCAATCACCACCGTGATGGGCTTCCCTGCTTGGGGCGATAGAACACGGACGCGGGCCCGCAACTGCAGGGACACCCTCCTGTTCTACGCCACGGTGAACCCATGTGGTTCCTTCTGAAAAAGCTGTCCGGAGCAACTGGGCTACCCCACTGGTACTCCCTAGCTGTCCGCGGCCAGGACCAGGCCCTAGGCCATCCAGATGCCACTGGTCCTTGCCCATCCACAGAGTGGGGGTAGTAACCCCTGGCACATAGTAGCCATTCTCCACTCTTCCCCTCATCAGGGCAGGTCTAGACTGCCACTGATCCTCCAGCCTAGGGTCGGCACCCTCAGGCGGACCAGAAGTCACGGGTGAGGCTCTCCTCCCCCTACCTCTTCTTCTAGGGCTCCGCACTCTCCTCCTTGGAGAGGCACCCTCAGAACACAACTCTCCCACCAGTTCAGGACCTCTCTCCAAAAACTGGTCTCCCAACCTAGGGTTTAACCCCTCAGGTTGCCCCGGGGTCAGAGGCGAGGACTCCCTCCCTCTGCACCCCCTTCCAGAGTCCTGCACCCTCCCAACTGGAGCGGTACCCCTGGAAGATGAACTGGTCAGGACACTGGTTACAGATGTCCTTTCCTCCAGATCAGGCGGATCCTGAACCTGGCCTCCCAACCTTGGGGCTGAACCCCACGGCTGAGCATTTGCCTGGCACACCAGGACTTCCGGGGGCGCACACAGCAGCCCCCGAGGGTAACACATGGCTCATGTGTTGCGTGACAGTCTGCGTGGCGCAGACCTCCCGACCCCTGTCCATCTGACAGTGCGCAGAGATCCCCCACGACAGAAGTGGTGTCACCATGGTCACTTCTAGGAGACTCAGCCCTTCTGGCTGGCCCCTGACCCACTGGTTCTTCCACTGGGGAACACATCCCCCTCTCACCCCTCAATCCGGACTTCTGTACCCTCCCAACTGGAGCGGCACTGCCAGACACCAGAACCACTGGAGCTCTATTTACAGACGCTCCAGGTTCTCCAGACACTAGAAGATCCTCCTCAAATGGACTAACAGGACAGCCTAGGCTCCCAACCTGGTGTTCCCTGAAGAAACCATCCAGGTTCTGAGACTGGGTTTCGGGCACCTGGGGACACTCAGTCCCACACTCACTCCTACTCCACTGAGACAGGACGTGAGCCCCTACACCCCTCCCACTACACTGGGACCCAGCTGGGCTACTCTGAACCTCTTCCCCAATACAGGACTGGAAGATACCTGAACCATTACTTTCAGAATCACTCCCCAATGCCTCATCAGAACCTTGGGCCTCCACCCAGAGGTCTGCCTCTCGTGTAAACTCCCATAGTTCAGAAAACCCACCCTCCAACAGGTGTTGGCGCAACCCCGGCAAACAACAACTGAGCAGGTGCTCTCTGAGAACCAGATCGAACAGTCCTTCAAAATCCTGTTCCGTGTTAACCGTTACCCAATCAGCCAGTGCATCATTACATTCATCCGAAAAATCCGCCCAAGACTGGTGAGACAGTTTCCTACTGCCCCTGAACTTCAACCTGTACTCCTCTTCTCTGAAACAAGGTACCATATTTTGGGAACTGGGACTTCCTGCACTGGACTGTATATTGCTGCCACCACTGGACTCCACCCTCACTGGGGAATCCAGAAAACTACAACTGCACTCAGGGGATAATCTACCCTCCCGAGCTAATTTCTCCCTGGCGAAGGCCCTCTCAGCCTCCGCCATCCTCTCCTGCGCTAGGACCCTCTCGGTCTCTAGCTTTGTCTCCTCCATACTCAGCTGCGCTAGCTCCCTGGTATGCTCTAACCTGAGCTTCTCCAAAGCCAGCTGATGCTCCCTTTCTTCCCTCCTATCCACCCACTCCTCTGGGGACAGGGAAAGGGATGGGGCACTGCCCCCGACACTGGACCCAGCAAGGGACTCCCTATCTATGGGGTCCTCACTATCTACTGGCGTCCCTGTCCTGTCACTTTCTTCCTCCTCTTCAGACTCCTCAGGGCCCCCTCAGACCCACCACCCTCTTGGCGTGCGGCCAGGGCCCTCTTCTCCTCATTGCGCTCACAGTCCCATTCATCCTTTTGCCATTGGATCAGGTTGTCCCTCAGTTTTGACTGGGTGTCTGACCCACTCACTGCTATGTCTCTCTCCTCACAGAACTCCACCAACTCCCCCATACTGTATCTAAAGAGACCACAAAAATCAAAAGCAGACTCCATTTTGGCAGGACGCTCAGGGACACGTGCAACACAGGAGACCTAGGTTTCTGAGCTGAAGCAAGAGTACACAATTTACAAATGACACTTTTAGGAGAAGAATTAAAACAAAACTCAGAACAATAATCCCCACACACGTGATTATCTAAATGTAGAGTTTGTAGTGCAACCAGTTGTCGCTGTGGTACTGCGCAAACGCAAGTCCAATCCTCACCGCTGACAACCAATGTTAGAAATGGGATCTCTGGTTGGCTAAGGCTTGCGCCAAAGCCAGGCAGAGACCACCACTCTAGTCAGGGCAAGGGAGTTACACGCCGACGATAACCCCTGCTCACCCCCTTGGTAGCTTGGCACGAGCAGTCAGGCTTATCCCGGAGGCAATGTGTAAAGCGCTTGCGCAATACCCACTCAGCAGCAACACACTAGGCACACCACAAAAGGAGACTCCACACAAGGTTATATAAAAATAGCCTTTGTATTATAAAAACACATTAGAATATAATCACACAAGGTACACTGTGCCAACTGGCACTAGGCAGTATTTACAGGGGACTATATACAGGACCGGGCCAATCGGGCCACGGTCAGAACCATCCGAACAGGTAAGTAAAATGTAAACCACAACCAGTAATCACTGGTACCTAAGCATTATATCACATTAGACATAAAACATATTAGGCCCACCTCATCAGCATAAATCCCATTACGCAATAGGCCTCACTAGCCCAGATCAAGTGCACACCGCACCTTCCCAACTGACCCCAGGCCAACTGGCCTCTTCTCTGGGCTCAAAAGCCCTATGTCCCGCAAAAGTCAGGGCTGGCTGCACATGCAGCGAAGTCAGAGTGCGCAATTGCGCAAGCTAAACGTGGCAGCTGCCCACTACTTGCTGGGCAGCTGTGAAAATGAACACGGGCACCAGCGTGCCCCCTGAGCCCCTCTCTGGGACTCGCAATTTAAAAGGAACCTGTCCCCCAAGGTTGCAGCGGCCTGCGCTCTCGCAGGGCAGCTGGGAATGGCACGGGCACCACTGTGCCTTGTGAGCCCCACTGGGACTCCACCACAAAGAATATGCCCACTGTCAGGCGGGGCAGCTGTGGCAAGGAAACTGGCACTAACGTGCCTCTCAGCCCCACTCCGGGACTTCTACAATAATGCCCCCAAAAAGGAAATCAGCACGGGCACCTCAGGGCCCCAGGGAGCATCCACGCGGCTCCAGGCACCGACAATGTGCCTCGGGGAGCCCCACTCGGGGACTCTTAGAAACCAATGTTGCCCCACGTTGCAGCTGCCCACTGACAGACGGGGCAGCTGGAGAAAACAAATACCACTCCCCCTGGTGCCTCGCGAGCACCAACAAAACGAAAACGGCCTCAGCCCCACTCACCGGGCTCTCTGGTGCCGCTCCTCTTCCCGCGCCGGCTCCACAACACGCGGGGCTCTCTCTGCTCATGAGAGCCCCGCCTCTACTTGGGCACAGGCGCCGAGGGTCCTCCTCACGTCACCTCTTCCCGGCTCTGCAGGCAAGGCTCCCCCGGTCTTCCTGACAGACGCGGGGTCGGACCACACGCGGGGCTCCCTCCGGTACACGGGGGCCTTGCCTTCCTTGGTCAGACTTCCTTTGGCCACAGGAGCGCGGGGTAGGCTCCCGTCTGCTTCCTGCTTCTTCCTTTGGGCACCGGAGCGCGGGGTAGGCTCCCGTCTGCTTCCGGCTTCTTGCGGAGCGCCCTGCCCACAACCAGGCCGCCCTGCCTGGCTTCCGGGTCGCCGCGGGCAGCGCGGCGGCCCTCTATGTTCTCGGTGGCGGCGGCCTCACGCAGGGGGGCACAGATCGGCGGGGTGGGCTCCCGATCCGGTTTTAAAAGTATAACTACACGGGGTGGGCACCCGCGAAACAGCACAAATACGGGGGAATCTCCACGCCGGGGATTCCCTTCTAAAATGATCGCAGCTCCGTGCTGCAACTAAAATTAGAAGCGCTGCTCCTACGCTGCAGAGAGCAAAGCGCTCTTCAAAAATAAAAGCCAAGCGCTCCCAAGGCGCTAGAATCAAAGTCCGGGGAAAGCCCTTCAGGAGAAAGGGGGCAAAGGCTGGGCCCAGGCAGGCCAGCACACAGGGCCCTCCAGCAGGGAGGCAGTCCCTCGTGGCGGTTCCTCCTGGAACCCAGCAACAGCAACAAGCCCCCAGTCACAAGAACAGCAGAACATTTTTTATGGGGTCACAGCCCCTTCTTTTATACACCTTTTCCTTTGTCTAAAGGTGCAGGGTTTAGGGAAAAACCAGATGCAACTGGTTTGGGGGAGCTTTGGAGCACTTTGTTTTGCTCAGCTCCTCTCTCCTTTCACAGGACAGGCTAGGGACATCAGACGCACCACAGGGGGTGGAGCCAGCATTGTGGAGGGAAGGCACAGCCCTATTCAGGTCCCAGGTGCAACTCCTCCCTCCCATCTAGATGCAGATCTCCCTATTCACCACTGCGCTGACTCACCCTGCCCCTCCTGGAGCCACACACACCTCCCAGCCCCTGTCACTCACAAAGCCAGACATGCAATTCACATCAGGCAGGCAGACACAGAGCACACATAAATGCCAACTTCTAAAAGTGGCATTTCTACACCAGTCATAATAAATCTGCGCACACCATTGCGCAGCATTTATTCTCACGAGTTCGCACATACTAAACTCGCCCCTGCACTCCTCTCACACCAGGAATTACCATGGACACCCATATCCCCCATGCATTCCTATGGGAGGGCAAGCCAATCTCACCACACGCACTCAGAGTGCGCCCGCACTTTACACTGGGACACAGTGCTAAAGTGCGCAGAGGCCTAAAACCACCAACACTACACAGGGAAAAGGCTAGGAGATAGGCAAAAAGTTTAGGGGTGAACCTGCCAAAAGGGCCAAGTCCAACAATTACACTCACATTCCACCGGACCCGGGCATCCTCTCCCTGTAAACACCTCTCCCATTACAGATAGTAGACATAGCAACTCTGCATTTTGTAACCACAATGACTGGGCGTCTTCCTCCAGTGACACCCCTCCTATTACACGTAGTGGTCACGACTACCCAGCCCTACCACTCACAATGAAAGATTTCTTGGGGGATCTACCATGCTTAGGGACCATTATATATACATCTAGCACCATGTAGTACACCTGTGAACCCAGTCAACCTCCAGTGTAACTACTCCCAATCTGTGGGCACGAGAGACCCAATCATGGCTGTAGTATGTATGTGGCTACTGCTATGCAGTGATAATGAGACACATTAAGCTACACATCTAGCTACATGAGGTAGGGGACGATATTTCAAGACTTGGGGGCCGATTCCGATCTCGGCCGGTAGGGCTCTGAATCGGATTCGGCTTAACCGGATCCGATTCGGAGCCCTATTGCCCGACCGATTCGTACGCGCGTCCGGGCGAGCGAGTACGATGCGAAATCGCCGACCGACTCGTCCGGGCGTCCCGACCGCTCCGACCGACTCGTTCCCGGGTCTAACTGCACCGACCGACTCGCTCGGACTAGACTCGCACCGCGCAATGGAGACGTTCCCCGGCCGGGTAAGTACGATGCGCGCCGCGAGCAGTCCGACCGAGCCGCGCACTCCGGCTCCAAAAAGCAGTCGGAGCCGTACTTTGGGGGTCCGTGTCGGACCCCCCTGTCCGCGTAGCCGCGCGAGTCGCACACAGGGGGGACCCATGGGTCCCCCTACCTGTGCGTGTGCGGCGCGAGTCGCTTCGCCGCGTACACGCTGTAGGGGGCGCCCTTGTCCGCCTCGCACCCATTGGGTCAATGGGAGCCCGCGTACGCGTTGTACGACAGGCTCCCATTGACTTCAATGGGAGTCCGACCGACTCGAGTCCGATGGCATACGTGCGCATCGTACTCGTTCGGTCGGGCTGCACGAGTCCGATTCGGTCGGAAATCTCTCCGGGTCCGGCTCGGTCGGAGAGATTTCCGGCCCGAATCGGAATCGGCCCCTTAGTGTTCCCCCTCCCATCTCATAACAGCAAAGATATGGCCTTCTCACAATGTTGCCATACACAGAGACTACTTCAACCATTGTCATTTACCTAACCCACTAAGGTACAGTTACGGTCACATTAACTACAACTAGTTTAGGTCAGCTGATTAAAGATGCGCATTGACTGCTGTAACACTGTGTGGTTCAATAAAGTTGACCACAAAGAGGGCCGCCGCGTTTAGCGTTCTAGCGTTGTGACGCTGGGACGCTAAAACGTGCCATTACGTATACGCAGGATTCAGAGGCACACACACGGGGACTGGAGCAAGGGTAGGACAAAAGCTAGTTGCCACGCCACCCTATGTGAGTATGACTGCCTCCCAGCCACAGGGACTTGCCGTACGACTACGATTTATACTCTGCCGGTAAGATTACAACAATGTGCGCTCACACCCAGACGTTCGGCGTCTTTGTCTCTTTCCTTTCCACAGGGTACGAGCAAAGAAGTGCTCTGCTGACACACCCCCATCACCTCCAACCTCAGATTACAGGGGTGAGTGGGTTCCCTATCAGTCCAATATGGAACGGGCTCATTAAGCATTTACTCTAGAAGCCCATGACTCTAGCGAGAACAAACGTATACGCTTTCGTGCTGCGATATGACGCTATGTTTTGTTCTAATCTATATGTGTGAACTTGCATATGGCTCAAACTACGGGTGAGGTGGCCACCCCGTGTTTCTGCACGTGGGTTGTCCACACATATATGGTAATCACTCTATATGTTACCCACCATACGTGTTGAATTGTCTGTATTTGTCTATCACCACGATTTGGCAGTGATGTTGATTATATCAATTGAGAACACCTATGGCTTCCCAATGAATTTAAAGCCATTGAAACAAGTGTTTTCTCCCCGTGTTTCTAAACACCGTGATTTTTAATACTGAGCACGTCTATGCCCCATATGGGCTCAGGCCATAAAAAGACGGACTATATTGATCCTGTCTATCAGATAACATAGGATGTTATCCAATGCATGCAGCCGTTTTCTGACCGCTCCTCCACAAGTACTTCCGATGGCAAGCTGAGGCACTTCACGAGGGATTAGTCTAGTCATCACTTCTTCCTCTCACTAAGAAGTCGGTGAGACCACGTTTCATTGTGTTTAATACTTTGCATCCTTATCACTCCCATTTCAGGTCTCAGAACTCCAGGCCAATCGACCTGGTGAAAAACAGCAACGCTGGTTACATCCTGACGTCCAGAACCAGCATTGCGGTAGTGTAAGAGTCGAGATCACCTTCTCCTTTTTACCACGGTCCTGAAGAATTGCCACCAGACCCGCTAGGGGCTTCGTTAGGCAAGAAACATGTCGACCACTTGCACCAGATAGACCGTACAGGATCATTGTGTCCAGGCAGGGCTCACAGTTTTTAGTTAGGTTAGTGCACCCCCAGAATAAAGTTAATGACATGGGCAGTACTAGACCTATTTTAAACTACACTGCACACTCACCACACTACCTGGTCCACATACCCTCACACACCCAACGGATTCATCAAAAAAAGATCTCCGCTAAAGAGCTCCATCGCGGGTGCCCGTCGGGCATTGCAGCGCCGGCCCGACGAGGAGCAGGCCCAATGATGAAGCATGACATCCTCCGGGGTGTTTGAGGGCACTCTATAACAGACCTGAACAGTCCTTCACAATTAGGAACTGCACATTGACATTTTAAAAAAAAACAGTGATGTTACAACTTTTCCTCAGCCTCACAACTTGGAGTTCCGTAGTCCTGTATGCAGGGTTCCACTAATATAAAATATGGATTCAATGTTGCAGATAGAGAATGGTTGGCTGTGATGTCCATCAAGTAGTCCTCCTCTGAGGCTGCAGTCATTACATGTGTTCCGCGTGTGTTCTTTTATATATTTACTTTGCTGACAGGACATTTTAATTGCCAATGTATGTTTTTTTTTGTTTAGAAGTGATTACTGTTTTGACCCTTACCCTTTCATTAAGGCAAAGTGCTTTTCTCTAATCACTCTTGCACGTTCATTTGTTTTACCCTAATGTCATGAAAACAAGACGTGCCAGCATACAGGCATTCTTAAATTTGCAGCCAATATACTGGTCCTTTGCCTAAAAAGATCAGCTGTGCAATATTTTGCTGTGCACACCATACAACACGTTTCATCTTCTGACTCCTTTTCATCAGTTATTCTTGGGGGGCTCAGCTCACCTCTGCTAATGCTTTTTGTAGAAAGGGTCTCTTCCATATTGTTATAGCCCTAGATGTTGCATTATTGTGGAATTTCATTGCTAGGACAAAACACGCCAAGCCACCTACCTATTTCTTTCCAAACCCATCTCCTAACAATAAGTCAAACCTATTGGTTTTGCCAGTGCTTGTTTCAAATTTCTTATAAGACAAAATTTATAGTTCTTTACACATGTACAGAGCGTTTTCATATTTGGCTCATGTTATAAATAGGTTTCATCAGGTGCTTTATGTTCATGCAATTAGGTTGGTTGGATAGTAATGTTGAGGAGCGTGCGCTGAACCCCCGGCAGATGAATTCCCCTCCATTGTGACATTTAGCCGCCATTCTGAGATGTAGAGACTTGGGCAGAAGATATTGATCCCAGCCAGCATCTGCACTCCAATGATACGCCTTTCTAAGTTTACAGGTCTGGAATGGGGAATAATATGCCAGACCTGGAATTACCCTATCCAACACCGCTCGCGATTCGTAATTCTGGGCCTCATTACATACACATTTACCATTTACTTTCAGCAGCAGAAAAATTTGCACCAAAACACATTTGATTTATTTAGGTGCATCCCACATCTGGTAAAACCCGCAATCGGGTGGCGCTTGTTCCCCCATCTGGTACTACTCCATGTTTGTTGGATCTGGAGCTCTTAGTTGCTGACTTTTCGGTCCTATATGTCTGTATGAACCTGTGTTGAGGCCTGCGCAATGGGCTGAAACTTTTGGAAGGAGCTGACGGCTTCCCTCGTCAAGAAACATGTTGTTCTGATATGACCTTCTTCAGGACTTTCCCTGAAGAAACTCTCCTCTCTCTTCTCCTCAGACATCAGTCTACTACTCGGCCTTGCCTCTATTCTTTCTCCTTGGTTTTATTGTTCCCACACTTTGTGCAGCCCTGTGTTGCTATGTAGCAAGGTTCGAGCTTCATAACTTCCACACGTACTTAACATGCATTCGCAATGTTGTAGCAAGTTATGACGTATTGGAACACAAGTGATGCCTGAATCAAACATGGGAGAAAAGAGTGTTTCACGTTTGCAATTATGAGTCTGAATAATGTAGCCCTCTATTCCGAGTTCAGATAGGTTACTTGCTTTTTGAGAGAAAGGGGATTTCACGCGCAGGGTGGTTGCGTGCCTCAATCACCCTTATTAGAGTTTAGCCAAGTGTTTATATGGGGTCACAACAGACACACACACAACCTGCAATTAATGCAACTCACATGCAACCAACTAAGAAACCCAATTGAATAATAACATAACTCACTGAATAATTTTTCTAGGCTGAGGTCCTCATCCCTGTCTCCTTGAAACATGTGTCTCTTTACCACATCTTTAGTGGATTCCTCTTCAGCTTTTCAGAACTTTAAAGAAGCTTAGAAGCCTTCCAGCTATTTTATTTCTTACCACATCGATGAAACTTTGTGTTTCTTTTTTATTATCTCTTTAGCAAAAGTTTGATTACTGTTGCCCTGTACTCATCTTTTTTCACTACTTTCAAGATATAACGAATGTTGCAACATTTATTAATATTCCAACGCAGATAATACTTCTAGCATCAAAACTTCTCCTTGCTGTTAATTGTAATAATAATAATGTAGCTTTTGCAGTTTGGGCTCAAGGTGGTGGGTGGTGTTGGGGTTTTTTATATTTTTTTATTTTTTGCTTTGTTTTATACGTAGAACTCTAGTTTGTCAATAGTGCCACTGAGCATTCTATCTCAAATGAACCATAGTTGAGAACCACGCATCGTAACTCGGTTTAGTACATTTTTAAATCATATACTGTCATACAGCAGAATATGACTTCCAATAATAAATATTAGATGTGAGTTATGTACTAAATGTGAAGTACACTTTTTCAGTAGACAGAATATTAGTTTTAAGATGTTTTGCAGTGCTTGATCTGCTTAACAGGGCCTTGTCCTGCTGCAGTCCTCCCTCTATCCCCTGCATACTAGAAAATCTTTGCATGACACTGATAACATGTTATAAGTACATTTTCTAACTAAAACAAGAAACACATAAAAGCACAGGCATGCAAAATGTATGTTCTAGTGTTCGCACATAAAAGTCGGATCTATTGGCTTTGCCAATGCTTGGTAGTGGTAGAAGTAATGGTATTGGTGGTGGTGGTGTTTTTGGGCATATTAGTGACATTAGTGGTGGTATTGCTGGTGATATTGGTGTTAGTGGTGCTAGTACTAGTGGTGATGATATTGATAGTGGTGTTGCTGGTTGTGTTTGTGTAGTAGCATTGCTGCTGGTATTGGTGGGGATGTGGCATTGATAGTGATGGTGGTGTGGTATTAGTATTCCACTATAGATGGGTGATGTGGAGTTTATATTGGTATTGGAACTGATGGTACTGGTTGTCGTGAAATTAACGGTGATGGTGATGAGATTTGTGGTGAAAGCACTAGTTGTGGGAATATTGGAATGGTGGTGATGTATTGGTGGCGGAGCTACTAATAGAGATGGTCTTGGTGATCTTATGGCATTGCTGGTGGTGTTGTATTGGTGGAAGAGTAATATCGATGTATGGTGCTTGTATTGATGTTATGACTTGGTGTGTTATTTGTGGTAGTGTGTTATTGGTTGTGGTATTGATGGTAGCAGTGGTATTGAATAGGAGATTAAAATAAATAGAATGTGAAAAAACTGTGATGGTATAATGTACACTTTAGATGTAAAATAGTCCCTCATGCATTGCAAAGCAAGCACTCCATAGGTGATGGAAAGCTATTTCAAACAGCGAATGGCATGCAGTGAATGAGAAATACTTATTCGGGCAGAGCCAAAGCCCGCTATAACTAATGGTCAGGCACACAGCTAAAGCTGACTGAGGCAGACCTAAAAATTAAATTCGGACCCTCTTAAATAAGATTAAATGGACAACAATGTAATTTGGGAATCCCTGCTGTTAACCCCTCCTCATTACCACCAGTGACCCCTTTCTAGTGTCTGTAAAGCAATATTGTTAGGAGCTGCTCGGCCCTCCCCATCAATCTTCTCACAGTCATGTCCCAAATCAGCAAGAACATTGAAAACTGGCAACTAGTGCAGTCAAAGAGGCATTGAAAGCAGATATCACTCCTAGGTTTCACTCCTAATACTGCACCAATCTGAGGATTACATAGGTTAGAATAGGAGCTTGGTTATATCAAAAAGCTGACTCTCCCCTTACCATCACTTCTGAGTTAAACTACTTCACTTTCAGGTTATTAGTAATTGCAGCAATATTTAACCACAAGTCTAACTCTGAGACTTGGTGGCAACTGTTGCACTTGCTAAGGTTTCTCCAGTATCGCACCCAGCTCTGCATGTCACCCAATATTGTTATTTTTCACCTTACCTCAGTTTGCTCTGTGTTAAGAAGGACTCCTGCTACAGTTTATTCTGCATAACCTGTTCAGCTTTCTGCATGCATAACAGTTTGCTGTGAGACTGGTGACATCAGCTTCTGCCCTGTCTCAGGAGGATGGGTCTTGGTCGCCTTTCGGATCTGCATTGCTCCACTGGATGAATGTCCAGAAAGCTGCCCTTGTCATTCTATACTGTTCTGTATATCCTCATTCAAGATGCCGTTCCTGGTTTATTGTATACTATCCCTTTTCTACAAAACTACTATCAACACTACAGAAACCGAGGAAGAGAATTGCTACAATCTGCCCTTCCATCTGAGAGGTTGAGATCACACCAGGATTTCTCTCTCTCCCCTGACTCTTTTTTTCCTTTGGCGTCTCTGGTGGTAACCGTGTTTCGCCATCATCGCTGAGATTAAAGAGAAGGATTTAGGGGTTGACATCGGTGTACACCTTTCCTCAAAACCCAGCAAGCCAACTGCTGATCATCAGTGGATGACATGAGAGGAGAAATTTTTTGCCAACATCCCTTAAACACCAGCATTTTCCAACACTAGTTTGAGTGTTTCATTAAGTTGCAAAGAGGTTCCCTCAAATGATGTGCCAGGACATGTGTGACAGTTGGCGCCCAGAACCAAAGGTATGAAGGATATGTGCAAAATAATTTACATACATAATTCAAATCAGCTGAAAAGCTAACAAATGGGGCACAGGGGTTGTAGGTTCTCACTCGGGGCTGGGGAAAATATGTCAACCTGTCCTCATCCAGAAGTAAATTCACCTGAAATAAAGTATGTGTGGTGGAGAGAGGTGAGAGCTGTAATGTAAAGAAATTCAGAATCCCTGTATCATGAAGAAATGTAGATAAGACTGAGGGTCACCGCCTGTAAGTACACCCAAGATGGCAGATGGGGCAGAGACACTCCGTGGTGATTTGAGTGATGACTGAGTAGAATGGCAGCCAACGGGCCATATTTAGATCTCTGCGGATGGAAAACTCCGTCAGAAACGTGACGGATATCCTGTCCACCATATTACAATCTCCATTGGATATAATGGGCTCGTAATATGGTGGACGGGATTTCCGTCATGTCTGTGACGGAGTATTCTCCTCCCCAAGATCTAAATCAGCCCAAAAATCTTTAAATAGACAAGGATCCTGCACAAGGAAAGGCACAGTGAATGGGCGTGAGCGGAGAGCATACTTGCCTCTTCAGTTCCTAAATATGCATTTAAAACCCATGGGACGTTTTTGCCCCTCCCTCCTGAAACATCTTGAAATACCTGCACAAAGGACAAAAGACAGTTATTTGTCTAAAAGCAAACAGAAGCTCAGGAAAGCTCATATAAGTCTAACATAGGTGTAACGCCAAAATAGCCAGCAATCCTCAAAAATATACTGCTCGGACTGCCATATCAACAGACTAGAGCTTCACCACCTGTTCAGCTAAGGCATGTACATATTGGCATACATTTATACACTTTATAGACCTTGAAGAAGCTGCAATAAGCCAGAGTAAAAAGGCTTGCTTTATTGTGCCAGCTTCAGAACAAGGCTGCGTCTAGTAGAACGGTTGGGCTAAATATGTAGTGCATTTAAAATATGTATAAATGTGTGATAATGCTAAGGCTTCAGTGTGCTTAAAGCAGGTATAAAAACAAATTCAAAATTGGCAAAACAAACAGAGAAAGCTATAATTTCTTCAATATATTCTTTTTCCCTTTTCCCTCTTCATTGCTTAACAAAGAAGGGTCAATCTTGTTGCCCATCGCTAAAGATTACTTTTTTAGGAACAGCCGAGAAGGCTCTAACGTATTTGTGTATGTCGTTCTCAACTGGCCTTAAAGTATTGCTCATTGGTGACAGAGTTGTAGAGTTGGATTAGCTTTATACTCAGCTTTAATTTCTCTTAGATCCTCTTCTACTAATTTTTGTCTCAAGTGTTCTCACTCTCTGGACGTGAACTAAAAGTGCTATGTATTTCCCTAATGTCAATGCTTTAAGTGCTTTCCATGTCCATTTCCAAATGCATTCTGCTCCTTTACTCAGGGTAAAGTGTTTCTTCTTCTTTTCTCAAAGTTTGGTCTTTCAAATATGATGGATGCATTCTCCAAATTTTACGTTTAATCCCTTCCTCCATGTGTATAGTTATGTGTATTGAGGCGTGATCCAAAACTGATATTGTTACAATCTTGGCTATCAATGTTGGTGATGCTCGGATGATGTTAATTGATAGAGAGTATGTATGATCCTGATGTGAAACATAGATATACTCTTCATCTTTTGTGTGGGATTCCCTACAAATATTTCTAATATCATCTCTCTCTGGGCATTTTTATTTGTTTTTATTTTTTTAAAAGTACCAGTGTGTGTCCTACTCCATTTGATGTTCGATCTCTCTAAAGATCAAAAACAACATTACAATCGCTAGTCAGAATGATAATGCATTTTCAAATCCCACCAATATTTCCAATAATTCTTCCAAGAAGATGTTCTGACCAGTATTAGAAGTGAAGGAGTGTGCCTTTCAAAAATAGGTATCTACCATCCTTGTTCCCTTTTTTATATAGCAAAGTAAAAGGAAGGTCTCTACTATAGAATATTTCTACCTGAAGCCTTTACAGACAACCCAGCGTCGGTGGCAGTTCCCCACCATGGAGGAAATGCATACTATGGAGGCTGAGTGACCCGTGGCGACAGTCCCATTGAGGGGATCCACCCTCCCAAGCGACCAACCTTTTTGCCATGTTGTATCCTCCGGGTGGACCATACGGACTCTACCCGTTTACCTATTAACATTTTCATGGCCTCTTGAACTCTCTCTGCAAAGTTCTTTTCAATATACCCTTACGGTACTTGCTGGCTATTGGTCTAGTGATCTGTTCTCTTCACTCGCCGTTACTGAAGGAATCTGGGTTTCTTTCTTTTCCTCCACGCAGTAGGGAAATGCCAATTATAAACTTGAAATAAAACCAACATAGTTCCAAAGTGATGGTGGCCTACCACTAGCAACGCGTGGTACCAATTGATGAATTTCTCTATTTTTTAGACAGTACTTGAAGATGCTTTGTGAACATCTTCCATTAGCTTGTAGACAGACCTACTAATGGTGGCTCAGGTTTTCATACCCATCCTCTCTAAAAAAGGACTGGCATGTCCTACACAGATACAGGGCATTTCAACTTAAGGTCTGCATTTTGACTTCAGTGGGCTGACTCTAAACAAAGCTCCAAAGAAGATGCAAAGTAGTAAATAAAATGCCACCACTTCAAAATTATTCAGTCTAAATGGGGACCAGGGGACAAGGAAATTATTAATCTTAAAACTGTCTCCCTCTTAACCGGTGGATTAATTTCTTTTCTTCCAGGAGGAATACATTTGAGAAATAGAATGGTGTTTTGTCTTCCTCCATCCCCTCCAGACAGGAGATAAAAGAAGTCTCAACTATGTGTGATAATTAGCCCCATATTCAGGTTAGAAACTTTGACATTAAGCCACATAACAGGTGCTTCCCCTCATGCACTACAGCCGGGAAAAATAACACTATTTCCTGGCAGAAAAAAAAAACTCTCCAGAATTAAGCATGGTTGGAGTTTATTAAACAAAAACAGATATGGAAGAGGTGTTTACAAGTCCTCACATTTTGTCTTGGGAATAATTATATTGTTATGATCTGTTGAGACCAGCAGTTTATATCAACTGTTAACTACATAGACAGATGTACAATCCACCATATTTAGAGTGACATTGAAATCAATGACTCTTCGTATGACAGGCAGGACATCCATCACTGTTTGGTGGATATCCAACACCTGCCCATCTCTAAATAAGGCCCTTTGTTTTATATCGCTTACCTCCCTCGATTCAGTTTAATGGTGTGTGCCATAGGGATATGTTATTCAGTCTCATGCCTACTTGCTTTTAATATTGGGGGTAGACAATATGATCATTAATAAAAGGCATACCCTCATGGCTTCACTGGCACGTGGAGCAATGCCTTCCATCAGAGTAGAACATCTGGCTAGATGATTCAGCCTTGTGCTGCTGGGACCCACATCCTCTTGTGGAAGTTCCTCCAATGCAAAGGCAAAAAGCTATCAATCTGCAGGAATAGTAAAATCACCAAAGTACAGTACTTAGTTTATTGAAGATGTGTCTTGAACCTACAATTTCTTCCTAGAAAATTAACAGTTAGCTGGGAGCCACTAGCAAAGCCCCTGATCTTCCCCCAACTAAAAGGTGACTTTAACCAGTCGCTCTAGTCATTCCATCAGCAAAACATATCTTGTTAAATTAACGCATTGACCCTATTACATCCTCTTTGGAGTCCGAAAGTGGCAGGAAGGGGCCAATTCCCATTTTTACTTTTTGTGCATTTTCTTTGACTTACCCAAAGACTTTTAACACAATGAGGGTCTGCCATAGGAACGACTTCAGGAGAGGGAACAGCACAGAGTCTTCCAATGTTTATTGACGTAGTTTCGCCTTGTGGTCCCATATGGCCTTCGGGTTCATCTGGGTGCAGTCGTTGAAGGCCCTCGAGTCATATTCTGAATCCTGGCACGACAGGCATCCCTCATGGGGGTTTGTCACAGACATTTGTTTGTACATTCCCTGCAAGTTTTACACCCTGACGTTTTGGGAGATGAGATATTTCTCTTACACACTGGTAAAAAGAAAGATTATTTGTGAAAAAAAATTACAGAAGAGGAAAAGGGTAGAGCTGTGGAGCAGGGAAAGTAAGGAACTAACGTCAGCGTGTCTGGGTGATGCTTATATATGGCCCGCTTGTCACTTCAGGAGCAGAACAGCATCAATGCTGCTCCGGATAATGCCACTTACTGGCGTGCAGGAGTACTGCTTTTGAACTACAGGCTCCAGTCTGACGCCTGGGAGAATATTCACAATGTGAGAAATCTCCAATTAGAACTAAACATCAGAAGCAGCTCTGACAGGGAGCTGATGTCAATGGTGCCTCATGAAAACACCATTCCTGTGACATCACAAAAGATCAGGAAAGAGATATTAGCAACAGTTTTACGCAGTCAAGGTAACAGGCAAGACCAAAAAAGTGAAAATTCTTGGGGCACAACAGATACTTGTGAGTCCCTCTCTACCTCTCAGCCTTGAGGCTGAGGCTTCAGAATTTTTGGGGCATATTTACAAGGAAATGGCAGAGCGCAGGGCTGCAGCAAAATTTCCAGCGCCGTGCTCTGCCATTTCCAGAACGCAGGAATGCACCGTATTTACAACAATATGGCGCACCCCTGTGTTTTCCCTAGTGCTGGCGGTCAAAATAGCTGCCTAGCGCCAACACAGACACCCTTGCGCCATAGGGCAAGGGGACCTGCGTTGCAGTGAATGATTGTTTCCTTCCTGCACATAAACAATAATATTTAATGATTGTTTATGTGCAGGAAGGGACACCTTCCTGCACATAAACAATCATTAATGGTGTTTTGCTTTTTCTATGTGTGCTGCAGAATGCATAGAAAAAGCAAAAATGAGGAGAAAGAAAAGCTTGCATGGCGTTAGTTTTTGGCGCTGCCTCAGATTTACAGATCCTTGTAAATCTGGGGCAGCGCCAAAAAGCAATGGCTGTTGCGGTGGAATGCCCACAGCAACACCCATTGCACTCCCCTTTCACCCAGATACCTGCGTAAAAGAGTATCATATTTACAAAGCGGCATTAAGCCACAAATAGTGTCTTAATGCCACTTTGTAAATATGGAGCAGGGCACTGCCCCACCGGAACTTCGGTAAAAGTGACATTCCGGTGGCACAATCCTCTTGGAAATATGCCCCTTAGTTTCTTCTTTAAGGCACAAACATTTGGGGAGCTTCCAGCTGTTGCACTGGTGCTACCCAGCATGCATTTGAATGAATGAATGAATGAAATGGCTTTTATATAGCACATGGCTACCCGGAAGCATCCCAGCGCTGAACAGTGGCTAGAAGCACAACATCCTAGGGGAAGAGCCAGATCTTTAACTGTTTTCAGAAGGTGAAATGGTTGGGCTCCCTATGAAGGTCCAATGGGAGAGCGTTCCAAAGTCTGGCGGCGTTGTAAGAAAACAACCGGCCGCCACTTCTGGCCTTCTTAATCCTGGGAACAACTGCTAAGTGGAGTTCATTGGAGCGGAGTTTTCTGTTCGACCTGTAGAGGCAGATCATGGCTTCATTAATGGAAGGTCCGCTCCCTTCCAGAGACTTATGGGCGACGCAGAGACTTGAAGTTAATTCTCTCCTGCACCGGGAGCCAGTGGAGGGAGCGTAACGCAGGCCTTGCAGAGCAACGATTCGGGGTCCCTGTCAGTAGTCTCGCTGCACGATTTTGTATAACTTGCAGTTTGCCGACCACTGATTTCGGCGCCCCTAAGTAGAGGGCATTGCCATAGTCTATCCCGGAGAGGATTAAAGCCTGGATCAGCAGTTTTTTTGCTTGGAATGGTAGCAAGGGGAGGACTTTACGGATCGTTCTAAGTAGGCCATAACATGAGGCGGCAGTCTTCCTAGCCTGTACTTTGAAAGTGAGGTCCTGATCCAGCCAGACTCCCAAACTTTTTATCTCAGTTTTTGGGGCTGGCACCGGGCCCATGCACGGCGGCCACATTGTACTTGCTTTAAAATTTAGGGGGTTGCCGAGAATCATAAGCTCAGTATTTTCGCCATTGAGCTTTAGGTGAGACAGGCTCATCCATTTGGCAACTTCCTCAAGGCAGGCGTGTAGATTATTGCAGGACTGGTTGGGCTGATTAAATGTTACAACCATCTGTGTGTCGTCAGAATATGTTACTATATGGATACCGAAGGGGGATACAATATCCGCCACCGGGGCCATATAGACATTAAAAAGAGTCGGACTCAGGGAAGAACCCTGATGCACTCCACACTGTAAAGGAATGGGATTTGAGGTGATATCACCTTCAAAAACCTGGAAGACTCGTTCTTCGAGGAAAGATTGTAGCCATAGTAGGGCTGTGCCATTCACTCCAGCCCTCCTGAGGCGGTGAACCAAGATACGATGGTTCACCGTATCGAAGGCCGCGCTCAAATCAAGGAGGATTATAGCTGCTGACCCTCCTGAATCAAGAATCTTCCTAGATTCTTCCACCTCTGCTAATATAGCGGTTTCGGTACCTTGACGGGGGTGGAAACCCGTTTGAGAGGGGTGGATTCTAGGAACGCGGAGAGCAAATGGTTAACATGTTTCTCCGCCATCTTGCTGATTCCCAGAAGGAGCGAGATGGGGCGGTAATTGCCCAGATCAGCTGGGTCCAGGTTTTTTTTTTTTTAGCATCGCCTTTACCATGGCCCTTTTCCAATCAGAAGGGACTGAACCTGTGGACAGCGAAGCATTGATCAGGCAAGTGGCGATGGGGGCAATTATGGGTGCAACCAGTTTCGGAATACTTGGCGACCCACTTTTTACTGATGATAAGATGGCTAGGAATGATTCCTGTGTCATTGGGAAAAAGGTATCCAGTTGATGATTAGTTGTATGCCTGCCCTCATTCACATCCTCAGTTGGAATATCGCTGCCTTTTTGGGAGAGATGCTTAAGGAGGTTTTGAACTTTATTGGCAAAATATTCCGCATGTTCATTGCAGCGAGAGCATGAGGGGTCCGATACCACATGAGGGCCCGGGACTTTGAGTAGCTTATTGGCAATGAGGAAGGTTTCTCTAGCAGAATTAGCGGCTGACACGATCTTTTCCTCAAAAAAGGTGGCTTGGGCTGCTCTTATTTCTGCCTTATACCGTCCAATGGCTGCCCTATATTCCAGTTTCTTTTCAGGTGAGAAATCTTTCCTCCAGACCCTTTCCAATTTTTTGCATTGCTGTTTTAAAGTGCGTAGCTTTGGTGAGAACCAAGGGGACTTGTTTGCTCCGGCTTTCTTCTGAATTGATATTTTAGGGAAAACAAGGTTGAGTGATCCCTCAATCCAGTTGCTAAAGCTTTCATTAGACGTAATTGGATTAGGGTCAGGGTTTGGTCTGGTTTTTTCGAGTTCTTGAGTCCACCTTTCCAGTGGGAGTTTGGGCCAGGGTCTAATTCGAGTACGCAGTGACTGGGTGCGTAAAACAATGCTTAGTGGAGACCAAAGAAAGGGAATCAAAAAATGGTCCGACCAAGGAAGGGGGATGGGCTCTTTACCCTTTAAGTCTACCAAATTAGAGAAAATCGGGTCGAGGAGGTGCCCTTTGACATGGGTTGCTTGCGGGACCTTCTGGAGTAGTTGATATGCCCCGAGGTCTTGGGCTAGTTCAGTTGCGGCGGTCGCTGAGGGGTCATCGAAATGCAAATTAAAATCTCCTTGGAGAGTGAAATTAGCAGCAGCGCTGGCAAGGTTAACGACTGTTTCTAGCATGGATTTACAAAATTGGCTAGTAGCCCCTGGAGGGTATTTGACGGTAGAACCTGATTAATGCAGTGAGGTTGTCCATCCAAATAATATGGGATTGTCTTGCTCTTTTTCCATAAACTACTTGAGGCCTTCAGTCAACCGGCATTATTAAATGTATGTTATACTGCTGTTGTCTAAGCATGGAAAGCACTGGATGGAAAGCACTCCCTCTCAATGTCAACTCACTTTGGTGTTCTGGGTGGTAACTTTCTACTAAAGAAAATTTGATGCCATCTCCTCCTCCTTCTCATTAATTAGGGCACAGCGATCCCTTTCCTAAGATCTCCAAAGTCGGTCCTGGAGGGGCGGATCCAACCCAGATGTTTAACATATCCCCATTTAGATAAATGTAGTTATCTTAAAAATCTGGTATGGATCCGGCCCTCCAGGACTGACTTTGGAGAACTCTGGCCTAGATAATAAGCTCCTAATAAAATAAGTGTCAGTGTTACCCAGGAGTAAGTGGTCAGAGGCTGCAGAGGGCTGGAGAAAGGTTGGTCATGGATTACTGCATCCCTTCACTACTGGGAAAGGTCACATTGTGCCAAGGTGGAGATGTGTGGCAGCCCCTGCCCTCTCTGAAGTAAAGATTTTAGTATCAACAATAGCAGATCCACCAACCTAAACATTGGCAACTGCCAGGACCAAATTCTGAGGTCTGCTTGAGGGTGCACCCGGGTCACCTACTCGCTGCTCTTCTGTCTACAGAGGAGCTGCCAGCACCTGTGGAGAAGTAGTACCTGTACCTTTTACTACTCCCAATGACACCGCTTTGGAATTCTGTATTTAGAAGTATAGGAAGTGACTACACTCGTCCACCGTGCTGAGATCCGTGAGAGGACTTGGCATTTTAATGTCCATAAAAAATATCTTATTTCACAATTCTTTGTTGCAGTGTTAAGTAGAGGACCTCAGGAGCCGAAAGCGCCCAAGCCTTAAACCAATAAAACCATGGGACCTGTATACAACAGATGTAAAACCCACACGTGCACTGTTGACTAGAGAGTGGTAATGCTCCAGTTTTTACAAGTTTGGTCCACAATTCTTGACTTACAGGGTGCCATGAGTCCACTTAACGCTAGCTTCACATTAGTTTATTTAATAAAGAATGTTTGCCAGTATTCAGAAATTAAACAACATCTTTTTTTTTGTTTGCTCAAACCAACCTGGCAGTTTCCTGACAAAGTGCTTTCACAGCACTGGCTTTCATTTAGCGTCCCTGTTATACCAAGAATTTTTTAATAACATGTTAGCCATCCAAAAAATCGATGTAAGTCGGTGAGGGGTCTGTGCACTTTTTTAATCCAGCATGAAGAATAAAAAGGGAAATGTACAGCTCCCTACTGAACTCTGTGTTAATGCATTTTAACTATTATAATTACCTAGTATGTTTTTCTTTTGTTCCTCCTGCCCTGGCATTGCCTTTCTTCCCTCCGAAGCCCTGCTGCCACCTTACACTTGTTAATGCTCAAGTAATTCTACAATTTGTCCAATTAATATTTGGAACGTAGCCAATGTAAATCTTAAAGGACTTGTACGCACACACCTACTTCTTATGTATGCCGTAACAAGTAAAACACAATATATATATATATATATAGAGAGAGAAAGAGAAATAGAGATATATATATACACATATATATCTATATATAGATATATATCTATATATATCTATATATAGATATCTATATATATATCTATATATATATATCTATATATATATATATCTATATATATATATATATCTATATATATATATATCTATATATATATATATATAGATGTATATATATATATATATATATTACCTGCTGGCAATCTACAGTAGGTAGTTCTAGTTATGACCTAGTTTCCATAGGTAAAGCGTTTGTTGACTGGCCTATAACTTTGGTGCAATTTGATGAATTTTGACAAATGTTTCCAAACAAAGTACACCGGTGATCTTTGTTGTGTATGGAAAGTTTTGGGGTGATCTGTCAAGCGGGGCCGAGAAAATTGGGGGTAAAAATTTTGCGTTTTCCATGTTAATGCCTATATGAAATTTAGACATGACTACAGCCAGAACTGCTGAACAGAATTACACCTAATTTGGCAGAAAATTAGCTGTTGGTCCAGAGAGTGACCTTGTTGTGAATTGGTGTAAATCAGTTCAGTAGTTTTTGTTATTCAAAGCAATATAGATTTAGGTATCTAGGGATGCGGATCCTGCGCGACACCTACGTAGAGCTTCGCACACCCATGTGCCAGGGGCAGTGCTGTGATTGGCTGTCCGCAACCTGTGAAGAGTGGCTGCCATTTTGTAAACCGGGACTGTGCCCCGGGGGATGAAATTTCAGGCTAAATAGTATAGAAGGGGGCCAGGGTAGAGATACCCTGACCCCATGGCTGCATTGTAGGGGTCTTTGAGGGACCACTCATGAGTTTTAATACCCTACAAAGCATTTTTTTCCACATGGTTGGAGTCGCGGACCTGTCGCGATGCTCAGCACCGCACCCCGTGTAACGTTGCTGCAGAGTCGTGAAGCTTGCCAAAGAAATATACATTCACACGCTCATGCGCACACTAATGCCCCACTCACAGACACATACAGTTACACACTCAGTCATAGACCCAGCCAGAGACTTATGTACCCACTCACAGAACCCCTCAGACACTCAAGCATCCACTCACAGTTCCACTCAGACACTCACGTACCCATTCTGACCTACTCAGACACTCACACACACACCCACACAGACAGTCACACACCCACTCAGTGACCCACTCATATTCTCATGCACCCACTCACAGACCTACTGAGAGACTCATGCACCCACTCACAGACCCACTGAGAGACTCATGCACCCACTCAAAGACCCACTCAGACACTCATGCACCCACTAAGTAACCCACTCAGAAGCTCATGCAGTCACTCACAGAACCACTCAGACACTTACGCACCCACTCACAGACCCACTCAGAGACTCATGCATCCAGTCACAGACTCAGTTAGTCATGCACCCACTCAGTCACCAACTCAGAAGCTCATGCACCCACTCACAGACCCACTAAGACACTCAAGCACCCACTCACAGATCTACTCAGACTCATTCACTCACTCACAGACCCTCTCAGACACTCACACAACCACTCACAGACCCACTCAGACAGTCTCACTGCTACTGACAGACCCACTCAGACTCTCATGCACCCACTCACACACCTAGTGAGACACACACATTCACTCCCACACCGACAGAGACACTTAGAGACTCATGCATCCACTCACAGATCCTCTCAAAGTATCATGCACTGATTCACAGACCCACTCAGACAACAATGCAGCCACTCAGATACCCAGTCAGAGACCCATGCACCCACTCACAGACCCACTCAGACACTCATGCACCCACTCACTTACCCATTCAGACACTCATGCACCCACTCACCGAACCACTCAGACACTCTCACAGCCACTCACAGACCCATTCAGATACTCATGCACCCACTCACAGACCAACTCAGACATGTACACCCATTCATAGACCCACTGATATTCTCATGCACCCACTCAGAGACCCACTTAGAGACCCATGCACCCACTCAGAGACCCACTCAGAGACTCATGCACCCACTCAAAGACCCACTCAGACACTGACGCACCCACTCAGTCACCCACTCAGCTCATGCACTCACTCAGACACTTACGCACATACTCACAGACCCACTCAGAGACTCATGCACCCACTCAAAGACCCACTCAGACACTGATGCACCCACTCAGTCACCCACTCAGCTCATGCACTCACTCACAGATCCACTCAGACACTTACGCACATACTCACAGACCCACTCAGAGACTCACGCACCCAGTCATACAGTCATGCACCCACTCAGTCACCCACTCAGAAGCTCATGCACCCACTCACAGACCCACTAAGACACTCATGCACCCACTCACAGACCCACTCAGACACTCACACGACCACTCAGAGACCCACTCAGAGAGTCACGCTCCCACTCAGAGACCCACTCAGACTCTCACGCACCTACTCACACTACCAGTGAGACACTCACACATTCACACTCACACCCACAGAGACACTCATGCACTCACTGACACACTCAGAGACTCATGCATCAACTCACAGATCTGCTCAAACACTCATGCATGGATTCACAGACCCACTCAGACAGTGATGCAGCCACTCAGAGACCCAGTCAGACACTCATGCACCCACTCTCAGACCCACTCAGAGACTCATGCATGTACTCACAGACCCCCTCAGATACACATTCATCCACTCACCCATTCAGGCACTCATGGACCCACTCACAGAACCACTCAGACACTCTCACAGCCACTCACAGACTCATTCAAATACTTTTGCACCCACTCAGATACATACACCCACTCACAGACCCACTCAGACACTGATGCACCAACTTACATGACCACTCAGTCTCTCACACCCAGTCACAGACCTACTCAAAGACTCATGCACTGGCTCACAGACCCACTCACAGAACCACTCAGAGACTCATGCACCCACTCACAGACCCACTCACAGACTCTTACATGCACTCACAGACTCATTCATACACACATGCACTCACTCACCGACTGACTCACACACTCATGGAGGTACTCGCAAACCCACTCAGATACTCTCAGACCTACTCACAGTCCCACTCAGACAGTCACACACCCACTCACAGACCCATACAAACACTCACACCCACAAAACAACTCACACACCCAGTAACAGACTCATACAGCCACTCACAGACCCATTCAAATACTCATGCGCCCACTCACAGACCCACTCAGACACATACGCCCACTCACAGACCCACTCAGACACTGATGCACCCACTTACATGACCACTCATAGTCTCTCACACCCACTCACAGACCTACTCAGAGACTCATGCACTGACTCACAGACCCACTCAGAGACTCACAGACCCACTCACAGAACTACTCAGAGACTCACATGCCCACTCACAGACCCACTCACACAGACACATGCACTCACAGACTCATTCAGACACACATGCACTCACTCACAGACTGACTCACACACTCATGGAGGTACTTGAAATCCCACTCAGACACTCAGACCCACTCACAGACCCACACAGGCATCCACGCACCCACTCACAGACCCATATAGCCACTCACACCCACAAAAGCACTCACACACCCAGTTACAGACCCCTACAGCCACTCACAGACCCATTCAGATACTCATGCACCCACTCACAGACCCACTCAGACATGTGCACCCACTCACAGACCCACTAAGATACTCATGCACCCACTCACAGACCTACTCACAGACTCATGCATCGACTCAAAGACCCACTCAGAGACTTACACACCCACTCACAGACTCACTCACAGACTCACACACCCACTCACATACCCACTCAGAGACACACACATACTCACTGACTCATACACTTATGCACACACAGACTGACTTAGACACTCATGGAGGCACTCACAAACCCACTCAGACACTCTCACACCAACTCACAGACCCACTCAGACACTCACGCACCCACTCACAGACCCATACAGCCACTCACACCCACATAACCACTCACACACCAAGTCACAGACCCATAGAGCCACTCACACACCCACTCACCGACCTATACAGCCACTCACACGCACACTGTCAAAGGTTACAGGTTACAGTTAGGAAATAACATTTTAAAAACCTTTGAAATTCACAGGGATGTTATAGTTAGGAATTAATATTAAAAACCTGAAAAACCCAAAGGTTACAGGGACGTTATAGTTAGGAAATAGAATTAAAAAAACCTTAAGCTCAGATTTCGCTCGTACGAAAGCAGTGAAATTCAGCAGTTATAGTTACCTGAGCTAACTACAATTTACACCCCCGCAATGTACTGCTTATGACCTCACATATTACATCACTCATGACATGGTCAGTGACATCACTCATGACATCTCAAATGACATCACTGATTACATCATCCTGTGAGTGTAAGTGTTTTCTAAAGGTTTATGATTGCTAAGCTATTACAACACTTAAATTAATATAATAGGTGCCCTACTAATGAGTACACTACTTCTAACATATGTTATGTGAGTAGCTGTGCAACTATGTATATATCCGTGTGTGAGTGGGTGTCTGGCTTTTTTTTGCGTGTGAGTGGTTGTGTGAATGCCTGTGTGGGTGGGTGAGTGGGTGTCTGAGTGACAGTATAGGTGAGTGAGTGGGTGTCTGAAGGGCTGTATAAATGAGTGACTGGGTGTGTAAGTAGCTGTAATGGTGAGTGAGTGGCTGTTTAAGTGGGTGTTCGGTAAAGTGTGTTGGTGTGAGTGGCTGTATTGGAGAATGAGTGGCTGTGGGAATGGCTGCATGGGTGAGTGTGCAGATGTGGGAGTGCTTGTATGTCATATGAATGGGTATGTAAGTGGTTGTATGGGTGTGTGAGTGAGTGTGTGAGTGCTTGTATGGGTTTAGAGACTATATGGGTGAATTAGTGGGTGTGTGAGTGGCTGTGTAGGTGAATAAGTTGGTGTGTGAGTAGCTATATGGGTGGGTGTGTGAGTGGCTGTATGGGTGAGTGACTGGTTGTATGAGTAGCTGTATGGGTGAGTGAGTGGTTGTGTGAGCGACTGTATGAGTGGGTGTGTGAGTGGCTCTGTGGATGAGTAAGTAGTTGTGTGAGTACTTGTATGGGTTTGTAAATGGGTATGTGAGTGGTTGTGCGAGGGGTCACTGACCATGCCATGAGTGATGTAATATGTGTGGTCATAAGCAGTGCATTGCGGGGACGTAAGTTATAGTTAGCTCAGGTAACTATAACCGCTGAATTTCACTGGTTTTATATGAGTGAAATCTGAGCCTAAATATAACGTCCCTGTAACCTTTGTTTTTATCATCGAATTTCTAAGTTTTTTTAATTCTATTTCCTAACTATAATGTTGCATTATCCTTTGTTTTTTTCCCTGAATATTATTATATATATATATATATATATATATATATATCTATATCTATCTATCTATCTATATCTATCTATATAGATATATATATATATCTATGCACCCAGTTCCCGTGAGTGCGAGGCTGTCTCCTGGCGGTCTGAGTCGGGTCACCGGATATCCCTCAAAATGCACAAGATTCTCCTCCCGAAGAGCAAGACATACTCAGACTCTCCTGCATGCTCAATGCTCAGTTTAATGACAAAATAACGCGTTTCGGCATTACGCCATGCTCACGGTCATCAGTTACACACAACAAACTGCCGCATTAAATTCAATGCAGAAAGTAAAGACGGACTTCACCCTATATGCTGTACATTGATAGAGAAAAAGTGTCGGCCATCTTGACACAATCAAATGTTGCCTCACGTATTGTACAATTTCCTATGTAAACAGTTAATAATACATAAAGTGCTATACAGTGCTTAATCATTTCTACTCCATCTTTATCGAGAAGCAGAACATCACCGATCCATCTCGCCAGACAGATCAAAATTTAGGAACCTTAAATGATTGGTTACCAAAGGTAAAAACTCAAATACCCTCTTTGCCACAATAATGTTATTATTTTCAACAGTATCATACATATAAATATAAATATGAACACATGATCAAAATTATATAGACATATAGTGGCTCGAAGATCCCATCACGCCCAAGTGGGCAAACCATACATAATTGACATTTCCTAATTAACTCATGGTTCCCCTCACTTTGTCACAAAATTCTAATTTAAACATAATACAATATTGCTTGTTATGTTGCTTCAATGACCAGTTCTTGAAATTTGTGAGGACAGAAGATTCCACGCTAATCTCTATCAAAAAGTGCCTGCACCTGTGTGAAAAAATAGAAATATAAAATATTACGATAAAAACATTAAAAACCATCAGAAAAGCTGCATAACTCTGACAACATCTGCGTTAATTTTCAATTCATTTTCAACCCAAATGGATTGCGAGTTCCTCACTTGAATTCAGACCCTGAGGTATCAGAGTTTCAAAATCTACAATGTACTTAGATTCCAACTTTCGCAACTCTAGTTCGTGATTTCCACCCCTCATATTGACTCCTACAGCATCAATTACAATCATTCTGAGTAGCTTTTCATTTTGAAAATGACAATCAAAGAAGTGTTGTGCCACTGGATAGTGGTTGTCATTGTGTCTAATGGATCACTGACATAATATCGAGGAAGAAAATATCGACCTGACAAAATATCGAGTTAAAAATATCGAATACCAAAATATCGACTCTCTATCTACAAACAGGTAAGTACAAAAATATCGAATCAAAAATATCGTTGTAAAAAATATAGGGGCCTATTAGCAATAACCGGCGATAATTATCGCTAAGCGCAGTTAGCGCTAGGATAATTATCGCCGGCTATCGCAGGTTTCTATCGCGGAGATAGCGTGCTATCAGCAACGCTTATCTCCAAAGCGATAGAAACCCTGGAGAACAGTGTGAATATTGCTTGAAAACAAGCGATATTCACACTGTGACCAGTGTTAGCTTGGCGATAGGGCGAGGGGGATTTAGCCATGTACTCCACCTCCCATTGGATTACATGGCTAAGTCAGGGTGAGACCAGGCGTTAACAAACCAGCGCTAAACGTGTTTAGCGCTGGTTCGTTAATCACCTCCCCTGCCTCGCTAATAGGCGATAGCGACCTTAGCGACTGTTTCCAGTCGCTTTTAGGTTGGGAACGCCTACTTTGCATGCCATTAGCGATAAATATCGCTGGCATGCAAAGCGGCACCCAACCCGGTCGCTATCGCTTAGAAGCTGTCGCTAACAGCAGTTAGCGACAGCTTGCTAATAGGGCGTCTGTTTTATCGCCGCTTTAGCGGGAAAAGTCCCGCTAAAGCGGCGATCGAGCCCTTGATAATATGCCCCATAGTTAGTCAAAATATCGAATTTTTTAAATCTCTTAAAAGTAATGTAAAATTAATAAGATAATAAATATAATTAAGTAAAACATACTTAAAAATACTTAAATAACTTTCAAATTAATGAATAATTAATTTAAGTAAAAAAAAATAAACATACATTTTTATTTTTTAATACATACATATATTAACGTAATATTATTAAAAAATATTCAATATTTTTAACGTAGGATAGCGGGAGGGTAAAATTTACTATTCCCACTCCAAAGAGTGCAACAGTAGGGAAAGCGTTGGATAGCGTAGGAGTAAAAATTACTATTCCCACTCCAGTGAGTGCAACAGTAGGGAAAGCGTTGGATAGCGTAGGGGTAAAAATTACTATTCCCACTCCAAAGAGTGCAACAGTAGGGAAAGTAATATTTTAATATTTTAATAACATAACAGCGCCTTGAGACCCTCCCGGGTGAGTAGCGCGCTCTATAAATGCCGTGATTGATTGATTGATTGATAGTGTAGGGGTAAAAATTACTATTCCCACTCCAGAGAGTGCAACAGTAGGGAAAGCATTGGATAGCGGAAGGGTAAAAATTACTATTCCCACTCCAGTGAGTGCAACAGTAGGGAAAGCGTTGGATAGCGTAGGGGTAAAAATTACTATTCCCACTCCAAAGAGTGCAACAGTAGGGAAAGTAATATTTTAATATTTTAATAACAATTATTTAATTATCAATACTAATAAACATTATTATTAAACTTAATTACCAATTACAAAATATTTAATAATTAATTAATTATAAATACCAATACAATGTATTTATGAAAAATTATTTACCTATTAATAATTAATTAACAACCAATTAATATTCAATACCAAAAATGTATAAATAATAAAAAATACCAATTGATAATTAATTAACAGTAAATTAATTATCAAAACAAAAAAATTATTTTCAATAATTAATTATTTACAATTAAATTACTTCCCACCATATCCCCCTATCAACCCACAACCCGCTACAAATAATAAATTAATAGAATTAACATAATTATCAATTAATCAATTAATAAAAATTAATTACCAATTAATAAATATTAATTACCAATTAATAATTAATTAACAATAAATTAATTATCAAAACAAAAAAATATTTTCAATAATTAATTTACAATTAAATTACTTCCCACCATATCCCCCTATCAACCCACAACCCGCTACAAATAATAAATTAACAGTATTAACATAATTATCAATCAATTAATAAAAATTAATTACCAATTAATAATTAATTACCAATAAATTAATTATCAATACCAATAAATAAAAATAAATATTTACTTAATTACAATTAAATTACTTCCCACCCTATTCCCCTATAAACCCACAACCCGCTACGGAATTAAATGACGCAAAAATTAAATAACATAAAAATCATTGCTTTAAAAAAATTAAACATACATTACAAAAACTAATATAAACTTTTAACACATATACTAACATACAAAACACTTTGAAAAAATTCGATATTATTAAAAATTCGATATATTTTAATGCCTATATTTTGTACTTGGATATTTTGACAATCGATATTACTTACCTTAATTTCGATATTTTTAACGACTATATTATGTCCATTCGATATTATGTCCATTCTATATTTTGGATTCGATATTCTGTCCATTCGATATTTTTATTTCAATATTATGTCTATTTACCGTGTCTAATGGATCGAAAATGTTCAAGAACTCGCTTCTTCGCTCGATGTATTGTGCTCCCAATGTACATCTTGTTACATGGGCAGAACAAACCGAATACACAGTATGTGGTGTTACATGTTAAAGATTTTTTGATAACAAATTCTCTTCTTGAGTTGGGTATTTGTAATTTTATGGAGTCAACACTATTACTGCAAGCCTTACAGTTTCTACAACACCGAAATCCTATTCGCCCAGCACTTACATTCTCATTACTGCTGGCGATCATATTCCGACTGAGCTCATCTCGCAAAGATCTACTTTTTTTAAAAGTGATCTGAGGATTACAATTCAAACACTTGCGCAACTGTCACCCGTTCTCAATACATGCCAGTGTTTGCTGAAGATCTTACGTACTTCTTGCGCCTGATGTGATAAGGTGGTTATAAATCTCATCTTACCAGTCTCCTCCACTCTTGCATGTGTGTGTAGTAGCTCATTTCTCGAAACTGCCTCAACTCTCTTACTGGCTTGATCTACAACCTTTTGGCTATATCCTCTCTCTATAAATCTCCTACACATGATCTTTATCTCATTGGCAAATGCTCTCTCTGTGCTGCAGTTCTGTTTTGCACGCAGCAATTCCCCATATGGGATACTGTATACGAGACTTGGGGGATGTGCACTCTTGGCACTTAACAGGCTATTGCCTGCCGTTTCTTTTCTGAATAACTCAAGTTCCAATACTCCATCTTTCACACATACTCTCACATCTAAAAAATCAATTGATGTTTTACTAATGTGTTCTGTGAAGGTCAGATTGTAAGAATTTCTATTTCATTTTTTCACAAATAGTCTAGCAGATTCTTCATCCCCATTCCAAATGCAGAAGATGTCATCTATAAAACGTAGCCACAGGACAACACAACTTTCGAATTCCTCCAGCTGTGCGGCCACCTGCTCCTCCCACCAGCCCATGAACAAATTTGCATAGCTGGGGGCGAAGCAGGTGCCCATTGCTGTACCTTGTTTCTGCCTGTAGATACAATTGTCAAAGATGAAGAAGTTATTGCTTAAACAAAAATAAATCATGTCAAGAAGCATCTCGGAATGAAATAGAAGGGAGATCGAACGTGTCTTCAAAAAATGTCTTACAGCCTGTAATCCTAAATCATGCATAATTCTAGTGTACAGACTGCTGACATCCAAAGTAATGAGTGTATAACTTCCTTCCCAATGGATGCCACCAATCACAGTTAGGAAGTGACTGGTGTCACGTATATATGCAGGCAATCCTACCACAAAAGGTTTTAAATAATGATCTATAAATCGTGAAGTATTTTCCAATAGAGATCCTATTGAGGAACAATAGGTCTGCCCGGGGGATTTAATTCATCCTTATTCAGTTTGGGTAAGAGATACAACACCGGAATCTTGGGATGGGTACACCTTAGGTAGTTGTATTCTTTCCATTCCATTAAACCTTTTTCCCTCCAATAAACTAGCATCTCCCCAAATCTAACATTTGCTTTCAACACCTCACTCCTATCAGAAATGCAATAGCAATTGATGCCATTCAGCTGCCTTGCTCCTCCAGCTAGATACTTCTCCTTAGCAAGTATAACTACATTTCCTCCTTTATCTGATTGACGTATTACAATTCTGCTGCCTGCTCCTTAACAATGATGAGAATCCTGGTCAAATATGCCCTCAAGGACAGGAGCAAACTTCTTGCAGAAATTGATGGAATACTTAATGAGTTGAGCAAATTAGTATCAAAAGAATCTTTGGAGGAATTTATGAAGAATTTAATGGTGCGTCTTGGTAAAATTGAGGAGGAAATTACTGCGAAGAAACAGCGTAAATTCATCCGGTACTTTACAGATTACAAGTCGGGACGCACTTTAACGTTCCATAAGAAGTATGACCACATGTTTGAAAACAAGGATTGTGGTCCAGCAATGAGAAATGTGTTACCGACAACCACTCTGGAGGTCAGTGAAAGTGAAATCTCGGACGGGAGTATGTCAGATGTATCAGTGTCTGCACTAAATCAGGATGTAAACCAGGATCATCAGAAAAAGAATTTTTTAAGACAGTTCCAATTATTAAATCAAGGAAGGACAGAGCACTTTCAGGAACAGAAGGTACTAAGGGGCAGAGGACGAGGAAGCAGAGGAAGAACTCGAGGAATACACAAGCAACAGAAAGAAGGAAAAAACGAAGAAAAGGCACCCGTGGGAATGACGACAAGGGGCAAACAAGCGAAACCATGAATGTGGTAAATTTGTCACAGCGTACTCTATCTGTAGAGGAAATTGAGCTTCTTTCTCTGAGTCTGTCATTTTGTCCTTCAGCAAACTTAAATTATGCACAGACAAGGATTGATTTATTCTATTTTTCAAGGAAGCTGAAATTGAAGAAGTGGTTTATAGTCAGCATGCTAAACCATCTTCTAGGAGTATGCTACCAGTGTGTAGTAATCTAAAAATCGATGATATCGAGGTACTACACACGTTGTCAACACTGGATGTGAATTGTGATAATCATGATAATGCTGTTTTGAACCTTGAGAATTTCGATTTGGAGTTGAATTTAAATCCAGGGAGTTCATTCAAACCGAAATCTATGTTCCTACCTAATATTCAATGTGATGCTATTGAAGTTTTTGAGAAGGGTGTATTGAAGGACCTTAAAAAGATCAGATAGTACACACCAAGAAAAATATAACTATTGCCCAAAGTAAAGCTATATAGAATTTAAAATCAGACAACTCCATTGTAATACGTCAATCAGATAAAGGAGGAAATGTAGTTATACTTGCTAAGGAGAAGTATCTAGCTGAAGGAGCAAGGCAGCTGAATGACATCAATTGCTATTGCATTTCTGAAAGGAGTGAGGTGTTGAAAGCAAATGTTAGATTTGGGGAGATGCTAGTTAATTGGAGGGAAAAAGGTTTAATGGAATGGGAAGAATACAACTACCTAAGGTGTACCCATCCCAAGATTCCGGTGTTGTATCTCTTACCCAAACTGCATAAGGATGAACTGAATCCTCCGGGCAGACCTATTGTTTCCTCGATAGGATCTCTATTGGAAAATACTTCACGATTTATAGATCATTATTTAAGACTTTTTGTGGTAGGATTGCCTGCATATATACGTGACACCACTCACTTCCTAACTGTGATTGATGGCATCCATTGGGAAGGAAGTTACACACTTATTACTTTGGATGTCAGCAGTCTGTACACTAGCATTATGCATGATTTAGGATTACAGGCTGTAAGACATTTTTTGAAGACACGTTCGATCTCCCTTCTATTTCATTCCCAGATGCTTCTTGACATGATTTATTTTTGTTTAAGCAATAACTTCTTCATCTTTGACAATTGTATCTACAGGCAGAAACAAGGTACAGCAATGGGCACCTGCTTCGCCCCCAGCTATGCGAATTTGTTCATGGGCTGGTGGGAGGAGCAGGTGGCTGCACAGCTGGAGGAATTCGAAAGTTGTGTTGTTCTGTGGCTACGTTTTATAGATGACATCTTCTGCATTTGGAATGGGGATGAAGAATCTGCTAAACTATTTGTGAAAAACTAAATAGAAATTCTTACAATCTGACCTTCACAGAACACATTAGTAATACATCAATTGATTTTTTAGATGTGAGAGTATGTGTGAAAGATGGAGTATTGGAAACTGAGTTATTCAGAAAAGAAACGGCAGGCAATAGCCTGTTAAGTGCCAAGAGTGCACATCCCCCAAGTCTTGTATACAGTATCCCATATGGGGAATTGCTGCGTGCGAAACGGAACTGCAGCACAGAGAGAGCATTTGCCAATGAGAAAAAGATCATGTGTAGGAGATTTATAGAGAGAGGATATAGCCAAAAGGTTGTAGATCAAGCCAGTAAGAGAGTTGAGGCAGTTTCGAGAAATGAGCTACTACACACACATGCAAGAGTGGAGGAGACTGGTAAGATGAGATTTATAACCACCTTCTCACATCAGGCACAAGAAGTACATAAGATCTTGAGCAAACACTGGCATGTATTGAGAACGGATGACAGTTTGCGCAAGTGTTTGAATTGTAATCCTCAGATCACTTTTAAACAAAGTAGATCTTTGCGAGATGAGCTCAGTCGGAATATGATCGCCAGCAGTAATGAGAATGTAAGTGCTGGGCGAATAGGATTTCGGTGTTGTAGAAACTGTAAGGCTTGCATTAATAGTGTTGACTGCATAAAATTCCAAATACACCACTCAAGAAGAGAATTTGTTATCAAAAAATCTTTAACGTGTAACACCACATACTGTGTATACGGTTTGTTCTGCCCATGTAACAAGATGTACATTGGGAGCACAATACATCGAACGAAGAAGCGAGTTCTTGAACATGTTCGAGCCATTAGACACAATGACAAACACTATCCAGTGGCACAACACTTCTTTGATTGTCATTTTCAAAATGAAAAGCTACTCAGAATGATTGTAATTGATGCTGTCGGAGTCAATATGAGGGGTGGAAATTGCGAACTAAAGTTGCGAAAGTTGGAATCTAAGTACATTGTAGATTTTGAAACTCTGATACCTCAGGGTTTGAATTCAAGTGAGGAACTCGCCATCCATTTGGGTTGAAAATGAATTGAAAATTAACGCAGATGTTGTCAGAGTTATGCAGCTTTTCTGATGGTTTTTAATGTTTTTATCGTAATATTTTATATTTCTATTTTTTCACACAGGTGCAGGCACTTTTGATAGAGATTAGCGTGGAATCTTCTGTCCTCACACATTTCAAGAACTGGTCATTGAAGCAACATAACAAGCAATATTGTATTATGTTTAAATTTGAATTTTGTGACAAAGTGAGGGGAACCATGAGTTAATTAGGAAATGTCAATTATGTATGGTTTGCCCACTTGGGCGTGATGGGATCTTCGAGCCACTATATGTCTATATAATTTTGATCATGTGTTCATATTTATATTTATGATACTGTTGAAAATAATAACATTATTGTGGCAAAGAGAGTAATTGAGTTTTTAACTTTGGTAACCAATCATTTAAGGTTCCTAAATTTTGATCTGTCTGGCGAGATGGATCGGTGATGTTTCTGCTTCTCGATAAAGATGGAGTAGAAATGATCAAGCACTATATAGCACTTTAGATATTAACTGTTTACATAGGAAATTGTGCAATATGTGAGGCAACATTTGATTGTGTCAAGATGGCCAACACTTTTTCTCTTTCAATGTACAGCATATAGGGTGAAGTCCGTCTTTACTTTCTGTATTGAATGTAATGTGGAAGTTTGTTGTGTGTAACTGATGACCGTGAGCAAGGCGTAATGCCGAACGCGTCTTTTTGTCATTAAACTGAGCATTGAGCATGCAGGAGAGTCTGAGTATTTCTTGCTCTTCGGGAGGAGAATCTTGTGCATATATATATCTATATATATATCTATATAGATAGATATATCAATATATAACTATCTATATAGATATATATATATATATGTTGCACATGACAACATAGCATATCCCCTACACATTTTAATGTGTTTTCTTGTTATGACCTTCACTTTAATATTCCTCATGGTAATTTTTCACATGTGCAGTGCACAAGACACGTCCTGTATCCCCATCACCATGTAAGATCCACAACCAGGTGCAAGATCCACAAACTGATGGGACAAACACTTTTCTACTCCTCTGTACTGGTGTTATGCTGCCTAATTCATTGAGTAGTGGAAATGATGTTACAGGCACCCCTAAAGCAATCACTGGCCGTCACAGTAACGTGAGTTATGACTTTGAAGATGGACCACTGAAAGCTTCTTTTGAACATTTATTAAACCTGCACGTGCAGCACCTAAATACACTAGACTAACAATGTATAGGCCTGCTGCAGTGAAAAAACTTAAAAGACTGTTTTCTCTCTAAAGTGCAGCTGTGAGATAAAGAAATGAATGTGTGATGATTCAGTGTACTTATGAAATGTAAACTAGTTCCTCATGCATTGCAGTGCAAGCTTTCTAAAGGAGACAAAGTTATACACCAAACTGGTAATAGCATAAGGTGAAATAGAAATACTCTTCTGGGCGGAAAGTCCTCTCTATGTATATATTACAAATTGGTAACAATAGGTATTGCTTGCTGCTGTAATGTCAAGCTATACCTAAATACAGTGCCTAATTTGTAAAAAAAAGTGAGTTCCAGGGCCTTTCCTAGGAGGTCATTGCAGCTTGCATCACTCACTGCCCCTGTCAGCATTGCCAATCCCAGTACTAACACAGCTACTAATCATCACACTGTTTCAAGTGTGACAATTCAGACTTCCACAGGCCACCCAAAGTTATAAGAGTGGCCTGGGTGGCAGGCATTATTAATTTGTAATACATTTTGATTATCAAACGCTCTGGTGTTATTCTCATCCTAAAATTAGACAGAGCCACCTTTTGGTGAACTGTCAAAAGTACTGGTGTTGAGAAGTATGTGCCGGTGCTGAGCACCAGCAAACACCTACTCAAATTAAGGTCTGCCTAAATAACTAGCAAAACTAAAACAATGTACTTAATTAGAAAAGTTCAGTTGTCAGACAAATTAAATGACATATACTTCAATCTAGTTCAAGAGGGATGTGAGCAGTGATGTTGGGCAGTACTGAAATGTTACTTCACATTTCCTATGTTTTTAGAGTAGTTGAGGTGCCATGTGCAGGAGAGGTGGGGTAGCATTAAAAATGTTCCTCCCAATTAGGATTACCACGATTCTGAGAGAAACAACAGATCCTAGAAAGCCCAGGAGCTGCTACTTGAATAAGACCTAAGGTAAGATCCTCTGTATTTTTTTAATTTTGCAATTATTTGTCATTATGCTTAAATAATGATTTCGTAATAACTTGGACATTTTTAAAATACATTCAAAGTGACTGATTCTTGCTGTTTAAAGTATACACTTCGTTTGGGGAAAAATACCA
The DNA here is from genome assembly GCA_963921515.1 of Calotriton arnoldi. NCBI lineage: Eukaryota > Metazoa > Chordata > Amphibia > Caudata > Salamandridae > Calotriton > Calotriton arnoldi. The sequence goes on from CAWUFW010003267.1 coordinate 348,547, forward strand.
GCTTTTGTTGGATTTCATAATTTTACTCTTTGCCTTAATATTCAACTACCAAGGATGTTGGTAATATACTGGCCTGGTGGCAACCTTAGTCCCAGTGAAATGGCATTGTTGGATGGGGGAGGGAAAGTGAAGTTTGCCCAAACTATTTATTTACACCAAGATCAGGCTGACTTCCACTGTGACCTTTGATGGCCTGACTCCCTGCAGGGCATCTCTTTCCCTCTGATCTGTCTCCCACACTGCAGGTGACTCACTTCTTTGGCCTTGGGCTTCACAAACATCCAGCTGACATGCTCTCTGGAATGACAGACCCTGATGCTGATGGGGACTATTACCAAGCAGCCTTGCACCCATCCCTAATCCCTAGCCCTTAGATGAAATCTCCTTTCTTCACCTATGGAAGAGACAATGACTTAAATGTTCTATGGTCCAGCTCTCTGACTCAAGCCAGGGTGACATAACACAAAGGACCGGACCAGAGATACTGCTGACAGTGAAGCAGCCCATCCGGCCTATGAAGTTTGCCATGACAGAACTTTGGGTGTATAGCGCCTCTCTCCAGGTTTGACATAATATGCATATAAGCACTCTCAGGTCATGCTGATAAATGCCTCAACCTTGTTCATCTTTGGTTTACCAGGTTAGCAGAGATGTCCCAAACGCCTGGTCACACATAAGTGAGTCGGCCCACTTCGGGATGGCTGGTCATTATTTTGCTGTTTATGTAAAGACAACTTTTAAATTATATACTTCAAAATTAATCTGTGACAAAGTGAGTCCTTGTATTCTGTTAACAGAGGAAACTACATCTGAATGAGTTAAAATATGTGTTCAGTACAATATATAGTAGAGAGCAAGCTCTGTTACCTGCTTTGGACTCTGCATAACTCTACAAATGTGTAGGAGCTCAGTCTTTAAGTTGGCCTGGCCTTTGAATTCATATAAGTGCTTTTAGTTTCACTGCCCCAGTCAACACAGATCTGAAATAAATAAAAGCTTCAATGAACCAGATGTGTCTTCTTTGACACTGTCCATCATTTGTTCATAATATTGCACACACACTGTTGGCAACCGAGAGGTAACTCATTCTGAACCCTCCACCTCTGAACTTGGCACCTCATCACATTATGCGAGATTTACACTGAACATCTCAATACTATGTAAATGTCAGTCTGAGCAGGTCATCCCATTCTTCTAGCTTTAACACGAGTTCATCTGTGACCCAGAGTCTCCTGCTGAGGCCACCCTACAGCTATGAAACCTTCATGCTATGGAAATGTGAGCCCTGCCCCCTTTCCCAAACCGCCCCATTTGCAGATTTAGTTAAAACATTGAAGTGCCCATGAGGCTACAGTGCAGCAACTCTAGAAAGAGTGGCAGGATAAAACAAGCTGCTGTAGGGGATGTTCTAATGAGAACAGGCATCAGGATGAATTGTGCATTGAAGTTTGCAGATGAAAGCTAGCAGAGGCTTGTTTATCAATGGATCAGTCATATCCGCGAAGGAGCTACTACCCTCTGGGCATGGTCCTTGGACCTTTCCATGGTGAACCAAGTCTGCCTACAGCGACACTCATGATTGCGGTGTTACTTCCAGATCACAGTGTATTTAAGGGAAGGTTTGGCTTCATACTGTTGTATTGCGCTGCAGTCACTATCAGTCCACTGAGTTGGTAAACTAGTTTGCAGCCCATGTGATTTAACCAAACTGACATCTGATCTATATTAATTAAGTACTCCTTCAGGTGCTGCTAGTTTTAGTAGCTAGGCACGTCAGCATGTTTTCCATCACTCTCCATTATTTCTGCTGCATTCTCTAATTTCCAATAATGACAACATACAACGCATCATCAGGACCATTAGTTATGTCATGTGACTTCCTGTGATGGTGTCGGTGAGAGGAGGGCTTTGCGCAGGTGATGTCACTTCTGCTTCCCCTATGACTTGAGTGAAATTACACTACCACAGAACAGCAGAGGCGGATCCTTTAGGTTTAGAATGAATTTTACTCAGCCATGGCGTAAAGGGGTGTTTCACACACACCAGGAGTAAGCACAATTACCAATACGATTATTAAACCGAGGTCCAGAGCAATAACAAGCAGGCAATAAACTCTATAGGTTATGGCTGACATCATTCCACCCCATCAATAGAAGGCTCATCTCTCGAAGTCAAGCACAGTAGAATGGTTAAGATGTATACTCATTCGATTTATCATTGTTACATATTTATGATGTATATAAGAGGAAAGCATGTACATACATCCTAATTAAAACATAAGCCTTGGTAAATGTAAGGAGGCAGCAGGGCTTCAGGAGTAAGAAAGATGTAGCCAAGAGGGAGGAATAAAAGGAAAATCATAGGGCCCGATTCACAAAAGTAATCTGAGACAAAATCCTAACTTTACGACTAGGATTTTGTCTGAGTTAAACTTAAGTTTGTCTTAAATTAAACTTAAGACCAAAACTTAAGTTTAACTGAGACAAAATCCTAACTTTAGTACTCCTAAATGCCTTCTGTGAATACCGAAAGTCGTAAAGTTAGGATTTTGTCTCAGATTACTTTTGTGAATCGGGCCCATAGTAGATAATTACAGATAAAATAAATCAGGATGAGGTTCAGTAGGAAGTTGTGAATTGTCCTTTTTATTTCATAATGCATGAAAGGTCTGGCACCAATCGCACCTCATGAGCAATACTTAGATTTTGTGGATGAATAATATTTCATCACAAATTCTCGGTCGCAGAAAGGCCCCAGGAGAAAACCAGTGGCCTGGAAGCACGGGCAGTAAACTGCAGAGTCGAATTAACAAAAGGCAGACATTGCTAATTTGTGGCTGTTAGGAAACATCCTACATGAAATAAATGAGTGTGGATCCGGTGTTAAGTTGACGTATAGTACGCGCCAAGTGTGTGAAAATTTAGCCATTGCTACTTTCTGGGCAATGTGTCAACATTGTACACTTTACATGTATGTATTAGACAGAATGCTGCTTCTAAGCTTCCATTTCATGAGCCAGTCTTCATACAAGTGTAAAAATGAATCATGAAAAAAGGCACTTTTTTAGGTGCTTTGCAGACAGCACCACAGTGGTGCGTTTGTGGCCCAGACGCTATTGTGCTCACACCTCTGAATTTGTTCTTGGCAGCTGCCACGGGTTGCATTGCTGGATCGTCTGTCTTAGCAGGCAATACCATTACTGCAGAGCGGAGCGGGGAGGGAGGCTGCCAATGTTTATCACCTTTGCACAAGGATAGTTACCCAGCTCAGTCGGCTTTGCCGACTGACTCTCATGTCGCCACCGAAGTAGGTGGAAACCTGAGATTCACTCTACTCCAAGAACTCAAGGTTGGTGGGTTAGGTCAGAACCTGAGCTTCACTCTATCCAAGAACTCCAGGCTGGTGGGTTGGGTCAGAACCTGAGTTTCACTCTTCTCGAAGAACTCTGGGTAGGTGGGTTGGGTCAAACCTGAGTTTCACTCTACTCCAAGAAGTCCAGCTGGTGGGTAGGGTCAGAACCTGAGTTTCACTCTTCTCCAAGAACTCTGGGTAGGTGGGTTGGGTCAAACCTGAGTTTCACTCTACTTCAAGAACTTCCGGCTGATGGGTTGGGTCAGAACCTGAGTTTCACTTTACTCCAAGAACTTTGGGTAGGTGGATTGGGTCAAAACCTGAGTTTCACTCTACTCCAAGAACTTCAGGCTGATGGGTTGGGTCAGAACCTGAGTTTCACTCTACTCCAAGAACTCCAGGGTGGTGGGTTGGGTCTGAACCTGAGTTTCACGATACTCCAAGAACTCCAGACTGGTGGGGTGGGCCAGAACCTGAGTTTCACTCTACTTCAAGAAATCCAGGCAGGTGTTACGATTCTTACGACCTACGCGGAACGTTGCCAGGTCCGAATCGTGTTCTCTTCTGGAAAAACAAACTACAGCTCCCAGCATGCCCAGTAGTACTTCCGGGGTAGAGGTGGCACCAGGAGGACGTGCTTCCGGAAGGGGCGGACATTTAAACGATGCCGGTACGGAGAGACGCTGCAGATTATTCTTACTGCTAGCGTGAAGACGGATGTTCGGGAGCGGAGCGCTCTCTCTTTCTCTCTGGTCGGGTAAGGGTGCTACAGCACCGGTTTTGATTTCTTACAGAAACTCTTGCTGTTGGTATTATTATCGCAGATATGCTGCGACTTCTGTTTGAGGTTTTCATCGCTTCCCACCTCCCACTCAGTCAGTGGAGGTTACGGAGCTTTGGTAGTTGCCTTGTGCAGTCTGGTAATTCCTACCGTGAGGGAAACGGCTTATTTACTGGCACTTTATTTTTACTTCACAGACGAAGCCGTGTTTAGAAACGGCCTGTTTTTTTTTGTTCCATTGATGCTTGCCGAAGCCGGGTTGAGAACCGGCATTGAGAGCTAATTACATTGTCGATTGACATAGCCGTGAAAGAAACGGCGGGAGTCATTTCAGAATTCCCTACTGATAAAAGGAAGATACTACTGCATATTCTATGGAGTTTATGATACATGTGTTATTTCGTTTACTGTGATATCTTTACCTACCTGAGGAATGCTAATGAATTCAAGGGATCACGGATGGTCTGATATGATGTTAAATATGCAATGAATCATTTATATTTATTATGTTATGCCTTATTATAGCATTGGTCTATAAGGGATTGGTGATGCCATCCCCTGTGAAGTTCAAAAAGGCACAATTAATGGTGGGTATGAAATGAAGTATCCAAACGTTGATTCCATACAGACACAATAGAGTTGATAGTAACTTCATCTTTGTTATTCAGATTCACAGTTGCTACTATTGTTCTTGGAGCCATCAATATTAGTATATCGTTCTAGGAAGTCTAGAAGATGGTGCTTTCTTTTCCTTTACAGGTACATAAACAGAAGGTATAGCATGATCTTATGTATTGGTACATTTCCATAGTTGAGCGTAGTACTAATTGCATCTTCTTCATCTTCCAGGTCTCCCTCCCTGCTGTCCCTATCCTTTCCTTCCCTCGCTTGATCATATCAACCTTCTGTGCTATAATAGCAAACAGAATTGAGACGATCAAGAGTTGGAACCCTTTTGTGCATCGTACCAACTCCGAGGTATCGTCAGAGTTGACAAGAGCTACAGGAGCTGACAGAATAATCTGCCCTATAACATTACCTCCCAGTTGGGTCGAGGCACAACAAATATGGCCACTTTAGACGATGTATTAGCAGCTTTACAGATTGTCCAAACAGAGTTAGCAGCCTCAAGAGCGGAGATAGCCGCGCTACAGGACAAAGTTGAGAGAATGCAAGAGAATCCCTTTACGGTGACAGGGTGAAAGGCAGAAGGGGGGTTTTCATGGACTAGTTGGGGGTTGTCTTTTCCATCCACTCCCATGACTGTAGAAATTCCAACTCCCATACCCTTAGCTGCCCCAGAACGATTTCATGGAGACGTAAACAAGGTACAGGTGTTCCTTACCCTAATATTACTCCATTTTACGTATCGCCCTAAGGTGTTCAACACAAATCAAGCAAGAATAGCCTTTTTGGTTTCCAATTTAGCAGGAGACGCAGCTCAATGGGCTGTTCCTATAGTAAGGAGAGACGATCCTATGTTATATGATTGGGAAGGGTTCAAAGAGGAATTTGAAAGAATGTTTGATCGTAGAGCTAATTCTTTCTCGGTAGACAGAGAGTTATTAGATTTAAAACAAGGCAGTAAAGAACTACTGGTATACATAAACACATTTCAGAGGTTAGTTGCAGAAACCAATTGGCCTGAAGAGAAGCAGGCAGCTATATTCCATCACGAACTCAAAGATGAGTTAAAAGACGTAATAGCTCAAATAGATCCGCAACCCAAAACCTGCATAGATTTAATCAATCTGGCTATGCGATTAGATTATCGTTTAGGAGAGAGGAAAGGAGAACGTAGGAGATATGAACGCGCTCCACCTAAATACGAAAGATCCCGCAATTCTTTTGGTGCTTCTAGTTCAGCAACTGAACCTATGGAAATAGGAACAGTAAGAGCTTCTTTAACATCAGAGGAAAGAGACCAAAGAAGGAAACAGGGCCTCTGCATGTATTGCGGAAAGAAGGGACATTTCGTGAAGGATTGTTTGTCTAAACCAAGGTCTAAGGAAGGCAGTCATATGAAGGCTACTCCTATGGCAGTTCAGAAACAGGAAAACTAAAGGGCCCAGGGGTTAGAGAAGGAAATGCTGTGGTCCATAAAGAAATACCTTCAGTCATAGAAAAGAAAGACCACTTCTATTTGGAGATTCAACTAGTCGTTAACTCCATTCCTCAAGTCGTGAGCGCTCTCATAGACTCAGGTGCTACTGGGATATTTATTGATATCGATTTAGTACAGAAATTGGGAATCCCTCAAATCGCTAAAGAACATCCTGAAACAGTGTTGGCTGTAGATGGTAGAGATCTTGCCTCAGGTCCCCTTTGTTTTCAAACTTCAGAAATAGAAGTAGTTTGTCAAAAAGACCATCGTGAAGTATTGTCTTTTAACATTATCAAGGCACCGTTGTATGGGTTGATTTTGGGATTGCCCAGGTTAACTAAACACAATCCTACTTTTGACTGGAAGGAAAGGAGTATCTTATTCGAATCTCCTTTTTGTGAACAAAAATGTCGAATAACTGCAGTCAGTCCTGTACAGTATCTCACCTTAGGACATACTATAGCCACAGACGCTGAAAAAGACATAGAGTTACCAGTTGTTTACAGGGAATACATGGATGTGTTTAGCGAAAAACAAGCGGAGATACTTCCATCACATCGACAGTACGATTGTCAAATTGACTTGATCCCAGGAGCAGTGGTTCCTTGTGGGAGAATTTATGCACTGTCAGAGACTGAAAACACCCATCTACGAGAATATCTAGAAAAGTATCAAGCTAATGGCTTTATACGTCCTTCCAAGTCCCCAGCTGCATCTCCACTTTTTTTCATTCCAAAAGCTAATGGAGAGTTAAGGACTTGTATTGACTTTCACTCCCTAAATAAAGTAACTGTAAAAAACAGATATCCCGTACCTTTGATCTCGGTACTCCTAGATCAAGTGAAAAAGGAGGTGATATTGACGAAGCTAGATTTGAAGGGGGCATACCATCTCGTTCGTATGAGACGTGGGGATGAATGGAAGACCGCTTTTCGCACAAGATACGGATTATTCGAGTATCAAGTGATGCCATTTGGGTTATGTAACGCCCCTGCTGCATTTCAATACTTCCTCAACGATGTCTTGAGGGAATATTTGGATTTGTTCGCCATAGTATATATTGACGACATTTTAGTTTATTCTCCCAATCTTAAAGAATACAGTCAACATGTAGGAAAGGTGTTAACAGCTTTGAGGAATAACCACCTATTTATTTATTCATTTATTTATTTTTAGAGTTTTCTATAGCGCGAACAAGACCCAAAATAGGGTATCAGAGCGCTTTACAAACAAGCAGAGTAAGAATACAAATTTTTGCAAAGTGGATCAAAGAACATATCAAAGCATGTCGTATCAAACGAATCAAACATTCTTAACAGGTTTAGGCAGGTGGCAGGGTAAGAATAACACTATTAGTAAAACAGAGCAGATAGAGTATCCAGACATTTTTAACAAGTTTCGTCAGGTAGCAGAAACGGTAATAGAGATGGTTTGTACAGAGCAGTAGGAGCAAGTTTGAGTATGCGTAAGTCAAAGAGGCGTAGGTGTCCTTGAGGGGAGTTGTGGAGACAAGTTTGAGGTAGTGGACTGGTACAGTGTCTGGTAAGTCAGTGAAAAGGCTGGTGGGCTGGTAGGGCACCAGACGGTGAGGCATGTGCGGAGTTAAGGGAGCTCAGTAAATGTGAGTTTCATGTTGACCACGTTGAGTTTCTAGGGGTGATGTTGTCGGCCCAAGGACAAGAGATGGCAGAAAGAAAGATTACGGCTGTCCAGAACTGGCCAGTACCTGCCAACGTTCGTGATGTCCAATGTTTTTTGGGCTTTGCAAATTTTTATCGCAGGTTCATTAATCAGTTTTCAGACATGGTCGCCCCTATCACTAAGCTGCTCAGAAAAAAAGTACAGTTTGGTTGGACTGAAGAGGCAAACAAGGCGTTTGTTAAATTGAAAGAAGCCTTTACCTCCGCTCCTATCCTGGGCCATCCAGATCCGGAAAAGCCGTATCTGGTAGAAGCAGACGCGTCGGAGGTAGCTATCGGAGCAGTTCTCTCTCAAAGAGATCTAGATAACGGATTACTTCATCCTATCGCTTATATGTCCAGAAAGTTAAATGACGCTGAGATACACTATACCATAGCATAGAAAGAGCTCCTAGCAATCAGAGATGCCTTCAAAGAATGGAGACATTACCTCATGGGGGCAAAACACACGATCACTGTATATACCGATCACAGGAACTTACAGTTTATGACATCCGCTCGCCTTCTATCGCCTAGACAGTTAAGGTGGATGCTGTTTTTTGAGGCGTTTCAGTTTATACTTACCTACAGACCAGGAAGTGAAAACAAAAAAGCAGACACCCTTACAAGACAGGAGACTACTCAAACACCAAAAGAACTAACTACACATTCCATCATCAATCTTCAACAGGCTCTCTGTGTGTTACAGACCGACCAGTTTTTAGACAAGGTTGCTCAAGCTATTAAAGTCCCTAAATAGAAAACTTGGTTGATAAGTAATAAAGAATGGAAAGTAAGAGAAGGTTTGCCCATCCGAGGAACACAATTGTTAGTTCCTACAAAGGAACTTAGAAAGGAAGTACTGCAGTGGTGTCATTCAGCACCATTATCCGGACATAACGAAGTGGAAAAAACAGTAGACCGAATTTTAAGACAGTTTTGGTGGCCCTCATTAAAAATTGATGTACAAAACATGATCCGACAGTGCGAGATATGCATGCAAGGAAAGCCAGATAGAGGAAGACCTTATGGTTTACTCCGTCCATTACCCACGCCTGGAATACCTTGGGAACATATCTCCTTGGATTTCATTGTGGGATTGCCTAAAGACCAAGGATGCACCTCTATCCTTGTGGTAATAGACAGCTTAGCTAAGATGGGGCATTTTATTGCTTTTGTCGATACCCCAACATCAGGACAGGTAGCACAACTGTTACTTCAACACATTGTGAGATTGCATGGACTTCCGAGAGTCATCATCTCAGACAGGGAGACACAGTTCACGGCACAGTTCTGGAGAGTATGGTGTTCTGCATTACAGGTCTCATCTACCATGTCCACGAGCTTCCATCCCCAGACGGATGGACAGACTGAACGTCTTATTCAGACACTAAAACAGTATCTAAAATGTTATGTGAACAGCAACACAGAAGCTTGGGTGGAATAGCTTTGGATAGCAGAAGTGGCGTATAACAGTGCGCAACATAGCACCACTAAGTTAGCTCCTTTTTATTGTACCTATGGTTTTCATCCTCGCTTCTTACCCCTGATACATCCCAGAGGAGGACAGAAAATACCTGAAGTACAGACAAGGGTGAAACACATGCAAAGACTTATGAAAATCACTCAAACAAACATCAGAAAGGCTAAAGACAAGTATAAAAAACAAGCCGATAAACATCGTAGAAATGAACCCCATTATAAGGTAGGGGATGGGGTTTGGTTGTCTACAAGGAACATACACTTCAAGAAATATAGTGTATTCAATCCTAGGTATATCGGCCCCTATAAAATCATTAAGGTGGTAAATCCCATAACTGTGAAACTCGCCTTACCCAAACACATGAGAATGCATCCTGTATTTCACGTCTCATTGGTCAAACCCTCTTTTACTCCAGTACGAAAACCAACCGCAACGGTTTGGGTGGATCAGAAACCGGAATACGAGGTACAGGCTATCGTGGATTCAAAGAAAAGAGGTAGCAAATTGTCGTACCTGATATCATGGAAGGGTTATGGGCCGGAAGTAGACTCATGGAAGCCAGATACTGGATTGCACGCCCCAAGATTAGTAAAAAGGTTTCACGCTGCAAATCCCACTAAGCCTAAACCCTGACAATGTTCTCCTGGGGAGGGATGTACTGTTACGATTCTTACGACCTATGCGGCACGTTGCCAGGTCAGAATCGTGTTCTCTTCTGGAAAAACAAACTACAGCTCCCAGCATGCCCAGTAGTACTTCCGGGGTAGAGGTAGCACCAGGAGGACGTGCTTCCGGAAGGGGTGGGCATTTAAACGATGCCGGTATGGAGAGACGCTGCAGATTATTCCTACTGCTAGCGTGAAGACGGATGTTCGGGAGCGGAGCGCTCTCTCTTTCTCTCTGGTCGGGTAAGGCTGCTACAGCACCGGTTCTGATTTCTTACAGAAACTCTTGCTGTTGGTATTGATCCAGCGCAATATTAGCCAACAACATTCATACACCATATACTCACTTGGGCCCATACATTCACACTACACTAATACTTACGCTGGGTGTCAGATGTACTCTTTTATCAAAGTCCCTGCTACCAATTACCTTCTGATTGAAGAGTAATAACTTACCAATGGATCCTTTGCTAATTGGGAAGTTTAAAATGAGTGACATTCATTATAGTACATAATCCTGAAATAACCACTGAGTCAGGAAGTTTTAAAATGTTTATCTAAAGTTTTAGCAGAGTAAAATACAGAAAACACGGTACTTGATTGAAATACCCAAGAAAAAGCATAGAAATGATTTTGCTAATAAATGACGGTGTTTAAGGAAGAGGAGAAGATAGAGACAGCAGCGCAACTAAAGGTTGCAGTATAGTTACCTAAATGCGAGAACCAAGCCCCTTGGCCAAGGAGTTGGAAAAGATAGGACCCAGGAAGGATGAAGAGCAAAGACTTCTTCCAGGATCAGGACAGGACCGGTGACCTCTCTACAACGACGCCTGCGCCGTTCCCCTCTCTGATACTCGACTTCTCTCGATTCTCCCGTGCCTTCCTTCTAATGGACTCCGCCGCCCCCTCCTCAGGACCTCTTCTGGACAGGAATTCAGTCAGCAACCGATCAGCATGGCAGTCTGGAGCTCTTCTGTATGTTCTGAGAGTCTGTGCTAGCTAATTACTAATGCTATATTCTATTATACCCTTCTACGCCCATGTACCTCCCCTTAATGTTGCTAACATTATGGGACCACTACTTCTGATTGGACAGGGACAGGGGGTGGATTCTCGCACCATGTCAATTTTGGCCTAAATTGTGAAGCCTATTGTTTTTAGCTTCCCGCCCCTTCAAATTAATACATTCACTTTATTTCCCACCCGTCTCACGACAAATGTTATACATTTTACAGGAGAAAAGTAACAATTTGTCCGCCGGAAACATAGAGTACATCATCTTCGGCCAATAGGTCGTGGCCTTGGGAGACGTCCAAGTTGACTTCACTTGGCAGGCATACAGGACACATGCGCAGAACCATCTGTCTCTCGAGTTTCAAGACACCAACCCAGGCCCAAGTTTACGAATTACTAAAAGTGCAAGAAGAAAATATTAAAATCACAAATAAAAAGTTTCACTGTATACCCACTTTCCCTACTCTATTCCCAATTAATTATAATACTATCCTGCATTAGTAGCATTAAGAAAACGACAATTTAATAATGACATGAGAGCAAGCTTAAGCATGTGAAAACATTAAGCGGCCATTTTAGTGCACACTGCGCAGAAGCAGAAGTTTCCCACCAAGCAAAGAAAGACGTCACACCATTTGATCAGGTTGCGACATGCGCAATGAAGTTCCCGCGCTTTAGCGGACATTTTGGATTATAGACAAGCGTTATTCATTAGTAAAACACATAAGCAAGCTTCTGTCCCTCTTGTGTTTGTGAATGCAAAGGTTAGTATTTACAATACAAGTTTAATAAATTAATACTATGAGGAAGATTGCGTACAAGCAAGTTTCATTTTTGAAACCTTGCTCCATCAATCCCCTCTCTGATGGCGTTTCTGAGCCATCAAAAATACTACCCTCAATCAGATGCCAACTTCTAGCAATTCGTTTCATTCTCATTTTTACATTTTCTGTTTTTCACATCCCCTTTCAACTTTTTGTATAAATCACTTCTCCATTCTTCAAGTTCTATTTCATCTAGTTTTCTCTTCTTTCCTTTTCCTGTCATTTTATATGTTCCATTCTTTCTACAGCATTTGCACCATATTGTTATTGCCAATATTATTATTGCTATCCCTGCTAGGGGTACTAATATTTGACCTATAAGTCCTTTCCCTATATTAGCAAACCAGGTTCCAATTGACGCAATACTATTTGTCAATCTTTCCCATACACTATCAACTTCCAGTGGTTTAAGTTCTTTCTCAAGTTTAGTTATGTTCTGAATATACGTTCCAATTTCTGCACTCTTATCAGGAATATAAGTGCAACAATGTTTCGTCTTCAATAATTTACAGACTCCTCCCTCTTTTGCCAATAGAATGTCAAGAGCAAGTCGATTTTGCATTACCATAGATCTAATCGCAACCATCTCCGTATTAATCATTAGAAAACCTCCAGCAGTATCCGTTGATAAACGATCAACCACTGTAGACAATTTACATATTTTCCTTGAGTTCAGAATTATTCCCACTGAAGGTATCAGTGCACCAAAGATATCACCTACAATTTCTGAAAAACTAGCTCTTTTACTACGTATTAATTCATTATTGTTTTCATTGCTTCCAGTGTTTCTTTTTACGTGGTATATCTTTGGAAAACTATTCCAAAATAACAACTTCCATACCACCGTGCAGGAAGCCTAAAGTAAGCCTTATTCCCACATACATAATAGATTCCAGGAAAAACTGAATCTGTTCCTCCTTTGAGTCCCCAACCTCCAAGAATTAAAAAATTGTGTTCACATTCACTGGTACCGATGAAAACATTGTTATAATCAGTCTTTAACCTATGTAGACAAATTTTCCCTTTCTTTACGAAATCCAGAGCCATTGCAGCTTGAGCTTTACCAGGTGTATAACTCCCTTCCTTCTCCGCCCAAGGTGGCAACTGAGCCTTATGCTCTGAAGCTTTCTTTTGAAAATCATGTCTTCTATCTTCTACTAAATTCAAAAATATCTTTTCTTCTTCTAGTAAAGAACATGTTAGATTGTGTCTATGTGCATGTGTTATGTCTATCGATTTCATTGTTAAGAAAAACTCTCCCATAAACTGTGCGTCTTGACTACTAAGCACTGGGTTCATACTCTTGCGAATCGGAACCTCAGAAAATATCACATCTAAGTTTGAATAATAATACTGTAGCCTACCTGTTCTATAAAATAAACTTGTTAATACACTACATGAGATGCCATATGTCAGTGGTAAATGATGGTATGTTAATCCTTCCGCTACTGATTCAGGTAACTTCATACAGACATAACAATTACTAACTTCCATTGTGTCTACATACTGAAACAATAACTTTGTGAAAACATTTAAACTAGTGTCGTTATCAGCTATTTCATGATGAATTTCTGCCTCATCTTCTGCCATTAATTCTACTCTATTGCCCTTCATGTTTGCTGTCCTCCCTTTAGTTTCATTATTTATCTTCTTATCTATTATCATAAGGTAAGGAACTGCTACAATCAGGACTAACCATACTATAAGCACCAATACTAGACTACATATGCAGATTGCACAGCATCTCCTACAACAATTTCGTTTTGGTCTCCCAATAACTCTATCATCAGGCATTTTTCGACAAGGAAGATTGCTCTTCTTATCTCTTCTTCTTTTCTTTAGAGGATTCTTTTGTTTAGTCAGGGTGGTCTTGTTTCTTCTTCGTATGTTAGTTCTGCACTTGTTCCTTCGCCACCACTGTCACTTGACTCTGAGCTTTCAAAATCTTCAAGAATGATATAAGTCCAGTCAGGACCCTTGAATTTGTTATTCACAAGTCTCAGTCTTTTACTTTTTCTTTTTCCTGACTTTTTCTCTTGTCCAGTTTGACTTGTCACTTCAGGAACTTGTTCTGGATCTTTACTTCTGGTTGTTATGTGGTATTTTACTCTTTTAATGACACTTGGCCAATGATCTCCTTTTCTTGTTTTCTTTGTTGGCACTGTCTCTCTGTTTACGTCTTCAAAGATCTCGTTATTTTCACTGCTCAATACTGTTTTGTCTTCTTTGATTACTGCCTCTTTTGTTTGTTCTTTTTCAGGTCTGATTGGTTTCTCTTCAGTAGCTCCACAATGACTTTCAAGATGTTGACTTTGTTCCTTTTTTATTTCTTTATGTTCATTTGTATCAACCCCTTTTTCTTTAGTGAATTCTTCTTGATCTAACTGCTTCTGATCAGGGCTTATTGCACTGTGAACTTCTGCAGCCTGACCGGATTCTTCTAAACCTGTTTTTCCCTGTGTAAAGTCAATTAAATCTTCACTGTTTTGTGTCCAATTTTCTTTCCCTATCTTATTTTGTTCAGGATCTTTTACTATCTTTTCTTCTTGATCCTGAACTGCTTCTTCTTCACCTATCTGATCTTCTTCAATTTCTTCCAATTTTGTTTGATTTCTCGTTCTGTAATATACTTCAGGAACTTCTACCACTGGTATCCAATCCTGACTTGTGCTCGGTTGTTCTCCGTCAGCTTCTCTCGAACCTCTAGCCTGAGATTCCTCAGCTGGGCAACCTTCAGCTTCTTCAGTGATTGGCGTTGTCTGTGGATTCTCTTCTTCAGGTTCTGGTACTCTCTTTGTGTGGCTTACGTGAATCCAATTAGGAAATCTTGCACACTTCACTGCTGTATTGGTGGTCAATATAACTTGACAAGGTCTGCTCCACCTGGGTGATAAACACGTTTCTCTGGTGTGATTCTTCACTACCACCCAATCACCAGGATTCAGATCATGTTCTAGTTCAGGCTGCCTGGAAACTGCGTCTTCTCCAACCTGATGAGAGACAGAACGCACTAGGTCAGCCAATCCTTTGCAATAATCCAGAACCATATCATCAGATATATTTACTAATTTGTTTGTGGGAACATGTGTTTGTCTCATTGCTCTTCCCATCATTATTTCATGAGGGCTCAATCCTGTCGTTTTGTCCGGTATGCTTCTTATTCCCATCAGGACAAGTGGCAATGCGTCTGGCCACTCTAATGATGTTGATGCACACATTTTTCCCAATCTTGACTTTATAGTGCCATTCAATTGTTCTACCACTCCAGAAGCCTCTGGGCGATATGCACAGTGCAATTTCTGTTTGATTTGAAATGCTTCACAAATTAGTTTGATTACTTCACTGTTAAAGTGTTTTCCTCTATCTGATTCCAAAGATACTGGGAAACCAAACCTAGGTATGAGCTCACGTAACAACAGTTTTGCAACTGTAATACTGTCATTTCTCCTAGTAGGGTAAGCCTCCACCCACTTTGAAAACAGACATACTATGACTAGTACATATTTTAGTCCTCTGCATGGTGGTAACTGTATGAAGTCGAACTGGAGTCTTATAAATGGGCCCTCTGCCTTTCCAATCTTTCCAAACCCAATTATCGTTTTTCTGCCTGGATTATGCATTTGGCAAGTTAGACATCTCTGGCAAAGACTCTCTGCAACAGCCCTGAATTTGGGATTGTACCAATTTTGTCTGAACAGCCTAATCATTGCATCTCTCCCTATGTGTGTGTCTCCATGGTGCATTCTAGCCATTTGTGAGAGTAAACAGTCTGGCATGACTGGTCTGCCATCTGCACTGATCCACACTTCATCTTCTCCTCTTTGGGAGCAACCCACTTTGATCCACAAATTTTTCTCACTTTCCTCAACCTCATCTTGCAATTTCTTTACCTCATTCCAAGTTTCAGGTGGCATATACAGCATAAGTTGGCAGCTGATTCCCATTCTTTCCACCCTCTTATTGACTGACGTTCTGGTTTTGGCACAATGTTGAGCCACCAAGTCTGCATATCTGTTGCCGACTACCACCCAGTCATCTCCTGACTGGTGTGCGGCACATTTCACCACAGCCAATTCTTTTGGTGATTGTATTGCTTCTAGCAATTCCCTTACAAATTGTCCATTTTTAATGGGGGATCCTGAAGAAGTCATGAAATCCCTCTGCATCCACAGTTGGCCAAAATCATGCACAACCCCGTAACCATATTGACTATCTGTAAATATGGTCACTCTCTGATTCCTCCCAATTTTGCAAGCTTTTATCAAAGCAATCAATTCAGCTACTTGTGCAGATTTTACTCCTGGTAAATAGGATGCTTCGACTATTCCAGTTAATTCACATACCGCATAGGCAGCAGTTAGTTTACCATCTTCATGTCTTTGACATGAACCATCGACAAATAGCTCCCTATCTGGCTTTTTAAGAGGCTGTTCCTCTATGTCTGGGCGTGGTTTTGTACATAATTCTGTAATTTGTACACAATCATGTTCATCTTCTTCGTCATCTTTATTTGTTTCATGATATGGGTCCGGCAATAAAGTTGCTGGATTTATTATTGTACACCTTACCATGGTCACATTTTCAGCACCCATTATTATTCTTTCATATTTAGTCAGCCGACTAGGAGTAAGATGCTGAGTTCGGGTTCTTGTCAACAGAATGACAACTGCATGTGGAACATACACTTTTACAGGATGTCCCATCACAATTGACTCGCTTTGTTCAATGCTCAAACAAGTTGCTGCCACTGCTTTTAAGCATCCTGGCAACGCAGCTGCTGCTGGGTCCAATGTAGCAGAAAAATATGCTATAGGACGTCTGTCTAGTCCATGTCTCTGAGTTAGTACAGAAAGTGCACAGTTTTCTCTCTCTTGACAGAATAATGCGAATTCTCTTTTATAATCAGGCATGCCTAAGGCAGGTGCTGAACAAAGTGCGTTTCTCAATTTTACAAAAGCTTCTACACTTTCATCCTCCCACTCAACAGGGTCCTTTGCTTTCTTTTTCGTCATGTTAATTAAGGGCTTAGCCAACATGGAAAAATTTGGTATCCATTGTCGACAGTATCCTACTATTCCTAGGAACATTCGCACTTGTCTTTGGGTTACAGGCATTTGCATTCTCTTTATTAATTCTACTCTTTCAGAGGTTATTCTTCTTTTTCCCCTCTCAATTTGATGTCCCAGATATTTAACTGCTGTCCTGCAAAACTGTAACTTTTCAGGTGAGACTTTATGCCCTTCCTCAGCCAAAAGATTTAATAATGCTATGGAATCAACAACACAGTCTTCTCTGGTGGTCGACGCCACCAATAAGTCGTCGATATATTGGACTAAGACTGAGCTTCCTGGCATCACTAGTTTTTCCAGGCACTTTTTCAGTATCTGGTTGAAGATGGAAGGACTTTCTGTGTACCCCTGAGGAACACGATTCCACACATAGACTTTGTTCTCAAATTTAAATGAGAAAAGATACTGGCTGTCTGGATGCAATGGTATTGAAAAGAATGCTTGACACAAATCAATTACTGTGAACCATCCTGCATTCCAAGGGATCTGGTATAGAATTACTGCAGGATTTGGTACTATAGGACAACATGGTTCTACAATCTTATTTATTTTCCTCAGGTCCTGAACAATCCTATATTTTCCACTAGGTTTCTTTAGTCCCATGATTGGTGAATTGCATGGGCTACTCATTACTTCTTTTAGAATGTTTTGTTTTACCATTCGATTGATTTCTTCAATGACTCCTGCTTTTACTTCTGCACTCATTTTGTATTGTTTAGTATTTGGGAAAATCGCACCTTCTTTTACAGTAATTTGAACTGGATCTATTTTTGCCATAAGTCCTGCTTCTTTTCCGGTGAAATCCCATACTATTTGGTTTACTGTACCTTTTAATTCTTCTGGCAACTCATCTTTTGTTATCAACGAAAACATTTCATCTATTTCTGTACCTTGTTTTGCAACCATAATTTTATATACATGGTCCTCATCTGGTGTCTGGACTGCCACACCATCCGGTGTGCAGAAAATTGTACAGTTCATTTTGCACAATAAATCTCTACCTAATAAATTCACTGGGCTAGAATCGCACACTACAAATTGGTGCATTTCTCTGAAGTTTCCTATTTTGACTTCCATTGGTTCTGTAAGAGGTGTTCTAATTCTTTGATTAGCTACCCCTACTACTTGGATATCTTCACCAGAGAGAGGAAGGTCTGGGATGTCTGCTGATCTCACAGTAGACCTGGTAGCACCAGTGTCCAAAAGGAAAGTAATATCATTACCTTTCACATTTCCTTCAACATATGGACCAGACTGATCTACCTGTAAGGATGCGCCAAGTACGCACTCCTTCTTCCCCTCTCCTAGGCACCGTCATGAGTCGAATTCACAGTAATTGTCCTGCAAAAGAAATTGTGATGTCATATAATCATTCTTACCACTCCCTCCTGGGTATCCAATGTCTGTACCATGTTTTGCTCTGCTTATATTACCCTGAACAGGTGGAGGTGGTAATTGATTCTGGGGATTTACACCCTGCTGTGAATCATTCTGCATCTGTGGATTTAAGTCTTGATTTGGGCCATTATTATTTCGAATCATTTTACACTCGTCCTTCCAATGCCCCAATTTTCCGCATCCATGACAAGGAAATTTCTTTTTAGCTTCTTCTCTACTCATTCGTCCTCTAAATTTTCCACCATTCCCAGTATCACCACTCGTTCCAGAATCTTTTCCTTGATTTTCACTCGGATTTTCCAAATTAATTCCTTGTTTCTCTGCCATTTTCACCTGTGCCCACATCACCTTTTCTTGTAATTTCTTGTGTCTATCCTCAATATCGTCTCCACAATATTTTGCATACTTCAGAATCTCATCTATGGGCTTTCCCTGCCAACACAGCATGTGTTGTTTAATCATCTGGCAAATCTCTGGCTTCAGACCGTAAACAAATCGATACACAAACTGACTCATGTTTTTGTCTCCAATGTCCTCAAATCCACTATACTGTTTAAACACCTGCAATAGACGCTCATAATAGGAATGTACTGATTCACTGGCTTCTTGGGTGGTTCGATCTATTTTCACCCAATCTGTTTCTTTCGGGGGTATTTTCCCTTTCAGGTAAGTTATCACCTGCTGATACTTTTTCATCACGTCACTTGACGGGGCACCTGTGTTTGGATCTCTAGGATATTCATCACTAGGCCAATCGACTGTGATCTTACAATCTGTCCATAAATCGGCAGGTACCACTATGTCAAACAGACCATCCAAATCCTTCAACAATACCTTTGACACCTTCACAAACCTTTCAACCTGCTTGTACCATTCAATTGGCTTTTCCCTCAGCTTTGGAAAATCATTCGTAAATGATAAAATATCCTGTCTGCTCCATGGGACATGTACATATCCTCCTCCCGCAACTTCTCGCATTGGATACATTTGATCTGCTTTTCCTGCATCCTTCATCACATATTCAGATGCTGTTCTACTTGTTCGTGCTTCTTCCTTTTTCTTGGCCCACCTAGATCTCCATTTATCTAGATCTCCCCATTTTTGTAAAACTAACATTAATTCTCTTATTTGCAGTCTTCTTCCAGAGGCATTCATATTTTCTAAATCTTTATCTGAAAATTCTGCTCTATAGGGTTTCTGTAGTACTTTTGATCTCCCTATTTCAATTCCCATCTGTAATGCTAGATTGGACAATTTTTCATGAAATAACCTCACATTTCTAGTGATACTCCTACACAGGAACAATAATTCTTCTTCATCATAGGTATTCAAGCGTTCTACTCCTACATTTCCTGCTATTATTTCTTCTAATTCAACTTTTAATTTATGGATATCCAGTACTTTTGGAGGTGTGCACTGTTTAACTGACCCTTGTACCTTGTTTCTAGATCTTCAGGTGTTACTATGGTAGCACTTTTTGTTCCTGATGAAGTTACTAAACTTACATCTTTTGAACCTCCAGGTACATCTCTTCTTGGAGTATTATTTACAGAACCTCGAATAGGTAAATCCATGAGTGATATTGTGGATTCACAGTCACTAAATTGATCCTCAATTATAACTGGAGCTTCAGGTTTGGGGTTACTCACAGGAGTATTCATAGGAGTCGGTACAGGTATCAATGTAGGGCAGTTTCCTTGAGTACCATATAATGGAACTACTGGACCAATTGTTACAGGAATAGTCAATGAATCAGGATGTACTTTTATCTGAGTTATTTTCCATGCTAATTCTGCTCTAGTCTTTTCTAAAGCTTCCTTTTCTTTGTCTTGAAGTATTCTAGTCGGGGTGAATTCATGCATTACCTTTGGTACCATTGGAGTTTGTGGTGGTGCACTAGGAGGGCATCCACTTGTACCTTCCTGATATGGTGGGGGATTTCTTAACATTTCTTCCATAAATTCGTCTTCTGAATCCTCATTTCTTATTAAATGTTTTGTCTTTTCTGTACATTTGCCTCCTGATTTCTCTCCTTCTGTGAATAATGGATACAGTCCTTCTGTAATCATTGCCCTTCTCCATTGTTTCATCTGACCCTCTCTTGACTCACGTAAATATCTGGGGTAAAATCCTGGGTAACTCCTATTACTTCTAGATCTATCCCGCTCAAATGCCTCGGTTTCCCATTCTTCTAGAGCTTCGTACTGGGTTAATCTAGGTCTGGGTTCTAAGTCATTCATCCTCAATCTCAAGTTTTGAAGAATTCTTCCATTGAAGGTACCATTCTCGGGAAATGCTAATACTCCATCATTTTTGGTGTATTCTATCCAATTCTCCATCCATACACAAGTATGATAACCTCTCTCCATCATCATAAATGATGCTGGCGTTTTAGCTGGTGGAATAATAATTCCTTCTCTAGTTTTGAATGGTTTGTCCTTTTTAAAATAATTCTTAATCTTTTGTAAGAATGACATTTTTCTCCTTTCTCCGTACATTCTATCTAATCTTCTGTGTACAAAATTATATTCTGCAAAACCTAGGAATCTCCTATCCGGACGAGTTCCTGTTAAAGTCGGATCACGTTTTAACATGCAATCCTTATCCACTAAGAATTTTGCTTCTATATTTTCGACCAATCAAATGTCTGATATCTTTTATTTCCGAGCCAATCCTTGCGCGGCCTTTTGGTTTCTCTGTCAACCCCTCCTTTACAATCTGCTCTTTTCTGTCCTTGCTGGTTTAACCAATACCAGCGCGGCACCTGTGACGTCAGTACTACTCCTGACTACTGACCCCCCCTTTACAATGGTTTTTCCACACACGCTGTTTCAACCTACCACAGCGCGGCGTTTTGTGACGTCAGCTCCCTCTCCGGCAACTGACCCTCCCTTTACAAAACTTTACGCAAACTTATTTTCTCTATAAATCTTAATTATATTTCAGTAACAACATAAAACATTCGCTATCGTGCCAGTTTCCACTAATTTCGAAAAAGATAGTTTCTTCCACACTTTAGTAAAACCTTTCCGTTTACTAATACATACACTACGAGTAAAACACTTCCGTCTACTCTTCACACAAGCTCCAGAAGTACCTGTTACTTCTCCAATGTTACCCTTACTAGGTGATATAACATCAAATTTTTATCAGCGTACCCTTTTTGCTATTATTCACACGCTGTTAGAAATGGGGGTCTCTAGTTGGCAAGGGCTTGCACCTCTGTCCAAGTAGGGACCCTTCTTCCTAGTCAGGGTAAGGGTGTTGCACTCGTGAAGTAACCCCTGCTCACCCTCGTGGTAGCTTGGCACGAGCAGTCAGGCTTAATTCAGAGGCAGTGTGTAAAGCATTTGCACATAACCAACAGTAATACAGTGTAAGCGCTACAAAGGACACCACACCAGTTTAGAAAAATAACCAATATTTTTATATACTCAAGACAAGACCAATTACAACAAAAATCCACAATACTATACTTTAAAAATGAATGCTTGATAAGGTAACTTCTTCTTTGCAGGAATAGTTCAAAAACAAAGTTCGTACGAGTCGGTAGCTCCGTCCGAGTCTACCGCAATGCTGAAAACCACAGAGTCTAACAGTTCCAGCCGACTGCGTCTATACGGGCCAGCAGAGTCGTGAACAGACTCGGTCACAGTACCTTTCTCGTTGTGGCTGGTACGGAGTGTACGAGCCGGTCGGCGTTCGTCGCGGTTGCGGTGCAAGACGGAGCGATGCAAGGTGCGGTGTCCCTCGATGCGGTGCAGGCAGCGGCTCGATGAGCGTCGTGCAGACGGAGTCGGTGAGTCCAAGGCGTGCGGTGCAGGGCGAGACGGTGTACGATGCGGTGCTGACAGGTTGCGATGCAGGCGACCAAGCCGGAGTGCGGGAGCTGGCGTCGGACAGCGGTGCGAGTCGGAGCGGTGCGTCGCAAACGTGCGAGCGGTGCCCCAAATGCGATGCAGTCACGACTGTTGAGCCAGTTGCAGCGACCGCGTCGGTCGGGTCCGGCTGGTTCAGTGAAGCGATGCGATGCGAACTGCGGTGCCCACAGGTCACGGTGCAAGCAGCGGCTCGGTGTTGATGGCGTCGGACGTCGCCTACGGTGAGACCAGGGTTGCGATGCGAAGCGGGGCGATGCGGTCTGCGGTGCAAAC
This sequence comes from Calotriton arnoldi, assembly GCA_963921515.1. Taxonomy (NCBI): domain Eukaryota; kingdom Metazoa; phylum Chordata; class Amphibia; order Caudata; family Salamandridae; genus Calotriton; species Calotriton arnoldi. The sequence continues at coordinate 371,069 of CAWUFW010003267.1, forward strand.
AGGTCACCGGTCAGGGATGGATTCGGTTGACGGAGTCGGTTGCAGTTCCCTTCCTCTGTGGCAACTGAAACAGCGTTCCAGAAGCGGTACCCAGAGGCTTGTGAAGTCTTTGCAGTCCCTGAGACTTCTTAACAGGAGGCCAGCTCGGTTTCAGGCCCTTGGAGATTCTCAGCACAAGTTTGTAGAAAGTTCAGTCCAGTCCTTTCACTGCCCAAGACAGAAGCAGCAACTGCAGGCCAACCCAACAAAGCAGTCACTCAGCAAAGGGGCAGTACTCCTCCTAGCAGCTCTCCAGCTCTTCTTCTTGACAGGTTCCTTGATTCCAGCGAGATCTAAATTCATGGGGTCAGGGCCCCAATATTTATATCCCAATTTCCTTTGTTCTCTGAAGGCAGAGAGGCCTTTGCCTAGTCCAAACCAGTTCTGGAGCACTTTGTTGACAAGTCTCCGTCCTTTCCTTCAGCGAGTAGGCCAGGGACATCAGACGCACCACAGGAGGTGGAGCCAGCATTGTGGAGGGAAGGCACTGTCCTATTCAGGGCCCAGGTGCAACTCCTCCCACCCATCTACATGTAGATCTTGCTATTCAGCCCTGTGCTGACTCACCCTGTCTCCTGGCATCCCCCAGCCCCTGTCACTCACTCTCCAGACAAGGAATACACAACCTCGCAGAGGCAGGCTTGGATGGTTAGACAAGAAAATACCCACTTTCTAAAAAGGGTATTTTCAAACACAGAATGTTAAAACCAACTTCACTAAAAGATGCATTTTATCATTCTGAGTCCAGGCATACTAAACTCGAATTTCTACCATGTTCCCTGGGTCAGTTAGGATTATAAGCTGAAATAATCAAAACTGCCCGTTCTGGCCTATGGGGAACAGGTAGCCTTGCAATAGTGAAAAACGAACTAGGCTGTAATTCACTATCAGGACATGCCACACACACCAGGGCATGTCCTACCTTTACGCCTACAACGCACCCTGCCCACAGGGGTACCTTGGGCCTACCTTAGGGGTGACTAACATGTAGAAAAGGGAAGGTTTAGGGACTTGCAAGTGTGCGCACTTGCCAAGTCGGCATGGCAGCCCCAGGCTGCGCACAGGCTCTGCAATGGCAGGCCCGAGTTACACTGTACGGGCTGTTTGCGTGGGTGGCACAATCCAGTGCTGCAGCCCACCAACAGCATTTGATCTATAGGCCCTGGCACTCTCAGTGCACTTTACAAGGGACTGACACATAAACCAAATAGGCCAATCATGGAAACACCAATCCATAACACATTTTATACAGGAGCACTTGCACTTTCCCACTGGACAGCAGTGAGGAAAGTGCGCAGAATCATTACACCAGCAAAAACAGAGTCAAAACCGGGAGGTCATAAAGCAAAAAGTCAGGAAACATGCCAAAAGATGCCAAGTCTAACACATGTCCCCTCCAGCTGAAAGTAGGGAGAACTACCCAACCCCATTGGAGTTCTCTTCACTAAGAGCGGAAGAACCTGGACAGACCATCTGCGTTGGCGTGTTCTGTACCAGGACGGTGTTCCACCGTAAAGTCCATTCCCTGTAGGGAGATGGACCACCTCAGCAGTTTTGGATTCTCACCCCTCATTTGCATCAACCATCTGAGGGGCCTGTGGTCTGTCTGAACCCGGAAGTGAGTCCCAAACAGGTATGGTCTCAACTTCTTCAGCGCCCAGACCACAGCAAAAGCTTCCCTTTCTATGGCACTCCACCTCTGTTCCCTGGGGAGTAGTCTCCTGCTAAGGAAGACTACAGGCTGATCCAGGCCCCCTTCGTTTAGTTGTGAGAGCACCGCTCCCACACCATGCTCTGAAGCGTCAGTCTGCACGACGAATTCCTTGGAGAAGTCAGGTGCCTTGAGCACGGGCACCGTGCACATGGCTGCCTTCAGGGCATCAAAAGCTTTCTGGCAGGACTCAGTCCAGATCACTTTCCTGGGCTGCTTCTTAGAAGTCAGCTCTGTTAAGGGGCAACGATGGTGCCATAGCCCTTAACAAATCTCCTATAGTAGCCGGTGAGACCTAAGAAGGCTCTCACCTCTGTCTGGGTCTTGGGGGCTCCCAAGCCAGAATGGTGTCAATCTTCGGTTGTAGGGCGCCACCTGGCCGCTTCCTACCTGGTGTCCCAAGTACACCACAGAACCCTGCCCAATCTGGCACTTACTGGCCTTGATCGTGAGGCCTGCACCTTGCAGAGCCCCTCAACACTTTCTCAAGGTGCTGTAAATGTTCTTCCCAGATGGAACTGAACACAGCAATGTCATCCAGGTAGGCGGCACTGAAATCCTCCAGCCCAGCCAACACCTGATTGACCAACCTCTGAAAGGTGGCAGGGGCATTCTTCAACCCAAAGGGCATCACCCGGAATTGGTAATGACCTTCTGGGGTTGAGAATGCTGATCTCTCCTTGGCCCCATCGGTTAAGGCAATCTGCCAGTACCCAGACGTCAAATCAAAGCGTGCTGAGGAACCGGGCAGCTCCCAACCGATCAATGAGCTCATCAGCTCTGGGGATGGGGTGCGCGTCAGTCCTGGTGACGGCGTTGAGCCCACGGTAGTCCACACAAAACCGCAGTTCTGGAGTGGCACCGGGTGCAGCAGCCTTTGGGACCAAGACCACTGGGCTGGCCCAAGGACTGTTGGAGGGCTCAATCACCCCTATTGCCAACATCTTAGAGACCTCCTCCTTGATGCTGGCCCTGACCCGTCAGTCAACCTGTAAATCTTGTGCTTCACAGGAGGGCTGTCACCAGTGTCCATGTCATGGGTACACCAGTGAGTAACACCGGGGTCAGAGAGAACAGTGGGCGAACTGTCCCAACAACTGGTGACAGTCCCCCTGCTGCTCCTGAGTCAGTGTGGGGGAGAGGATCACACCTTCCACTGACCCATCATGCTCCTTGGTAGACAGGAGGTCAGGGAGAGGCTCACTCTCCTCTTCCACCCCATCATCTGTCGCCAAGAGCATACTCACTTCAGACCTCTCGAAGTGGGGCTTGAGGCGGTTCACGTGAAGGACCCTCAAGGGGTTCCTTGGAGCCTGCAAATCCACCAGGTAGGTGACATCACTTTTGCGCTCCACCACCTCATATGGCCCAGTCCACTTGTCCTGCAAGGCACAAGGTGCCACTGGGGCCATGACCCACACTTTTGCCCAGGTTGAAATTCGACCAGAGTGGCATTCTGGTCATACCATCTCTTCATTTCTTCCTGGCTTGCTTCTAGGTTCGCCTGAGCGAGTTTCCTGAAGCGGGCAGTTTGGTTTCTAAAGGCCAACATGTAGCTAAACACATCCTGGGAGTTTTCCTGGGAGCTGCCTCCCAGCCTTCCTTTACCAAACTCAGAGGTCCTCTGACAGGGTGGCCATACAGGAGCTCAAAGGGGCTGTACCCAAGAGACTTCTGAGGCACCTCCCTGTATGCAAAGAGTAGGCATGGCAAGAGGACGTCCCACTTACGCCTCATGGGTTCTGTTAGACCCTTGATCATGCCTTTCAAGGTCTGGTTGAATCTCTCCACCAGACCGTTTCCTTGTGGGTGGTAAGGAGTGGTGAACTTGTAGGTTACACCACACTCCTTCCACAGGGATGTCATATACTTGGATATGAAATTGGTCCCCCTATCAGAAACCACCTCTCTGGGGAATCCCACACGGGAAAAGATCCCCATTAACGCCCGGCCCACCACTGGCGCCGTCGTTGTCCTGAGAGGGATTGCCTCCGGGTACTGGGTGGCATGGTCCACCAAGACCAGGATGTACCTGTTGCCCATGGCTGTATTGGGATCCAGTGGCCCCACAATATCCATCCCTACCCTTTCAAAGGGTGTTCCAACAACAGGAAAAGGTTGGAGAGGAGCTTTGACCTTCCTCCCACTCTTACCACTTGCCTGGCAAGTTTGGCAAGACCTACAGTGTGCATCTGACTGCCTTCGCATTTGGGGCCAAAAGAAGTGGGTGACAAGCCTGTCAAAGGTCTTGTCCTGCCCCAAATGTCCTGCCAAAGGCACGTCATGAGCCAGACCCAGTAGGAAGGTCCTGAAGCGCTGGGGTACCACCAGCACACGGGCTGACCCAGGCTCAGCAACCTTAGGCTCACTGTATAGGAGACCATTCTCCCAGTAGATCAGATGTGACCCGGACTGATTATCAGCTGCCTGGTCTGCAGCCTGCCGCCGCAGACCCTCCAGAGTAGGGCACTCGTTCTGCTCCCTGCAGAACTCCTCCCTGGTGGGACCCCCTTCTTGCTGCCAATGGGTCAGCTCAGAGATGTCTCCCAGTTCGGCTACCTGCTCCCCTGTAGGCACCGGGCGTCCCCTCGAGGTCCGCCTCTTCCGGTCCGTGGGAACTTCGGAGGCCGGTTTCCCGCGCCCCCTGCCCTTTCTCTTGGCAGGGACTTGGGCCACTGTTCCAGGCTCCAAGTCCTCTTGATCACCCTTTCTGGCTGCCATTGACCGAGTAGACACGCATGCCCACTCTGGCAACCCAAGCATCTCCAAGTGAGACCTGAGCTCAACATCCTTCCATAAGGACTGCTCCAGGTCGTTACCCAGCAGACAATCCACAGGCATGGTAGGGCTCACAACCACCCTCAAGGGACCTGGGACCCCCCATTCAAGGGAACCTGCGCCACCATACATTGGCGCTCTGGGTTGTCTACAGCAACTACTTGGTGGAATGCTCCTGGGACTACTTGCTTCTCAGACACCAGGTGACACCGGACTGAGGTCACACTGGCTCCAGTATCTCTGAGAGCCTCTACCCTGTTCCCATTAATGGTCACCCAGGTGCTATATTTCTTTGTGTTAGGGGGCACCTGGTTTCCTGGGACCATATCACTGTCCCCAGTGAGACAAGGGTCATTTCTGCGGGATCCCCACCCTCCTGTGGGCACCCCTCCTCCCAAGCGCTACACTAGCCAACACTTTGGACTGTCCACCGGTGGGTGGCTGTGTCCCCTTTGGGCACTTGGGGTCCCCCTTAAAGTGACCTACCTGGTCACATGCATAACACTTCTATGGGGCCGGTCTCAACAGGCTTCCCTGTAGAGACCCCTTTCTTCTTATCACCGGGGGCTGGGAACCCTTACCCTGGGTACTAGTTTGGGGCCCTTTAGAGAACTCCTGTGTTTTACCCTTGTCCCCCCCACTCTTCTGCTGGGGACCCTGCCCACCTTTGGCTGAGTCTCCCCCAAACGCTTTCTTGTGGACCCTGGTACTCACCCAGCGGTCCGCCTCCATAGCAAGCTTCCTGGGGTCAGTTAGCTTACTATCCACTAGGTGCTGGCGCAGATCTGCAAAACATAGACTAGACAAGTGCTCCCATGCAATCAAGTTGTAGAGCCCCTGAAAATCTGTTACACTACTGCCCTTTACCCAACCATCCAGGAGACCTGCAGAACACATCCACACATTCCAACCAAGTGTTGGCATCAGACTTCTTACTGGACCTGAACTGATCCCTGTACTTTTCAGGAGTAAGACCATACTTAGTGAGAAGGGCATCCTTCATGTAAGCATAGGTGAGGTGATACCCCTTACCCAAAGCTATCAGAGCATCCCTTGCTTCTTCAGGGAAAAGTGGCCACAATCCTGCTCCCCAATTTTCCTCAGGGACCCCATTCATGTGTATGGCTGCCTCATAACCCTGAAACCACCTTTGTATGTCATCCCCCTTCTTCAACTCCTTGCCTACATTCTTGGGAATGTGCACAATCCTGTATGCCTTTCTGGACGAATTGCTGCCACCATCTGAGCCTAACTTACTCCTAAGTTCTAGCTCCTTCAGTTCTCTCTCATGCTCCAAGAGCATCTTCTTCTCCTCCATGGCCAATCTCTTCTCCTCCCGCTCACTCTTCAGCCTGAGCTTCTGCAGCTCAAACTGCCTTGCCTCCCGCCTGTCCTCCAGCTCCTCTGGGGACAGACTGCTGCTGCCTGACCTGGCGGGTTCCCCTCACCCAAAAGCACATCCACCCTGGAAATAGGCTCCTCCACCTCCTCACTGAGATTACCAGGCTGCCCACTGGCATGTCTGGCTGCTACCCAGGCCCTCAGCGCCTTCTGTAGCTCCTCCTTCCTTGTGAGGCCTTTAATTTGGACTTTCAGGTTTTTACAAATCGCCTCGTAGCTCCTTTACGGCGTAGGATTCCAACCTATCCTCCTCAAAGATAACTTCCAGAGATGCAACGGATGATGCAATTGATTCAGGCATGACAAAAGTAGTGAGTTGAAAACTGGCAAGATCAAAAATAGGCCAAAAGAAAAGGAACCAGTATGTGGTACGTAATGGTCTGCGATATGGTAGTAGTGCACACCAATCACTGTAAGTCAAGTGCAAACACAAGTCCTATCCTCACCGCTGACAACCAATGTTAGAAATGGGGGTCTCTAGTTGGCAAGGGCTTGCACCTCTGTCCAAGTAGGGACCCTTCTTCCTAGTCAGGGTAAGGGTGTTGCACTCGTGAAGTAACCCCTGCTCACCCTCGTGGTAGCTTGGCACGAGCAGTCAGGCTTAATTCAGAGGCAGTGTGTAAAGCATTTGCACATAACCAACAGTAATACACTGTAAGCACTACAAAAGGACACCACACCAGTTTAGAAAAATAACCAATATTTTTATATACTCAAGACAAGACCAATTACGACAAAAATCCACAATACTATACTTTAAAAATGAATGCTTGATAAGGTAACTTCTTCTTTTGCGGGAATAGTTCAAAAACAAAGTTCGTACGAGTCGGTAGCTCCGTCCGAGTCTACCGCGATGCTGAAAGCCACAGAGTCTAACAGTTCCAGCCGACCGCGTCGATACGGGCCAGCAGAGTCGTGAACAGACTCGGTCACAGTACCTTTCTCGTTGTGGCTGGATGCGAGGTGTACGAGCCGGTCGGGCGTTCATCGCGGTTGCGGTGCAAGACGGAGCGATGCAAGGTGCGGTGTCCTCGATGCGGTGCAGGCAGCGGCGCGATGAGCATCGTGCAGACGGAGTCGGTGAGTCCAAGGCGTGCGGTGCAGGGCGAGACGGTGTACGATGCGGTGCTGACAGGTTGCGATGCAGGCGACCAAGCCGAGTGCGGGAGCTGGCGTCGGACAGCGGTGCGCGAGTCGGAGCGGTGCGTCGCAAGCGTCGCGAGCGGTGCCCCAAATGCGATGCGGTCCACGACTGTTGAGCCAGTTGCAGCGACCGCATCGGTCGGGTCCGGCTGGTTCAGTGAAGCGATGCGATGCGAACTCGCGGTGCCCACAGGTCACGGTGCAAGCAGCGGCTCGGTGTTGACGGCGTCGGACGTCGCCTATGGTGAGACCAGGGTTGCGATGCGAAGCGGGGCGATGCGGTCTGCGGTGCAAACAGGTCACCGGTCAGGGATGGATTCAGTTGACGGAGTCGGTTGCAGTTCCTTCCTCTGTGGCAACTGAAACAGCGTTCCAGAGCGGTACCCAGAGGCTTGTGAAGTCTTTGCAGTCCCTGAGACTTCTTAACAGGAGGCCAGCTCGGTTTCAGGCCCTTGGAGATTCTCAGCACAAGTTTGTAGAAAGTTCAGTCCAGTCCTTTCACTGCCCAAGACAGAAGCAGCAACTGCAGGCCAGCCCAACAAAGCAGTCACTCAGCAAAGGGGCAGTACTCCTCCTAGCAGCTCTCCAGCTCTTCTTCTTGACAGGTTCCTTGATTCCAGCGAGATCTAAATTCATGGGGTCAGGGCCCCAATATTTATATCCCAATTTCCTTTGTTCTCTGAAGGCAGAGAGGCCTTTGCCTAGTCCAAACCAGTTCTGGAGCACTTTGTTGACAAGTCTCCGTCCTTTCCTTCAGCGAGTAGGCCAGGGACATCAGATGCACCACAGGAGGTGGAGCCAGCATTGTGGAGGGAAGGCACTGTCCTATTCAGGGCCCAGGTGCAACTCCTCCCACCCATCTACAAGTAGATCTTGCTATTCAGCCCTGTGCTGACTGACCCTGTCTCCTGGCATCCCCCAGCCCCTGTCACTCACTCTCCAGACAAGGAATACACAACCTCGCAGAGGCAGGCTTGGATGGTTAGACAAGAAAATACCCACTTTCTAAAAGGGGTATTTTCAAACACAGAATGTTAAAACCAACTTCACTAAAAGATGCATTTTATCATTCTGATTCCAGGCATACTAAACTCGAATTTCTACCATGTTCCCTGGGTCAGTTAGGATTATAAGCTGAAATAATCAAAACTGCCCGTTCTGGCCTATGGGGAACAGGTAGCCTTGCAATAGTGAAAAACGAACTAGGCTGTAATTCACTATCAGGACATGCCACACACACCAGGGCATGTCCTACCTTTCGCATACAACGCACCCTGCCCACAGGGGTACCTTGGGCCTACCTTAGGGGTGACTAACATGTAGAAAAGGGAAGGTTTAGGGACTTGCAAGTGTGCGCACTTGCCAAGTCGACATGGCAGCCCCAGGCTGCGCACAGGCTCTGCAATGGCAGGCCCGAGTTACACTGTACGGGCTGTTGGTGTGGGTGGCACAATCCAGTGCTGCAGCCCACCAACAGCATTTGATCTATAGGCCCTGGCACTCTCAGTGCACTTTACAAGGGACTGACACATAAACCAAATAAGCCAATCATGGAAACACCAATCCATAACACATTTTATACAGGAGCACTTGCACTTTCCCACTGGACAGCAGTGAGGAAAGTGCGCAGAATCATTACACCAGCAAAAACAGAGTCAAAACCGGGAGGTCATAAAGCAAAAAGTCAGGGGAAACACGCCAAAAGATGCCAAGTCTAACACACGCATAGAGTCCCTAACGAGTACTGAATCCTGCTTAACTTCTCAGTACTATTTCTGCCTGACAGATAACCTCACTGCAGTATGGCTTCCACTTGCCACCCACTATTCTTTTTACCTACCCCGGGGTATTCTGGACAACATATAACAAAAACTCAAAAATAAGCGGATGTTAGTTCATAAAAAATACAAATAAAATTCTCATTACCCAATTAACAAAGAGTAACAAAAACCGTCCTCTGCTTACCAGAAAACTGATCCAGCGCAATATTAGCCAACAACATTCATACACCATATACTCGCTTGGGCCCATACATTCACACTACACTAATACTTACGCTGGGTGTCAGATGTACTCTTTTATCAAAGTCCCTGCTACCAATTACCTTCTGATTGAAGAGTAATAACTTACCAATGGATCCTTTGCTAATTGGGAAGTTTAAAATGAGTGACATTCATTATAGTACATAATCCTGAAATAACCACTGTGTCAGGAAGTTTTAAAATGTTTATCTAAAGTATTAGCAGAGTAAAATACAGAAAACACGGTACTTGATTGAAATACCCAAGAAAAAGCATAGAAATGATTTTGCTAATAAATGACGGTGTTTAAGGAAGAGGAGAAGATAGAGAAAGCAGCGCAACTAAAGGTTGCAGTATAGTTACCTAAATGCGAGAACCAAGCCCCTTGGCCAAGGAGTTGGAAAAGATAGGACCCAGGAAGGATGAAGAGCAAAGACTTCTTCCAGGATCAGGACAGGACCGGTGACCTCTCTACAACGACGCCTGCGCCGTTCCCCTCTCTGATACTCGACTTCTCTCGATTCTCCCGTGCCTTCCTTCTAATGGACTCCGCCGCCCCCTCCTCAGGACATCTTCTGGGCAGGAATTCAGTCAGCAACCGATCAGCTGGGCAGTCTGGAGCTCTTCTGTATGTTCTGAGAGTCTGTGCTAGCTAATTACTAATGCTATATTCTATTATACCCTTCTACGCCCATGTACCTCCCCTTAATGTTGCTAACATTATGGGACCACTACTTCTGATTGGACAGGGACAGGGGTGGATTCTCGCACCATGTCAATTTTGGCCTAAATTGTGAAGCCTATTGTTTTTAGCTTCCCGCCCCTTCAAATTAATACATTCACTTTATTTCCCACCCGTCTCACGACAAATGTTATACATTTTACAGGAGAAAAGTAACAATTTGTCCGCCGGAAACATAGAGTACATCATCTTCGGCCAATAGGTCGTGGCCTTGGGAGACGTCCAAGTTGACTTCACTTGGCAGGCATACAGGACACATGCGCATAGAACCATCTGTCTCTCGAGTTTCAAGACACCAACCCAGGCCCAAGTTTACGATTACTAAAAGTGCAAGAAGAAAATATTAAAATCACAAATAAAAAGTTTCACTGTATACCCACTTTCCCTACTCTATTCCCAATTAATTATAATACTATCCTGCATTAGTAGCATTAAGAAAACGACAATTTAATAATGACATGAGAGCAAGCTTAAGCATGTGAAAACATTAAGCAGCCATTTTAGTGCACACTGCGCAGAAGCAGAAGTTTCCCACCAAGCAAAGAAAGACGTCACACCATGTGATCAGGTTGCGACATGCGCAATGAAGTTCCCGCGCTTTAGCGGACATTTTGGATAATAGACAAGCGTTATTCATTAGTAAAACACATAAGCAAGCTTCTGTCCCTCTTGTGTTTGTGAATGCAAAGGTTAGTATTTACAATACAAGTTTAATAAATTAATACTATGAGGAAGATTGCGTACAAGCAAGTTTCATTTTTGAAACCTTGCTCCATCAGTATCATTATCGTCGATACGCAGCGACTTCTGTTTGAGGTTTGCATTGCTTCCCACCTCCCATTCAGTCAGTGGAGGTTACGGAGCTTTGGTAGTTGCCTTGTGCAGTCTGGTAATTCCTGCCGTGAGGGAAACAGCTTATTTACTGGCACTTTATTTTTACTTCACAGAGGAAGCCGTGTTTAGAAACGGCCTGGTTTTTTTTGTTCCATTGATGCTTGCCGAAGCCGGGTTGAGAACCGGCATTGAGAGCTAATTACATTGTCGATTGACATAGCCGTGAAAGAAACGGCGGGAGTCATTTCAGGATTCCCTACAGATAAAAGGAAAATACTACTGCATATTCTATGGCGTTTATGATACATGTGTTATTTCGTTTATTATGATATCTTTACCTACCTGAGGAATGCTAATGAAGTCAAGGGATCACGGATGGTCTGCTATGATGTTGAATATGCAATGAATCATTTATATTTATTATGTTATGCCTTATTATAACAGGGGTCTATAAGGGATTGGTGATGCCATTCCCTGTGATGTTCAAAAAGGCACAATTAATGGTTGGTATGAAATGAAGTATCCAAACGTTGATTCCATAGAGCCGCAATAGAGTTGATAGTAACTTCATCTTGGTTATTCAGATTCACAGTTGCTACTATTGTTCTTGGAGCCATGAATATTAGTATATCGTTCTAGGAAGTCTAGAAGATTGTGCTTTCTTTTCCTTTACAGGTACATAAACAGAAGGTATAGCATGATCTTATGTATTGGTACGTTTCCATAGTTGAGCGTAGTACTAATTGCATCTTCTTCATCTTCCAGGTCTCCCTCCCTGCTGTCCCCATCCTTTCCTTCCCTCGCTTGATCATATCAACCTTCTGTGCTATAATAGCAAACAGAATTGAGACGATCAAGAGGTGGACCCCTTTTGTGCATCGTACCAACTCCGAGGTATCGTCAGAGTTGACAAGAGCTACAGGAGCTGACAGCAGGTGGGTTGGGGTAGAACCTGAGTTTCACTCTACTCCAAGATCTCCAGGCTGGTGGGTTGGGTCAGAACCTGAGTTTCACTCTACTCCAAGAACTCCAGGCTGGTGGGTTGGGTCAGACCCTGAGTTTCACTCTACTCCAAGAACTCCAGGCTGATGGGTTTGGTCAGAACCTGAGTTTCACTCTACTCCAAGAACTCCAGGCTGGTGGGTTGGGTCAGAACCTGAGTTTCACTCTACTCCAAGAACTCCAGGCTGGTGGGTTGAGTCATGCAGAACATCAGTCCTTGCAGTAGTGTTCGACGGGACCCTGGGCGGAGGAGAGCGATATCAGGTATTGGAAAGATCTCATTGGTGGTCGACCCTTGTCCAGGTGATGGAATGGTGGTCCCACATAGGCACTGGTGTACTAAAAGTGACCTTTAAAGGTAAATACAATGCAATTAATAATCCCTGTTAGTTAAACTCTAGCACTGTTTTATCCGATCCAAAGAAAGGAAACATTTCTTAATGCACAGTGAAACATTTAGGAGACATTCTTCGTTTTCAAAGCATTTATTTAATAGTTCATTTCTTAATGCCACACAAAAAAGATATGGCTGCACATTGATTGGCAAACGCCAAATAAAAATGGAATGAATTTTACAAATGCTTAATAAATCTGAGGTGGCAGCAGGGATCCAGCGTGAGAAACAAAAGAAAAGCATAATATATTAACATGGGGTTCACTAGAGAGCAGTGAATAGTCCTTCCTTCTGCACGGTACAAAGAAAGATGACCGACGCCTCAGGATCAACACACATTTTTTGAATGGATATCAATATTCTCAGTAGCACAGGGGCACCAGGAGAAACGAATGTTCTGTTGTGTGGGGTAAGAGCAAACAAAAGCGAGGTTTTGTTAAATTGGGAATAGTAGGGAAATGATGTAATAAAAAGTGAGTTTGGAGGGGTCATGGTCCATGAAAGCCATAAATTCTGGCTCAGAATGTATGAAACGTAGGGCATTGCTATATCTCAACAATGGAGAATGACTGTGGATTTAGGTCTTTTTCTATACATGGGCAATGTTCATATCAGTAAAATGCTTTCAGGTTTTAACTTTAGATTTAAATGTGCCAATGAATTACTAAAACGTTGGAAACCGAAAGAAAAGCTCCGAGGGTTTAAGGCATCTCAAAGATGTAAACACAAAAGAAAGTGGTTATATAATGACAAAATGCCCTCCACACCAGTAATTCCTTTGCCTAGGCCTCTCAAAAACAATCACATGCTAAATGTAGCTACAATCACAATCAAAGGATAGACAGTTTCCAGTTTGTGCATCTATATTTCTGCTTTCAATTTGTGTGATTAACCAATAGGTCTGTTGATCTTCTAAAAATAGATGTACCTGATCCTATTGTCTCTTTTTTGTCTGTTTTATGAATCAGTGTTTCACACGTTTTCGCCTCATGTTCTCAAACAGGATTGTTAACCAATGTGCAAGAGGCCATGCATGGGCTACACGATTGTGCAATGACATCACTTCCTGTGATCTCTCCATGGATAGAGGGTATTCTCATGTCACTTCCGCTGCTTCTCTGATGTTGGAGAAAGGAGGCCAAGGCAAACCCTCTTTTAATTGGATGAGGCCACGAAATGGAAACATGCCATAGCACTTTATCAGACTGTGCACAGGTCCAGGTGTGCAGAAAAAGTGTCCCATAAGTAGACCAACTACATTGATGGTGCCACTGTGCGTCACACACTATTAACATCCTCCTAGGCGCACAATTTGTCACATGGTGAACTCTGAGGTGAGCTGGAAACCTTCAAAGTATGTTTCCACTCAATATGCGGCCACTCTGAACTGTTGAAATCCACTGTACATTTCACAGTCTCCCCAGAAGACAGGAGGCGGCCCCAGATGCTTTTGTTGGTGCTGTTGTGGACGGAAAGTGTGGCCTTTGATGGTGCACAAAAGTGTCAACACTTCCACCACCCTGCTCAGTGGCACAAGCAACGATAGTGCTCCGAAGGCCCACCTCCCTCACCAGGGCGCGCCTTCTCTTGGGCCATGCAACCTCCAAGACACCCAACCCTCCCTCGACCACATGGAACACCCACCCCTCCCTCTACCATATGGGACACCCACCCCTCCCTCGACCACATGGGACACCCACCCCTCCCTCTACCACATGGGACACCCACCCCTCCCTCGACCACATGGGACACCCACCTCTCCCTCTACCACATGGGACACCCACCCCTCCATCTACCGCATGGGACACCCACCCCTCCCTCTACCACATGGGACACCCACCCCTCCCTCTACCATATGGGACACCCACATGGAACAACCACCCCTCCCTCTACCACATACCCACCCCTCCCTCTACCACATGGGACACCCACCCCCCCTCTACCACATGGGACACCCACCCCTCCCTCTACCACATGGGTCACCCACCCCTCCCTCTACCACATGGGTCACCCACCCCTCCGTCTACCACATGGGACACCCACCCCTCCCTCGACCACATGGGACACCCACCCCTCCCTCTAAGACATGGGACACCCACCCTCCCTCTACCACATGGGACACACACCCCTCCCTCTACCACATGGGACACCCACCCTCCCTCGACCACATGGGACACCCACCCCTCCCTCTACCACATGGGACACACCCCCTCCCTCTACCACATGGGACACCCACCCTCCCTTGACCACATGGGACACCCACCCCCTCCCTCTACCAGATGGGACACCCACCCCTCCCTCTACCACATGGGACACACACCCCTCCCTCTACCACATGGGACACCCAACCCTACCTCTACCACATGGGACACCCCCCTCCCTCTACCACATGGAACACCCACCCCTCCCTCGACCACATGGGACACACACCCCTCTCTCTACCACATGGGACACCCACCCCTCCCTCTACCACATGGGACACACACCCCTCCCTCGACCACATGGGACACACACCCCTTCCTCTACCACATGGGACACCCACCCCTCCCTCGACCACATGGGGGACACACCCCTCCCTCTACCACATGGAACACACACCCCTCCCTCTCCCACATGGGACACCCACCCCTCCCTCTAGCACATGGGACACCCACCCCTCCCTCTACCACTACGGACACCCACCCCTCCCTCTACCACATGGGACACCCACCCCTCCCTCTACCACTAGGGACACCCACCCCTCCCTCTACCATATGGGACACCCACATGGGACAACCACCCCTCCCTCTACCACATGGGACACCCACCCCTCCCTCTATCAATCAATCAATCACAAGATTTGTAAAGCGCACTACTTACCCGCGAGGGTCTCAAGGCGATGAGGGAGAGGAGGGGGGGTGTTGCCGCTACTGGTCGAATAGCCAGGTCTTGAGTCGTCTCCTGAAGGTCAGCAGGTCTTGGGTCTGTCGTAGGTTGAGGGAAGGGTGTTCCAGATCTTGGCGGCGCGGTGAGAGAAGGATCTGCCTCCGGTGGTGGTTCTCCGGATGCGTGGGACGGTGGCCAGGGAGAGGTCGGCGGAGCGGAGCTGACGGTTGGGAAACGTAGAAGGAGAGTCGACTGTTGAGGTAGGCTGGGCCGGTTTTGTGGAGTGCCTTGTGTGCGTGGATCAGGAGTTTGAAGGAGATTCTCTTGTCGACGGGGAGCCAGTGCAGGTTTTTCAGGTGGGGGGTGATGTGGCTGTGGTGTGGAATGTCGAGGATCAGGCGTGCAGAGGCGTTTTGGATTCTTTGCAGTCGTTTGATGAGCTTGGTCGGGGCTCCTGCATAGAGGGTGTTTCCGTAGTCGAGTCTGCTGCTGACGAGGGCCTGGGTGACTGTTCTTCTCGTGTCTGTCGGGATCCACCTGTAGATCTTGCGGAGCATGCGGAGGGTGTTGAAGCAGGAGGAGGAGACTGCGTTGACTTGCTTGGTCATGGTGAGCGTTGAGTCGAGGATGACTCCCAGGTTGCGTGCGTGGTCGGTTGGTGTCGGGGGTGCCCTAGTGACGAGGGCCACCAGGAGTCGTCCCAGGCTGATGGGTTGGAGCCGAGGATGAGGATCTCCGTCTTGTCTGTGTTCAGCTTAAGTCGGCTGCACTTCATCCAGTCGGCGACGGCTTTCATTCCTTCGTGGAGGTTGGATTTGGCGGTGAGGGGGTCCTTGGTGAGGGAGAGGATCAGTTGAGTGTCGTCGGCGTAGGAGTTTATGTTGAGGTCGTGCTGTCGGGCGATGCGTGTGAGTGGAGCCATGTAGATGTTGAACAGTGTCGGGCTGAGGGAAGATCCCTGGGGTACGCCGCAGATGATCTCGGAGGCTTCGGATCGGAATGGGGGGAGGCGGACGCTCTGGGTTCTGCCGGAAAGGAAGGAGGTGGTCCAATCCAGGGCCTTGTCTCGGATCCCTGCGTCGTGGAGGCGTGTGCATAGTGTGCGGTGGCAGACAGTGTCGAAGGCGGCGGAGAGGTCCAGGAGGATGAGGGCTGCCGTCCCGCCGGTTGTCCAGCAGGATCCTGATGTCGTCTGTGGCGGCGATGAGGGCGGTCTCCGGTGCTGTGGTTGCTGCGGAATCCTGACTGGGAGGGGTCCAGGATGCTGTTATCTTCGAGGTAGCGGGTGAGCTGTCTGTTGACGATCTTCTCGATGACCTTAGCTGGGAATGGAAGCAGGGAGATGGGCCGGAAGTTCTTGAGGTCGCTCGGGTCCGCCTTGGGTTTTTGAGTAGGGCGTTGATCTCGGCGTGTTTCCAGCTCTCTGGGAAGGTCGCGGTCTCGAAGGAGAGGTTGATGACGTTGCGCAGGTGGGGTGCGATGGAGCTGCCGGCTTTGTTGAGGATGTGTTGTGGAAAAGGGTCTGTTGGGGAGCCGGAGTGGATTGTGCCCATGGTCTTGATTGTGTCCTCGGTGTTCACGTTGACCCAGGCTGTCAGGGGGTCGTGGTCGATGGGGTGCGGCGGGTCTGATGTGTCGGGCCTGTTGGGGTAATCCGGGAGTCGAAGCTGTCGTGGATGTCGGCGATCTTGCGGTGGAAGAAGGTGGCGAGGGAATCACACAGAGCTTGCGACAGCGGGATGTCGTTGGCGTTGGAGCTGGGGTTGGAGAGTTCCTTCACGATGCTGAAGAGCTCCTTGCTGTTGTGTGCGTTGTTGTCGAGGCGGTCTTTGAAGGAGGTCCTCTTGGCGGACCTGATGAGGTGATGGTGGTTGCGGATGGCGTCTTTGTGGGCTGCACGGCTGTCTGGCGTCTTCTCGCTGTGCCATTTGTTCTCCAGTTTCCGGCAGGTGCGCTTGGATGCTAGGAGTTCCGGGGTGAACCAGCTGGCCCCCTCTACCACATGGGACACCCACCCACCCCTCCTCTACCACATGGGTCACCCACCCTCCGTCTACCACATGGGACACCCACCCCTCCCTCGACCACATGGGACACCCACCCCTCCCTCGACCACATGGGACACCCACCCCTCCCTCTACCACATGGGACACACACCCCTCCCTCTACCACATGGGACACCCACCCCTCCCTCGACCACATGGGACACCCACCCCTCCCTCTACCAGATGGGACACCCACCCCTCCCTCTACCACATGGGACACACACTCCTCCCTCTACCACATGGGACACCCAACCCTCCCTCTACCACATGGGACACCCACCCATCCCTCTACCACATGGGACACCCACCCCTCCCTCGACCACATGGGACACACACCCCTCTCTCTACCACATGGGACACCCACCCCTCCCTCTACCATATGGGACACACACCCCTCCCTCGACCACATGGGACACACACCCCTCCCTCTACCACATGGGACACCCAACCCTCCCTCTACCACATGGGACACCCACCCCTCCCTCTACCACATGGGACACCCACCCCTCCCTCGACCACATGGGACACACACCCCTCTCTCTACCACATGGGACACACACCCCTCCCTCTACCACATGGGACACCCAACCCTCCCTCTACCACATGGGACACCAACCCCTCCCTCTACCACATGGGACACCCACCCCTCC
The DNA here is from genome assembly GCA_963921515.1 of Calotriton arnoldi. NCBI lineage: Eukaryota > Metazoa > Chordata > Amphibia > Caudata > Salamandridae > Calotriton > Calotriton arnoldi. Next base: position 388,694 of record CAWUFW010003267.1, read on the forward strand.
CTCGACCACATGGGACACACACCCCTCTCTCTACCACATGGGACACCCACCCCTCCCTCTACCACATGGGACACACACCCCTCCCTCGACCACATGGGACACACACCCCTTCCTCTACCACATGGGACACCCACCCCTCCCTCGACCACATGGGGGACACACCCCTCCCTCTACCACATGGAACACACACCCCTCCCTCTACCACATGGGACACCCACCCCTCCCTCTACCACTAGGGACACCCACCCCTCCCTCTACCATATGGGACACCCACATGGGACAACCACCCCTCCCTCTACCACATGGGACACCCACCCCACCCGCTATCAATCAATCAATCACAAGATTTGTAAAGGGCACTACTTACCCGCGAGGGTCTCAAAGCGCTGAGGGAGAGGAGGGGGGGTGTTGCCGCTACTGGTCGAATAGCCAGGTCTTGAGTCGTCTCCTGAAGGTCAGCAGGTCTTGGGTCTGTCGTAGGTTGAGGGAAGGGTGTTCCAGATCTTGGCGGCGCGGTGAGAGAAGGATCTGCCTCCGATGGTGGTTCTCCGGATGCACGGGACGGTGGCCAGGGAGAGGTCGGCGGAGCGGAGCTGACGGTTGGGAACGTAGAAGGAGAGTCGACTGTTGAGGTAGGTTGGACCGGTTTTGTGGAGTGCCTTGTGTGCGTGGATCAGGAGTTTGAAGGAGATTCTCTTGTCGACGGGGAGCCAGTGCAGGTTTTTCAGGTGGGGGGTGATGTGGCTGTGGTGTGGAATGTCGAGGATCAGGCGTGCAGAGGCATTTTGGATTCTTTGCAGTCGTTTGATGAGCTTGGTCGGGGCTCCTGCGTAGAGGGCGTTTCCGTAGTCGAGTCTGCTGCTGACGAGGGCCTGGGTGACTGTTCTTCTCGTGTCTGTCGGGATCCACCTGTAGATCTTGCGGAGCATGCGGAGGATGTTGAAGCAGGAGGAGGAGACTGCGTTGACTTGCTTGGTCATGGTGAGCATTGAGTCGAGGATGACTCCCAGGTTGCGTGCGTGGTCGGTTGGTGTCGGGGGTGCCCCTAGTGACGAGGGCCACTAGGAGTCGTCCCAGGCTGATGGGTTGGAGCCGAGGATGAGGATCTCCGTCTTGGAGCCGAGGATGAGGATCTCCGTCTTGTCCGTCTTCAGCTTAAGTCGGCTGCACTTCATCCAGTCGGCGATGGCTTTCATTCCTTCGTGGAGGTTGGATTTGGCGGTGAGGGGGTCCTTGGTGAGGGAGAGGATCAGTTGAGTGTCGTCAGCGTAGGAGTTTATGTTGAGGTCGTGCTGTCGGGCGATGCGTGTGAGTGGAGCCATGTAGATGTTGAACAGTGTCGGGCTGAGGGAAGATCCCTGGGGTACGCCGCAGATGATCTCGGAGGCTTCGGATCGGAATGGGGGGAGGCGGACGCTCTGGGTTCTGCCGGAAAGGAAGGAGGTGGTCCAATCCAGGGCCTTGTCTCGGATCCCTGCGTCGTGGAGGCGTGTGCATAGTGTGCGGTGGCAGACAGTGTCGAAGGTGGCGGAGAGGTCCAGGAGGATGAGGGCTGCCGTCTCGCCGTTGTCCACCAGGATCCTGATGTCGTCTGTGGCGGCGATGAGGGCGGTCTCGGTGCTGTGGTTGCTGCGGAATCCTGACTGGGAGGGGTCCAGGATGCTGTTATCTTTGAGGTACCGGGTGAGCTGTCTGTTGACGATCTTCTCGATGACCTTAGCTGGGAATGGAAGCAGGGAGATGGGCCGGAAGTTCTTGAGGTCGCTCGGGTCCGCCTTGGGTTTTTTGAGTAGGGCGTTGATCTCGGCGTGTTTCCAGCTCTCTGGGAAGGTCGCGGTCTCGAAGGAGAGGTTGATGATGTTGCGCAGGTGGGGTGCGATGGAGCTGCCGGCTTTGTTGAGGATGTGTTGTGGAAAAGGGTCTGTTGGGGAGCCGGAGTGGATTGTGCCCATGGTCTTGATTGTGTCCTCGGTGTTCACGTTGACCCAGGCTGTCAGGGGGTTGTGGTCGATGGGGTGCGGCGGGTCTGATGTGTCGGGCCTGTTGGGGTCGTCCGGGAGTCGAAGCTGTCGTGGATGTCGGCGATCTTGCGGTGGAAGAAGGTGGCGAGGGAATCACACAGGGCTTGCGACAGCGGGATGTCGTTGGCGTTGGAGCTGGGGTTGGAGAGTTCCTTCACGATGCTGAAGAGCTCCTTGCTGTTGTGTGCGTTGTTGTCGAGGCGGTCTTTGAAGCAGGTCCTCTTGGCGGACCTGATGAGGTGATGGTGGTTGCGGATGGCGTCTTTGTGGGCTGCACGGCTGTCCGATGTCTTCTCGCTGTGCCATTTGTTCTCCAGTTTCCGGCAGGTGCGCTTGGATGCTAGGAGTTCCGGGGTGAACCAGCTGGCCCCCTCTACCACATGGGACACCCACCCACCCCTCCCTCTACCACATGGGTCACCCACCCCTCCGTCTACCACATGGGACACCCACCCCTCCCTCGACCACATGGGACACCCACCCCTCCCTCTAAGACATGGGACACCCACCCCTCCCTCTACCACATGGGACACACACCCTCCCTCTACCACATGGGACACCCACCCTCCCTCTACCACATGGGACACCCACCCCTCCCTCGACCACATGGGACACCCACCCCTCCCTCTACCAGATGGGACACCCACCCCTCCCTCTACCACATGGGACACACACCCCTCCCTCTACCACATGGGAAACCCAACCCTCCCTCTACCACATGGGACACCCACCCCTCCCTCTACCACATGGGACACCCACCCCTCCCTCGACCACATGGGACACACACTCTCTCTACCACATGGGACACCCACCCCTCCCTCTACCATATGGGACACACACCCTCCCTCGACCACATGGGACACACACCCTTCCTCTACCACATGGGACACCCACCCTCCTCGACCACATGGGGGACACACCCCTCCCTCTACCACATGGAACACACACCCCTCCCTCTACCACATGGGACACCCACCCCTCCAACTACCACATGGGACACCCACCCCTCCCTCTACCACTAGGGACACCCACCCCTCCCTCTACCATATGGGACACCCACATGGGACAACCACCCCTCCCTCTACCGCATGGGACACCCACCCCTCCCTCTACCACATGGGACACCCACCGTTCCCTCTACCACATGGGACACCCACCCCTCCCTCTACCACATGGGACACCCACCCCTCCTTCTACCACATGGGACACCCACCCTCCCTCTACCACATGGGACACCCACCCCTCCTCTACCACATGGGACACCCACCCCTCCCTCTACAACATGGGACACCCACACCTCCCTCGACCACATGGGACACACACCCCTCCCTCTACCACATGGGACACACACCCCTCCCTCTACCACATGGGACACACACCCCTCCCTCTACCACATGGGACACCCACCCCTCCCTCTACCACATGGGACACCCACCCCTCCCTCTACCACATGGGACACACACCCCTCCCTCTACCACATGGGACACACACCCCTCCCTCTACCATATGGGACACCCACCCCTCCCTCGACCACGTGGGACACCCACCCCTCCCTCTACCACGTGGGACACCCACCCCTCCCTCTACCACGTGGGACACCCACCCCTCCCTCTACCACGTGGGACACCCACCCCTCCCTCTACCACATGGGACACACACCCCTCCCTCTACCACATGGGACACCCACCCCTCCCTCTACCACATGGGACACACACCCCTCCCTCTACCACATGGGACACCCACCCCTCCCTCTACCACATGGGACACCCACCCCTCCCTCGACCACATGGGACACCCACCCCTCCCTCTACCACATGGGACACACACCCCTCCCTCTACCACATGGGAAACCCACCCCTCCCTCTACCACATGGGACAGCACAGTGGAAAATATTCCAGAGTTGTCTGGTCTGCACATGCGCCCGTTCATTAACCATAAGAATCTAATATATATGAATGAGAGAACATGTCAGCATGAGGATGGCCAGAGAATAGCAAGATGTAAAAAAACTGGCCTCAGGAAGCCCAGGATTTTATACAAATTATTTAGGTGTGGGTGGGGGGCCAGGGAGTGGACCCCTCTGAAAAGAAATTAAAGTACAGAATACTTTACCAAGAAAAGGATGCAATCGGACCATATTGAAGTAGACATACCAGACACCATTACCATCAGCCAGGCAGAAGCGCCTGGGTGGACAGGGATTAAAAAGAAACAAATTCCCCTATGTAGAAAAAGGGTTTAGTGTACATTTCCCCTTTGGCTGTAATTTGCTACCAGAACTCCAGAAAAGCACTAGTCCTAAATGTTTCCACTATCCGTGAGGGTGCCTTCCTGATGAACCTACACGGGATCCTTACACACTGTGTCATGCTTCATGGAGACATTCCAGTGACGTCAGAAATACTGTCACATTTAGACTAACAGAAGGCTGATCCAAATGTGGACAGCGTTTACCATAATAGTTTTGGCAGGATGATATAGTTGTGCCAGCGTTAAACGGGGTAGTACATAATTCGAATTGGGCAGTACGCATACGCTTATGTGGCCCAGACCGGTCAGTCATTACCAGAGTAGCTTCCTAACAACTGATACTTGAACTGGAAGAAGTGCTAGGCAGTCCCTGTTGGGAACTATATAAGGGGATGTTAGCTGTCACGCAGCGGTAGTCACCCCTACATTGGGCTGAACCTATTGGTCTCTTACATAAACTGACACTCACTGTTTCGGGTGACATTTCCTTGAGTTTGTTTATAAATTGTGCATGAGTTCATTAACTAACAAGCCGCACTCAACCCATGTGCAGCAGAAAATAGTCATAAAGTTGTCCAAAAAACTAGCATGTAATTCTAAAAGTCATTGATGCAACATAGCTGGAGTAAAATGCCATTGTTTGATAGGAACTTGTAGTGAATCAAAATATTCATGTGAGTAAGGGGAGAAACTGGGACTGCAAAAAAACATTGTGAAAAATAGCACGCAGTGCTATGAATAGGTGTCAACAATAAACCGTTAGGAATCAGAATTTCAATGCCATTCTTTGAAGTCTGGAGGCTTGCAGGAATCTTTACTAAGTGTTTACTGGGGGTACTTTATTCATTATAATACTCAAAACAGGAAGATAAACATCTTACTATATCTGTTCTTCATCTCATTAAACTCGGTTACCTTTCCTCACCCTTGCTCCCTTTCTGTTCCTCCTTCACTTCCTTTTTCAGTTAAAATTTCTATTTTTGACATCTGTGACTAGCTAGCGTTGGAAACGATCTGAATAAAATGCATTCAACGAAAAAGGAAACAATGGAACACATTTTTGTTTTCAATTGCCCCCTTGCCTGCGATTTTAAAATGTTTAATTGTATGAGGAGCTGTCTGCATATAATTTACCCGTCAGCCTTCTGACTGACAAGGCATGGCAGTAATTACACTGGCGGGGGCGATAGATGCATTGTACCCCTTGCTGTCCTGCCCCCTCCTGTCGAATAATTGTAGAGTTTGAAGGTCATCCATCTTTTAATAAGAAAATGAGCCCATGTTCTCCATAACCATAATAACCTTCTCCCAAATTATCGCTTAACCAACTTCTCAGCGTTAGTTCTCTTCATAAAACTTATCACCCAGTAACACCCAGAGCATAATTGTGGATACTTTACTCAACCTTCCACTTCAAGCTTGTTTTAAAAACATTTTTATTTTTATAGAGCTGAAATAAGATACAAGATTAAAAAAAAAGAACTTCCACTTCAACCTTGTCAAGAAGCAACCATTAAACTCAACTTCCCTCGTCCAGTCTGCCCAGGTGATCATGCAAAGTATCGAACTTTAGCACCAAGATGCCAGCTCAACAAACCCTTTCCCAACCCAGGGCCCTGGTCTAACCCTCACAGTGTATTTAACAGCATTCTATTATTACAAACTTATCGAGCACTTTTTTTTAAAGCAGATTTCAATGTTATTCTACTTGGAACGAGGGGAGCTTTGCATGCCAGAGGCCATCCGCTTGCCCGCCTCTGACTGCACCCAGTGGCACATTCCCGTGCTCTCCTGGAGCCTCGGTGGCAGTCAGCATTTCTGGAGACCCTGTCCTCCCGCCTCTCTTCGACCATCTTACACCACCTGCAACTTGTGCATAGGCTGTCCCTCCTCCTTTCTGCACCACATAGCATTCATGTTGTGCTGGCATTACTTGGGTTTTTTGTGACCCTAAAGCCACCACTTTCCTTCATTTGTCCTCCTGATCCATCTCACACTCTCTGTTTAGGCTTGCCGGCCTCGGCCCCTTCCTGCACACGATGGTCGCCATATTGTGGCCATGGTTAAGAAAGTACAAAAGATAGAATGTATGAAACCTTTACCGTTGGTTAATTAAAACAAAAACAATTTCAAATGCACACAGCAATCATTGATATGTAAATACCTTTAAAAAACAAGTGAATTAAGGAAATCATATAACCGTGGACCGTGGACTCTGAGCCCCTGTGTGAAATGAAATGTATGGAAGTACATTTGGTTTATTACCAGTGGCAATACTAAAAAATTCACAGAATTAGGAAAGAAACATGCAGACAGTTACTTGAAAGGCATGAAAAGTTGTGAAACGACAGAGTCAAAGGAAGAAGACACAGGGTAAGCATCTAATTAGACAGATGTGCGAAAGGAATTCAAAATTAAATAAAGTAAAAAGAACAACGGTCAATAAAAAAAGGTCATTTACAGAACAAATAATGAGAAATTAAAGAAATGAGTGAAATAGTGAAAGAAAGAAAGAAAACCGTAAAAAAGAAATTAGATAGAAATAAGGGACGGGAGTGAAGACAATATAAACACAAGAACTGAAAGAAAGTGAAAGAAAGAGAAAACTGAAAGAATTTGAGTGGAAAGAGTTGCGGAACAGGGGGTTTCTGGGAAAGAGTGAAAGAAAGATGTTTGGAAAGTACATTTAACTTGAAGGCTATCTTAGCACTGAATAACAGGTGAATAATGTTAATCAACTCAATGGTACTCATTTTATCGATCTCGGAAGGGTGAAAGGCTGAAACAATCTGCTGGGATTTGTATCTGTAACTATGAGGTCAAATACAGCTTTCATTGCTGGATGGTTTTAACTCACTGAGCCACCAGAGAGCGCGTGTAATGAATGTAGATAGATTATTTTTGGGGGAGAGAGAGAAAAAAGCATGTGAGGCTGAAGGAGAGAGACGGAAAGGATGAGGGCAGTGCATGTGCACAGCTCCAGGAGTGGGCTTAACATCCCAGTAATTATACAAGTTCCACTAAGCCTTTGCTCTCTTGAACTATAGCTGTTACCCAATGATTTGTAAAGACCCTTCAGGGATTTAGAGCGAAGCATTCACCCATAATTACCTTGGCTGCCAGCCAGGCCTGGCCCTCCATCTGTGCCGGGCAGTCTCAAGGCATCACTCCAATTAAGCAGCCAGGGGTGGGGGCGGGCGCTGGGGGTTGGGGATGGGCGTGCTGCAGTTCGAGGTCTCCCTGTACTGAACCCTCCATGATGAGGCATTTCAGAGCCCAGAAGGATGCGTGAACCTTGAACGCGGTTTCATTAGCTGCGCACAAGCCGTAAACGAGCAGTGTCCCGGCCGTAAAGCAGGCGCTGACAGAATTATGTCCTAGTGTGTAGAGCAAGGGCGCTGTTTGCTCCTTGGTGGCCTCTTCCTGCGAAGGATAATCGCCCTCCTATTTACCCAGACAGTGTGTCGTAGAGTTCCAGTAGTTCTGAAGGGGCAGGGGTGTAGCTCAGTCAATAATCAGGGGAGAGGATGTGGGATAAGGCCAGAGCTGCCGACTTTGGAAGTGGGGAACAAGGTCTGAGTCTCGGCATCGGCTTATCATCCTGTGATTCTGTGCAAATCTCTAAATCTCCCCTTGCCTACCAAAAATAAATGTGTCCTTGTGTAATGTAACCGGTGCACATGGAAAGCGCTCCAATACCTTCGGGTCCAGCCCGCGCTATATAAAAACAGCAAATATATATATATATATATATATATATATATATATATATATATATATATATATATACAGTGCTTTAAATGGGGAAAATAAGTGCAGGTACTCATTAAAATAGAGGTGTGACAAGTGGGCGGAACTAGGGGCGGGGCTAAGGGAAAAATGTGATCATACATAATGACTACTGTACCAGTTGCAGCACATATTAATCAGGGTACTGGTACTCTCCCTGGCTACAGAGAAGTGCCGGTACTGACGGCAAAAAAATTCGGAAGTGCCGGTACTCCGTACCGGTGAGTACCGGCCCATTTAAAGCACTGTATATATATTTATATTTATATATATATATTTTAGGGGGATGTGAGTCTGAGATTTGCCAACAATCAACACAGTGTACCACACTAACAAGGACATGTTATGGCTGGAGCATAGTTTGGGCTTGGTGGCAATTGGGAAATAAGTTTAAACCAGAGAGAATAAGGAATTCTTGATACCTAGAACCATCCTCTGGCAAAACAACTTCACACCCCAAAGCGATAACATACTACGAAGCCCAGTTGAATAATAAACAAATTCCCGACAATGCAATAAACCAAGCGTAGTCAGTCTTTCCCGACGACACTACGGAAGGAGGCAAAATTGTGTTCCGTTTCTCTTGCCTTATCATGGTAGGTTTCTATATGTACGTTGCGCTGTCCTAACACCGGGGGGGGGGGGTCCCTTCAGACGCCGCATGTCTGTCAAACTAGGAAGGGAAGCTCGTTTCCATTTCTGCCTGGATTATGGGGGATAAAGGTCTTGTGATGTAGGGTTTCTCTGATTTCTTCATTTTTTACTTCCAGTATTATTTTTCGTGGTTTCGTGGTTTTCCAGTGATATATATATATATATATTCGTTTCATAGCAGCAAAAGCATTATTTTGAGTAATAGTTTGTAATTTGGATCTGGTAAATACATAGGGGCCGATTCCGATCTCGGCCGGTAGGGCTCCGAATCGGATTCGGCTAAACCGGATCCGATTCGGAGCCCTATTTCCCGACCGATTCAGTACGCGCGTCCGGGCGAGCGGAGTACGATGCGAGTCGCCGACCGACTTCGTCCGGGCGTCCCGACCGCTCCGACCGACCTCGATCCCGGGTCTAACCGCACCGACCGACTCGCACGGACACGACTCGCACCGCGCAATGGAGACGTTCCCGGCCGGGTAAGTGCGATGCGCGCCGTGAGCAGTCCGACCGAGCCGCGCACTCCGGCTCGAAAGAGCTGTCGGAGCCGTACTTTGGGGTCCGTGTCGGACCCCCTGTGAGCGTAGCTGCGCGAGTCGCACACAGGGGGGACCCATGGGTCCCCCCTACCTGTGCGTGTACTGGCGCGAATCGCTCGCCGCGTACATGCTGTAGGGGCGCCCTTGTCCGCATCGCACCCATTGAGTCAATGGAGCCCGCGTACGCGTTGTATGACAGGCTCCCATTGACTTCAATGGGAGTCCGACCGACTTCGAGTCCGATGGCATACGTGCGCATCGTACTCGTTCGGTCGGGCTGCACGGGTCCGATTCGGTCGGATATCTCTCCGGGTCCGGCTCGGTTGGAGAGATTTCCGGCCCGAATCGGAATCGGCCCCATAGTATGAGCATGAATTAATATCTTGGCATATGCTCATACCTTATTACATCTTGCTAAACTGTATAGGGTACTGGAATGAGCCCATTGTAAGATGTTCTTATTATTTTTTGTTTATAGGTGTAGAACTGATGTTTGCTTCTGCTTTGGCCTGCCCTATTTGTGTGTGACCGAACGAATTACCTTACTTGGACGTATTGGAAGTCCGGTTTCTAGTATTAATGCATAGCACTGTTTTATTCAAACCTTGTGAGTATCAGATAATGTCTTAGGCACACCCTTATGCCTTATATTTACATAACATATCATCTAGGAATATTGAGATATACTATTCTTCTCTTTGCCCAGATAGAGTTCATACGGAGTGATCCAGTTGTCCACTGTACAGCTATTTCCATATGCTGGTTATATTTATTCAACACGGATACCCTGACGTGCATGTGAGGAGTGCCCTGCATATGGTGGGTATTATCAATTGCCTTCTTTGTTTTTGGAGCTGTTGCTGTTCTATGGGTCTCATTTCACTTGCATGTTTCTAATTGGGGATAGACTTTATCTACATCCATACTTATATGGCTCCATCTGATGTAAGGACTTTTTCCCATACCATGAATGTCCTATTTTTTTGGTGCTCTCTTTTTTCTGTTATTCTAACTGATCCCTGCCTCTTGCTATCCTTGTTTTTCCTTGGTGTCTAGCTCCTTTTCTTTTAAATTTCATGTTCAAGCCTGTTCTCTCTCCAATTTGGATCCTTGGAGCATCTCTATACTTGCTCGGAGACACTCTAAACTTTTTTTAGACTCCTCATCAAATTAGCCTCCCTGTTGGGGAGTACTATAGTGCCTCAGATTACATGGCACTGATACACACTTGGACCCTAAGCTTTTATTGTAAATATACTGTTTTATATAGTTCCTGTCTTGGTGGGTCACTTTATATGTTGTAGTTTTTACGTTGCATGTTCACAGAAAAAAAAGTTCCTGTGAAGCATTTTTGTCAAAAATGTATATATGTATAGTCAGTCCTGTCACAATGTAAATTGTCTCTTGGATATGTTGTATAGGTTGTGTCTTTTAAATTTTTTATTTTTTTATTGTACTGATATGTGTATATATCTGTTACTCTACAGCCCTGAAGAAGTCCAAGTCTTTGGACGAAACGCGTTGGCTGTTCTACTCAACTTGATATGTTTAAATTAATTTAAAATAAATAAAGGAAGACTTCAAGAACAACCTTGGACACAGATCTTATAATTCTTTGTTATATTGTTCACAAAGTGGTGGACCATTTGCTTTGTTTTGTTAAACAAGCGCATGACATAGTTCTGCGTTACAAAGTGGCACAATGCAATGCCACGTTCACATGGTGTGCACTTTTATATATCTACAGAAGGCTTGACATTGTGTCACTTCAGCACTATGTTGTGTGTTTGGCGTGGGTCTTTAAACTGTGCATTTTTTTTCAACGGGGTTCTTTACAGTAGGTCCTAGTTTATAAAATGCCCCATGCAAGGTCCCAGTCCAAACAACTGTGCAGAGCAATTATGGGATCCAGATGTGTGCTGAATCAAACTTGAGGAAACCCAGCAAGTTTATATAATGCCTTATCTCTGAGTCCCTTACCCTCCCACAAGCATCTCAAGAAGAGAAGCTAGTCATTTAGCTCTACCTCATATTAACCATAGTTGTATTTTTAGGCAGGACAGTGGACTGTTCTCATACCCAAGCTCAATCTGTTTATGTCCATGCCCGAGATCCCAGTTCAATGGGAGGCCAGACAGTCAACGAAGCATCACAGTGAAATAGTGGATGATAGTGGGTGATGGAGGACAATGTTGTCCTCGTTAGTCCCGTTGTTTGACATAGCCGTGTAGCACAGCGAGGACAAGGAGAGCAGCCCAACACTACCCCATGCCTAGCAAGACCACGCCAGGCTGATGTGGAGGGGGGGGGCAGCATGAGCATGCTTAGTAGCAGTCCAAACCAGCCGCAGACCTAGCCTAGGGATGGGGTTGAGGAGACAATGCTTAGCCGCAGTATCAGACTAGGCTGCAGGATGCAGGAAGAGCTTTCAAGGGCTAAATGAGAAATCAGAGTTCAGAGTTCTGCTGGTAAAAACTGTGAGATAGCTGGAAATGCTGCTGAATACCTAGCAGCATGTAACAACATAAAGCACATAAAGCTCCAGTGATAATATAGGAAGGTGTAATACTACCACAACTTGATAAAAAAAATATAAATTATTAAAGTACACTTGAGAAATTTTCCATTACTTTCAAGGAGTATCAAGCAACCCCGAAAGTGTTACAGATTGACTCATTCCAATACAATATTCAGAAACACGTGATAAAATGATGCAATTGTAAGCACAATTTCTAAAAGCTATAGATGATAGAGGGAATTCATAAAATGCAATGTCAATTGGCCTATCATTAACCTCATCTACAGACCCCCCGGACCCCGACCACAGTTCAGCGATTCCATCGCTGACTTCATCAGCACACACGCCATCGCCTCCACGGACTACATCCTCCTCGGGGACCTGAACTTCCACCTCGAGAACAACAAGGACACCAACTCCACCACCCTGATCGACAACCTCGCCACCCTCGGACTCAGACAGCTCGTGACTACACCCACCCACGCCGCCGGCCACACGCTAGACTCCATCTTTTCCGCAAGCCCACACGTCTCCTTCAACCACACCTCCGAACCCCACTGGACTGACCACCACTGCATCCACTTCACCTACAGGAAGCCCACCACACACCACCGCACCGAACAAATGCCTCGCCGCTGCTGGAGCAGAGTCACGGAAGACCAGCTAACCACAACCCTCGCCCTGAGCCCACCCGCCGAACCCTCCGACCCCGACACCGCCGCCCGCAACCTCAGACAGTGGATCGACGACTGCGCCAACACCTCGCCCCGCTCAAGAATCCGCCCAACAGCCACACCAGCAAGAAAGCCACCTGGTTCACCGAAGACCTCCAGGCCTCCAAACGAACATGCCGAAAACTGGAGAAGATCTGGCTCCACGAACGGACAGCGGACAGCTACGCCGCCCACAAGAGCGCCACCCGCAGTCATCATCACCTCATCAGATCCGCCAAAAGGGCCTCACTCAAAGACCGCCTAGACAACAACGCACACAACAGCAAAGAGCTCTTCAACATCGTGAAGGAACTCTCCAACCCCAGCTCCAACACCAACGACATCCAGCCGTCGCGAGACCTGTGCGACTCACTGGCCACCTTCTTCCACCGCAAAATCGCCGACATCCACGACAGCTTCAACACCACGACCGCCCCGGCAACCACCGAGACCACTGCCCCCACAACCACCAACCGCCTGCTCTCCTGGACCAACATCAACGACGAGGACACCAGCGAGATCATGAACACCATCCACTCTGGTTCACCGCTAGACCCGTGCCCTCACCACATCTTCAACAAAGCCAGTACAGCCATCGCGCCCCATCTCCGGAAAATAATCAACATCTCCTTCGAGACAGCAACCTTCCCGGAAAGCTGGAAGCACGCCGAGATCACCGCCTTACTCAAGAAACCCAAGGCAGACCCCAAGGACCTCAAGAACTTCCGACCCATCTCTCTGCTCCCGTTCCCCGCGAAGGTCACCGAGAAAATCGTCAACAAACAACTGACCCGCTACCTCGAGGAGAACAACATCCTGGACCCTTCCCAGTCCGGCTTCCGCAGCAACCACAGCACCGAAACCGCCCTCATCGCCGCCACCGATGACATCAGGACCCTGCTGAGACAACGGAGAAACAGCAGCCCTCATCCTCCTGGACCTATCAGCCGCCTTCGACACGGTCTGCCACCACACACTACGAACACGCCTTCACGACGCCGGGATCCAAGAGAAGGCCCTGGACTGGACCACATCCTTCCTTTCCGGCAGAACACAAAGCGTCCGCCTCGCCCACTTCCGATCCAAGGCCACCAAGATCATCTGCGGCGTACCCCAAGGCTCCTCCTTCAGCCCAACGCTGTTCAACATCTACATGGCACCCTCGCCCACGTCGCCCGACAGCACAACTTCAACATCATCTCCTACGCCGACGACACCCAGCTGATCCTCTCCCTCACCAAAGACCCTCACACCGCCAAAGCCCACCTCCACGAAGGAATGAAGGCCGTCGCCGAATGGATGAGGACCAGCCGCCTGAAGCTGAACTCGGACAAGACGGAGGTCCTCATCCTTGGTTCCAACCCTTCAGCCTGGGACGACTCCTGGTGGCCAACATCACTGGGAACAGCCCCGCCACCCACCGACCACGTACGCAACCTAGGGGTCATCCTCGACCCCACCCTCTCCATGACTAAGCAGGTCAACGCCGTTTCCTCATCCTGCTTCAACATCCTCCGAATGCTCCGCAGGATCTTCAAGTGGATCCCCACCGAAACAAGAAAAACAGTCACCCAGGCCCTCGTCACCAGCAGGCTGGACTACGGAAACGCCCTCTCACGCAGGAACGACGGCTAAGCTCCTGAGACGGCTGCAACGCATCCAGAACGCCTCTGCACGTCTTATCCTCGACATCCCCGACGCAGCCACATCACACCCCACCTGAGAGACCTGCACTGGCTCCCTGTCAACAAGAGGATAACCTTCAAGCTCCTCACCCACGCACACAAAGCACTCCACAACTCCGGACCAGCCTACCTCAACAGACGACTCAGCTTCTACACCCCCACCCGCCAGCTCCGCTCGACCAGCCTCGCCCTCGCCACAGTCCCCCGCATCCGGAAAACGACCGCCGGCGGCAGATTCTTCTCCCACCTCGCCGCCAAGACCTGGAACACCCTCCCCACCAACCTCCGACAGACCCAAGACCTACTGGCCTTCAGAAGACTCCTCAAGACCTGGCTCTTCGATCAGTAGCAGCACCACCCCCCTCTTCCCCCAGCGCCTTGAGACCCTCGCGGGTATGTAGTGCGCTTTATAAGTGACATGATTGATTGATTGATTAGCATCTAGCGAGACTTATATGATTTGCTTCCATTCTGGCACCATTCAAGTAGATTCTCAATCATATGTTGCAACCAGCCGCGGTCGGTAGTGGGAGTAGCTGCCGGGCGGTGACGTGGGGAGGGGGAGGGGCAGGGTGGGGGGTAGTAAACTATGGATTACAGAGGATTACAGGTAAGTAAACATATAAATAAATAAAACGAATTTCGTTGCGCGCACTGCATCCCCAAATGCGATGCAGTGCACGCAACGAAATTCGTTTTATTTATTTATATGTTTACTTACCTGTAATCCTCCGTAATCCATAGTTTACTACCCCCCACCCTGCCCTTCCCCCTCCCCACTTCACCGCCCGGCAGCTACTCCATCTACCGACCTCGGCTGGTTGCAACTGAGAATCTTCTTGAAAGAGAAAGGTTTGCAAATAAATGGACAGCCTTGTGTTATACGGTTCCTACTAATTAAGTAAGACTGCACGTTTGGACAACATATACGTCAAAATATGGAAACTTAGTCCACGCATATCATTAGAATATGTTGGCCCAATTCCTGGCTAGTCCACAATGCGCCATCTGGACCCCTAAACCTGACAGAGTACTGGATGGTGTCTGCAATCTTAGAACATGACCACTCTGACTCCCCCAAGGAAATCGTGGAACAGATCTACCCTTTCGTGGTTACCTTAGGCATGCCCAAAGGGAGACACAAGAAATACGCAAATTGTCATTTCAAACATTTATTGAAGGAATTGGATTCTTGTGTAAAATACATGAGCTGCAATTATTAGTAGAAGGAAATAAGAATTGTTACCAGCAATACAAGTATGGTGAAGAAGATGAATAAGTCAACCATTATAAAGTTGCAGTGATTATGTGAATATATAAAAATATATCATAATGAAAACTCTAGCAAACACTAACTCTACTCTAGAGAGCATAATAAGAAGGGCATTCTGCCAGATCTCTTGGAGCAGTTTAAACACCCCATTTGCTTGTATGTGTAAAGTATCAGGAAGCCAGTCTGGTGTAGAACAGGCCGCCGTCCTTTTCAGGATAGTGATGGAACCAGGGACAAACAAATGTCCAGGATAATCCATGGAAGTGCTTCTCTGACGAGCCAAAGCTCAGAAGCAGTTTATTTAATAAAACTGGCTTCATTCGCACTGTGTTTGAGGTCCTCTGCTAAGTCATTGTTTGCATTTTCGATACAGAGGTGTCTCCAAACCGACAACAACATACAAGGGTAGCGCGCTCAGCGTACTTTATCCTTGAACGTAATGTACAGTGCCATGATCAAATACTTATGAAGTAATGTACGCTGCAAGCAGAACACTTTCTGAATATGTTATCATGTATGTGCAAAGTATGCTAAAATTCACCGTCAAAAAAGATGTCAAGTTTAAACATGAACCTGTACAAATGAAAGCTTTTATGCACAGGCTCAATTAAAACCCACAACACCCATTCCTTGGCTGAAGGGAGGCAAACACTTCAAACTAAAATTAAAGGCATATCCTAAAATTAATAGTTATATAAGTCTAAAATCATTAAAGGTTCATGCACTTTAATAATGAAGCAATAGTGAAAGCCAAATTGCAATAAAAATCAGTTTAAAATATGCAGTACAAAAAGCATATAAAAGCAATTTAATACGTTAATAAAGCCGAATTAAAAGCAGGAAACTTCAGGAATGTTTCGCATGTCCCGAGAGTTATTAGGAACCATGATGGAACAAGCTTCCACAGACGATGCTTCTGTTGGGGCCCGACTCACAAGTTTCATAGAACAAACATGGTCATATCCAACCCAATCACAGCCGCTGATTCACCATCTGCAGGTAGTGTAGCTGCAGACGAGGAGGCAGGGTCCATGAATCCAGGAGCTGAAGAATCCAATGAAGGCTCATAATATGCATTCTGTAGCAACGGCAATCGCATAGGACATCACTGAAAATTAATCTCTTGTGGACACATCAGCAGATCTATATCCGTGGATTGACCCTGTTGCCACCCCAGGCATATATCCAGAGCACTTGAAAATGCACAGTAGTCTGCGGAACGCGGGGTGAACGCAATGTTACCAGTGGCTGGAGAGGACTAAGACCAGTTGTCATTTAGTTCTTGAAGTAGAGATGCGCCAAAATTCTGCGTCATTTGATCACAACACAGCAGCACGCATGGTAGTTCCATCATCATTTCGCCGTGAGGTGGAACATCCATTGCGGATCAGCAAAAATAAGACTAAAATACCTACAATCAGAAAACGCATTGGTGGTATGCCTCCAAAGTAGCTGGAAACCAGGGAGTGTATGAAGGATGGAATCACTCCGAAGACAGTCTGAAACGTGCTAACAAAGCCAGACCCAATCGCTTTAACAAAATGTACTACTCCCCCAGTATTAGATGCATTAAATTTGTGGTGCACAAGCACTTCAAAACGTTGAGGAAGGTTAGTGCGTACTAGTGATTGTATTTCAGAAGAAGACCTTGCAACTTGGAGATCAAAAGTCTCTCTAGCAGATGTTAAAGAAACCTCCTTCTAGAACAATAAGACTTTCAGTCTGCTCAACTTATCAAAGTTCACATTAAAAGTAGCTATTGAAGGCCAAACCTCACCTCTCTGACTGTACGCCTGGGTGGAAATAACATATTGTTACACCACATCAGGACCCTGGAAACTGTCACGACATAGGATACTCCCGTATTCATTCCACGGCAACCTTGGTCATTCTGAATGCCGGCCGAATCAAAGCAGCCGGGGCCCCTTGCAGATAACATGCTAACTTGGCCACTGATGCATTACAAACGCCATGAAGCGTGACCTCCTTACAAATGAGAGACTGGGCAAACAAGTTGTGCATTCATTCCTGCTGAGAAATTCTTC
This sequence comes from Calotriton arnoldi, assembly GCA_963921515.1. NCBI lineage: Eukaryota > Metazoa > Chordata > Amphibia > Caudata > Salamandridae > Calotriton > Calotriton arnoldi. The sequence goes on from CAWUFW010003267.1 coordinate 406,182, forward strand.
AGTTTCTCCATTCCTACATCTGAAATTGAAAGGTAGGATCCATGTCTCATATACAAATCTCTCCCCTAATGCCTCATATCTGCCTACGTGAAAATGTATCAGCGAAGACGTTAAATGAAATGTAGAAATTGGCAGCAAGAGAAAAACGTGTATTAACCATTCGGCAGATGGTTTCTTTAGCCACTGTAAACGATAATTTCTCTAAATGCTCTATGTAAATTGCATTCTTTTTCACCATTATTTTTTGTGGTCGTGTTAGATTGTAAGCTGAAAATACATCAGTCACATTTAGGTATTTGCATGGCATGCGACCAGCTTTTAAAGTCTGTAATGTCAAACTTAATTACATAATTGAAATAAACTGCCTTTTCCCCTGTTGTAAGAGGGACATGTCACTTTGTATGATGTCAATTTCTGAACACACAATGTTATTCTAGTTGACTACATAGTCATCCCGTTATGAACAACAGCTAATGCCTTTTCTAAATTAGCTCTGTCAATTTCACATATTAATTCAGTAGCTTCCTGCTGCGAAACTTTCCAAAGTTTATTATATATGGCATATGAAAAGCATTTATGACATTGGGTTTCGAGGACCTAACAAGACAAAAAATCTTGTAAATCCATGTCATCAGAAAGGAGAGGCAAGTGTTCTTTCATCTCATCTAGATTGGAATGCTTTAGCCATTGTTGGCATAACTTTCCCATGCTGTATGTAGTGACAATGCCTGAGTGTTGTGTCTGCATATAACGTTGATCTGGTCTATTTGTTTTGAAACCCTCTGCGTTGTTTAAGAAACGTGCATGACAACCATTACTATCTAATGGCCACACTAGCCACCCATCTGGAACGGAATGTGAAGAATTGTATGTATCATTCTGTATCTTGTTGTTGAGCTGTTCCTCTGGGTAATTTGTAAACTTTTGCCAATTATCAAAACGTGCAATTGTGGGAATGTTTGGTGTATTCATGTCCTTTATTTTAGCAAAGCCTAGGCACCATGTTTGCCGTATTGTTTTGTTAAAAAAAATGATTGCCACGTTGCCCTGAACTTGCCAAGTTTTAGTTCCCCAAACAGATTTCAAATCAATATTGTCTTTCCAAAAGTGGTAACTCCTGTACAAACAACAGGGAAATAAAGGAAGGTGAATACATTAATTTAGTGTTGGTCAGCATATTTGTTTTGCCAGGGAAGTGGGAAATTTAAAGTAATAAGACACTGAGTCTACAGGGTTGTTGCCAGAAAAATAGGCAGACTTTTTCAGGTATGTTTTTGGTTGTGTTGGACAATGTTCCTATTGTGTATAATTGAAAACTGCACGTAGAGTACTAACTCTGTGTAGATAATGGTGTACATAGTGATGATAACAGAACATTTCACCATAATTAGTTGTTCCACTATACATATCTTTACTTTCAAATACAGTATAATATTGTAGCTCAGAAAGCATAGACATAACAGTTTTGACATACCAATCATCAGACAAGCTTCCAGGAGTTCTAAGGTCACTAAGTGAGATTTTAAAAATATAAGGGATCTGCAAAGTCTCAGTAGGACCAAAAATGCCAAGTGGAACCTTATCCCAAACAATGCCATCCAGGATGGGAGACGCAGAAATATTCACAAGGGACAGGTCTCTTTGCACTTTATGCGATGAAGAATGAGGATTCAAAACCTCGGCAACCAGTTCAACAGTAGAGCATTCTGGGAGATAATGTCCATTTAGGAGCAAAAGAAAACTGTCACAAATCCAATCGAAACAAAAAGGAAAAGCAATGGAATGGCAATCTAAACGTAAATCCAAGGTGGAACAAGCTAAGTCTGTTCAAGCCTAAAATAAATGCATGAATCCCAATCAATGGTGTTTCAGATGAATCAGAAGAAAAGTCATCTATGTCAGCAAAATAGCCAGGGGCAGTCTGTGAAAAAACAGAACCTCTCAGCCAGTGTAGAACTGGTGGATACCTACAGGGTGGATCATGATAAACAACTTTGTTGTTATTAGTGATAGTCAAAGACTATGAATTCACTTATGGTGTGTGTGTGGTGTTGGTAAATGTAGCTGGAAGTAGCAAGACTTCAGTGTCTAATATTCCCCACTATGGAGTAGAAATTTCAGTATTATTTAATGCTTGTAAAGGGATTTCCTGTATGGTAGTGAGAGGAGACAGGTAACTACCAAGGAGCCCTCATGGCCTACTGACTAGGACTGGCCACATGGTGTGGTTTTATGAGATCTATGGATACAACTCTTTTGTGTAGAACGAGCAAGGGGTGGCAAAAGTACTGTCCTGGCACCTTCAACTACCAAGACTGGCACTGGTGCTCTGTATGATGGACCAAATTACTTTCTGTCGATAATCTTCTCCCAAACTAGATCCCTAATCTGTGGAATTCAGACAGGAGTTGCTGCTTGAACCTTCACTTCTCCCGTGGCAGAACACTTGTGTGTTCATTCGAACGGTCATCTGGAAAGTCTTTCAGTTCCTGTAAGACAGACCAACATTCATTGATGTCAAAAGGCGTATCTGCCACAACTGTACTAGGATTATCAAGGTCTGGAATCCACACCTGGAGGCCGGACAGGACTTCATAGGGAGTTCGGCCCCCCAAGGATCTTCTAGGCAAATTATTTAAAGCCCTCTGGACTCCATACAGATGATGGATCCAACTACAACTTGAACCTAATACTCTAGCTGTTGCTTTAAGTCACGGTTTTTCCTCTACACAATTGATTTTTCTTCAGGATGACAGGGTTACGTATAATGCACATCTACACCCGGGGTGCCCATGGTATCCCGGTAAGCCCTAGAGGCAAAGGCTGGCCCCTGGTCCGAGTGGAATGAAGCTACTGCATATAGCCCGATGAAGACTTGCAGGTCTTTTATAACAGTTCAAGCGTCAGCTGATCGCTGTGGCCATACCTATAGGAATCTAGAACACAAATCCACTGCTATGTACTGCACTGTATTTAAAGGAGCCAGCAGAGTTTAGTGGCCCGCAGTGGTCCAGATGCACACAAGCCAAGGACTTGTTTGAAACTAGGATAGGTGTCTGCGGTGGGCGTATTGTGGTGGATGCTTTTATTTGTTGACCAATCTCAGAACTAAGGACATATTGCTTGGTCTGTTTGTAGCGACCTGGCCACCAATAGTGTTGCTGTAGTAGTGAAACTGTAGCCGCCACACCTGCATGGGCAGAAGCTAACCCCTCATGAGCTACTATGATTAATTCTAGTCTACGGTCAGAATTTAGAATCACTCAATCCCCCACTCCAGGAATATGAGCAAACAGCATGTTTTGCGCACTCAGTAGGTAGGATTACTTTGCTGGATATTTTTAGGTAATCCAGTGCGTGAATTATTGACAGCTACCATAATGTCTCCATTCACTTTCGTATGGGAACAAGTAATTGCAGCTATGACAGCAGTCGGGACTGCTTCCTTTACGACTTCATCAGCCAGTGAATTCCCAGCAACGTGTATCCAACACATTGATGACTGTGAATATATTGAGCCTGTGGCAAACATTCTTTCAAATGTGCCACCTTTCCCCAAAGCAGCTTGTGCTTGATAGTATTCCCTTTAGAGTCTCTGAATAGATTCAGGCGCCAATAGTGCAAGTGCTCATTGTAAGGCTGGACACAATAATACAAATCACTCACTATGAGTATGGGGAATTCAGGACCAGTATTTTCTAGTGTCAGAATTAGAATTTTGAGTTCCGCCAGCTGTGCAGTGCAATCACCTAGTGATTTTGTAAATGATTTAATAGGTTGGAAGACTCCATCCCTCCTTTTTCCCCTCAGTGCAGTGCAAGCAGCGGAGTATTGATATTTAGTTCCAACTGCGGGCTGAGCAGAACCATCAGTAAAGACTATAAAGTTGCACTGGTCAAGAGGCAAAGCGTCATTGGGCAAAGGGTATCTTTGCTCATATTGTAGGAATTCTTGTGTTCATAGTGTAGGCTCAAATACATAGTGTACGTCAGTAGCTGTTAAGGAGGTGGCCCACTACATCCATCTAGGATGTAAGGCTTTCGCGTTAGGAATGCTGACCTTTGTTACAGCCTCTAAGGCTGGGATAGGAATCACAACAATTATTCATATCCCCTGAGCCAATGATCTTTCCTTTATAACAGCCGTCTGAACTGCAGTCAGTATTTTTTCAGTAGGTGCATCATGCATTTCTGCATTGGAATATAAATGCAATTTATATGCAATCGGTACAGTATCACCTTCATTGAAAGCGACATATGTGTTGCCTGTGATCCCCACGTGTGTGTAAATGCTTTGATGCAAGCATGTCAGTCTGCAGTGATCTCAGAAACTGTGTATGTTCTGGTGTCCAATTTGTGCTAAATCTGGTATGCATGTTCTGGTATGCAAATTTGAGAAAACCCAAAAGTGATTGGAGCTTTTTATTGTATTTGTCGGTTGTAAGAGCACGCACTTCTCTAAGAAGTGTTTTGCTAAGCTTTTTCCTTCTTTTGATAATTCGTATCCCAAGAACAGGACACTGAGATGGGCAATTTTAGTTTTTGGGAAGTTTCATTTATAGCCCTTTTCAGCAAATCCTACAACCATGCGATCTACTCTGGCTAGATGTGTGTTTAAATCATCATCATTAATGCATATGTGGCGGCGTGGACGTTGTGGCAGCCGCGTTGTGATGGAATGTGTTGTATCGCATTCTTTGTAAACGATGTCTCCCCTGGCTGCCTATCATGGAAAGAATAAAATTCAAGTCCTTATGCATTGCCCACAAGTCCTTTTGGAAGAAAGGGCCTTCAATCAACCAGACCATCATCTCCCCCTATTATCCGAACAGATGCCTTCGATCTACTAACCTCTACCTAGCCTCAGTCCCCAGAGTTAAAAGGGTGAGAAGCGGCAGTCGCTCCTTTTGTTATTACGCTGCCAAATTGTGGAACACCCTTCATCTTTATCTACGCTCAGAGTCTAATCTTCTGGCTTTCTGTCAGCTTTTGAAAACTTGGCTTTTCCAAAATCCCACCCATTAACTTGCTGCTGTCAGTCTGTTGTCTCTGCTAGCGCTGGGATGCCTGTGGGTAGCTACGCGCTTTATAACTACTTCTAATAATAATAATAATAATAATAATAATATGTCATTGACATAGGGCAATGCTTCTGGATCAATTACTAGTATAATTGATGTTACACGACCAGAGAACAAGCCTCAGCTGTTCTTATACCCATGAGAAAGTCGACAAAACCATTTTTGTGACCCAAGCACAGTGAATGCATTTAGGTCCCTGCTTTCAGGTGCTATGTTTTGGCTGAAAAAGTCATTTGAAATGTTTAATGTGGTTTTGTATTTTTTGTGCAGAATGTTGTTCATTAGTGCTGTGCTGTGTGAATTTTGTACTGCAAATGTGCGTGTGTCTGTAGTCTAAGGCTAAACAATATAAATGATCTGGTTTCGCTACTGGAAACAAACAATTGTTCACTGATGAGGTGCAAGGCTCAATTACACTTTTATATTCAAGGTGTGTTAGAATTTCTCCAACATGTCATTTAGCTTCATGCTCAATGGGATATTGTGGTTGAACTTGTGGACAGGACCTTATTGGTATGACATTTGAATTGAGACTTCTGTTGTGATGTTTCTCTTCATGATGCCAGACGAGCGTTGTGTGTACTTTTTTGTTTCATGTACTCTTCTGATCTGCGCTCTGATCGTCCTCCTCTTTCCAAGCATTTTTCGGATATTTCCTGAAAGGAACGATAAGGACATGTATCAGTATACTGCTACCTATTAGGCTGTTTAATTGTTTCAGGGTTATGCAAATTATAGCATTTTTCAGAGGACTCCGGCTGTGGAGATCCACCATGTGACTTTGTTTTTCGTTTATCCAAGAGTTTTGTAGAAGACTCACGTGCCTGTTTTGAGTTATCCTTATCAGAAATACCTTTCAGTTGTGATTTATTAGGTTTTGCTCCCAAATTATCTCAACCTATAGATGTATAGTTTTCAGCAATAAATTGTGGTAGTTTGTGCTCCTGATCCACTAACAGAACCTGCACAAGGCATTGGCATACTGCCAAAGCTGCTGCTTCCCCTTTAATGTTGGTTAAAATTATTTAGGCTACTGTGGCATAAATGCCAATAAGTTTCATCCCCAAACCCATGGCAGGGGCAGCCCCGTGTTCACTTTGAATCTGCTTTAGCACTTCGAGCAAAACAGCTATAGATGCTTTGTCATATATGATGGCATATATTGCAGCAAAAACTGTGCCCCAAGTGGCACATTCGACTACCAGGGGAACTAGCTCTAAAGGTAGGCACAACGTGAGAATTCTATGTTTATCTCTTGGTCCTGTATGGGGAAATAGTGATTCAAGCTGATTTGTTTTTTGTGTAATCCAGAACAAATTTCTTCCCGTCTGGTGGGAAATTCGTCCCTATTGCATTAATCATATCTGGACTAATTGCAAGCAATGCTAAATATGGCTGTGCAGCTTGAACATCCCTTGCTGGGTTTGTTGTTATTGTTCGCATAATGAACTGTGTTAACGTCAATGCTAAAATATCAGCACACTCAAAGCCCAACTCTGTAGCCAAATCTATACTATTGCCTTGGGCTGTAGTAGGAACAATCTTGAGCACTGCCACTGTGTTCTCGCTTCAATTGGTGTGACACAAAGAATCTTACCTGATATGGATACTGAATTCATATTGATCCTGTTTGCTCCCTTTAGGTGGCTCGCTGGTTCAAGATTCCAACCGAAATGTCATAGATTCAAACTCAAAATGTTCATCACAATGTTTTATCATTGTGTGGATGACTAATATGTGTCACTTTATCATGTATTAGTACAAGTCTTCATGCAGAGGTTAAATTCCAGGTGGCCTCAAGCCTCCATACACCTTGTCATTCAGAGATCAGCTGAAACATGAAAGGTTCCACATTGCAGGATAATCCCCCTACATGTAACATTATATGACAGTTTAGTTCAACCTTCATCTGAAACTTTGACAGTGGTAGCAAGAGATATATAAAAAGTAGCAACTAGTGCTAACCTAGCTCAAGGACATGGACCTCAACAGAATCGAAACCAGGCTTTCACACAAGTCACTTGGATTTACCCTGGATACCAAGCTCATCATCAGGGAACACGTCCACTAGAAAACCAAGAATGCTTGATACCAGCTCTCGCTGCTAAAGTAATTTAAAACGTTCCACCGAGAAACCTCAACAACACCTCTGGTGACTCTTGGTACCCACATAGCTAAGACTGGAGACAAATAAGGGTAAAAATAAGGCAAGAGAACTTCCTCATCTATGCACCCAGGATCTGGAACAACAACCCCATATCAATCAGGACTGTCCTAACCTGGTCCTAATTTAGAAAAGAAATGAGGACTCAACCCTTCAAAGAACATAAGATCACGATGCAGTAACAGTCTACTTCTACTCTCTAAACTCAGCTACACCTCTAATCGCTTGTTGACTGTATCTTTGCTGATGCCCTTGTGGAGTGCTTTGCTGCCTTTTCGCTAAGTTAGCATTGCACAAAATTCAAATACAATATACATACATATATGAAGTGGGATTAAGTGCGAATGGCAAGGTATTGTCCTGGGTTCAAATTGTACATGCATTACTAAACCCTAACAGAGCACAGCAAGTGCTCCCATTCCAGACATCGAGAACCCTCTGTTTATCAGCACCATCCCCAACCATGAATCTCTCTCCTGTCTTTCAGACACCACGTGCTATATAGTCATCACAAATAGCTCTGCCAATGCACTTTAGTCTTGACCAGCAGCACCCTGAAATGTTCACAATTATTCTATTATTCTATTCCTGAGTCAACCACACAACTCTGCCAATGCATGTCAATATTACCAGTGGCGGCTGGTATTAGAAGGCAGTGGGAGGGCCTGAATTAAATAAAAAAAATACACACTTACCTGTCTGCCGCTGCTGCTCGCCGTCGCCGCCGCCTCCTCTCACTCCTCTTCCCTGCTTCCAGGGCATGGAAGCAGGTTGCACCCGGCTCCCAGCCTCCCGATAGCCAATCATAATGCTGCAATGCAGCATTGTGATTGGTCTGAGCGCCGCGGATCGGCGCTCAGCCAGAGAATGGGAGACTGGGGATGTTCTCCATGCAGGCAGTAATGCAGCCTGCATGGAGAACATGCAAAGTGCGCACTCCCCTACCCTGGTCTGTCAGCAGAGCAGCGCCGCCTCGTCCCTCCGACAAAGCTGCTGCAACAAGGAAAAAATAAAATGGTAATAATTTAGTTATTATCATTTTATTTTTCACTAAGTGACACTGCTTAAAAGCAGTGGGGCGATGTTCCTCCGCCTTAGCAAAGGAGCCGCCACTGAATATTACCACTGACCTACAGCAGCCCCCCAGAGAACAAATTGCCCACTTGGCCAACAAACAAAGGTGGCATGGTAAACAAAGAAGAAAGTTTTACCATTAATTCAGCAATGCCAAAAATGAAAATTAAGTCACTAATAAACATTTTCCCACAGCCATCCTCCCAAGGCATCAAAAAGCATATTACCTCACCAAAATACACTTTGACACTTTGCAGAAAAAAACGTGAAATACAAAAAAAACACATTTTGAATTTAATTTAATGCCATCCCAAAATCATAGCTGTTTTAAAACATCATATACCACAGGAACAGTTGATTTGTATATATAATGCCTAGTACTGGCTGGATGGCCCATGGGTAGACTAGACCACATGGTAAAATAAATAAATAGTGCAAATTTCACAAGCATGGAGAAAAGGTACTTAAGTGTGCAACCTTTTCCCCTTATAAAAGCTAAAAAAGTGAACGCAAAAAATAGGCCCCTACTGCAACTCCCGATCCGCAACCACTATCTCATTTACAAATAGAATAAAAAACGAAAAAGGTACAAATATATACTGGTGCATGCCCTCAATCAAACAACACCCTTATCCAAAAGTTTTTTAACTTACTTGATGTGATGTCACAAAAACAAAGTCCTTAAAAAACAATGGTATATGCAGCAGGAATTGCAAACAGAGAGAGTGATCCTTTCACCTCGAAATTCAAAAGAAAAGAGACCAGGAGATAGACAAAGTACTGGGTGGAACCTTCTGGCCAGGAAGAGAAAGTTGGAGGCTCAGTGGCACTTCCTTCCTGCTAAAAAAAGTTAAGTGAAAAAGTGCACTTCATGCTAAAAAAAAAACTGAATCGTCCATTTGGGTAGAATATTCACTCAAAAAGGTATTTTCGAGTTGATTTAGCTGCTTTTCGAGTACACAATCTACTCAGGAAGCAGCCCTGGCCGCTCGCGAATGCCTGTATTACAAAATGGCACATGAAGGCTTCCTGGTGATTGGAAATCACGCCAGTGGGTGGCAAATCTCGTTCGTGCTCACAAGTGCGCTTGATGGAGCCTCACGTTGTTCCTGTGAACATTGCGCTGCAGGAAAGGGGGAATAATTCTGCCACACGCCGATTGGCAGAATTTGGCTGGAACTCACCATTACAAGAGTAACACTGAGTTACCAAATTCTACCAATTCTGCTAGTGGAATTAAAATTCTGGTTAGATCTAATAATAATGTGATCTGCACCTTCCTCACTGAAGTGGCATTTTACACACACAAAGTTGTCAATTGTTCGTTCTGTGCCCTCTCTCTCAATAGGTGCTTGGGGAGCAGCTGGCTGTGGAGGTCTGCCCCCTGGCATTTTGGGCAGGTGGTACAGTGCTTTGGACAGTCAGTAGGTTTTTTGTGCTGGGTTTAGTAAGCAGGGGCGGAGTCTTGTAGATAATGGCAAGTGAATTTGGGCTAGCAGCCACCATTTTGTGATATGCAGCACGGTGGCTGATAGCAAGTCACGGATAGGAAAGGTTTTGTCCTGCCCTCCCATCCCCCTTTATTGGGAAGAGGGTGGAGTGTTTTGTTTGTGATGGGGGTCTGCTTTCATGGGCCAGGTTTGCAAGGGGAAAGTAATGTTGTAGTTGTCGCTGATGGGCAGGTGCAATTAGGTGATGTGCGGAGAGGTTTCTCAGGTTTGGAAGCGGTTTTGTTAAGTTTTCACCTACAGAAGGCAGGGGAAAAAGGTATCAATTAGAGGAAGTTAAGTTCATTTAGGTTTGACAGTTTTAGATACAGTGACAGGCAGTTTTAGTTGGAGGAGTTGTGGCGGGGATAATTAGGGGTGGGGAAGGACAGCCGGTAGGTAATCACTCAGGTAGAATGAGGAGGTTAGATTTGTAAAGGCGTTGGCCTAGGACTATAATAATGGGATGTGCACCTGCCTCATTTAAGCTGATGTGGGTTTCAGATAATTTTTCTAGACCTCAGGAAACTTAGGGGCATATTATCAAGGGCTGGCGATAACATTATCCCCGCTTTAGCATCCGTTTTCGGGCGAAAAGCGGCGATAATTCTATCGCTTTATTAACAAGGACACGCTAGCGCGTGTTTCCTTGCCTTAGCGCCCGGTTTCCTATCGCCTCACCTCGCATCGCTAATGAGATGCAAGGTAGGCGTGCCCCTTACAACTACATAATAAAATATCGCTGACAGTGCTTCGCTGTATTTACAACGAAGCCCCGTCCAGTTTAGCGCTGATTTTTTCGCGCTAACTGGGCCTTAACGCTGGAATTTAACGTCTGTTAAATTCCAGACTAAGGCATACTTTACATGGGGGGTGGATTGTGTGGCTAAGACCACAGGCCCTATCATCAAGGATATCGCCGTTTTCCATGGAACATCGCTGGAAAACCAGCGTTGTTCCATGGAAAACGGCGATATCCCGCTATCGCTGGAATATTTATCGCTTCGGTGATACGCGTTGTTAATAACGTGCTAACCGGGCGATAAATTCCAGCGATAGACGGCGATAAATAAAAAAGCGCTTAGCGCGCTTTGCGATATTTATCGCCATCTATTGATAATATGCCCCTTAGTTCGAGTCGTATAGAGGGAGATAAAAAATCCAATTATGTTGACCTTTGTAGATGACAGGTCCAAACACCAAATCCTTTGAGTTTATATGTTTGATTCGGGACTAGATTTGAGGAGGGTGGATCTCAGGCGCCTGTGGGGCTGGCACAGAAGAGGGACCATTGTAAGCAACAGCAGAGCATGCGTGTGCAGACGATTGTTAACGAAGCATTGTGTGTTATACTGAGATTTATCTTAGCTCTTTTACAGTAATGATGAAAATGATGATGACACTACATTGCACACTACAAGATGTATCTCTAACCAAAAGCAGCTTATACTTGCCTAATAGCATCTGACATTTTGCATGTGGAACATGTGGGACATTGCTGTAGCAAATGAAGCCAGCTCCACACTTTATAGGATAAAGCCACATGGCAGAACAAGAAGCAGCTGAACTTTTGAAAATATCCCTGTGAGGACATATGCCCGAGAAATCTTCTCTAGGTTAGAGACTTACCTGTTGCGGGTGGTTAATTTATATGAGAGAAATCTTTTAACTAGTTTTTGACTAGGGCAGTAAGGTATACGCTCTGTTTCTCACTCCATAGACGGGCTCTGGATGTCCTACTACAACCAGGTTGCTGTGATTGTCGATCACAGCAAGTAAATGTCCCTTACACACTTTTGTGTAAGGCATATTAAGTACCACATGGTCTAAATAAAAAGTCCTTACTGAGATAATTTGCTTTTATTCAATGCAGGCCTGCTTTTTGCACTTAAGAATGTTGCCAGCACTTTTTACGAGTTCGGGGCCCAAGTATGGTGTGGTGATTTTAATGTAAAAATGATGATTTTCCTTATTAGTACTTGTTTATTCAATTGCCTTTACAAGCTTTTATGGCATTCTGCGCTGCAATGAAGTATTTTGATCTGAAACAAACAAAACTGAACTGATTACAGAGAATGAGGACACTGAGCCAACATTGTCGTAGCCAGCGGTTCTTCATGACCACCAGATGTTGGATGTGACTCTTTCAGCCAGGCCTGACTTCTTAACCAAGAGCTGCTTGTATTCTGATAAGCCTAGTGTTATTTTTCAACACTGTAAGCCCAAAACGCAAAGTGCTATTAGTGAAAAGACATCCTGGACTAAAGTGTCCTTTGGCTGCTCTCTGTTTGTGTTGCTCCCCTTACCTCCTTCCTTCCATAGTCCCTCTCTGCCATCTTTTCCGCACCTCTCCACTTGTATTTCTCCTCTGATTGGTCCAGCGTGCGAGTAGTGCTTGATTGCTTCAGTAAGGTACATAAGTGTAATAGATAAGTAAATAGTTCTTGGTCTACAGGGGAAGAGGTGAGGTGTGTAATGTGTGCCCAGGCTCATATGATGCAGTAAACATGCTAAGACTCGAAGGCCCACCTTTATTTTGGGGAGCAGTAAAACAACAACCAGGGCTGGAATTGGAACCAAAAGTAGCCTTTGTAAAAATGTTTAAACCAACCCCTCTCCCTTCCTGTCTCTTCCTTTCCAATTTCTCTCTCTCTCGCTCTCTCTCTCAGTCTCTCTCACTCCCTGTCCTCCTACCTCTTCCTCTCTCTTGCATAGCACCCTTGTACCCTCCTGCTGCCATAAACCCCAGGGAGCAGGAGACAGATGCAGCAGCTTTTGATTATCAAAATGGACTTCCGGAAGGTGGGGTATGAACGCCTATGGTCGCTATGTTGAGGTGGTTGGCGAGCTTCACGGGAACTGCTCATGCAGGGTAGCTTCTACGCCCCGGCTCCACTGGGTGCCACTTTCATTGAATGCTTCCTCCGCATATGGGGGGAGACGCCTAGTGGCCTCTGCCTGGTGGAGGGGTCTGGAACGATTTCATTCACTCTGGGACAGATCAATGGCATCCACAGAGGGAGGGATACCCTGCACGACTCTAAGCTGTTTACTCTTGCGACCACCCTCGGCTGGGCAGACACATGGAGGACCTATCACCCCACCGAGAATGGTTATACATACTATTAGTCGGTCCACGGGTCCTTCTCCCGACTAGATAACATATTTATCCCCGCCACGTACCTCCACAGGGTGTCATCACCCCATGTTCACCTGTGGGGGCTCTGGGATCACTCTCCCATGTCCGTGGAGCTTCAAACTGACGCCACTCGCCCTAGATTTCGATGGCAGAAGATGTCAAGGCAACTTCAGAACCCGACTTATAGGACTATTTTACCAAGATCAATTACCAAATACTTTACAATTAACTCATCCACAGCCTCCTTGAAGGTGTTCTGTGGGAAGCACTTAAGCCAACTATTAGAGCTTTTGCGCTTGAGATCGTAGGCATTAGCACAGGAGCAGGTCGACCTGGAAACACAGATTGAGAAACTGGAGGGTGACTGTCGTGGGCCAGGAAATAAGGCGGCGAGATTACAGCTTAGTCTGACTCAACAATTATACCAACAGCACCTGTTAAATGAGGTGACGGCGGCGTGGCAGGCCACGCAGCAATGAATATATCAATGGGGGGACAAGTCTAGCCGTATGCTACATAGATTGTGTCAGGCGGCTAGTGCCGTGTCGCCGGTGGTGCAGGACCCTCAGAGGGGTTTGGTGTCCGGGCTGGCAGAGGTTGCCCAGAGCTTTGTAGATTATTAGTGGGCACTATACACAACAAATGACCATATCAGTGCAGAATTTGCTCAGGAATTTCTTAGGGATATCCCTCCACATGCCCTATCTGCTGAGGCGCGTACACAATTGGAAGAAAAGCTAACAGTGGAGCAGCTGGCGTTGGCCATGGCCGAGTTTCACACGGGGCGGGACCCTGGGTCCAGTGGCTTCCCGAGTGAGTTTTGGAAGCTGTTTATGCCACAGCTAGGCATTACCTTGCTTGAGGTTATACAGGAGGCATCATATAACGCTATACTCCCCCGAGACTGGCGACATGCGGAGATCGTAGTATTTCTGAAACCGGGACGACTGCCAGATCTACATTTGTCCTTTCGACCAATCTTCCTTCTCAATTCTGAAGTGAAGCTTCTGGCTAAGACCTTGGCCAATAGACTGCTGAGATATATGCCAGACCTTGTACACTTGGATCAGGCAGGCTTTATGTCCCAGAGATCTACACGCCACAACATTAGGTACATCTATAAACCCCTGTCTATGGTAGACCGCCTGGAACAACGGGCGGCTGTGCTTTTAGCCGATATGGACAAAGCGTTTGATTCTGTCAGCTGGCAATACCTATTTGCTCTGCTCCGGAGCATCAACTTTGGCCTGCGCTTTCTAAACTATGTCAAACTCTTGTACACTGGCCTAACAGCCTCGATCTAGGTCGCGAGGGAGATGTCGCTTCCTTCAAGGTGGGTACGGGCACCAGACAGGGATGTCCACTGTCACCGTTGCTGTTCGCCCTGGCAATAGAACCTTTGGCAGTGTGGGTGCGTTCAGACCCTTTGTTGAGGGGGTTTGAGTGGTCACAGGAAATGTCGGATAGGGTTACCCTATATGCTAACGATGCGTTATTACTCCTTACCAATCCCTAATCTTCTGGTCCATGACTGCTGCAGATTTTGTTCATTTTTGGTGAGACGTCGGGATTACACACAAATCTGTGGTGTATTTCATGAGGGAAACAGTGAGGGACAGGACACGGGCATCTGGTTTGACCATAGCAACCTCCGGTTTTAAGTATTTGGGGATATACATCACCCCAAAACCCGATACATCTTGGGCCCACAATATTGCTCTGATCTTACCCCGAGTGAAGGACGAGCTCAAAGTATGGTCCCCACTGCCTTGCTCCCTACTGGGCCACTCTATGATATTTAAAATGGTCTCTATGCCGCGGATATTATACCGACTACAGAATTATCCCTTCACCATTACCCCAACATGGTTTAAGCAGGTCAACGCAGCCCTTACACAGTTTCTTTGGGGCGGAGGGGCGGTACGCATAGCCCTCCGGACTTGCTTCCAGTCCACTTTCAACTGGGGCATTGCAGGCCCAAATGTTTTCTCTTATTACTCTGCGTCCCATCTCCTTAATGATCAGTGGTATGCCCACGGACGGACCGGCGTATGCGACAGAACGTTGGGCAATGGGTTATGTGTTGCACTTAAATCTCCTCTATGGTGGGAAAATAGAGAGTCATATCCCACCTGCAACCCAAACAGTACTGCAGTTGTGCAAACGGACGCTTACACAAATGGGTGGTGGGCCTGACTAACTCAGATGTCACCACTGTGGGGTGGGAACTTTCTATGTCAGGTAACATCCATGTCGGGGTTTCAGCAGTGGGACACGATAGGCATCTCGACCTTAGGAGATGCCATGCATGGCTTAGCTCTTAAATCCTTTCAGGAATTACAGACAGATTTTCAACTGCATAGGCATCAATTCTACAAATATCTCCTGTTACGCCATGCTCTTACCCCCTGTCTGCGGGACCTTCATGACCTACCAGAATTCAATCCACTTGAGGGCAGATTACTGACTGAGGATTTGGGTACCCATAAACTCAGACAGATTTACCAGACACTGGTGACACATACTACATCCACACTCCCAACACTACGTCAGACCTGGCAGAGGGACATACCCTCACTTGATAACGATGACTGGACAGAAGCCTTGATTGCACCACGTGAAGCGGCACTATCATAGAGACTTCGCCTTTTCCAACTAAAATTCCTCCATAGAGCTTACTTCACTAGGTACCGCCTTTGGCGCATGGGCACTATAGCCTCACCGGTGTGCCTTAGATGTGGGACGAATGAAGGCACCTTCTTACATATGGTATGGGAGTGCACGATGCTCTGGAGTTTTTGGCAAGGGGTGGTGACATGCCAGGAACGTGTCCTGTCCTGGGAGATCCCATTTTACCCAAAACAGATCTTACTTCACAGCACTGAAGGAGTTGGTGGCCAAAGGTATAAAAGACATTTACTTTTCCTAGGCTTAACCTTAGCTAAACATGACATTGCAAGGCAGTGGAAAGATGTGTTACCGCCCACAGTAGGCACCTGGATGCAAGGAATGGATCATTGTATGGGCATGGAAATAGAGGTGTACCGTGCCGGGGGGTGCCCGCAGAAACACGCAAAGATATGGCAGCGATGGGCGCACCACAGAGGTATAGTTTTGGCACCGGTCCCTCCCTTCTTGACACAGAAATACGGCAATATGGTGGTGGTCTATAAGGCTCCCGGCCCCCTACTACAACTCCGTATCCTTCATAAAGAGACCTTTAAAATGTTGCTCATGAGAAGGATGGTGGAGCTGATTTTTGTAATTTCCGATGGTGTCATTGAGGGTGGGTTGTGGGTTGTTATTGCACTGCAAGTTTTGAATGGCCTTGTTGGTCATAATGTAATGTCAAAACAAAGATCAATAAAATATGTTGTTTGAAAAAAATGGAATTCAAAGGCTCCAAGCCCACAGGGAAATGCCCTATAAGATAAATGGCCAGTCCGGCTTGGGCTACAGACCTACCATGTTTAGCAGATGCTTGAATGTTCCTTTTGAAGATTCCAGTCATGATATGTGTCCTTGTCATTACATGTACCACTCATGACTTGTACCCATGTATGAGTGCTGCACTGTAAAGGCTCAAAAGCAAAGATACACTCAACAAAACAATGCAGGGGCAGTTTGGTTCTGTGAGCAGAAGTGGACTGTTACTGCATTGTAATGGTGTGTTCTTTAAAGTAATACGTCCTCTGCTGTTTCCGCTATTGGAAACTGGTTGGGGATGTTCTGATGGAAACAGGGATGTTGTGGGAACTTTTTGAGGAGTAGCAGAGTAGACAGGGTTTATTAGGCTCAGACAGTGTAAATCAGAGACTTTTAATACTGGTGACTTGGGGCTTAACTTTACTTTTGAATCGAAAACTGAGCACAAAGTGCACCGCTTTACCACTTAATCCTCCGCATAGTGAGGGAAAGCAGTCCAATGCTTACTATTGGATGTGATGTTGGGTTAGAGACTCAGCACTCAACAGACATCAGATAATTAATGAATGACTGTCCAACTAGTACTTTAGTTTATAAAAAGAAAGCACTTTATTGCTACTTTACACATAATGCAATTACTGCACATAATCAACAGAGACCTTTATCAGTGGTACAAATGTGAAAAAGTGGAGCATGCTGTTCATTGTTGTATACATGGCATGGCCAAGAAAGCAAGAGAGACTGTGGCTTTGCCCCGGCCCAACTGCCCGGTGCACAAGCAGCATCTCTGGCACTGACATGATGTGAGTGGAGGTACTGTCAGCACCAGACAAGGAGACTGTGGTGAATTAGCTCTCAGATTGTCAGTTCTTGTGGCTGGGATCTTCCTGAGCCCAAACACAAAAAAACACTGTTAGAAATTACTGTCTTTTGCGTGATACTCCCCCAAATTTTTATCTTGACTCTTTTTGTTGTTCACAGAACTCAGGGCACGTAACCCCCCTAACCAGTAATAAAGTGCCTGTGCTCCCCTTTTAAACATGATGACATTGGTATACACCTGATTAGCACATTTAGCTTACCTATAAGCCCCAAGGGCCTCATTTATGAGTTTTTGACGTAGGGCAGCGCCACAAGGAATCTTGCTGCTCTGTCCTGCATCAAAACAAAAGGGCAGGAGTGCGCTGAATCTATGTGATATGGCACATTCCTGTCTTTTTCCCCAGTATTGGCGCACAATGGGCTGTCATGCACCAACAAGGCACCCTTGCACCATGGTGCAAGGGTGCCTGCATTGCAGGGCTGATTGATTTTATGCAGTAAGGGACACCATCCTGCAGAAATCAAGCACAAGAAGTGATTTCCTTTTTCTATGTATGCTGCAAAATGCAGCACACACAGAAAAAAGAAAGCATGAGGAGAAAGAAAAATATTTCTCCTCATTGCGCCTCCCTAACGCCACGTGGCATTAGGTTCTGACGTATTCCCAGGTTTACGATTTCTAGTAAATGTGGGAATGTGTCAGGTTCCACGGGAGTTGCATGGGAACACCCACAGCAACACCCATGAACGCCCCTTTCACACAGTTTTCTGCGTGAAAGGGGCATATTTATAAGGCCATGAAAAGCCACGTAAAGTGCACACACATCTTTTAAAGAAACAAGTAAGATATACCAATGCTGCATGTAATGCTCATCATTGAGCTTTACCCTTTCTAACTTGTAAATCACCCCACTTGCTAGACTCATTAAGGCCGCCGGATTACCTGTAATCTCTTACACTGATGATGCACAAATTGTGGTATCATTAGCCAGCAATCTGGAGGATAAAGCTAGCAAATTTAACAACTGTATGAGGCAAGTCAATAACTGGATGAGAACCAATTGTCTAAAGTGGAACTCCAGTAAAACGGAGGTTCTTCTTTTGGGCAATGACACCACCTTCTGGACAGCCAGCTGGTGGCCTCAAGAGTTAGGCCTGCTCCCCACTCCAGTGACGAAGGCTAGGAATCTTGGGGTCCTTGTTGACAAGAAATTGTCATATGGTGACCAGGTCAATGCAATGTCCTCCTCAGTCTTCCTCATTCTGAAGATCATTAGAAAAATCTGTCCTTTTATTCCGACCGATCTTTGGAAAATGGTTGTGGCCTCCCTGGCCCTATCCAGATTGGACCATTGCAACGCCTTGTTCGTGAACATACAGCAAAGACACCTCCACAAACTACAGACCCTGCAGAATGCTGCAGCGCAGCTTCTATTGGGGATCCCCAGGTTCCAATCAGCCTCCTAGGCACTGGTTAAGTTACATTGGCTGCCCGTAAAAAGGATAGAATTCAAGGCTCTCTGCATTGCCTTTAAGGCTTTACACGACGATGGCCCTGATTTTATTAGGAATAAATGTTTCTAGTATGTTCCCTCCAGGAGACTTCGCTCCTCCTCAGCCAGATATATCACTGTCCCTAAGTTTAAGAAAGCTTCATGGGGTGGTAGAGGTTCCATGGTCAGCACTGCTAAGCTATGGAACTCCCTCCCCCTCGAGTTGGAGCTAAGCCCCAATCTGCACTCTTTTAGAAAGTCACTAAAAACCTGTCTCTTTGCCAAATAAGTAAAGCCTTCTGGCCTTCAGTTTGTTAGCCGCGCCAAGACAACTCCGGGCATTCGTTTGTGCTTTAAAAGCTTTCAGTCCATTTCATAAGCTTTTGACCTGGCTGTAGGGGGCTGGCAGAAGAATTTAGAAAATGCAAGGGGCCAGTAGGCCACTCTCCCTAACAGGTGACAGGTACAAAAAGGCATGTTCCATTTTTATAATCATTTCACTGCCACCAGTGTCAGTTCTCTTCGGCCGGGAATGTTAATGTTAGTGACACTGGTCACAGAGGGTGCACATGGAGTGCCCCTCTAGACTACAGATTCCCACTCTTGATCTCAGCTCTTCTAATACAAGTGCCTCCAGCATACAGGAATGATTGCTGTGTGCACTGAGGCAAAGGTGAAAAACTACAGCTTGCTCTTGGGGATTTTGAGGCAGGGGTGCACACATTTCAGAGCCAGGGGAACTTTCTCCATCCCAACAGATATTGTTCCAGATATTAGGGGTGCAGATGGAGAAGGCCTTTTACCATATGTTTTTTATTCTTTTGGCAGTTCTTTGCCTCTAGTCTGATGGTTTCCTGGCTGCAGGTGTGAAGAGAGTCATCCCAGATTGTAAGCCTGTCAGTCCGATAGGCAGGGGTGCTGGCCATGATGGCTTCATAAATAATGAAGCTGGTGTGGAAGATTGTGCAGAGTGCAAAGACAACGGTTGAGCTTGCTCAGGATTGGTGAGTGGATGTCGTTAGATTTCTACGGGCAATGGATGAGGCGTGCTGCAGAGTGTAGAATGCCTTTAAAGGGGGAGCCAGTATGGAGTCTGGGAAGCTGCAGGGCATGAAATGAGAACAAGTTGACAGGTATGCAGTCAGCCCTGCCTGCTAATTTTCTAAATGTTTCCTACAGACTGTCCTCTTGTTTACCCAATATTCAGCCGCACCCTAAGCTTGTAGACTAGCACATAGTAGGAGAAGTAAAAGTACAGATCTCAGAATCTACAGAGCGTTGACTAAGGCGCCAGTACTGACTGAAGTGACCCTATGGTGACAGGCAATGGTCGGACAATAGATAACACTACACAGCCCTACTGAGAGCAGCATGGGTGGTATACACATTCCCAGTACAAAACATAATATTTACATGGCATGACATTAGCATAGGACACCCAGCTGGCTTATGCAAAGATTTTAATCAATTGACATGAAATGCACTTTAGAAAAACATCAATGGCTTTATTTATTATTTTCAGGCATGATGTAAACAATATGGAAACCAAGCCACAGATGGAGGAGGGAAATGAGAATGAATCAATCAAGTCATGGGAGATCTTTGCACGCGACCATTTATGAGTAGAGCAGCAGCGTAGTCAGTGTGTCATGGGTTTTCATGCAATGAAGGAACGTGGCCCCTGGCTGCTGTTTGAATTATAAAATACAGCAATCATCACAGTTAAGTGGGCCCCTCTGGCCTCTGGGCCCAGGTGTCATTGCACCTGCTGCACCGATGGAAGCTATGTCCATGAAGTAGAGCTCAAGTATTCTGCTGTCCTGAAGTTGTCTTATGAGAGTGAGAGAACTGCTCTGAAACTGACATCCACCTGATTCGTTATTGTATACTGTGTTTTTATACCTTACTCTTTGACCTTTATACATGTTGACTCGCTTGTGACTATCATTCTCCCTATTAGTTATTGTACACAATGGTTCGAGACCTTACTCTTGGATCCCGACGTATAAACAGCGTATCTTTAATGACTAGGATCCTGACTGTAATGTAACCCTCTTCAGATCTCTCTATGTTCAGTGCTCTGATACCTTGTGGGCCATGTGGGAGGGAGGAAGGAAGGAAGGAGGGAAGGAAGGAGGGAGGGAGGAAGGAAGGAAGGAAGGAGCGAAGGAAGGAAGGAGGGAGGGAGGGAGGAAGGAAGGGTTGGTTTGTGAAGCTATAGCTTGAGTGCTATTTTAATGGAAAAATGCGAATAAAATGTATTTGAATGAACAACATGACTAGGACCAGAGGGGATAAATAGATGCCCTTTTTATTTTGACTGCGCCTCTCCATGCAGGGGTAGAAGTGTACACGGGCCCAGCAATTTGATGTATTCACTTCCACGTAACCTACGACCAGCTGGAGAGCAACAGTACACCTTTGGTTACAAGTGTAAATGTATGTAAAATATACAATTTGTATCACTGTTTAGTTGTACGATAGCCTTTACACAAGAACATCTCAGCCCAGAGGTAGATGTATTTGATTGGGATTACAGTGGTAAATGAGACTCATCTAATACAGAAGTACGTTCAAGGCCAACACATTCAACATTCTGTGTCATAAGACCCCTGCAGATGCTCAGAGCAGGTGATATCCGGGGAAGGCACTGCAAGTAACATTGTATCATTGGAGAAATATTATTGCTTCATCCGTGTATGTTAAAAAAGCTACATTGTGACTCTGCAGAGATGGCTATAACTTCAGCTTCTTTTACGAAGTGAGCCACTATCCTCAGTTAAGATTTAAAGGTGCAGTACATGACTGGGCTGATGGTCTGCAGCATCTCACTCGTGATATCAGTGTTGCGGTAGCGGTGGCATGGTAGCGGGGCTTGGTCTTTAGCACTGACGCACATACAAACTTGGCAAAAATCCACAAGCAATACCTGAGGTCCTGCTACCGTCTGAGTTCTCTCAAGTGAGACATCCATCCTTTGTTCCCTCACACTTCCAGATACTTCTCTGTGTCCACTTTATTCCTTTAGAACCAGGACCAGTCCATTGCAGCTCCCCGAGGGTCCACCCACCAAACTTTAGCTCTCCCCCTCCAACACCAGCTGAAATTAGGTAACTGATCTGGAGGCTGTGACGTCATCTATCGGTCTGTGAAATGTTACATCAAGATGGCTTTTTTTGTTGGGTTGTGGTATCAGACCTTCACTGTTTCCTCTCTCAGCCCTCATGGTCTTTAAAGTATGACTTGTGTACATACCCTAAACTTCAACATACCCTCACATCCTGTACATAAGATCCAATATGCTGGAGGACTACCGAACATCTTCAGAAGTAACCTCATCAGGCTGTGATCAAAACATGCCCCAGGGAAAAAATATGCCAAGCCTTCTGTTGCCACAGGGATAAAATATGCCAAGACTTCTGTTGCCACAGGGATAAAATATGCCAAGCCTACTGTTGCCACAGGGAAAAAATATTCCAAGCCTTCTGTTGCCACAGGGATAAAATATTCCAAGCCTTCTGTTGCCACAGGGATAAAATATTCCAAGCCTTCTGTTGCCATGCTCCTAGCATCTGCTAGACCCTGTCAACCCTTACCCTGCAAACTACCCCACTTCTGCTCTTCAGGAAGGAGCTGAAGACGCCTAATCCTGGATGATGGACCCCGGCTAGCAATCCCCCTTGACTTGCTGCATTCTCTCCGTCTTCCATCTACTTTGTACTGCCCACTAACACGCCACAAACTCTGCTCTCTGTGCCATTGTAGGTATAGGACTGTGCTCAACAGATACACACATCTATACCGGTGATTTGCGGGGATGCCCAGAAGCTTTTCTGAGGTACTCATTGTAATTCTCCACTTTTTTCCACTTCCTTGTGATTGCCTTCCTTATTACAGGGACCATGATTGCTCGTTCCCCAGTGGCATGTGTTGTTTTCGGGCTGACTACCGTAAAATACAAAAATCTGTGGCAAGAAACTCGAAAATATTAAACAATAAAAACAAAAAAGTCAGGAATGTTAGAAGTAAGTATTAGGGGTTGGGGTAAGGGTACCTTTTACTTAGTATTTAATGATGAGTTAGGAAATTATGGAAGGAAGGGAAAATCGTTTGGGTGTCTCCATATTAAAAAAAAAAACTGTCAGAAAAAGTGCTCTATTTACCTTCTAATTTGCTCTCAAAATAATCTGGAGATTTTGGAAAAAAATAATGAAAAGAATATGGGGTCTGATGTTAACCTCTCTGAGATTAGTCATTCGACATTAATCTTAGAGTTACTAATGGTACTGAAATAAAACATTGAACCATGTTCAGTGCCTAATTTGTAAAGAAATAGTTGCCAGGGCCCTCGACAGGAGGCCACTCCAGCTTGCACCACTCATCGCCCCTGCATGCTGCCAATGATAGTAACAACACAACTACTAGCCATCACACTCCTACAAGTGTGACAATCCAGACTATTTCAGGCCCCAGAAGCTATAAGAAGGGCTTAGGCGGCAGGTAATAGTCATTTTGAATGTATTATTGAATTAATAATTAACTGTTGTGATTATCTCTAAATTAGCCTATTTTTAGGAATGGTCTGACAGTGCACCTGTCTGCCAGAGCTTTTCTCACTAGTCCTCAAAAAAATAAACGGTGGGCTACAGAAGAGCAAACATCTGTCGCATCATGCCACCGGCTGTCTGGTGTATCATTCGGGTGACTACAAAAAAACAAAATTAGGGAGAGAAGAGGTAGTGCCCCGAGGGACACTAACGGTGGATACGTCCTCCTCAAGTCAGTAGTTAGCAAAACATCAAGATCCACCATATGGGTAATGATCTGAATGATGAAGTAAAGGGCCTATAGTGGATGGGGAAAAAAGTTGTGTTCCTATTCCATGATAGGACATACACAAAAGTTGTTTAAATACCCCTCACACATCAAAAGGACCCTTGATGTCATGCTTCATCATTGGGGTCTTCCCATCCCACTGTGGGATGGGGCGTGCTGCGACCAGCGACTACGCGGGAGCACTAATCTAAAATACTATGTGTGGTGCAGGGTGGTGAGAAGAAGGGTCAAAAGTGAAGTTTAAAAGGAACTGGCCTCATGGACATAAAACAATTTAATAGGTCATTGAGGCTGAACCTGTTAAAAATAGTGATTTGGAATGGTCATGCATTTAATGAGCTGACCTTCCTAAAAGTCGACATGTTTCGAAGCTCAAGGCTTCTTCATCAGGACTAAGAAGATCCCTTCAGCGCTCACTTGTTTAAAAAGTGAAAATAGTCATATACAAAAGTGAAAGAAATTCTTGCAAATATTCATGCAGTATAAAGTACCTGTTTGTACTCCTATATGTAAATCTGTTAGTATTACTATATGTTAATCTGCAAAAAGGGAACATTTTTGAAGTATTAATTGCGCCACACACGGCGTTGTCTCACGAAGACCTGAAAAGACAACACATGTGTCAAAGTGACTGTTTTATAAAAAACATAGGGGCATATTAGCAAGAACATCGTTAAAATTATCGCCGTTTTAGCGGCAGGAAACTGGCGCTAAAACGGCGATAATGGGCTTGGTAATATGCGCTATAGAATTCCAATAGAAGCCCAGGTTAGATGTGCAGGACATCTAACCTGGACTTCTATTGGAATTCCATAACACATATTAGCAAGCCCATTATCGCCGTTTTAGCGTCAGTTTCCTGCCGCTAAAACGGCGATAATTTTAACGAGGTTCTTGCTAATATGCCCCATAGTGCTATAGTGGTGCAGGGACCTGTGAAAAAAATTGGGAAAAAGGGAAAACATACAGTGACACACTACATATAACATAAAACACACACTCTATTTGGTGACTATTGTAATAAAAGAGGCGGTGTGTATAACGGTGTATATACACAATACATACAATGTATGAATGGGTGTATTGCCCCATGAGCCTCAGGTACAGATGAGCAGGAAGTAGTCACTCATTACTGTGAGGGAATTTTTTTGTTGAAATGAAGAGAGAAACGGTCAGGTAGTGCTCGTCCTCTTTACCGAGTAAACAATGAAAAAACGAAGAAAAACTCGGACCATGACGGCTATGCCGTGCTTACATGCTGCTAGACAAAATTTTGCCCCATACTGCTCACCCGCGGCTCCGCTGTATGACTAGGGAGTGCGGGAGCGGCTATTTATACTGAAGTAACGAGAGCAAACAAGATTCACCTGCGAAACTGGCGCGAGACAAACAAACAAACCGGAAGAGAGCTTACAAGTTTGATTATCAATGAGCACTAGAGCGCTGACTCCAGTGCACTGCGGAAGTGAGTATTCCGTACGTGTTCAAAAACCAAAGTGTATGTCATTAAACCAGAGTTCTGTAAATCAGCAGCATAGTTGCCCAACATTACGTTTAGTTTTCTGAATGAAAAATGAAGGTGAGGGTAATAATGAATTTCGGTAACCAAGTATTGCATAGAAGATGTAATTCTGGAGCTTGACCTTAATCTGTAGTCCATTATCCAGCAGTTGGGGATACCGAAAATTGCAAAATCAAAATCAGGATTCTATAAAACAGTGTGGTTGATGCCCAACACTGCGTATGGTTATCTAAGAGAAAACGCGAGACATGGAGATTGGTGATACTCAAATGGTCATTACAATCGAGTGAGGGAAGTGAAAGCACTGAAAGTGTATCAATGCGTTTTAAGAAGCAAAAAATAATAAATATTAATAACGCTCATTGAACAGCACATGTCACAAAAGGTATCTGATAATATAAAGGGCCAGAAAGATGATACTAATGGAAGGAACGCTAGCGAAATCAGGCAAAATCAGGTTTAAAGGAGATTGCTGATGTATCATCTGGACCTCTATACACAGGGACCAAAACACTGAGATACAGTTTGTGCCCTGTATATAGTAATGAAGGGAAGTAGGCAGGTGTAGTGACTACTTTTAACCTATTAACTGGGCCCACGGAATTTCGTCATTCAAACCCTTTTCATGTGTCCCCAAACGGAACACCCAACGTTGTTCCTTTTCCAGAAGATACTTTTCGTTGAAGATTTGTTCGATCACTGTCCATTTTATGTCGTCAACGTTGTGGTTGGTTGACAGATAGTGGGTTGCCATTTTAGTGGTACTCTTCTTACACCTCACATTGCTTCTATGTTCACCAATCCGTATTTTAACTGGTCTGGACGTCATCCCGATATACTCCAAATTGCACGGGCAAGTGATCATGTAAATTACATTCTTACTATTACAATTAGTAAATCGTCTTTGTTCCCACACAGACCCGTTAGAGAATGTAATTTTCTTACTCTTTGTGGTAAGGGCACAGGTGCTGCAATTTCCACAGGGATGATGACCCTGGATAGGTTGGGAAATGAAAGGGGCCAGGTTTGTTTCCCGTGTGGTACGTGGCCTTGTATGCACAAGAATATCTCTCAGATTTCTGCCTCTTTTGTGCGAAAACATGGGTTTGGGAAAGGAAAGTTTTCCACAGTTCAGTATTTTCCAATGTTTATTGATTATAGTAGTTTCCTTTCAAGATCAGTAGCTTGGTTTTTGACATCCGTTATTTCCGTACAGTTCCTTCTTAAGCGTAGGCGATACTCACTCTGTTGAAACCTTTATGTTATGGCTAAACCAACAAAATCAGTTCTTGAAATTCACACATACAGCATCCAATACTGACTTAGTGTTCCTCGATCTTAACATCTACCCAGAGAATGGCAAGCTCAAAACAACTACCCACTTCAAACCTACTGCAAAGAACTGTCTTCTCCTTTATAGTAGTTTCCACCCACGACATTTGCGAGACAATCTCCCTTTTGGACAGTTCCTACGCTTAAGAAGGAACTGTACGGAAATAACGGATTTCAAAAACCAAGCTACTGATCTTGAAAGGAAACTACTGACATGTGAATATCCATCAAGAATTATCAAACAGGGTTGGAAAAGAGCCAGGTACAACAATCCCCCAAAGGAAAGAGAGACCAGACCAATCTGTGTCACAACATACAATACCCATTCGAATGAAGTATCCAAGATAATCAATAAACATTGGAAAATACTGAACTGTGGAAAACTTTCCTTTCCCAAACCCATGTTTTCGCACAAAAGAGGCAGAAATCTGAGAGATATTCTTGTGCATACAAGGCCACATACCACACGGGAAACAAACCTGGCCCCTTTCATTTCCCAACCTATCCAGGGTCATCATCCCTGTGGAAATTGCAGCACCTGTGCCCTTACCACAAAGAGTAAGAAAATTACATTCTCTAACGGGTCTGTGTGGGAACAAAGACGATTTACTAATTGTAATAGTAAGAATGTAATTTACATGATCACTTGCACGTGCAATTTGGAGTATATCGGGATGACGTCCAGACCAGTTAAAATACGGATTGGTTAACATAGAAGCAATGTGAGGTGTAAGAAGAGTACCACTAAAATGGCAACCCACTATCTGTCAACCAACCACAACGTTGACGACATAAAATGGACAGTGATCGAACAAATCTTCAACGAAAAGTATCTTCTGGAAAAGGAACAACGTTGGGTGTTCCGTTTGGGGACACATGAAAAGGGTTTGAATGACGAAATTCCGTGGGCCCAGTTAATAGGTTAAAAGTAGTCACTACACCTGCCTACTTCCCTTCATTACTATATACAGGGCACAAACTGTATCTCAGTGTTTTGGTCCCTGTGTATAGAGGTCCAGATGATACATCAGCAATCTCCTTTAAACCTGATTTTGCCTGATTTCGCTAGCGTTCCTTCCATTAGTATCATCTTTCTGGCCCTTTATATTATCAGATACCTTTTGTGACATGTGCTGTTCAATGAGCGTTATTAATATTTATTATTTTTGCTTCTTAAACGCATTGATACACTTTCAGTGCTTTCACTTCCCTCACTCGATTATAATGACCATTTGAGTATCACCAATCTCCATGTCTCGCGTTTTCTCTTAGATAACCATACGCAGTGTTGGGCATCAACCACACTGTTTTATAGAATCCTGATTTTGATTTTGCAATTTTCGGTATCCCCAACTGCTGGATAATGGACTACAGATTAAGGTCAAGCTCCAGAATTACATCTTCTATGCAATACTTGGTTACCGAAATTCATTATTACCCTCACCTTCATTTTTCATTCAGAAAACTAAACGTAATGTTGGGCAACTATGCCGCTGATTTACAGAACTCTGGTTTAATGACATACACTTTGGTTTTTGAATACGTACGGAATACTCACTTCCGCAGTGCACTGGAGTCAGCGCTCTAGTGCTCATTGATAATCAAACTTGTAAGCTCTCTTCCGGTTTGTTTGTTTGTCTCGCGCCAGTTTCGCAGGTGAATCTTGTTTGCTCTCGTTACTTCAGTATAAATAGCCGCTCCCCGCACTCCCTAGTCATACAGCGGAGCCGCGGGTGAGCAGTATGGGGCAAAATTTTGTCTAGCAGCATGTAAGTACGGCATAGCCGTCATGGTCCGAGTTTTCTTTTCTTTGTTTTTTCCATTGTTTACTCGGTAAAGAGGACGAGCACTACCTGACCGTTTCTCTCTTCATTTCAACAAAAAAAAATTCCCTCACAGTAACGAGTGACTACTTCCTGCTCATCTGTACCTGAGGCTCATGGGGCAATACACCCATTCATACATTGTATGTATTGTGTATATACACCGTTATACACACCGCCTCTTTTATTACAATAGTCACCAAATAGAGTGTGTGTTTAATGTTATATGTAGTGTGTCACTGTATGTTTTCCCTTTTTCCCAATTTCTTTCACAGGTCCCTGCACCACTATAGCACTATGTTTTTATAAAACAGTCACTTTGACACATGTGTTGTCTTTTCAGGTCTTCGTGAGACAACGCCGTGTGTGGCGCAATTAATACTTCAAAAATGTTCCCTTTTTGCAGATTAACATATAGTAATACTAACAGATTTACATATAGGAGTACAAACAGGTACTTTATACTGCATGAATATTTGCAAGAATTTCTTTCACTTTTGTATATGACTATTTTCACTTTTTAAACAAACAACAAGTGAGCGCTGAAGGGATCTTCTTAGTCCTGATGAAGAAGCCTTGAGCTTCGAAACATGTCGACTTTTTAGGAAGGTCAGCTCATTAAATGCATGACCATTCCAAATCACTATTTTTAACAGGTTCAGCCTCAATGACCTATTAAATTGTTTTATGTCCATGAGGCCAGTTCCTTTTTAAACTTCACTTTTTGACCCTTCTTCTCACCACCCCTGCACCACACATAGTATTTTAGATTAGTGCTCCCGCGTAGTCGCTGGTCGCAGCACGCCCCATCCCACAGTGGGATGGGAAGACCCCAATGATGAAGCATGACATCAAGGGTCCTTTTGATGTGTGAGGGGTATTTAAACAACTTTTGTGTATGTCCTATCATGGAATAGGAACACAACTTTTTTCCCCATCCACTATAGGCCCTTTACTTCATCATTCAGATCATTACCCATATGGTGTATCATTCGAGTGACCAGATTTTGAAAACCAAAAACCAGGCATTTTGCAAAAAATAGAAAGACTACAGTTTTATAGGAACTGACAGGCACAGAATGACCTAAATATCAAAGCTCATAAACATAGAAATACAGAAAATGAGCCACTAAGTGAATAAATTAAATACAACTTTTAAACCCAGAATCATGCTTGTTAATTAATTTGCTTTCTGATAAGAGCTATTACTTAGACCTGCCTTGGAACACATTAAAACATACCTCCCTGTGTTTCAGTCATCACTCTCTAAAAACTAGAATATTTGCTAAATTTGCTGTAATCTGTCAGAACAGTTCATGAAAAACCAGGACTGTCCCAGCAAATGGGATACTCTGACACCAAATGTATCATTCCACCAAATAGAAAGTTTTTTCTGTTGCAACACATGAAAAACTATTTTACATCTATTTTCTCTTTTACATTTTTATTATGCTCCTGGCTGCTTCTCTCCACTGCTTTGCATCACTTTCGCGGCTGGGCACTTAGAAGCCTATTTACGAGGAGGATTGTGTCGAGTTTGCACCACGCAACGTTGTACATATACAACGCAAACCTTAAGTAAGATTTAAGGAGCCATGCAAAGCCACTTTGATTCGGCTCAAGTGCTTCATAGATCTGGAGTAACGCAGCGCAGATTGCTGCGTTGCATTACTCTGCCTTGGGAAGGCGTTCCATGGGTGTTGCATGGGTGTCTCCACGCAACTCTCATGGTTTTTGATGCATTCCCAGACTTACCAGTACTGGTAAATCTGGGAATGTGCCAAAAAGTTACGCCTTCCAAGGGGAGACAAATGCAAAAACAACAATTGATGGACAGAATGCAGAACAATATCGTACATTCACCCCAGTACAGAGATCTGGGCCTAAATCCATCGTTGTTTTGCTCACCACGCCATTCCAGTTTGGACCCAGCCATATGCAAATCAGTCTTGACCCTGTGCCTCATGGGAACAGTCCAGCCCGAACTGCCAGGCCAGGTCCTCCCTGGACTGGAAACAAGCATCCTAGGACCTGTTTCGGGGTTTCACCCCTCTTCAGCCAGGATAGCTTGAGTCCAGTGGCATGGAGAGCACGGGACCCATGTCTGGGCATACCCGTCCCACTCGGGGTGACAAATGCAAAAACAACAATTGATGGACAGAATGCAGAACAATGAAGTACATTCACCCCAGTACAGAGATCTGGGCCTAAATCCATCGTTGTTTTGCTCACCATGCCATTCCAGTTTGGACCCAGCCATATGCAAATCAGTCTTGACCCTGCGCCCAATGGGAACAGTCCAGCCCAAGGGGAGGCATAACGAGGAGTAATATCTTTATTTCTCCTAGTTTCTACCTCTTTCCAGATGTGCTGCATTCTGCAGCACACATATAGACAAGCATTTGCAATGCAATAGGTCTCGCATTTACACGAGTTTAAGCTATTGGCATTGTAAATGACAATGCCTTTTATTTATGTTTTAAAAACGAAAACAAAAATAAAAGGCATTGTTATTTGCAATGTCAATAGCTTAAACTTGCATAAATGCGAGACCTATTGCATTGCAAGTCAAGGCAATTCAGAACTGATCGCAGGCAGAATAAATCGGAAAATATGTGAGCGTTTAGTAGCCAGGTTCCGCTGCTGCGAATCCTTGCTCAATACAGTCAAAAAATGAACCTGGCACATGAGTGGCGGGCAGGTTAGACGTTCGGGTCAGTAACAGGCTTACATGCCCTCATGATAACCCCCATCACATACCTCTATTCCCCATCTCTTAAACAAAGATATACATACACTTTATAAAGATATCTTGTTACATTCAGACTCGCAGTAGCGACTCCGACAGATAGAGGAGTCTAACGGCTGCAAAGTCGCGAAATCAAAACATAAGCGAGGAAAGAAACGACAAGACCTCTTGAAATGACGACACATGGTTTGTGATCCTTTGAAACATTAATTGAACAGGAGGTCGCTGCTTGTGCTCTAGGGCTAGGTACGCGATATAACAAAAAAACACCCATGTATGACTGAAGGACAAACCGTGTGCACGCGAACGTGTTTTGGGGGACTGGGGAGTATGCGAAGTGTGGCAACATCATATGCAGTGCTTGGAATAGAAAAATAGAAGTGCAGGTACTCTGTAGCAGAGTACCTGCTAGTTTCTGAGAAGTGCCGGTACTCCCCAATGAAAAGTATTATGAAAAGTATTACACCTCTCTTGTGAAGTGCCAGTACTCTCCCTCCCAAAATAAAAAAGTGCCTGTACTCAGTACCGGCCCTTTTAAAGCACTGATCATATCTATCATGAACAAGCTCCAGTCACACCCCATTAATCGAAGGCCCGTTCTATGGTACATACTTACAGTGTA
Organism: Calotriton arnoldi; assembly: GCA_963921515.1. NCBI lineage: Eukaryota > Metazoa > Chordata > Amphibia > Caudata > Salamandridae > Calotriton > Calotriton arnoldi. Next base: position 437,751 of record CAWUFW010003267.1, read on the forward strand.
CGGTTGCTATTGGATGGATGGCACTCCGTTATGCGTGGGAGGCAATCTATCGTAAATTAAACTGCTTCAGGTTAACAATATACGTACAAAATTGAGAAGGCGCAACGTAGCTACATCAGGAGACATCATGTCAGTATTCAATCAGGCGACTCTATATGAAAAAGTGCAGCCTCAGCAACATTTGACAATAGTCATGTAAGTCTTATTTTGAGAGTCCGACACTCATTGTTGTCCCTAAATCACCCACAAAATTGTCACCCGCTTAAAAAAATTAAATGGAACACATCTCGCTGGGACTGGGGAAATAAGACAATACCGAAAGGCCCAAGTCATATCTTTCCTGGATTTAGGACACATGCGCCCATTAGTACCAGAGAAACAGAAATGTTCAGCAGAAGTAGTTAAAAAAAGTTTCTTTTCGGATGACCAGGACCGTAGCAATAAACATGTCAACGGTGAAGAATAAAAGAAAGCTGGCGAATACGAACGTTATGGACTTAAAATAAGGGAGTCTTTATCCTAAATACACGACTGGCTGCAGATGAAACTCTGCTCAGCAAAGTTAGGTATAGAGGTTCAGACGTTTCAGCAACATATGCTTTGAATCATGCAGTGGTAAGGGTGGCATGGGACCTAATGCAAGCAAGAAAATGCGCCCCCTCCCCCTGTACTAAAAGACAGGTAAAAACAGGGTGCATTTGTCCCGCTGTCTCTGCACCTCGTGCCCGATTGATAGCTCCAGGGGACATGTGAAACCAGCAGGTCTCAATCTTGCTTCTGAGTTTTCCAGAGGGGTCCCATGGATCTGCGCGCTTTGCAACGTGCAGAGTCAGCACTGTGCTCTTACCTGCAGGTAGGGCTTGCCGTCCTGCCGCACACCTCCGATCACCAAGTCAGAAGAAGCCATGGCCCCCGTGGTAGACAGCCCAAAGACCACATAGCCCAGGGTCTGCACCTCCAGCAGGAAGGAGATACGGTCTCCGTGCCGGCCCCAGCGCACCTGGAAGCGGCCCTGGGGGTCCAGCACTGCGCCGTGCCCGAGAGGCGTCATCCCCTGGGCAGCTGACCAGAACAGCGCGGCCAGGTAAAGGAGAGACAGCGCATGTCGTGGCTGCAGCGCCGAGCCCGAACCCGACATCCCGCGCTATGCAGCCTCCACGGTCCGCACGCCCACTGTGAATCATACTAAACTTATGCACATGATTAAGTGCGGCACCCGTGAATATGCGCATGGCGGCGCAGCGCCCGTGAATATTAAACTTATGCGCATGATGAAGTGCTGCACCCGTAACTTATCTCGGTCTGTGGATGGTTAAGAAAGTTCCCCTCGGACACACATTAACCAGAAGAGCGGACGGAAACTGTAGTTAGGCGGTGCTGCTTCCGGAATAACCTGAAGTGACGCATGGGATCTACAGCCAATTATAAGCCCTATAAAGAAAAGCAATGCCAGTGTTTACAAATGGCAAGCGGCATGAGAAATTCCCCGGCAGAAGGCGGAGTTTCACACCTTTAACAGATTACTTGATGTCTCGGAGAGACAGCGCATGCGCGCTGCCTAGGCGAGACCTAAAAAAGGAATACGCCTCTCAGGATTGTTTTTGCGCAGGAAGGTGCCCCTTCCTGCACAAAAACAATCCTCCTTACAATGCAGGCACCCTTGCACCATGCTGCAAGGGTGCCTGCGTTGGTGCTAGGCAGCCCATTGTACGCCAGCATTGGGAAAAGGACAGAAATGTGCTGTATGCCCTTAAATATGGTGCATTCCTGTCCTTTCCTTGTCACTTGCTACATGTGGAGTGTAATGGAAGCAGCGCCTGTAGAAGATCTTCCAAGCGCTACTGTTGTCACATGAAACATGGCGGCTGCTTTCCTTTCATCCACAGACACCTCATCAGGGGACTTTCGTTCTTCCTGTAAATTCTCCCCCAGCACTCAACTATGCATGCTTGTTATCTCGGGAGGCCACACGCCTGTCTTTCTCTCCTGAAAAGGTGACGGTGCTTTGTTGATAGCTATCATCTTTCTTTAAATGTCTACAATGCTGTGCACTGCACTCTTGCACAACCACAAAGATCCTCAGCTGACTTCAGCTGCCCACCCAACTCCAGACCTATCACCAGATGGGCCACTGTCATCCAATCGCCTGCTTGTTCCTTAATATTCCACAAAGGAAAAGTAAAGAAATGTTGTTGTTCAAGCAAAGGCTATTTTACTCGGTTCAGATTTAATGTCCACTTCTAAACAGGATTTCAAATATAGGAATTTTGTGCATCACGTGCTGTTGTCACAGACCAGAGGTAAAGCAATGCTGTCAAAGGAATTAAATTCTCTTTCACTCCAGCATCTTTTCATTCTATAGTTTATACTTAGATAAGAAATTTGTTAAAATAATAGCCAAATAAAAGTGCATTAAAACATCGTGGACATTATGTCCTGCCTGTGTGGAATCTTGTGGAATCCTGCTGCATATGCTGTAACGATTGTGTCTGTGTGTGAAGCTTGCATACCACCTGCAACGCATGTGCATGTGCGCTGCTGCTGCCAGTGTTTGACATATGTTGTGCCTGGGAAGTTTGCTGAGCTGTACTTAGGTGGGTCTTTTGTTTGTGGGTGATTGGGCGCTGGCGTCTGTGGTGTACCTGTTCACTGTGTCTTTCTGAAAGGTTAGCAAGAGAATTACTTTGTGTTTGATGTGTTTTTCTCCTTCACTTTGGGGGATATTCACAAGAACGTGCGCTAAACATCTCCAGAAAATGTTAACGCAACTTTACACATCGAAGTCTATCGCGGGAAAATAACCCTGTGTTAACCTGGAATTCACAACACGGCGGTACCATGCGGTAGTACTCCAGCAACGTGCCAATGTCCGCGATACAACCACCGCGACGAGTCAAAAACACAAACCCCAACACCAAAAAATGTGCGATGAGCCCATTCGCGATGAGGAAATCAGCGATAAGCAGCGCCAGGCCTGCCACACACACACGGCAGGCGGGAAAATCACTACAAAAGTAGAAAAAACACACAAACACAAAATGACCAACACCCAAGCACCATGGAGGCAGCCGGAGCAGGCGCAGAGGACAAGCGGAACCCCACAAGCACCCCGGATGACCAGCCTGGGACCTCGGTGACAGGGAAGGGCAAGGACAAGAAGAAGAGGAAGACGAAGTTCAGTCCGCAGGAGAATAGGATCCTGGTCACGGAGGTGATAGAACACCATCAACAACTGTTCGTCGCCTCCAATGTGTCATTGGGCACCAAAAATAGATTATGGCGGTCCATCGTGGACAAGGTGAATGCCGTCGGAGAGCACAAGAGGTCAATGGACGAGGTCAAGAGGCGATGGATGGACATCAAGGGCAAGACCAAGGAGAAACTCGCAGGCAACCAGAAGGCAGCAATGCAGACTGGAGGTGGGAGCCCAGCGCCACAGCTGGAGCTGGATGACATGGAGGAGCTGATGTCGACAGTCATCAGTGTGGAGACCGTGGCAGGAGTCGGGGCACCGGACACAGCTCGACATGACACAACACAACGGCAACAGGGTGAGTAACCACCAGGTACTGGGGGAACGGGGGGAGATGCCCACAATGGCACACATGCACAATCAAGCAGAGCACAGTGCACACCCACAATGACTCTGGAACACCTGTCCGCTCAGAGTGGCTCCAGCGATCTCAGCCGTGAGATGGCACACATGCGGAGGCTCATGGAGGACATGGTGCGGATGGAGGCAGAAAGGATGGCAGCCACCGCTGCACATCAGCAAAATGTAGCTGGGATCTACCATGCCCTGCATGTCCTCATCATTGCATTGCTGCCACAAGGCGTGACACAGATGATGCTGCTGCCCCTACACCATCCACATCTCCACCCCCTGGTATGTCAGTGCCTCACAGTGCGGCAGGCATTTCCACTCCGGCACCTGATGTGTCACTGCCACACAGTGCGGCCGACAATCCACCTCCGGCCCCTGATGTGTCACTGCCACACAGTGCCACAGCCGGAACTGCACCACCCACAGGTGGGGCAGAGCACACATCCGAGGACGAGGACGTGGATGGGCTTGAGTTCAGAAGGAGGCACTAGCATTCACCTGGCCTGTTGCTGCTTGGTGCCGCACATCGCTCCATGACCTTCCACTGACCCCCGATACACTCTGCTGCACTCACCTTGGACCGCGACATGGACTGCCATATCCTGTTTGGTGACCAATGACACGGCGACCAGACTGCAGACTGTACCCTTCCTCTTCCGCTGTACTTGTCATTCCCCGATGGACTCTGGCTGGCCCTCCACGGGCCCATATTGTGAAGTGGGGTTGGCATGGCCCTGTACTGCTCCAGCTGCAAAACTCCACTGGATGTGCATTAAATATTCAGAAATGCACTGCTGTGTCATGTCTTTCATCATTCATGTATGAATGTGTGGATGAATGTAGGCTCAGTGATTCCCCCCAACGTCAATGATGCTCATCTAGTGGGAATCCAGTCACAGTGTGCTACATTGCCGATTGCGTTCCGGGTGCCGCAGACACCACAACAGGGACACACGCATTAGTCACTTCCTGGTCCGGACATGGACTGAACCACGCCCAGAGCCCCCGAGTCATTGTTGCAAGCCCTGCGCTGGTCCGGCGTACGCCAGGCCAGACCACTCCGCTTACGCTCCGAGGGGGGGCCCACATAGCTACATGTCGCAGGCGTACATGCTAGTGGTCTGCAGGTCGCTGGTCTAGTTGTCAGCATGTCACGGCCACTCCCTGAGGGCAGGTTTGCAAGCACACCACACCCATCCGGCACAGGCGTCACAGGCCATGTGACCCCGCCAATATAATGGGCCGACAACGTCACATTCCCCACTGCCGGTGGTGACTGGATGACGGACGTTCCACGATACTCAATCATAAAGGGCCCATGACTTGTTGCGCACAGGGTTAGTGGCACCCGGAGCCTTGCGGCCATCACGGGCCTACCACCACTTGGCTCTGACTGGGGTTGCACAGGGTTAGTGGCACCCGGAGTCTTGCGGCCGTCACGGGCCTACCATCACATGGCGCTGACTGGGGTTGCACAGGGTTAGTGGCACCCGGAGACTTGCGGCCATCACGGGCCTACCACCATGTGGCGCTGACTGGGGTTGCACAGGGTTAGTGGCACCGAAATTGCTGAGCGGTTGTGCAGCCTGCGATGATGACGTGTGCACTGATGTGGTCTCTGCCATTGATGCCTCAGGACTCAGCATCATGTGTGGGACCTGCTGGGCCGTGGCACGTGTCCACATGATGTGGAGCATGCCATGGTGGCGGGACCTGGGCCTGGAGCTTTTCACGGGCACGTGGTGTGCCCACTGGTGGACACACCATTGGCGGCAGGTGAGCAGTGGGGCCTGGATGCGCAAGTGCGGACAGCCAGCGCTGGCTGGCGGGAGGGGGTAGGGAGCGGCTGCATGTGTGCGCAAGTGCGGACAGCCAGCGCTGGCCGGCGGGAGGGGGTAGGGTGCGGCTGCATGTGTGCGCAGGACGGGCAGGCGTTGTTGCCGTGTGCAGTGTGATGGACTCTGCCATGATTGACTCTGGCCGCGATTACAGATTGCAGACCTGGTGGCTTGCAGTGTATACCGGCACGTGGTTGGAGACACACAGGTGAGCAGTGATGCAAGGGTGCGCGGGGGCGGCAGTGTCCCTCCTTCTCCCTCTCTCTCTCTCTCCCTTCCTTTCCTTCTCCCTCCCTCTCTCTCTCTCTCCCTTCCTTTCCCTCTCTACCTCTCCCTTCCTTTCCCTCTCCCTCTCCCTCTCTCCCTCTCCCTTCCTTTCCCTCTCCCTCTCTCCCTTCCTTTCCTTCTCTCTCGCTCCCTCTCCCTTCCTTTCCCTCTCTCCCTCTCCCTTCCTTTCCTTCTCTCTCTCTCTCCCTGTCCCTTCCTTTCCTTCTCTCTCTCTCTCCCTTCCTTTCCTTCTCTCTCTCCCTCTCCCTTCCTTTCCTTCTCTCTCTTTCCCTCTCTGCCTTTCTTTCCTTCTCTGTTTCTCTGTGTCCATCTCCTTTGATGTGCGCATGACACACGTTCTGATTTTGTGCTTTATTTTCCAGGCTGTGACATCAGGATTGTCCCGGACGGACCCGACAGGAGTCTTCCGCATTGGTGTTTTGTGTTGTATTCAATAAAGTTTTTGGTTGTTACTTCAATGATGAGTGACTGTTTCTCGTTCTTCTGCCCACACGTGTTTCTTTTTGTCATTGTGCGACATCATGTGCTTTTTGTGGCTCTTGTGTCGTGCAAGGTATGTGTTTGTCCCTCGGGGGGTGATCCGGTGGGGGGGGGCGGGGTGTGGTGGGGGTGGGTGTTGTGGCCCTCATGGGTCTGGGAGCTGCATGATCAATTGTCTCCATGGCATCTGTGGGTCTTCAGATGTGGCTCTGGGCTGGGCTCCCTTTCATACTGCGGGTAGTCGTCCTGCTTTACACCAGCAAAAGGCAGGTGTTAATTCCCTGCTGCTACCGCGGCTTATCGCCTGTTTTTGGTTCGCATCGCAGATCTGGCAGTTAGTTGTGAAAGTGGTGTAGTGGTGTTATCGTGTGTTTTTGCACGGGAACGCCTACTCTGCATCTCATTAGGGTTAGTTGGTGGTGTCACCCGTGGAGGTAAATTTTGAGGCAGTTATCGCGGGAATACCAGCGTTGTCTGCAGTTTGCAACCGCTTGTGAATGGGGCGTTACATCTATCTCCACTTTTGTTGCGTTAAGGTGGCGATAACTCGGAGATAAGTCCTTGTGAATATCCCCCTTTGAGTTTTAAATTGCCTTCCCTACGAGCTTTACCTCCACTCTTGCCTGCAGGGCAGAAGCGCTAGAACGTCTGGCTCGAATGCGCTACAGATGCTAACATAGAGATGCACTAATGCTGCTTGCTCTGTTGGCACACTAACACCAGGCCTATTCAACTGGCCAATGCTTGTTTGGTTTTGTAGTCTTGTTTGTCATATTGCTTTATTTCGCAGACACAATTAGAGTTGTTCGCCCACAAGCCACTGTTCAAAGGCTGCGCCTGGACATTAATCCCTGATATCAATAGCTCGGTAAAAGCTTGCAGCTGGGCAACTTGCAATTGTGCAAATCTGGCAATGTGCAAATGTGAAGAAAGAGTGAAACCTGTGGTTGGCTGTGGCAGAAGTAGGACCGCATCAGCCATTGCCCTCAAGCGCAACTGAAAGTCCCCCCACAGTGGAACCCACTGTGTGCTTGGAGTCAGGCCCATGATCTCAGAGATGTTCAGAAGACAGACAAGTGAAACCAGTGGGGCTCCACTGTGCACAGTGGGACCGCAGGCAAAGCCCTGGATGATCAAGGAGGAAACTATGGTGAGACAGAAAATGAAACTGGGGGACATATAGTCCAGACTGCACCATGCTGCTGTCACACGACAGCAGGGCACTTTATAAGGGAATACGGGTGCTTGCCAGCTAACTTTTCTCATCCTTAAAGATTGCAAGTTCAGTGCACATAATTAAACATATTATAACTATCCAATAACCAGCTACTTCTTCCAGTCATTGACTGTACGCTTGCCTTTGTCCCTGAACAGTGCTCCCCTATTGTTTTGGTTAGGTCTCCGCTACATTTTCAGCTAGGTTTGCAGTATACAAATATCACATACATACCTACATACATATTGTGACTCTGACAGCAACTTAACCTCACACATGAATCCCCAGTTACCCTAACCAGAATTACAAAGCGTGTAAAAGAACTGTTAGTAACTTTGTTGAGAGACATAGTATTGTACCTGGCCAGAATATGAATATTTAATGTTCACATTTACAGCGCCATGTCAAAAGGCCCTAATGTTGAAATTAATGGCCGGCTACACTGTAGACAAGCCGCTGAAGGAATGCAGCCATTGTGGAGCCCATAAAAATTTACCTCTATGTTAAAACCTTCTACCCAGCACTTGATAAAGCACTCCTTTGGCTGTAGACCTGGAAACTGGGAATAAGGATGATGCTGTGTTTTTTCTTGGGGACACCCTTGAAACGCTAGACTCCACAGCACCCCAAAGTCGATACAGGCTGATTGCCTCATTGCACCAGAAGCACGACCACTGTGAGCTCCTGCTGCAACCGGTGGAAGAGCGGTATAACTTCTCCTTACCTCCTCTTGTGAGATTCCCTCGGCTGTTACTTCACTATTCACTGCAATAGTTACTGAAGTGAACCCTTGAGTCTTTATGCTGCAGTGGTGGATTACACCCCTTAGCTTTCCCATCCTAAAGAGTTCTTGATAATATTCCTCGGACTGTCGCTACAATGCTGTCATGGACAAGAACTCAGAGTACCTTATGGAGGTTTGAGACACTTAGACACACCAACCCTAGGTACAAATAGAGAGAGGAAGAATGAAACTCCCTGATACACTCTGCAGCTGTGTCATCAGAATTTTTGTCCCAGAAGATCTCCCCATGGATGCCTAATCCCTATCAACGACAGGAACAGTAGATTACTACTCTTCGGTGTCACAACCTTTTGCAGTACTTGAAAGGAGGGGCCTAGAATTGTCACTCACTGTTACCTGTCTCGAATAGTAGCAGCCTTCATGTGCAGTTTTTGAAATGCCTACTGATACCCAGGCGGTCTACCTCCTAACCTTCCCTTGTGAATTAGGAACTTGGAATGAGGGGGCTACTTCATAATTGTTTTGCGAACATAAGAAGCTTTCATGACCCATTGTAATCATTGCAGCCAATAGGTAAATTAAAGAGCTTCGTGGATATAATTTTTCATGTCCTTAGGTTAACTGTAACAGTTTGTGAACATTTAATTTAGACTAAGAATGGAGTTTGCAAGATGAAGCATGAGTGTCATGTACAATCCCACTCCCATCTTTTTCACTTGTAAAACCATAATCAAGTAGTCCTATTGCTTTAATGTACATTTGCACATATCCTACATCTCGCAGGAAAGCATAGCCTTGCTTTCGATATTGGCAACCAGAAGTGTGATTTTGCGAAATTAAAAGCAGTGAGTTCTTGTAATGTCTCTAGGTTTCAAGGGTGTCTCACATTTTCTCAGTGAGAAGATCCTGCCACCTCTTCATTAGAAACGTTTCGCTGAAAGTTGAAGGAAGTGACCCGATTAGGGCCACCCGTTTAACTCGCGACCACCTCTCAGCCTTCCATACAAATGAAGAGTCGGTCAGACAGTAGAGAATACAAACCAAGTATATTTTATTCAGGTACACTCGAGTGGAGTCCAGTCTGACCAGCCTCCTTGGATTGCTGCAGAGGGACTGACAGATAATCGGTCAATAAAGGGTACTCAGTCTCCGAATACCTACGCGGACGCCGGACGCCCCAGACATTCACTGGATGTCCGAACACGGCCTGGTAGGGTGACAATCCTGTCCTAGAATGGGCTGTAGTTCTTGTGGACAAAAGAGCTAGTGGTAAAGCATCTGGCCACTGCAACCCTGTGGTCTCCTGAATCTTTGCCAATTTCAGTTTGGGAGTACCATTGTACTTCTCAACCAAACCTGCTGACTGGGGGTGATTTGCAGCATGAAACATCAGTCTGATGTGTAGTTCCTCGCAAAATAGCTGAATAACCTTGGCATTGAACTGACTTCCGTTATCACCCCAGATCAAACAGGGCAAGCCGAAGCGAGGAAAGAACTCCTTCAGGAGTATCTTCGCAGTCGCAATGGCTGTGTTTTCTTTAATGGGGTAAGCCTCAACCCATTTACTGAACGCACAACCACTAACACATACTTCAAATTATTAACCCTGCCAATTTCAATAAAGTCCATTTGAAGGACCTCAAAAGGGAAAGTGGGAGGTGCAAAATTACAGGGTGGTGTAGGGGTACCCTTGCCAGGATTGTGCATCATGCACACCATGCAGTACTTCGCTAAATGTGTAGCTGTCTTTGAAATGTTGTCATTCTGCCATAAGGGGTCTAACAACTTGCAAATGCCCTTAGCACTGATATGAGCTGGCCCGTGAGCCATAGTGACTACAGGAAGAACATATACATCTGGAAACATCTATCTCTGCTTCCCTGACTTGTCAATCCAACATCCTTCATCATTCAAATTTGCTGTACTTTTTTGTCACCTTGCTAATTCCTCCACCGTGGCCTCACTCTGTATCTCCTTCACGTTTTCAAGTGTATCCTCAAACATGGTGACCTAGGGCACCCACCTAGTGGGACCTACTACAAACATTCTTTTCATCTTGGTTTGGGCTGTTTCTTTATCTGTCTGATCTGCAAAAGCGTACCCCTTACCCACATCGTCAGTAATTTTCTTATGGGCGCTGCACTTCACTATGGCCAATTTCTTAGGGAGTGTCAAAGCAGACAGAAGCCTATGTATAAGAGGACCATGCTGAATGCGTGTCCCTTAGGAAGTAAGGAACCCTCTCTCTGCCCAGAGCTGCCCAAAAATATGGGCGACCCCGAAGGCCTACTGGCTGTCAGTATAAATATTAACAACCAGTCCCTTGCTCAATTCACTAGCTCGAATAAGGGCGACTAACTCAGCTGCCTGGGAGTACTGATAAGGAACTCGTGATGTCTCAACTACCGTACGCAGCGTAGTAATTGCGCATGCTGCAGTGGTGGTGCCATCTGGTAATTTAAAACAAGAGCCATCGACATATAGTTTCCCTTGAGGATCAGATAAGGGGACATCAGTCCGGTCTACCCGTCCTTTCGCCTCTTCTTCCGTCTGGAAGATACAATCATGTATGTCAATGTCCCCATTCTCAGAAGGGAGGGGTAGTAACGTTGCTGGATTCTGAGTGGCACAGCTTTTGATCGTAATGTGCTTTTGGAAGAGCGTTAGCTTGTAACCTGTCAGACGTGCACTGGTGAGGTGCTGTGTCCTTTTCTTGTTCAAAAGTGTATCCACAGCATGGGGTACCATAACTGTGAGGTCAGTATCGAGTACGAGTCCAGCCGATTGTCTTATTGAAACAGCCGCAACCGCTCTTAGACAGCTCGGGAGGGCTTGGGCGACAGGGTCAAGCACAGCAGAGAAATAAGCACACGGTTGTTGCTGATCTCCAAATTTTTGTGTTAAAACAGAAAGCACACAATCACCCATCTCATGGACGAACAACACAAAGCATTTAGCTTAATTAGGGATACCAAGCACTGGAGCCGAGCAAAACGCAGTTTTTAATTGCTCAAAAGACTGCTGACACTCTGGCGTCCAAGGCAGGGGTTCATGCACATCCTTTAGTGTTAGGGCAAGCAGGGGCTTAATAAGCAGTGAGTATCCAGGTATCCACTGGCTGCAATAAGAAGTGATACCTATGAAAGCACGCACATCTTTCTGAGTTTGCGGAACAGACATTTTAACAATGGTACTGATGCGCTCAGGGGTCAATCTCCTACCCTCCTTCGACAGTAGGTGACCTAAGTAGGTGATCTCCTGTCGACAATACTGAAATTTGGAAAGGGATACTTTATGGCCATGGTGAGCTAAATGTAGCAGCAATTTAACTCTACTGTCTCCTCAACCTTGTTCTGTATCCGAGGCGATGAGCAAGTCATCGACATATTTAAGCAATACAGTACCTGCAGGGAGTGACAAAGAATTCAGCTGACCTTTCAATGCCTGACTATAGATACTTGGGCTTTCTGTATAGCCTTGAGGAGCGGGTCAGAATCTAAAACTTCGATCAGCTAGGGTGAACCCGAACAGATATCTGCTATCAGGATGAATGGAATACTGAAGAATGCGTTTTTCAAATCAATGACAGAAAAGAGTTTAGCAGAAGAAGGAATCATCGTCAAGAGAGTCGTAATGTCAGGGACCACTGGAAACTGGGGAATCACTATTTTGTTAACTTCACGTAAGTCAATCACAAAGCGATAAACATCTTCTTGATACTCAGAGGGACCCGCAGGTGTCCGTTTAAGAATGGGAAGAATAGGGCTATTACAAACATTAGCAGTTGTCTCCTCAACCACTCCTTTCTCAATCAAATCCTGCACAATTTTTATCAAAGCTCGCTCACCTGCCTGCGGTATCTTATACTGAGGAATACGGGGTAAAATAGCACCTTCCTTGACACGTATTGAAACAGGCGATATCTGCAACAAACCCACATCTGTGTCGCCCGTTGCCCACAGTGTGGGTGGCACATCTTTAACTTCAGCAGGGAGGGGTGCATCTTTGGACAGACACTGCTTAGCGCACACCACATCAGGACCCATCGTCATATAGACGCCGGCTGGGGAGCAGTAAATCGTAGCATGCAATTACTTCAACAAGTCCAAACCCATCAAATTTTCTCCACAATTGCACGTCAACAAGAATGGCGAATCCACAGTGAAAGAACCAATAGTCAACGCAAGAGGTTTTGAAATGGGGCTCACAACCGGTACACCAGAAAAATCTACCGAAACATTATTATGGCCAGACAGAGCCGTCCCAGGGACCAAGGAACGAGAAATAGAGCTGTTTGTTGCACCTGTATCCACCAAAAACTCCTTAGTCAAACCATGCACATCCACACTACCCCGTTGGTCTACAGGTATCAAAACTGGTCCCTCACCCTGTCCCCAGCTGTCCTAGCTGTAGGACATCCCGGTCAACTCGTCCGTATCATAATCATCATGATAATACTGTTTGCCCCGATGGTCGTCAAAGTAGTTTTGATCAGTACGACCCTGCGATGTCCCAGCTGTCTGAGCTCTGTCCTGGCCACCATCCCCACGACCCCGAGACCCCGCCCTCTTGGGACCGCCACCTTATGTAAAAGCACAGGGCACTTGCTGCGCCAGTGCCCTCCCTCCTTACAGTACGGACACTGATTCGGTCCTACAGGCGTAGCATTCCTGCTAGTACGGGGAAGCTGTCAGGCCATACCACCACGTCCTCTACCATTCCCTCGAGAAGCCTGTTACAACAACACCTTCGTCTTCAAATCTTTATGCTTTTTCTCAATCTTCTCCTTATCCTCATTTTCCCTGTGCTCATAATACTGCACCATATTCAAGATAACAGAAGGAGAAGATGTGGACCAGGTACTCTCGGAAGCCTGTAATTGAGTTGCGATCTCGGGGAGCAAGTTTGAAACAAATCTACTAACAAACAAACGCACACCACCTTCAATTGACAAGTCCTGTCCACTATAATCCAGAAACACACTTTCAAACCGGGTGAAAAAATCAGACACACTCTCATCTTTCTTCTGACGACAAGCCGATAGCTTGTCCCAATCAATCTTTCGGGGTGGAATAAGGGAATGCATATAAGTCTATATGTATCATCATCTTCAGGAAAGGCCTCAAAACCTGGCTGTTCTCGGTGTAATTGGCTTACCCCCTCTATACTGAATGCACTGCAGGTAGCACCTAGACACCCCAGGGTATTAGTCGCGCTTTATAAATCCCTCATCATCATCATCATAAGTGATAATTCGGCCTGTTATGTTTCATATAGGTACTCTAGTATAGGTCCGGGTAATATCATACACCTTCACCTACATTACCTCCCCTACACTACACAGTAATGGACCTTTTAGGATTGAACCTTTACCTAGTTCTAGTTCTAGTCCTGGGCGAAGAAGGAGGGTTTCTCCCCGAACAATAGTGTCCTATAACTTCATCAATAAGACTCACACAGTATGAATGAATATTCATAAGGATTCTTGGAAACCAGGCTGGGGCTACACCACCTGCATAATATCTACGTACAAGGTTCATCCCATACGTCATCCTCAAATCCAACAAGGGCTAACACAAGAAACAAGGGACAAAGGAACCCTAGATACTTTCTGTATAAATACAGCACATCTTGCTAGTGTTAGTTAGAGGGAACCGAGACTTCCAGGCCGACACACTGACCAGAGACGCTGAGGCTCCTGCATGCAGACGCTCCAGCTGACAGTGGTCTACTCCATCCCTTGCGGGGTGTCCAACTCGAGACCAGGACAGGGTCCCACACTCTCTCTCTCCAGGTAAATGGGGTTCGACTAAATCCTAGAGGGATTCTTGGCTTCACACCTACTCACATGCTAGGTACACTTAGGTACATCTAGATAGGCATCGTAGGAGTACGTGCCCTCTTTTATCATGCATTTTATATCCATGTATGCATTTATGATTATTGCAAAATGGTAGAATTGTACTATCCATTTATATTCACTGTACTGCTGATTATATATATCTGCTACTATCTAACAATTATTGCAGTACATCTATTTTACACTAGAAGAACAACTGTGCAATAAATACTTATTGTAACGCGCCCAACTGTTTCTTCTGTGTAAACTCTCTGAGACCGAACAAGTGAGCACGAGTGACTGAGCGAAAAGTAGTACATTGTTTCCACGATCCTGAGGGATCAGGGTTGTCATGTTTTAAGGTTGCCAGAAACTATTCTCTCCCGATAAGAGGAGACACTAGTGGCACTGTGAGCTAGCTAATGCAAACAGGCTAACATTTTCAGTGAGGGTGTTCAGAGACAGTCTGCCACCAAGCCCACAGTTCATGTTATCCGAACACGCAGATTATGTATAGGTTATATATAGGAACTACACGACATGGCGCCCAACGTTGGTTGGGTACTTATTTAACAGTAGAATCTGAGTAGTTCAGTCATGCTATTCTCAGAGACCCCTACTCACATACACCAGAGACGTCTGGAGTGGGTGGGCACAAATTCCGCCACAGCTGAGTAGGCGAAAAAATCCTATTTATTAGCTGTTGGTTAATCAAGCTTGAAGGACACAGTGTTCCTAAATAGTGCAAATAACACCTTATCTTAGTTCCCTTGAACAAACTTCTTTGTTACAAAATGACGAAGATAACACAGTAGTAAATCTACAGCTCTCAGACAGAGAAGAAGATACAAACGCAATCCAAATTGCAGCTAAATTCAGACGTACGATCACCCTGAAACTAGTAGAAAATGGTTTATCAGCTAGGGGTGGCTTAGTAGTTTTCATGATTCAGGCACACGAATCAAACAAAACAGAGGTATTTTATTTGTGGGTTACATTCCCAGCAGCAAATGCAAGAACACAGACATTTCACTACTATACAGAAGGAGATGCACCAGTGGAATATGGTCCGTTCGAGGACATAGAGGTTCCACTCACGTACCAGGAAGACTTATACTGGTTTAAAGGCACCCTACCCCATTTAAGAAGAAGAGTAAGATTAGGCCCGCTCGGAGGATAGGGGGTGACATGGCCAATATTAGCGGCCTACACACCACATCCTGTCATTGAAACAATGCCACAGGTAGACTTACTCATACAGTTCGGTCTGGACTCAACCCAGATCTGTGACTGGGGGTGAGTGTCTGATAAGTTTCAGCGCTCCGTCCATCATCTACTTGTGTTTGCTTTGTTCGCCCTAAGTTGGCAGGGTATGCCCAGACGTGGGTCCCTTGCTCACTTTGCCACTGGATTCAAGCTAGCCTGGCTGATGAGGGGTGTTACCCCGAAACCGGTCCCAGGATGCTTGTTTCCGGTTCAGGGAAGACCTGGCTTGGCAGTTCGGTCTGGACTGTTCCCATGAGGCACAGTGTAAAGACTGATTTGCATATGGCTGGGTCTGAACTGAGGTGGCGAAGTGAGCTAAAGAACGATGATGGATTTAACCGAGATCTGTGACTGGGGATGAGTGTCTGATAACTTTCAGCGCTCCGTCCATCATCTCCTTGTGTTTGCTTTGTTCGCCCTAAGTTGGCAGGGTATGCCCAGACATGGGTCCCTTGCTCACTTTGCCACTGGATTCAAGCTAGCCTGGCTGATGAGGGGTGTTACCCCGAAACCAGTCCCAGGATGCTTGTTTCCGGTTCAGGGAAGACCTGGCTTGGCAGTTCAGTCTGGACTGTTCCCATGAGGCACGGGGTAAAGACTGATTTGCATATGGCTGGGTCTGAACTGAGGTGGCGAAGTGAGCTAAAAAACGATGATGGATTCAACCCTGATCTGTGACTGGGGGTGAGTGTCTGATAAGTTTCAGCGCTCTGTCCATCATCTCCTTGTGTTTGCTTTGTTCGCCCTAAGTTGGCAGGATATGCCCAGACGTGGGTCCCTTGCTCACTTTGCCACTGGATTCAAGCTAGCCTGGCTGATGAGGGGTGTTACCCCGAAACCAGTCCCAGGATGCTTGTTTCCGGTTCAGGGAAGACCTGGCTTGGCAGTTCGGTCTGGACTGTTCCCATGAGGCACAGGGTAAAGACTGATTTGCATATGGCTGGGTCTGAACTGAGGTGGCAAAGTGAGCTAAAGAACGATGATGGATTCAACCCAGATCTGTGACTGGGGGTGAGTGTCTGATAAGCTTCAGCGCTCCGTCCATCATCTCCTTGTGTTTGTTTTGTTTGCCCTAAGTTGGCAGGGTATGCCCAGACGTGGGTCCCTTGCTCACTTTGCCACTGGATTCAAGCTAGCCTGGCTGATATGGGGTGTTACCCCGAAACCAGTCCCAGGATGCTTGTTTCCAGTTCAGGGAAGACCTGGCTTGGCAGTTCGGTCTGGACTGTTCCCATGAGGCACAGGGTAAAGACTGATTTGCATATGGCTGGGTCTGAACTGAGGTGGCGAAGTGAGCTAAAGAACGATGATGGATTCAACCCAGATCTGTGACTGGGGGTGAGTGTCTGATAAGTTTCAGCGCTCCGTCCATCATCTCCTTGTGTTTGCTTTGTTCGCCCTAAGTTGGCAGGGTATGCCCAGACGTGGGTCCCTTGCTCACTTTGCCACTGGATTCAAGCTAGCCTGGCTGATGAGGGGTGTTACCCCGAAACCGGTCCCAGGATGCTTGTTTCCGGTTCAGGGAAGACCTGGCTTGGCAGTTTGGTCTGGACTGTTCCCATGAGGCACACGGTAAAGACTGATTTGCATATGGCTGGGTCTGAACTGAGGTGGCAAAGTGAGCTAAAGAACAATGATGGATTCAACCCAGATCTGTGACTGGGGGTGAGTGTCTGATAAGTTTCAGCGCTCCGTCCATCATCTCCGGGTGTTTGCTTTGTTCGCCCTAAGTTGGCAGGGTATGCCCAGACGTGGGTCCCTTGCTCACTTTGCCACTGGATTCAAGCTAGCCTGGCTGATGAGAGGTGTAACCCCAAAACCGGTCCCAGGATGCTTGTTTCTGGTTCAGGGAAGACCTGGCTTGGCAGTTCGGTCTGGACTGTTCCCATGAGGCACAGGGTAAAGCTTGATTTGCATATGGCTGGGTCTGAACTGAGGTGGGGAAGTGAGCTAAAGAACGATGATGGATTCATTCAACCCAGATCTGTGGCTGGGGGTGAGTGTCTGATAAGTTTCAGCGCTCCATCCATCATCTCCTTGTGTTTGCAGACTTACTCATACAACACAAAGATTTAATCAAAATCTACAGAAACTTGATACAATTCCTCATGAGGACTTTCGCAGTCCAACCAGCAACAGTTGCAACAAATGGTACTCAGTCTCAGGGTACAGCAACTAAAATAACTCCACAAACATTACACGCGGTAATGGGTAAAATGCCCACAAAACACGAACAAATGCCATTCTGGGTAACTCAGAAAATAACTCAGCTCGAGGCAGTATTCCCGAATACTACCCCATATGAAAAACACAGAATGCTAACAATCTGCTTGCCCATGGGGATAACACTACAAGTAGAGGATTGTACCACTTGGGGTACAGTCTTTGCTTTTTACACCAAAAGGAGTAGGGAGCAATAAAACGTCTACGTCTAGTGGTGGCACGTGCTGTGTGTCTTAATACTGCCCTCACTCACACAGTTGTGTGACATGCTTCATCATAGGGCTGCTACAAAACACCCCGGCGCAGCCAACGCCTGGGGTGGAGCAATGGGTTGGGGGAAGACAAACAACACAAAAGAGAAACAATGATTTCAAAAGTGACTGGGAACGCTGGAAGTGAAAGTGCAGTGTGGTGTAGGTTAAAACTAGCTTGGAGGTGTCGCTGTGCCTATACTTTATTACTGGACCCTCCGGCCAGGGTTAAAAACGTGAAGGATGCTGGTGATTGGGAGAAGTAATGTGCTCCTTACACCCCTCCTTACTGCCAGGTAGTCGACATGTTTCGGCCGTGTGTTTGTGCCCCTCGATTGGGGTCACGCCGGCCTTCTTCAGGACTCTGCTGGTCCCAGTGTAACTCTTTCACCTCGGTTCAAGGTAGACCTACACGGCGGGAGCAGGCGAGCAGCTGACGGGAGGAGCACCACCCTTGGAGTAAGTGTGACTACAGGGGGTCTCTCCTTGCCTACCGCCATTTCTAACATGACTTAGGGTGAAACTCGTAAATCCACGATTATCCTAGAGGAATTCCCTCAGATACAGAACTAGGGGTTCTGACACCCTCTTATCGCGAACCGAGGTGAGAGAGTTACACTGGGACCGGCAGAGTCCTGAAGAAGGCCGGCATACCCTCACCCCTCCTTTTTGTGTATACTAGTACAGTCTTTGCTGCCATATATACCAGAACTCATGGTATTCCTTCTTTAGCTGTAGTACCAGATGCATTAAGACAAATACAAAACGAGTACGGAGCAGAACCTGCCCTAAACTTAGGGATGAAGTTACTAGGTAACTATAACCAGGTATAAGCCATAATACTAGCTAATATTAAAGGGGAAGCAGCTTCAGTGGCAATTCGCCAACGCCTAAGGGAGTTCGGTCCGTAAGAACAACAACACGAACTGCCTAAAATAATTGAAACTGCATATGCAGAATTAGGCAGAGACAGTTTAAGTGGAAAAGCATTAAAACCACAACTGATGGGCAGTTCTGAAAAGGACACTACCAAGCAGACACCTGCTTCTTCTAAAAAGAAGTGGGATAATAATAAAAAACAACAAAACTTTAAAGGAAACAGATCTCAATCCCGAGGCAGATCTCCTCCCCAGGAGCCCTCTGAAAAGAGGTACAACCTCAGGAATAGGGATAATATTAGGAAACCTGACAGGTATCAGGATACTGATACACGTTCCTCTCGTTCCTTTCAGGGCTCGACGAAAACTCCGAGAGAGAAGGACGGTCGGAACACAAAGAAGACCGTACAAAGTCCAGAGACAAGCAGCACGCTCAAGACTATACTTCCAAAAAAGAAGAAAAGCCAAAATCAAAACCTCAGTTTAAGAAGAAGAAAGTTGCAGGCATAAAGATCAGACATGCCCAGAATTCTGAGGCTGCAACTTCTGAATGGGGAATGGGCTCAGACGATGCTAGACAGTGCGGCAGAAGTAACAATAGCTGCCAGAACCTGATGGAGTTTCTGGTGACAGCGGACTTGAATGATTACATCACGGTGGAAACACCAGATACAAGGGTGAGCGTCCCACATAAGTTACACGAAATAACACTCCAAATGGAGGGGGACAAGCCCAGGAAAGTTAAAGGTCTCATCTGGTTATGACATCCTATTAGCTGAACAAGATTGGCCGGGTGCATTTGTTATGGAGTGTCCTAGGGGAGAAACAGTAATTTTTCCAGCATTTTCCGACCTTGTTCCCATTCATCTTAAAAATGAATATGCACAGGAGTGGGCAGTAGCCCTAGCTCTAGCATTGTACAAAAATCATGCCGGATGGGATGAAGATTCAACACACCACGTGATCCCGTTAAAAGTTTCACCAAATGCACAGAGACAATATCCAATAAAGCAAGAAGCTAAAAAACAGGTCAGGGAGATCTTAGATCAACTTGAATACCAAGGGGTGATTGAAACATGCACCTCACCAATGAACAATCCTTTGTTTCCCGTATCAAAACCAGACAACTCATATCATCTAGTTTTAGGTTACAAACATTTAAACACCTGCACAAAGACATTCGCTGTCCAAAACGCATACAGTGCCGCATTAATGAATAACATTGTGCGGAAAAAATACAAAACTACACTTGTTATCTCAAATATATTTTTCTGCCAAAATATAGCGCCTGAAAGCAGGTATTTGACCGCATTCTCAGCGTTCGGGTCCCAGCGACAATTTTGCCGTCTCCCCCAAGGGTATAGGAACAGCCCGGGGGTGTTTTCAGCAAGAGTAACTGAGTTACTCCAAAATTTTGATGAGGAAGCATTGTCCTATGTGGATGATATTTATCTGACGGACGATGACTTAAAAAGGCACTTGACCAGGGTGAGCACCATTATTATGGGATTCGCCTCTGAGGGCTACACATTTAATTTTAAGAAATCTAAAATAGCCCACCTCAATGTCCTGTTTTTAGGATATGAGTTTTCAAGTGAAGGGAAAAGTCTGGCAGCTAACTTTTTAGAAAAGTGTGCGCTGCTCCAGCCTCCAAGATCATTAAAAAATCTACAATCGATACTGGGATTCCTAAACTTCGGCAGAACATACATTTTAGATTACGCAGAAAAAGTAAAACCTTTCTACGATTTAATAAAACCTGACTTTTCAGTTAGACAATGGACACAGGAACACACAAACATCCTACGTTCACGATAAGAAGACATGATAACTTCAAAACACTTACAGACACGCATAAATGTACGCAACTTAGAGATCCGAGTAATATCGGGTCAATGCGGGTACACTTAACCTTCAATGAAGGTGAAATGGTACCAATCGCATGCAAATCACACCTGTACACAAGCGCAGAAATGCGTTTCACTTCAACAGAAAAAATCCTGACAGCAGTTCAGACCGCTGTAGCAAGAGAAAGAGCCCTGGCTCAGGGAAAACGCATAAAAGTCGTGACCCCAGTACCAGCTGTAGAAGCTGTTACAAAGGCTAGCATTCTAAATGCTAAAGCCTTACATCCAAGATGGAGACAATGGGCTAATTCCCTTACTGCAACGGATGTTGAATACAGATTTGATCCAAGTCTAAAAACACAGGCATTCCTGCAATACGAACAAGAATATCCTCTACCAAACAAAATTTTGCCTCTAGATCAGTATGAATATATTATTTACACTGACGGATCTGCTCAACCGGGCATAGGGAGTAAGCAACAATACAGCGCAGCATGTGCAATCGTTAAAGGTCGCATGCGGGATGGAAAATTCCATGTAAGTTACACCAAAACGCAATCTCTAGGAGACTGCACGGCTCAGTAGGCAGAGTTAAAAGCACTAGTACTAGCACTGGTGAATACAGATCACGAATTCCCCACACTAATTGTGTGTGATTCTTTTTACTGTGTACAGTCATACAATGAATATTTACATCATTGGGAACAAAATGGGTTCAAAGACGCAAAAGGTGGCACAATTAAGCATAAAATGCTATGGGAACAGGTAGTTGAGTTGAAGAACGAACTACCGAGGGCTCACGTGATTCATACACTGAGTCATCAACGTGATGGCGTCCACGTTGAAGGGAATTCATTGGCTGATGAAGCCACGAAGGGGGCTGTACGAACGGCTTCCGTAGCTGCAATTACTCGTTCAAAAACAGCGGTGCAGTACCAAAGAAATTTCCACTCAAGTACTCCTACAAGTTAGATGCAAACAACATTCCATATGCTCAGATTCCTGGAGTGGGGGACAGAGTAATACGAAATATGGATTGTAGGCAAGGTTTAATTCTAGCAGCACACGAGGGTTTGGGCTCTGCGCATACAGGCGTGACAGCGACTATTTCATTGTTGAAACAGCGCTATTGGTGGCCAGGTCTAACAAAGCAAACGAAGGACTAGGTCTTGAAATGTGACATCTGCCAACAGATGAAAGGGTCCACCATAAAATGCCCGGCACAGACACCGTTACTAAAATCAGACAAACCTCTTGCTTGTGTGTATCTGGACCACTGCGGCCCCTTACAATCTGATGGGGCTTACAAGTATATCATGGTTGCAGTGGATTCCTGCTCAAGATTCCTATGGGTATGGCCTCAGCGCTCGGCTGACGCTCAAACTGTTATCAAAGATTTGCAAGTCTTTATAGGGACATACACAGTTGGCACGTTACATTCTGACCGTGGCCCGGCATTTAGCTCTCGGGCTTACAAAGAGGCCATGGAAAGTATGGGCGTAGCATTGCGGTACTCCTCTCCGTACCATCCTGAGGGAAATTCGGTAGTGGAAAGGAAAAACCGGGATCTAAAGCAATCTTTAACAGCTAGGGTATTAGGCAAGGGCGGTAGTTGGGTCAATCATCTATATGGGGTACAACGAGCACTCAATAACCAGCCAAGAAGTTCTCTAGGGGGTGTCACTCCATATGAGGTCCTATTTGGGACGAGAATGTGGGTACCTGATCTTGATTGTGAAGGCGCAGTGGCGGATGAGAAACCATTTGATATCGATGATCGTTTGGCTGTTTTACAGGATCTAAATGAATCCAGGACACAACACAGTAATGTCCTGCAGAAACAAACCGCCACTGGGGAAGTCAAGGCAAAAACGGCAAGACCTGCCTGGATCCCAAAGGTCGGGGATCTGGTCAGAGAAAAAATAGCAGACAAAAAAGAATTTGGACCATCATACAGAAAGCCTGTACCTGTCCTAGCAGTTCAAGGAACAAGAACTGTACTTTTGCCACCTCTTGCCGGAAAGAAGGAGAAAAGATTTGTCTCAATCGACTTAATCAAACCACACTATGTGGCCAATACTGAACAGTAGGCCTCGTAGACTCCACAGTAGCAGATGCCCTCCGCTAGCTACCATCCAAGAAGTTCAAACAGAAAGACTCATCACGTTCGAAGAGCCTCCTGTACGGAATGAAGGACTATGCAACAATGCTATGGAACTCGTTCCCCTTGAACCAGAAGTTCAACTTCAAAATTCAATTAAAAATAACACGCAAGTTACAATTAGACCAAATACAGACGTCTACGTCAACATGCCTCGACAAGAGCAAAATGCGATTTCAACAAATCCCGATGCAATTCCTACAATTGATCGAACTGCTTCTGGCTACTTCATGAACTTTGATACGTTTTCTTTGGATCCAAGTGAACCTGAAACGACGCCAGCCCAAAAATCACGCAAACAGCAAGCTAAAGACTTTCTGAACTTTCTCAAAAAGACTTACCTGGTATCACCTTGGTTAGAACTCTGGGTAATTACTGGGATACTGTTTTTTCTTTTCTGGCTAGGCTTAGTTATAACTTTTAGCATGCTTATTAATGCTTATTAATGGACGATACCTTCAACAAAGTTCCACAACACAAAAAGTTAATTTGATTCTGAAGCCACATCAGTCGTCCCATCGTGAGCAGAGAGACTTGTCATCAGTGAACATTACAGCAGTTCCTATACCGGATGGTATAGTTTGGGACAAGGTTGATTTTTAAATATTCGGTCCTACTGAACTTTTAAAAATTTCTCATGTATTTAAAATTTCATTGAGTGATATCATTACCTCCAGTACATTTTCTGATGATTGGGACTCTGAAACTGTTAATGATATGTTGTCTGATTTAGAGAAAACTGCCGCATTTCCGAACACTGAAATGTTAGAAGGTACTTCAGACTATGACACTTTGTACTGTTATCAACATTATGGTCATCATTTCCTGCACAAATCTATATCACCTAGAAATGTTTTTGAGTACCACCAGTGGGAACATTGCCCTACACCACCTAAAAGTAGTTCGCAAACATTTGCACAGAAAGTTTCATATTTTTCAGGGTTTAACACCACTGACCCAACCTCATATTATTATAAGGTTACACCGACATCGGCACTGAAAATTATGTTAACTAACACCAAACAGATATACTCTGCTTCCTTTATCACCCAATTGTCTGAACAGGGTTTCGACCTATGGAAGGACACAATACACTTAAAATCAGTCTGGGGTTCTAGAGACTGGCAAGTCTAGGGAACAGAAGCGCTATTTAGAGCGTGCCTCATTCCATAGCAGATTATATTTCTAAATGACACTGTGCAACAGACGTCCTGTCTTGGACTAGCCAAAAACAAGGACCTGAACACACCTCGGTTTACAACACCATCACAGATGGAGGGGTGGCAAAATTTAACTTCACAAGAAGGGGCAACACTAGATGATATTTTACAGTACAATAGATCAGACCCTAATTGGAAGAAATGGGTGGTTTGGCCCTTAGACACGAACACATGTCAGAAAAGATTCTGGGGTATAACCGAAGGGTTCAATATCCACAGGCCAGACCCACGTTATGTACAAAGAGAATATCCAGGGGTAGTGACATCCTACAGTGTTGGGAAGTTGTGCCTTGATTGGCTAGAGACCTCAACACTCACAGAAGTGAAACAACACTTATCCTTACTCACACAAGACATGGATCTTAGGGATTTTTTATTAGGTCCCAGGAAACCCCGTCAGAAACGTTTCATATATGCTGGCATTTATGCTGCCTACAATGAAAACCGGAAAATATCTCAACAAGAGGCCGCAGAGAGAAAATGGGAAATAGACCGTATTAACTTAGAAAAGGCATTAGCGTTAGTGGATAATGGGTTAACAACTTTAACCTCCAGGATATATTCCTTGGGCAACATTGTATCTTCTGCCATAGACATACTGGAACAGGATTTAGCCATATTACAACACGGGCAATCTCAGTTACGTTCTATCATGTTGTTAAGCTGGACACTGCAATCTTTGCGTGAAGGCTATGTGCCTTTGCATTTTATCAACAGTACGTCTCTGTTTTCTGAATACAATCTAACAGATAAACAGGTAGAAATGGCACAAAGGGGAGCAAAATATACAATGTTGCGCATTGAAAAGCTGGATAGATTACCATTTACGGTAGCAGAATCACCATCAACGGAATGGCTAATCCATGGCCACATAACTCTACCGGTCACTACTTTTCAGTTTCAATATTGCCTTAAGCAAAGGCAGGCAGGCAAATATGAAAAATTGGGTAAGGAATACATTAAGGAATCTTGGGAATTACCTTACAGATTTCGATGCCGGAGTGGGGATCGAGAAGTGTTTCTAAGCGGTACGAAATGCAAGAACGCTTTAAGCGGTTCTCTCATGTGCCAGTATATTTCCCTGTACGGAGCTTGTAATGGCTCAGTGGCGAACTTGTCCTGCCACATGAAAGGGACTCCAGCAGCCGTGATTAC
Source organism: Calotriton arnoldi (assembly GCA_963921515.1). Lineage (NCBI taxonomy): Eukaryota > Metazoa > Chordata > Amphibia > Caudata > Salamandridae > Calotriton > Calotriton arnoldi. Next base: position 462,762 of record CAWUFW010003267.1, read on the forward strand.
ACCGGTATTCGAGCTGCTCTTGAATGGGAGTTACTTAATGCTGAACGATCAGGGTTGCTGTGGGATGCTTCCGGGCATTGCCTATCTGGTCACTGTAAACTCCAGGGTTACTTGCTGTATGCAAGTATTGTTTCCCCCAATGAATACAGTCAGGGAGGCGCCGTTATGGCCTTCGTTGAATGTTTCCTTTATAAAGTTTAATACTTTGAGCAGACTGAAAGCCATGCTTTTACAACAAACCGTACCCTTATCCTCCGCTCGAGAGACCTTTGATCTTCAAACCGCAAGGACCTCGACTGAGATACAGGCACTTATACGTACAAACTGCCCCTTTCATTTAGCAGAAATGGTGGGTCGTATCTTTAACATGTCTGATACGAGTGGTATTGTACACCTATTTAAGACCATAGGGTCAGGATTTCTAAGCACCTTTCAGACAATCCTCAGAGTTATTCCAAATTTTATACACTCCGTATTGGGAAGCGTTTTTGGAGGTCTTCCGCTGATCCTGCTTTCTATCGCAGGAATCCTGATTTTCATTTTTCTGCTCCGCAATGGACGGCCTAATTACCAACGAGATGGCAAAAGCGCTCCTGGAGCGCAAATACCGTGAGCGCATGGTACAGCATCTGGGCACACCTCGCCTACGGGAACTGAGTGCCTCTTGGTTCCTATTATTTAGACCAGTCTGGATGGACTGCATCTTACCTGTTCTTCGATGCCTGTTTTGCGGTGAAGAATGCGTGTTGGATCTCTGTCTGACACTTGCATCGGACACGCCTGCGGACTTGAATACCAGGCTGGAACCCCTGTGGGCCCATGCTCAGCAATTTCCCCAGCGTATTCCCATAATAATGGCTGCATTCCACGAGAATCCGCAGGTGCCTTTTACAACTGGGTTGAGCATCAGCTCTTCCACTAGCACTGAGGTTTCGACAACAGCACCGGCTGCCTCTACACCAGCAATTGGCAGCCCTGAATATCATTTGTGCTCCACTGACGTACTCTGCGAGGTGTTACAAGGACCGTCCCCTGCAGCGGCAAGCAACGACAATGCTGCGTCTCCCAGCCAGGACACTTAATCTATAATTGGCTCATCATGTGCTGGGAAAGGATTCAGTTTTTCTTTTTCTCCAAAATTCAACTAAATTTGGAACATTTCCTTTAAATTGACACTTTCGCTGAAAAGCATGGCCTTCTGACGCTTGTAGTGGTTCGACTTATATAAACGAACTCAATTAGAACTTTGACTTAGGTAACAATTCGAAAAATACTTTTCAAATTTTTTTTTTCCCCTCTTAAGACTATTTTTAAAATGATTTTAAGAAAATGTTTATAGTTTTTGTGCACTTTTACCTTGTAAAGAGAATAGTTTGATGGCATTTTATCATTGTTGACTATTCGGAAGAGGAGTGGGTGTTATGTTTCATATAGGTACCCTAGTATAGGTCCGGGTAATATCATACACCTTCACCTACATTACCTCCCCTGCACTACACATTAACGGACCTTTTACGATTGAACCTTTACCTAGTTGTAGTCCTGGGCGAAGAAGGAGGGTTTCTCCCTGAACATTAGTGTCCTATAACTTCATCAATAAGACTCACACAGTATGAATGAATATTCATATGGATTCTTGGAAACCAGGCTGGGGCTACACCACCTGCATAATATCTACGTACAAGGTTCATCCCATACGTCATCTTCAAATCCAACAAGGGCTAACACAAGAAACAAGGGACAAAGGAACCCTAGATACTTTCTGTATAAATACAGCACATCTTGCTAGTGTTAGTTAGAGGGAACCGAGACTTCCAGGCCGACACACTGACCAGAGACGCTGAGGCTCCTGCATGCAGACGCTCCAGCTGACAGTGGTCTAACCCATCCCTTGCAGGGTGTCCAACTCGAGACCAGAACGGGGTCCCACACTCTCTCCCTCTCCAGGTAAATGGGATTCGACTAAATCCTAGAGGGATTCTTGCCTTCACACCAACTCACATGCTAGGTACACATTTAGGTACATCTAGATAGGCATCGTAGGAGTACGCGCTCTCTTTTATCATGCATTTTATATCCATGTATGCATTTATGATTATTGCAAAATGATAGAATTGTACTATCCATTTATATTCACTATACTGCTTATTATATATATCTGCTACTGTCTAACAATTATTGCAGCACATCTATTTTACACTAGAAGAACAACTGTGCAATAAATACTTATTGTAACACGCCCGACTGTTTCTTCTGTGTAAACTCTCTGAGACCGAACAAGTGAGCACGAGTGACTGAGCGAAAAGTAGTACATTGTTTCCACGATCCTGAGGGATCAGGGTTGTCATGTTCTAAGGTTGCCAGAAACTATTCTCTCCCCGATAAGAGGAGACACTAGTGGCACTGTGAGCTAGCTAATGCAAACAGGCTAACATTTTTGGTGGGGGTGTTCAGAGTCAGTCTCCCACCAAGCCCACAGTTCATGTTATCCGAACGCGCAGATTCTGTATAGGTTATATATAGTAACTACACGACAGGCCAGGCAAAGCAAGTATCTCTACCTTAGGCTTCTCACCAGGCTTCCTCTCCTGGTCCCATACTTTAATTTGATCCCAGGTACCTCCCAATTCCGCAACATGATCATGTGTGTGTACTTGTCTCCAAATATCAACCGGAACCAACAGACCAAAGAACATTTCAATATTCGCAAGCGTCATTACTGTTGAGGAGGCTGCCTCAGTCAATTCTTTATAATCTGCAGTAGGATTTTTCCTAGGGTCAGGTAACTGCGTTTTAAGGGACAAGACCTCACTCCTTTTCCATGGAGTATAAACCCACTGTTCCTGGAAACGGGCTGCTACCCCTGGTCTAGTAACAATATTGTGCTGATCCCGTAACTCTGGTATTTCAGGGTGATATATGGGGTGTACTTCCCTCATCGGAAACTGAGATACTGTCATCGGGCTCTTCTCGATCAGCCTACTCCGATAAGCAACCAACGTCGCGACGTTACCAAAAACTTGACCAGGTGCCATATCAGCAACGTATACGTGATCCTTAATATCATAAATAATCTGCGGTGCTGCATCATTGAAACACAGCTCCCACAGCACAATCAAAGTAGCCGACATGTGCTTAAGGGCATGCTGCTGTACAAAAGGCTCATAGTCTTTCATCACACTCCACACATCCTCCACACTATAAATGGGGTTTCGGGCCCACTGCGCAGCCTGATTAGCCACTACCTGTTTCTCTGCCTCTCCCATATCAGATCGCACCAACGTTCACCCCAGGCTTTCCTTAAATTTCGTCCAGTCTCTATCCTCAGGACCACGTACTGGTGTCCCAATACTCTGTAATGTCGGGGAATGGAGGAGCACAGTGGGAGTTATAACAGAGGTAGTGGGCATTAACGTCGCTGCTGGCTGAGTCGTGGGTGTAAGAGCTGGCGAAAGGGATGCCGAAGCAATAGGTGTTGCAGGAGTGCTAACGGTCATAGTTACCAGAGGGCGAAGACAAAGAGAGGACAGGAGGTGCCGTGGTCAAGGCAGTCTGATCAACAGTAACTGAAGCAGAAACAGCAGAGACAGAAGAACCGGGTAGCTAGGCCTGCGGGGGAAGAGCGGGCTATACCCTCTGCGGGGCATACGGGGGTGGGGGTCGGGCATCTAGCAATTCTTCCACAAAAGCATCATTTTCTTCCCGGGCTACATAAGATTTATCAATATTCAGCCGAAACCTCCTATCTTCTCTTTCAATTCCTATCTCTTGTTTCTCTCTATCATGTGCTACAGCTTTCTGGGTCAATGTTTGCATTCTCCCCTTCCGGGCCTCTTTCTCTGCTTTCATCCGTCTCTGTTTAGCCTCTTTTTGCCATGTTCTGAGGGAATCAAACATAGACTGCCTACTTCTTCTCGCAAACAACTTCTCCTGTAAGAAACCAATTTTTTGTTCATCAAAAGTGCCCATCAACGGACACTGCAACTCGACATTGTCCCTCTTATATTTGTGCCATAACGTACTAAACATAATAGGGCAAAGGCCATGTTTTACATACATATTAAAATTCGGAGTGCCTTGCGGAGGCGCTGGCTGACTTTCTTCCAGTCGAGCATCAGCAGAACAACAATGACAACAAGAAACCAAGAAACGACTAAAACAAGGTATTTTCAAAAGTAAGCCAAATTCCTTATGTTGCCTAGCAAAGTGTTCAGAAACGCTTTGTACTGAACAATAAGAGCTCCCTCATGACTGTATCCTGACGGTTGAGTTGAAATCCCGGAGACTGCGAAGCACTACGACTTGGGACATTTTATATGTCACTTAAGAAGTCTGTAATAGTATACACCACGTGATATTCGAGAGATTACGAGACTGACCCAATTTCACGGAGAATATAAAATCGAGCCCACGTCACACCAGCCTTGCACAGGAAACTCATGGTGACAGCCAAATTTTAATGTCTGGAGTACTCATAACGGCCGCATAGAATAACAACAAACAAGAGTGTATTAGCCTGTTGAGGTGCAACAGGGCAGTATTGGAAAACATCGCAGCCGTCTTACATACTATATCCATTGGATAGCTATCTGTATATCAGTATTACCTGTACCCCTTGGTTGTTGCATGAAACCATACGTATTTGGGAAGGTCCTGAGGAAGGTGGTTTGCCATCTGTTATACCCCACCGAAACGCGCGTCGACCTTATTTGAATAGACCTTGTTGAACAATTTCATCCAACATGGTCGTGGAGACCTAGAAGTTCTATGTCTCCCTCTGATGGTTTGGGTTATATATGAGTTTGTTAGGTTCGATTGAGTGAGTTTGAGAATTGTGAATTGTTTGTATTACTCATTTTATTTAGGGGTCCAGAGCACAGTGTTACATTTTAACTGTATAAGCCTTTAATGCATTGCTTTGTGTACAACTATGTACAAAAAGAAAAATTTATTAAAAACAAACATGTATCTTGTTTTATAAAAAAAGAAAACATAAATGGATTTTGATACAATTGCTTTGAATAATAAACTATGAAAAATAAAATACAATGCTGATTTGTTTTGATATTGTTTATATAAATGCTTAACCCATACTAGATTTTTGTCTACAAGATAAAAGAAATATAGGTCGTGAGGGAGCTCTTATTGTTCAGTATATTCATTGTCGTTTCCCCTCTTCTCCCTGACGTTTAATAATCTCTCTTAGAGGGGGTCCCCTTTTCAGCATCAGAAACGCTTTGTATCCAAATCAGTCTTCAGACCGTGCCAAAGACAAACCAAAATCGGTCCTCAGACCTTGCCAAAGACAAACCAAAATGGTACCATATCCACAAAGAACCAAAATAAACTCACCTGGCGCACACAGGTCAAATGAATTTATTCTCCACTGCCGACTCTTCGGACCAAACAGTCAGATCCAAGGGTTTTGCCGTTCAGGACCCCAGTCGGGACGACCGATTGGTGACGCACCGACCGGTCAGACAGACGGGCAGCTGCGAGTTCAGGACTCTCTCGTGCAGGGATCCCTGGTCCGCCCGTCCGACCCGACGATGGCCCCGACCTTCACACCCATCCGCGGGCGAGGATGGGTCACCCGATCAAGTCCCTGTTCGGGCACCAACTGAAGGAAGTGACCCGATTAGGGCCACCTGGGTCACTTGTGAACACCTCTCAGCCTTCCATACAAATGAAGAGTCGGTCAGACAGTAGAGAATACAAACCAAGTATATTTTATTCAGGTACACTCGGGCGGAGTCCAGTCTGACCAGCCTCCTTGGATTGCTGCAGAGGGACTGACTTCAGCCCACATAGAGATACATTATGTACATTTCTCAACCAAGAAAGTCCCTCCCATAATGGAATTCTACTAGCAGGTGCAGCTAAAACAAAGAAGTACAGTAAGACGAGTTTCGACTCTGAGGCCGGGCACACATTATCTTCATACCAAGGTCATTCTGTTCATGTCTTCGGCTAGGCTAGTGGGAGAAAACCTCTATCTATGGGAAAGGAATGTGTTAATAAGAACAGTGTATTCATTAGCAGAGCAAGGCCTAACCTTGGAGAAACTAAAATTTCCACAGCCTGCTTCTCTAGTCAGGGAATGCATAGCTGACGGCATGATCCAAAATGGCGGCTAAACCTAAAATGGTGCCGCAAATGCTAACTTAACACGAGAACAAAGCACAAACAAAATAGCAAAACATTTTCATTTCATCAAAGTAACAATTAATCGATCAATCAATCAGGATTTATAATGCGTGGCTAATCACCCGATAGGGTATCCAGGCGTTTTCAGGCCCCAGAGGCTTATTCGAACAAGCAGGTCTAGAGGGCCATTCGGGAATTCCGGAAGTGAGCTGATGGTCTGGAGGTGTTTGGGGAGGATGGTCCAGGTCTTTGCTGCGATGTGAGAGACTCCACTTCTGCTTCAGTAGATGCAGGGAGTATGGGCAAGGGAAAGGGAGGCAGAGCGTAGTCTTCTTGACGGTTGGTGGAAATTCAGGCGGTGGTTAATGTAGGCAGGTCCTTGGTTGTGTACAGCCTTGTGTGATTGGGTCAGCAGCTTGAATTGGCATCTCTTCCATACAGGGAGCCAGTGGAGTTTCCTGATGTGGGTGTAATATGGGTTCGTCGGGGAAGGCCAAGGATGAGTCAGTCTGGCTGCGACATTCTGTATGATCTGAAGTCTCTGTAGAAGCTTTGCGGTGATTCCTATGCCAAGGACATTGCCGTAGTCCAGTCGGCTGGTGATGACGGCTTGTGTCACGGTGCGTATTGTGTGTAGGGGTAGCCACTTGAAGATCTTACATAGCACGTGAAGAGTGAAGAAGCAGGCGAAGGAGACGGCATTCATCTGTGATTTCAGGGTGAGCTTGTTGTCAATGATGATCCAGAGGTTTATGGTATGGTTGGAGGGAGTGGGTGCGAGTCCTAAGTCTGTTGGCCACCAGCAGTCATTCCATGTGTTGCTGCTGTTGCCAAAGATCAGTACTTTCATCTTGTCTGTGTTCAGCTACATCTGTGGAAGATTATCTGGTGGTAGTGGGGTCGTCGGTGAGTGAGAGGATGAGTTGGGTGTCGTCTGTGTAGGAAATTATGTTGCGACCATGGACTCTGACGATGTTGGCCAGTGGGGTCATATATGGGTTGAAGAGCTTGGGACCCAGGGATGATCCCTAGGTGACACTGCAGGTGATCTCCTTGGGTTCAGAGATGAAAGGTGGTATGTGGATTATGTAACAAGTTTCTGTTACGTATTTACGCTGCATAGTGTTGTGTTAAAGGAAAAAATATTTGCATGCATTTTAGCATTACAAGCTCTAACAGGCCATTTTTGGTGAGAGCTGTGGTTGGTTCAAATGACAAGTGGCTCTTGATTATTTGTTGTGCTGCTCTCTGTTTTTGCAATAAACACATTAACCTTTTGGCTTCCTGATGTGTTGTGTTTTATTTTAACACCCCTTTGCTGGTGCTTGAAATAACAGTGCTACTTCAGGCGCCTCCTTGAAGAGGGAGACTATGCCACACTCTCATTCTATGCCCCTTTAAACTTCTGAGATGCTCTGGGCACTGATTGGCTGTGAGTATCTGTCCAACTGCCCACATTTGGGAGTATAAATTGGACCCTCTTGATTTTTGGTGTAGCTTGCCGTCTGTCTACTCCTTCTCGGCTAGGGCTAAACCTGAAGGCCTTGTTGAAGCCGTCTGGCCTGGCCTTCTGCTGCTGACCTTACTCTGTGAAGAGGCCCTCAGCCTTCCCTGCCCTCGAAGACTCGAGATGCCCCGGCGAGCCTTGAAGCTCTCTCTGCCTCTCACTGTGAGGCCAGAAGTAGGTGGCTGAAGAATCAACCTCAGAAACTGTGGGTGCTCACGAGCATTGGCTCAGCCTCTCAAGCCCCTCATCAGAGATAGAGCTGGGCTTCAATAGACACTGCCCAGTGAGATGGTGGTGGCCTTTTATTTTTACAGCGAGACATAGGTGCCAGTTATGACTGTGCTTGCTGCAAAATAGGTGCATAAAACGCAGCAGTGATGTTATTGTATGGAAATATTCAGAAAGTAGGACAAATGTATGACATGCCCTGCATACTGCTGTGCATACTTGTGAGATGAGAAATGATGGAAAATCCCCTTCAGAGAGAATCCACCTCCCCCATGGTAGGCATTGCAGTAGTTATATAATGAATTGGACAGTGGTGATGTAGGTAAGAAGTCTTCCTGAGGGATCAGGCGTGGAGAAACAGTGAAGATGAGTGGAAGCAAAGGGTTTTATTCTGAAGCTCAAAGCCCACAAACACTGGTAGGTAATATCATAACCAAACCAGTCTCCTCTACTAATCTGTCTTCTTGCTTTAGGATACCTATCTACAGTGTTGAGTTTCTTAACCATCATTTACATATTACAACGCAGTAAAAATACATTATTGCGAACTAAGTTCCAAAGACCATACATATGCTACCACAGCAGTCTACTAGGACCTAAATGCCTTTATCTTGTAGAATCTGGTCAACTGGCAGCCATCAAGTAATCTAGCCACTTATCAGGTCGTAACTATATTTACATACATTTCATTTTCAGGAAGCAGTCTTCCATCTCAACACATTCCCCAGCAAGTATCAATAGTTGTACCAACTCAGTAAAACAAACATTGGCAAAACCAATAGGTCTGGCTTTAAAGTGCTAACACATGTAAGCAAGGTGCAGTCACAAATAATAGTTGCAAGTCTTCAATACGCAAATACTGTTTAGCACATTAAAACCATCCCTATCAGCTTTGACAATTCTGAGGAAAATTGGCAAAAAATTGTTGTTTTTTTCTGTGTTGAATGCATAAAGGAGATCTTCAATTGAATGTGAATGTGGGAAGCGTGATGATAAAAGTGCACTTTTTAGATATAAAATAATCCAGCTTGTACTCCAATGAAAACTCTTTCCAGAAAGCTGAATGATACAACAGCCAATAGTATGAGGAAAGAGAGAAGTACTCCCCTGGGTGGAGCCAAAGTCCCACTATGTACAGTTTACAGAAAGAGTTGCCCTGTGAAGCAAGACCTAAAAAGGTGACTATTCCAATTTGAAACGCACAAAACCCTGAAACTGTCTCTACATAATTACACAAAAGAGACTAAGGGCCATATGTATCAAAGTTTGTGTTTGCGATTCTCAAATAGCAAATTTTTGAGAATCGCTATTTGAGAATCGCAAACGAGATGTATGTAGGATTCGCAAGAAATTTTGCGAATCTTACATATTCCTTAATTGCGATTCGCAAAATAGAGAATCACAATTTTTGCGATTCTCTATTATGCGAATGCCTTTTGGGATGATACATCCCAAAAGGCTTGTTACCGTTCGCAAACGGGCCGATTCTGAGAATCGGCCCGTTTGCGAACGGGAAATAGGCTTGATACATATGGCCCCTGGTGCACTGTGTCCCATGTGGAAGAGGAGCCACCAACCAAAAGTAGTTAAAATTTCCGTAAATTTTCAACAAAGCAAAAGAAAAGAAGAAAAAATTGTGTTCCATTGACAACAAACAACAATGTAGATCAATTTAGTCGAAGGATTATGGTAAATCCAAACCTATTCCTGGATAGGCTTTTGATGGGGTTGTTTGTGTATTTCTTGTCGACGACATTATGACCCTGTTAGAGATCTAGGGCCTCATCAGGACCAATTAACAGAGGGACACCCTAAAGGGATAGCAAAAAAACAATCCTTTCTTTAGAATAGGTGGAGATGGCCATTGTACGTGTCCTGAATTATTTATGGTGGCTCCGTATCTAGTCATGTAGCCTTCGCTATAATTAATAGTTAATTATAAGGACCACACCCGTGCAAAACAACAAATGGTGCAGTAAAAGAATAAAATACTCACTCAGGGGCCAATTACAATATCTTAAAAAATAGAGTAAAATAACAGATTAAAGATCTAGATGGAGAGTACTGTATCTATAAACTGGTATTTAGAGCAAAACACTCGCCCCTGAGATTTTATCGAGGGTGGAGGACCCCCAATAGGTTGAAGATGGCGCGAAGGCCCGAGGATGGGTCCCCTCAATATATCGGGAACTCCACAATAGTTTCCGGTGTGCAGGAATCACAATGGACCCTCTGCTGTAGCAGCAGCTCACATGAGTCGCGCGAGTCAGCTTAAGTTTAAAGGCCTCCTTCAGTATGCGAAGGCCCGAGGACAGTACCACTTCAGTGTATCGGGAGCGCAACAATAGTTCCCTGCTTGCGGGAAACACAATGGATCCTCCACTGTGGCAGCAGCTCGTGCCAACCGCGCAAGTCAGCCTTAGTTAAGACGCCTCCATTGGTCTCCGAGTGAAGACACGGAAGCGTGCTTCCACCTGACACTGACTTGGGCGAAAACGAGGCTTGGAACGCCTGCGCAATCCACTTACATTCTGTCTTCTGCAGTATGCGAGTGAGATCACCACCTCTCTCTGGAATGTGTGCCACATCAATGACTTGCCATGTCACTCCTCCGCTGAGTGATTATGTTCCACAAAATGCTTCACCAAAGGTGCAATGGCCACTTTGCACTGTATTCTGCTTCTGTGTTGGGATATCCTCGTCTTCACTGTTTGTGAGGTTTGTCCGATATATATGAATCCACAAGGATACCATATTCAGTAAACTACATTCTTTGAATTGAAATTTGAGAAATAAATAGTTTTGTATTTTTTGTGTACTAACAATCAGCACAGTTGCCACAACGATAATGCCCATTCACAGGTTGTAAGCACCAAATATTATATAGTGTGTTGGTAGTGCTAGTGTTTCTAATTGCTGAATGAACTAGGTGGTCTTTGATGCCTCTTTTAAAAGCAAATAAAGGAGATTCTAACGAAGAGTCTATACTTTGAATAATGTGCCATTGCTTCTTAATAAGGTCCTGACGTTATTGGTGTGGAGACAATAAGCAGTGACATACACTAGTTTGTCGATTGATTCCTTATTTCTTACCTGAAACAGTTCTTCGCAAGGACAGTGCCAGGCTCTTTTTAGAGTGCCACTTTCTTTTTTGGATAACCTCTGCTTAATAACCTCTTCTGTAAGACATTAGCCTCTCTAAAATAGTTCTTCTTATGAGTACAGTTTCTCCTGAGGCGAAGAAACTTTCCGAAAGGAAGTCCATCTCTCGATGCCCTCAGATGAAAGCTTCCATCGGAAAGTAATGTACACCTTTCAGTTGGATTCCTGTAGAGGGTAGTGTACAGCTTCCCATTTTCCTGTCTAATAGTTAGATAAAGTCAAGTCAAAAAAATTCTTTATTTCGGCCATTAAGGCCATAAAAGCACAGATAAAAAGATACAGCACAATTCATTCGTTTAGATTTTCCAACAAGACTTTCATGATTCTGGGTACGAATAAATTAGTAAAGTGCATGTGCATTACAATATTATTTATAAAGTTCCAATAAAAGTAAAGGTTTAAAATGTAGTGAATAATTAAAAGGTACACACTTATGACATTAAAATATTGCAAAATGAGGTTAAAAGAGACCAATCACAATGATGGAATGAAATGATCAAGTTAGGCAATCCCTAGCTTTAAAATAGCTCGACGTATGCACCACATGGAAAATAGGAAACGAGAAACTGAATACGCAATGGGCATACTAGTGTCGTATTTTAGTATTGATAGAGCGCTGATAGCACTCTATTTGTATGAGTGCACTATACTCATGTTTTAAACGCACTCACATGTATTCGTATTGTTTGCAGTGTTTTTATTATTAAGAAACATTTAATTGAATCATTTAATGTTGAAACTAGTGAACGCATTTAAGTAGAATTGTGTATGTATTATTATTCCTCCATGAATAATGTGCAGGACAATATTATTTTTATATATCGTAATGATGGCTAGTTTAAGTTGTCTGAAATATAGGCCCAAAGTTAATGTGCGATTCTCCTTGCTCTCGAGAAATAAAATAATTAAATCATTGTTGTGTTCGAAGTTCGAATGTTCTCACCCTATTGCAGGTGCAAGAGTACACATCGTTATTTTCGGAGTTAAGGAGAGATCCGGAATGTCTTAGAAGATAGCTGGAAGCGAGAAGGGAGGATGCCTTGCGTATCGGGTCTGTCTGGAAGCCAAGGCCACTGGAAGAAGATATCATTAATTAAAAAGAGAACCAGCTACTGCATAGAGGTCTAATGGAAAATTTTAAGAACCAGTGACGTAATGTTAGTTGGATTCCATCTTTTTGTATGATGCTCAGGGACAGAGAGACCAGACTTCTGCTAGCTTTCGGAGAAGATGGAGCATCTTAGAGCGAGCTCCATAGCCTTAAGCTAAATGACCCATTTTGACGTGAGTACTTCTTAGGAAGGCACACGTGCTAACACCATTGGGGAACGATAGAAGAGAGACAGGAAGGGCCCTCATATAGAGTAGTGTAGGGAAAGATTTTTGATTTCTTTCAATGAGTCGAGAGCTGAACATTGCATCTATATTGTGTTGCATTGTCATTTTGGAATTTATAATCATTTGTCTTTTGGGCCGAATTACTTACATCCGCAGAATTGGCTCTGTATTAATTTTTCTGTACCTATATACTTTGCTATTGAGATGTGTTTACATCCAATTGTTTTTGGCCTTATAATAAATATTCAAACTGCACTTTGGAGTCAGTGATCTTTTCAGGCATGCTGACTTTGTTAATATCTGTCTGAGTTGTTTCCTTCCCCTCAACCACTTTAGGTAAATAAAAAATCGATCGCTTACGCTAATACTTGTAGGGAACGCAGGTGTGCAAGTTAGCGTAATCAAATGGTAGCAGAGGATGGTTTACCTTTAAAGTGGTTTACCTCTAAGGTGAGGGGAGTACTTAGGAGTAGGGTTGAAGGTCAGAAGGTCGGTGAGCCCTGAAGTGGAGCGGAGGAGATCGGAGGCTGGCGGACGTTGATGGTGCTGCGGAAACAGTGGTGGCGTGAGTATGAAAGGCATTGTGGTGTTAGATTGCGGTAATGAGTAAGTGGGTGATGTCTTGCGGAGTTGGGATGCATGTTGAGTGAATGTGGTTTTTGGTTTAAGTTTTGGTGAACGGACTCAAGAGAAGTCCAAGATCCCGGGATAGTTTTGTATTGTAATTGTCTGATCAAACGTGGGTGTTGTGAAGCGCTATCAACGATCCACTTGTGTTAGGGACCTTTGTGTGAATGAGGAATAGGTCGCGGTAGAAAGCCTCAGGTACCGGGGGTGGACTATAGCGATTGAGTGACCAACGCAGGTCGGGGGTCACTACGGCTGAATGTTCTTGTGAGAGTGTTCTATCGATCTTCAGTGACAGACAATTACTTGTTTATGTGACTGTAAGTTATTGTAATTATGTAGGAACAGTTACTTGGTTGAATAACTTTTGGTTATACAGTTACTTGTGGTACGAATGTGTGTATGAGCATTTGCGGTGAAATTGTAAAGGCGGGTGAGCCGCTGCAAGGAGTGAGCAGTGATGTCAGGGCGCGCCGCGCTGTGATAGGTTGGTTGGTGTAACGCCGCACTGGGATTGGAGGAAGTTTGTTAGCAGTGGAACAGCGTAATTTGGAGCTTGCAATTGATTCATTTAACAATGAGATGTTTTAGGGTATTGCGAGATTTGTGTAGAGGGGACACAGGAGTAGTGACTCGGGTAGGGGAAGAAGCCCCGCCAGAGGACACACCGGCACATTACATGGCAACGAATGTAGGACTTCATACTGTCGTGTGGCTTCAGAATTGGCACAAACTTACAGAGAAAGAGGGTGAATTGGCTTTCCCTCGTTATGGGACTTTCCGTATGGAGGTGCTGACCCAGCTGAGGGGGGTGATGAATGCATTGAAACCTCCCCCTAGACCCACACAATTTGAGGCTTTAGATGCATGGATGAGAGCAGCTCTAGTAAAAAAGAGAGAGGCTTCACATGAGAGGATGAAAAAGGCAATGAAGGCATATCATGATGCTAGATGGGAAGCTCAGTAGAAGAGATGGAGAGTAGATATTATAGAGGGAGAACGTTTGTACCCACTTCTCACAGTAGGAGAGGGGGCTGAAGGGAAAAAGAAGACAGAGGGGGACAGTGATACAGATGACAGCTTTCTTGACAGATTGCTAGCGGAACATCCTCCACCGTGCGACTCTAAATCAGAGACAGAGAGGTTGCGCCCATCAGAAGAGCTTTTAAGTGTGGGACAACTGGGTTCAGAGGAACAAACGGCAGGAGTAAGAAGCAAGATCACAATGGTACGCATTCCGGGAGGGTCAGGAGGAAGAAGGTATTCAAACAGTGATCCAGAACCACCTGTAGGAAATATGCAGTTGCCAAATGCTTTGTCGGTACCAGTTACAATAGGGCCAGTGGTTCCGATATATACTCCTAGAGAAAGAACTGAGGACAGTCCTCAGCACATAAGTGAAGGGGAAGAGACAATGTCTGGAGGGAACCTTGCAATAAGTGGGACAGATTTCTGTCGAATACCAGTGGAATCTAGTACTCCACTGCCAGCTACAGCTGATCCCTCAAGAATAGATAGTGGGGTAGAACGAGGACGGACAGGTGCTCTAGCGAATTCTAGGTCTGACCTTCGAATGTGGGTTCAACCAGTGAGAGAATCAATGATGCCGAGGGAAGAAATAAGCAGGAGACAAGAAGCGCTTAAAGTACTGTTTGGGCCACAGGTGATTTGTGCAGGTGACCATTGGAGAAGTCGAAGTTGTGAAAGAGAGAGACGCCCAGATTCGAAGACAGAAGAGGGTGCAGTTCCTAGGAGAACCCAAAGTTGTGACAGGGAAGATACACGAAAAGAGGAAATTCAGAAAGTGTTGAAAAGCGCAATAAAGGTGCCAATGTTAGATGTGGTACGACTAAAGGCAGAGCTAGACGAGGTGATTGAAGGTAATCTACCCCTGATCAAAATTGATACGTATGACTCAAGCGAACTACTGTTCGTAGCAAAGGACATGACAAGGAAGGCTAAACGAGCTTATGATGCCTTGTTGCTTCTGGCACAAAGATATGAGGCTGATTTGTCAAATACTAAGCTGACACAGGGTTCTTGCAGATTAAATTACTCAGATAAGGATTTGGAAGAGAAGCGAACGAGTGGATTGAAAGCACAAATTAGAGAACTAGTGATGGGAATACGGACATGGCGAGATTTAGATAAATGGAAAGAAAAATGGGCCAAGAAGAAAAGCTTCCAGACTGGAATAGGGAATACTCCGCCTCCGGGTGGAGGGACGGGAGCTGCAGGAAATTTCCCCCTCAGGGAGCTACAGAATGGGGGGTATGTACATGTGCCATGGAGCAGGGGTGATTTAGCAGCGTTTACGAATTATTTTCCTCGGCTGAGGGAAAAACCTGCTGAGTGGTACAAGCAAATAGACAGGTTTGTAAAGATTTCGAAGGTATTGTGGATTGATTTGAACACCTTGTTTGATATTGTAGTGCCAGCGGATTTGTGGGCAGCATGTAAGATTGCAATTGAGTGGCCTACTTTAGAGCCACCTAGAGATTCATTGACTCATGGTCCCTCACCTGACGTAATGAGAAAATATGAGCAAGTGATTACATGGTTGCAATCGAAGGTAGCTCCTCAAACTGTTGATTGGTTGAAGATTGATCGCACCACCCAAGATTCTAAAGAATCAGTACATGATTATTACGAACGATTGTTGTTGGCTTTTAAGCAGCATAGTGGATTAGATACAATTGAACAGAAAGATATGGGACAGTTTGTCTCGAAGTTTGTTTTGGGACTGAAATCCGACATTAGCTTGATGATACAGCAGCACTTGATCTGTTGGCAGAATAAGTCGGTGGATGAGATTCTGCGTTATGCTAAGTATTGTAGTGATCAAGTGGAATCGACACAGAAGAAGTTGAAGGATAAGTTGATGTTGGTGCAGTTGAGAAACGCTGATACGACGCAAGGGTTTGGAGGAGGTCAAGGTAGAGGTAGAGGAGGTGGAAGAGGAATGGGACAACAGATGGTGAACCAACCTGGTCAGGGTAGAGGAAGAGGAATGGATTTAGGTACAAGTGACTGGGTGGCTCAACAGAAAAGAGTCACTGCCTGTCATTATTGTCACAAAATCGGGCATTGGAAGCGCGAGTGTAGATCAAATCCAGCAAATCAGATACAGATGGAAGGAGAGGGACAGTTGACCGAGGCTGTCAATACTGTGACAAAACCCAGGTCTATGTATGGAGGAGGATATGAGCCGCAAGTGCAAGTACCTCAACCCCATGCAGAATCAGTTATACCATCAGATGCCTTATTTTGAAATACAAGATCGGTTTGATAAACATCAAGATTCACAGAAGTGCCAGAGGGGGGTGCACGAGGAATGCACTTTAGATGCGATTCTAGAAGTAGATCAGAGTGGACCGTTTGTAGATGCAGACGTGAATGGATATTCTGTTACTTTCTTATTAGACACTGGAGCTGCTCGTTCCACAGTGAGAACCGAAGTAGTCCCAAATTTAACCCTTTCGGGACGATCGATTCAAGTAGTGGGGGTTAGAAATCAGAAAATGACCAATCCATTGACAGACGAATTACCCGTGAGTATAGGACCATTCCGGGATAAACATCAATTTGTAGTGTGCAATTCAAGTCTGGTCTGTCTTTCGGGACGAGACCTTCTGTGCAAGCTCAATTGTACTATATCATGCACTCCAAGAGGTGTAGAATTGCAAACATATGATGATGATGCTGATTTCAAAATGGCTAACATGAGTCTGTGTGCAGACATATTTGTAGTGCTCACAACAGCAGAATTGCCACATGACTTGAGAGACTCAGTTGATCCGAAAGTGTGGGATTTCACGGGCGAGGATGTGGGTCTGATGAGAGGGGTTGAGCCAGTTAAGATACAGGTTAAACCCAATGCTGAATTCCCACGAACGCCACAATATAAGTTGACTCCAGAAACTGTGGCCAGCATAAGACCTGTGATTGAGACTATGACTGCCCAAGGTATTCTTAAGGAGATAAGAGGAAGTCCCTGCAACTCACCTATCATGGGACTGCAAAAGCCAAGTGGCAAGTACAGAATAGTGCAGGATCTGCGTCGGGTTAATGAAATTGTGATCCCATGTTGTCCTGTGGTACCGAATCCAGCTGTTATTCTATTCCAGATACCATGCAAAGCAGAATGGTTTACAGTGATAGATTTGTCTCACGCATTTTTCTCTATACCATTGCATGAAGAAAGTCAGTATTTATTTGCATTTAGGATGGACGATCATGTACTAACATGGAACAGAATTCCTCAGGGGTATACAGAAAGCCCCTCCATTTTTAGTCAATGTCTGAAAAAGAATCTTGAAGGACTGGTGATGGCCCACAACTCAGTCTTAGTGCAATATATAGACGACCTTTTGGTCGCTTCAGAGACTGAGGACGCTTGCAGGATTGACACTGTGGCGCTGCTGAATCATTTGGCAGAGAATGGACACAAAGTGTCTCCAAACAAATTGCAGTATTGTTTGTCCGAAGTTCAGTACTTAGGTCACCGGATTGAGAAAGGAAAACGAAGGGTGTCACCAGATCGCATAGAGGCGATTCTGCAAATGGGAACTCCGAAAACACAAAAAGAAGTCCGCAAGTTTTTGGGAATGGGCGGCTATTGTCGACAGTGGATCCCAAATTTTTCCTTGCAAGCAAAGCCTCTGTTGAAACTGACTCAAAAGGATGTTAGTGATCCGGTACCATGGGATGACAAGTGCTTGAAAGCCTTCCGTGAGCTGAAGGAATGTATCTGTCGTGCTCCAGCTCTCGGAATGCCGGATTATAACAAAGCGTTTTCGCTCTTTTGCTGTGAAAAGGAGAGATGTGCATTAGCAGTCCTAGTGCAGACACATGGGGGTGCCCGTAGACCAGTAGCCTACTTCTCAGCTACATTAGATCCTGTAGCTTCTGCGTTGCCCGGATGTCTGAAATCCGTTGCTGCAACTGGTGTCAGCATTGAGAGATGTGAAAGCGTAGTGATGGGTTATCCGCACATTGTTTATGTGCCCCATTCCGTAGAACTTGATGACTCGAACGAAAACACAATATCTGACCAACAACAGACTTACCAAGTATGAGCAGGTTATCTTGGCCGCTGATAATATGTTACCCTGAGACGTTGTACCACTCTGAACCCTGCTACATTGTTACCTATTCCGCAGGAGGAAGGAGATGAGGATTGTGAAGAACATGACTGCCTAGATATCACTGACCTATCCACCAAACCCAGACCTGACATTGTCGATGAACCTTTGCCCCAATCTGATTTGATCCTTTTTGTTGACGGTTCATGCATAAGAGACAATGAAGGGTATTTGAGAGTAGCGTTTGCTGTGTGCACCATCATGGGAGTAGTGGAAGCTGCCTGTTTAAATAGAGTATTCTCTGCTCAGGTGGCCGAAATTGTCGCTTTGACACGTGCCTGTATCGTTGCAGCAGATATCCGAGTGACTGTGTATACAGACAGTCAATACGGATTTGGTGCGGTTCATGATTTTGGGCAGTTATGGTCACAGAGGGGGTTTCTAACGTCCTCAGGATCACCTATACGCAATGGCGAGTATGTGCGCCAACTATTGGAAGCTTTGCAGAAACCCAAAGAGATAGCAGTTGTTAATGTGCAGCTCATGGAAAGGGAGAAGACTTTGTTACTAAGGGCAACAATTACGCAGATGAAGTAGCACGATTTTGCGCTGAACATGTTTGTATTTTCAATAGAGAATATGTAGGTGAGAGCACAGAAGAGATCGAGCTCAGCATGATGTTAGCTATAGCCGATACTTGGGATGAGGTAAAGCGGTTGCAGGATGAAGTCCCAGAAGAGGAAGCCGCTTCATGGATCAGAGCAGGTTGCACAAAAAGAGACGATGGCATTTGGGTGTCCACAGATGAGAGAGCAGTATTACCCAATTGCCTACTGAGCCCAATGGCAAGGCAAATTCATGGAGCAGTTCATCTGGGAAGAGATGCTATGGTACGAGTGTTCAGGCAGACGTGGTATAATCCACGCTTTCGTGTGTGGGCTGAAACGGTATGTCACAGGTGTGTTACTTGTCAACAGATGAATGTTGGAAAGAGAACTGTGGTCGGAATGAGTCACACTGGAAGATCTGGGGGTCCCTTCAATAGGATACAGCTAGACTTTATTGAGATTCCGAGGTGCAATAGGTTGCGATATGTTTTGTTGGTGGAGTGTATCTTTTCACGTTGGGTGGAAGCATATCCAACTAGACAATGTGATAGTCTCACAGTAGCAAAATTGTTATTAAGAGAACTGATTCCGCGGTACAGTTTCCCGACATCAGTGGAGACAGATAGAGGAACTCATTTCCACAGTGAAATCATGAAGTTATTGTGCTCTGCTTTAAATATTGATCAACGACTGCATTGTAGCTACAGGCCCGAGGCGTCAGGCCTAGTAGAGCAGGTTAATGGCACCATCAAGTCAAGAGTGGCAAAGATGTGTTCATCCACTTCATTGAAGTGGCCGGATGCGTTGCCCCTGGTGCTGATGAGTCTGCGTAGCACTCCTGATAGGAGATCAGGGCTTTCGCCCACGAAGTTTTGACTGGAAGAGCTATGCGTTTGCCTATGGTGCCAGCTACAGCATTAATAAACATCACTGATGATTTAGTGTTGGATTATTGTAGAGGACTGGCTGATGTTGTTACTTCTGTATCCCACCAGGTCGAGGCTGCGACTGCATCCACCTCGAGAGACCTGCTGCATGATCTTAATCCTGGTGACTGGGTGCTAGTACGCAAGCACGTGAGGAAAAGTTGTCTCGATGTTCACTGGCGAGGACCCTATCAGGTGATATTGGTCACAAGTACCGCTGTGAAGTGTGGAGGATTGCCGAATTGGATCCACGCTTCCCACACTCGCCGAGTTCAAGTGCCTGCGGAGAAAGAGAGTTCCCTGGTTCCAAGGAGCGTGTGTGAACCTGATACAGACAACGACGAAGGCACAAGCCCAGTTGTAAGGGTTTCGGATGAAACAGAACAGCCAAGTGAGCATGAGAGAAGAGAGCTGAATGCTCCTGAACTGAGTCCAGATCCTGAAATAGAGGATATTGCAGAAGTGAGCTGTGTCCCAGATCAAAGTGAGCTGTCTATTACAGAAAGATCAGATCAAGAGGAAGAGAGGAGAACAGATGCCAGAGCAGAAAAGTGGCCAGTAAGAGAAGAAAGGCGGACTATACGGCTTGCATCTGAGAAGGATCTCACTCCGATTCCTGAAACATCTGAATCAGATCAAAGTGACGCTGAAGAAAGACCGGATGGTCTAAGACGTTCCAGAAGAGAAAGAATAGCGTCTCGAAGATACGCATCTCCTGAGTGGACGTACCTGGCTGCAAATGCAGAGCCCAGTGAAGTCCGGGAGGTTGGGAGCTGGTACAGTGAGCTACGAAGGGGACACCCTCACCATTGAAATACAGTTGTTGGTCCCAGGCGTAGAAGTATTTGGCAAGCTAACTCTGCAAGTTCCAAATCCTCCAAAGCTGAGTGGATTGCATTTTCTGATCCTCAATCAGGTTGTTTTCCCTTCATTTGGCCAACAGCTTACTGCGCAAGAACTAGGAGAAATTTGTGCGGAGATTTTGCAATTTGTTCTCGAAATACTTGGATCAAATATCATTAACGATGAAGCCTGAACTGTGAACAGAAAACATATTAGGCCTTAGAAAGAAGATAACCTAGACCCCAGTTTAAGAAGATTTAAAGTTAGGGACTTTCTAGTAGATGATGGAGTGAGGAGTAGGGCTGACTACATCTCTTCAATAGGTTTAGTATCAATCGAATGAACCTGGACATTAATTGTATGAGAGGAGAGAAGTGAAAAAGACATTGTTCAACAAAGAAAACAGAAAGAGACTGTGTTTTCCCTTTTGTGCTTCAGAACAATCAGTAGAAACCATGGCGTCCGAAAAATCAACACGCAAACGGAAGTGCATCATTGGCACCCTCATTGTAGTGGTGCTGATTGTTATAACTGTGGTGATTGTTACATCTCTAGTTGGATCTCAGGATGATGGACAGAATAGGGTACAAGCCACACTCACCACATCATTCGCCAAGATAGATGAGGACGCATCCGTAAGGGATCTAGAAATGATTAAGGAAACTAGTCGTAAATTACATGTTGATTTGTCAAAGGGTGATTTCACTTTGAATGCATATGCTCGATTATTGTATGAGTATGTGGATACCATGGAAGCGAAGGATTGCTATGTGTGTATGCAACTACCCGCCTCATTAGAGGAAGGCATTCGATATCATCATTTGCCTGTGACTTATGGCATTACATGTAGTGTGTTATTGAGTATGTTTTACAGCAAGGTCCACTTTGAGTACTATTTCTCTAATTATGATGTGGTACTCTCGGAAGTCCCCGTTCTGAAATATATGAATAAATATGATTACTATAAGGAAGTAGAGCGAATGTCAAAGTATTTTGTGCCTACCGCTACTTTAGATACATCCTATGCCCATAGACATAATTTGACCTGCATGTTAACTGACATCGAAAATAAATTTATAGATCAGATAGAAGATCGACATAGACAGACTCTATTTAGACCAGATCCAAAGCACAAGGTTACACCATGGACCAAAGAAGAATTAGATCATAAAGCAAAGGGGAGTTTTGGACCCATAGCATTAGATTTCCAGCAGAAAGGAAAATTGTGCATTAGGCACCCAACCACATATTATGATAAGACATTTGTGGGTGAGAGTGATTGTGAGCATGTCTTCTTGATCGAAGATTCAATCAGAAAGGCATTATTGGATAAAATAACAGTAGTGCCCAATGTGTATTTTGTGTGTGGAAAGAATGCCTATGTGAAGTTGCCCAAGAATTGGTACGGCACCTGCTATTTGGCTGTGGTATTTCCCAAGATTTTCCATGTGAATGATCTATGGCCCCTAGAGAGAAAGAGACCTCAAAGAGGGAAACGTGGTGCGAGTGCAGGAGAAGTGATTGGAGACATATTTGGAGCTATGATACCGAGTATGGGTGTGATTCTGAATGATTTGAAAATTAGAAAGTTGGCAACATTAGTAGATAAGCTCTCCATAAATACAGCTCAGATTCTACTACTTGTAGATGGGGAGATGGTTTCGATAAGGGCTATGGTTTTGCAAAACCGTCTTGCCCTAGACGTGCTGCTAGCAAAAGCCGGAGGAGTCTGCAAATAATTGAAAGTTCAACAGTGCTGCACTTATATTCCTGACAACAGTCGGGATATAAGGAAATACATCAATAATATTTCAGATATACACCAAGAGTTACGTGAGATGGCTGCTGAAGGAATCTGGGAACAAGTGGGGAAAGGCTTCAGCAAGATAGGCAGTTGGTTTTGGAAGTTTGGGACAAGGAATAATGGGATATATTTTGAAGCCTATCATAATAGCTGTCATTTGTATAATCGTCCTATTAGGAGCCATCAAGGATTACAAATGGCAAAGGTCACGACATCAGGAAACTGTTTTGAGAAAGCGAGAGCTACAACTTGAGCAGCTGCAGGACAGACATTACCAGCACCTTAAAGGGTTAGAACGATTCAGACAGGGACGGCAAGCTACAACTCCTGTTTAGGTCGGTCTCTTCTACTAGGAGAAATTTCAGAAGAATAGAAAGTTGGTGTTATGACACTAATCATAAGAGGGGGAAACTGATAGAGCGCTGATAGCACTCTAGTGCACTATACTCATGGTTTAAATGCACTCACATGTATTCGTATTGTTTGCAGTGTTTTGATTATTAAGAAACATTTAATTGAATCATTTAATGTTGAAACTAGTGAACGCATTTAAGTAGAATTGTGTATGTATTATGATTAGGGCTCCCGGTTTTATGGTATTTATTTTTTTAACATTTCCGTCTGTATTTATCCATATTTATTTTTTGCCCATTTTATCTGTATTTATCCATATTTATTTTGTGTTTTGCGTAAAAATTAAGTTGTAAAACTGTACATTTCCATATTTATTTAACTGTTCGACGCGCACTCCTACTTTGATGTTTGTCATGTTTTTGCTATTTAAGCTACCAAATATTACATACCACTGCATCCACTGATAAATATTAGCATTATACCACAAATGCATGTTGACGTATGCCATTATTTAAAGAAATTTCATCCTGTTTTTTCACTTTCCATGCTGTCCATCTGCTCAGCTGTTGGGCTCTAATTCATGAAAGACAGCATGGAGGTTCACTTAAAGAAGCACAATTTTCTGTATTTATCCGCCTTTAAAAATAAATGCAGACAGAAAACACATTGTTTTCTGTCTGTATTTATCTGTAAAAATCCGTAAAAACGGAAAACAGGGAGCCTTAATTATGATTCCTTCATGAATAATGTGCAAGACAATATTATTTTTATATATCGTAATGATGGCTAGTTTAAGTTGTCTGAAATATAGGCCCAAAGTTAATGTGCGATTCTCCTTGCTCTCGAGAAATAAAATAATTAAATCATTGTTGTGTTCGAAGTTCGTATGTTCTCTCCCTATTGCAGGTGCAAGAGTACACATCGTTATTTTCGGAGTTAAGGAGAGATCCGGAATGTCTTTGAAGATGGCTGGAAGCGAGAAGGGAGGATGCCTTGCATATCGGGTCTGTCTGGAAGCCAAGGCCACTGGAAGAAGATATCATTAATTAAAAAGAGAACCAGCTACTGCATAGAGGTCTAATGGAAAATTTTAAGAACCAGTGACGTAATGTTAGTTGGATTCAATCTTTTTGTATGATGCGCAGGGACAGAGAGACCAGACTTCTGCTAGCTTTCGGAGAAGAAGGAGCATCTTAGAGCAAGCTCCATAGCCTTAAGCTAAACGACCCATTTTGACGTGAGTACTTCTTAGGAAGGCACACGTGCTGACACCATTGGGGAACGATAGGAGAGAGACAGGAAGGGCCCTCATATAGAGTAGTGTAGGGAAAGATTTTTGATTTCTTTCAATGAGTCGAGAGCAGAACATTGCATCTATATTGTGTTGCATTGTCATTTTGGAATTTATAATCATTTGTCTTTTGGGCCGAATTACTTACATCCGCAGAATTGGTTCTGTATTAATTTTTCTGTACCTATATACTTTGCTATTGAGATGTGTTTACATCCAATTGTTTTTGGCCTTATAATAAATATTCAAACTGCACTTTGGAGTCAATGATCTTTTCAGGCATGCTGACTTTGTTAATATCTGTCTGAGTTGTTTCCTTCCCCTCAACCACTTTAGGTAAATAAAAGATCGATCGCTTACGCTAATACTTGTAGGGAACACAGGTGTGCAAGTTAGCGTAATCAGTATCCTAAGAGCCTGTGTGCAATGATTTGTTCCGAGGTTTCTGTATAGCAGCAGTAACCATCGGTGTCTCGCCTTCTTGTATGCCGGACAAAAAAATAATACATGGTAATCCGTCTCCGGTGTGTTATTACATACCGGACATTCCTGAATTGGACTACCTCCCCAATTGTTTGTAAAAGCGCGTAATGGGAGTACCCCATACCTAAACTGTACATAAAGCTTTTTAGCAAGGGCTGGCTGGATATCATCAAGGGCAGGTTCTAACCTATATTGCTGTTTTGTCTCTAAAAATACTGCGGTCAAGGCGCCAGTCGCAGAACTCCCCTGTATTTGAGAGAGTTTACATTCCCTAAAACTCTTTGACAAGGCCTTCCTAGATGTTGACAGACAACTTTCTTCAGCACTAGCCCATAGGTCACCCATTCCCATAGCTGCTAAAGAATTTTTAATATGGGCCAGCCATGAGATTTTACTCGCTCCCTGTAAGCTTAACACTTCCTTCAGCTCTTCTCTATACACAGCTAATTCTGGGGTACTCCATAGACGTCGCCAATACAAAAGGGGTTTAAGGGCAACATCCTCTACAATTGGTCCAACCCCAAAGTCCATTCGGAGCGGCGTGAGCGGTGTGGTCATGGGAAGACCCAAAAGTTGCCTGAGAAAGGAGTTCTCGATCTTAAATAGAGGATCGGATGGCCGGTGGCCCCAGATTTCTGCCCCATACAAGGCCGCACCCCTAGCTTGTATTTTATAAATTTCCATCACCGGTCCAACCGTTTTTTGGGTGCACTTCCTAAACATCTTTGCCAACCCCCCGTTGTCTGGGCCAACTTTAGGCTTGCCTTCTTTATTTGTACACCCCAATCCATTTTTTCAGTAAATGTGATTCCCAGGTATTCAAAAACGGTCACTCTCTCTAGTGGTTTCCCATCTAGCTGGGGATTTGGTCATGTAGTGTAACCTGCATTAAAAACCATATATTTGGTTTTAGGTAAATTAATCTCTAGTCCTCTACTTATACAGAAAGAGTGAAAGGTGTTTAAGGCCCTCTGTATTCCCATAGGAGACTTTGATAGCAGGAGGGTATCGTCGGCGAACATCAAGGCTGTCACCTTGCGGTTCGCCAACCTAGGAGCGTCTATATCCCTCCCTGCAATCAAGGCCTCCACTAAGCCATTAATAAAAAGGCAGAAGAGGGTCAGGGTCAGGGCCAGCACGACCTTGTCGTACACCTCTGTCTATAGGTATGGGATCAGTAAGCTCACCATTTTTTCCATGCCAAATTTGGGCAAAATTACATTCGTGGAGCCGTTTCAACTGGTAACAGAGATACGGAGGGGCCCCCAAGTTTAATAGAATGGCCCACAGTTTGTCCCTGGGGACCAAATCAAATGCCGATTTTAGGTCCACAAAGATCAAATAGAGGCTGCCACCCTCCAGAAGCACTGTCTTCTAGTGCAATAGTTGTAACCTAAAAATTTGATCTATTGTGGACATTCTTGCTCTAAAACCAGCCTGGTAGGGGCTAAGAATAGTATGTTCCTCCATCCAGCTCTGTAGTCGGCCCAGCAGCACTCGTGCATATAACTTCTGACTAACATCTATGAGGCTGATGGGGCGATAGTTGGCAGGAAGGAGTGGTGAGCCCTTTTTGTAAATCGGAATGATTTCCGCCCCCAACCAGGTGGGAGGGATCGGCATTCCCTGCAAGATAGCATTAAACAGGGTCCATAGATACGGGGCCCAGATATTAGGCTCATTACGAAAAAGGTCACCAGGGATTTTGTCTAAACCTGGAGCCTTAGATGAAGTTTCCCTGCTTAAGGCATCCGTTATCTCTTTTAAAGAGATTGCTGGAGCATCAAGGCAAATTAACTGGGAGTGGGGGGGGCTCATTTGTAGCTTGCCCTGCATCACCCTCCGCCCTTACATATAAGGACTCAAAATAGGCCTTCCAAGCTTCTGCCCCTATGTTTGGTTCTATTGCCATTTTGCCCTCTGGACAGCCAATGTTTACTAAATTCCAGAAGGTCCTCATGTCCCGAGTGCTTAAGGCACTTCTCAGGCTCTCCCACTTATCACCTTCCCAACTCCTTTTTGCCAATTTAATAGTGTTTTTATAGTCTATCCTATTGTCTTTTATTAGTAGCCTATCGTTAGATTTAATTGCTAAGATAAGTGCTTGCTTAGCCTTACGGCAATCGTCACTATACCAAGGGTGCCCAGAGGACCCCTTTTCCCTAGCTCTTTTGTTAGGGAAAAAAATATTTGCCATGGCAGATATTAAACCTTGGTGGTTGTCAGCAATTTTGGGAAAGGCACTGGAAGAGTCAACAGTTCCGCTAAGTTGGTTTGCAACCTTGAGAAATGGGATGATAGTTTGGTAAAGGGAGGCTAACTTTTCCTGTGATTGGCAAATTGCCCCCCATCTGACTCTCCTCCTGCAACTAGTCAGAATTGTCCTAGGAACAGTTAGGGATTGGCCTTCAAGTACATTCTTCTTAGGACATGGTGGAAACGTCTCAAGGATCAGGGCATTATGGTCACTATCGTATCGAGGCACGATCTTGAAATCTATTACCCGGTGCCAGGATTTAGTGTCCACCAAGATATAGTCTAAAATGGAGGCACATCCCAGTCTATTGTAGGTATAATTCGCCGGGGAATCAGATTTTGTGCGCCCATTACACGCCCTGAGTGAGTGGTTCAGTGTGAGAGTATTCATTTGAAGTACCAATGGGGTCCAAGCCCGAGTTGGCGGAGTATTAGACTCTGGAATAGCCCAGTGCAGGTCCTCCTCACTGGGGTTACCCGCATTCAGGTCATTCAGAGGTTCATACTGACAGTTAAAATCACCACCAAGAATCACCAAGATATTTTATTTTTATTTATTTTTAGAGTTTTATATAGCGCTGGCTAGACCCGTAGGTATCAGAGCGCTTTACATTAGGTTACACAATTTTACAGAAAAATGATAACAATTACACATAACATCAAGAATAATCAACACATTGAGAGAGGAAAGGAAGGTGAGACAAATAGAGCGGAGGGGGGAAGGGGGAAGGGGGAAGTGTGAAGGGGGAGGATGAGGGAAAAGACGGCAGGAGAGACAAAAGGAAGTCTGCCCAATGACCGACTGGGTAGGTGACATCCTAGGAGGGAATCCACAGTCCATCTCCCCTTCAGCTAAACAGGGTAGCTCCATCGGGCATCAGTCAAAAAGCTAGGTCTCAACTGACGAGGGAAAGCTCACAGAAGAAAGTCCAGTTGGTAATCAGGGTGGGAACTATGAGCAAGGACGGGAGAGGGCAAAGGTCAATAGCTGGAAAGAGAAGAAGGGTAGAGCGGAAAGGGGTAGGGGGTAAGGTGAAGGGGGAGGAGGGAGATAAGGACAGGAGAGACGCAGGAGACTTTGCCCAAAGACCGGCTGGGTAGGTGATGGCCAAGGAGGGAGTCCAAAGCCCATCTCCCCTTTAGCTCGCGAGGTAGCTCCACCGGGCATCAGTCAAAATGGCTAGGTCTCAGCTGACTAGGGAAAGTTCTGAGTAAATGTCCTGGTGGGTGAGCAGGAACAGGGTCAGGTGAGGGCTAATCAAGATGGCAGGTGCTACAGTACTTTACAGGGAAGGATGGTCACAAGATCTCCCAAGCGTCAATATGTGATTGGGGGTAACGCAGTCCATTAAAAGCCCGCCTGGACGCATCTCCCCTGTCGGCGGGACAAGCGTGGTAGGAGCCACCATTTTGCCTCGCGCTGGGGGGGGGGGGGCGCTCACCTCTGCCTTCAGCTACAAGTGAACAATAGATTAGCCACAATAATAATGACAGGTCTTGGGGCACTGTGGTAAAATGGTAGGTGGATGGCAGGGTATCCGCGGGATATTTTAAATGCTGATGATCCCGGCCGTGGGAGCATCTTAACCAGCTACAGATCAGCGGCCATCTTGGTAATGACCGACTAAGTGCTGAAGGTCCTTGGAGTTTAATGGACCAACTCAGACTCGGGCGTGAAAGCCTTAGGGCAATGATCCTGGGTCTCCTGTGCGTTGAAAAATGCTCCACCTCTTGACCAATAAAGCGCGTCGCCGCCTGTGCCTTCTGGTTGTGGATTCTGCTCTCCCAGCAATTATGGCCTGGATCGTTGGGGGCAGTCACCTCCTGTACGTACCAAGAGCAGTGAGGGGAGAGGTGCAGGGAACAGCTCCAAAGCCTGCAGGCCCTCCCTAGTCTTGTTGAAAAACAGTGTGTGTTAACTACTTGTGCAGGATCTTAATGGTGGGGGACCCTGGGCGCCTCAGGGCCCGACAGTGATGCAGCTATACAGAGAGCGGTGGGCTGCCCTTAAAACTTCCCTCCATCCACGAGGCGCCGGTGTCTCAAAGCTCCCAAAGGCTGCAGGGAGAGGCCGCTGGTGACGGCGCTGGAGAAGGTTCACCAGGCGGTATATGATGCGGAGCCGCCTCACACAAAGGGGTGCTTGCCGTGCAGTGGAGCGGCGCGCAGCTCGCGACAGTGTCCTTATGTTTCCCGGCCAGGACTCGGTCCCGAGGATGGGCCCGGCTGCGGGGGAAGCCGCAGGTCAGATTCGCGGGCCCCTCCCCCTCCTGCAGCACCCGTACCTCTCTAATGGCGCAGACAGGCGGGTTCTTCGACGTGGAGTTTCCTCCCCAGGGGAGTCAGCCAGCAAATCAGTGCAGGGGGGGGCCGCCATCAGATGGTAAAGTGGAGGTCGGCAACATCGCGGCTCACTTCTCCCGGCCCCCGGGCGTGGTCCCGAGGCTCCCCATGCGCCATCTTAGCTTAATTTCTTACGGTGATGTCGCCCCGGGGTAGATATTATCGGGGATAGTGAGCAAGAAGGTTGTCAGTTGATCAAGCATTGAAGACTCCTCGCCATATCCAACTGGGCGGGAATAAACATTGATCAGAGCAATTCTGATATTTGCAGGAAAACTCAAAAAGACACAGAGTATATCTCGGGAAGATGTCTCAACCTGTTTTGCTGAGCACCCCAGGTGTACAGCGACCCAAGTACAGAGTCCCCCTGCAGGTCTTCCCCTTCCCCCACATGTGGCTGCTAGGCTGAAGGTCGCATAGCCTAGCCTATCTGTATCCGCCCTAGCCCAGGTTTCCTGGAACATACAAATTTCGTTTTGTTGAATAAATGCTCCCCACTCCGGATTGTCCAATTTGGAGGTGAGGCCAGCAATGTTCGGGGATAATACCTGGAGCTTGGGTGTGCCATTAATTTGCTGTGGGGGGCCACTTGGCTCCTTCACCAAGGGCCTTGAGCCATTCCCAACAGTGGAGTGATCGACTATAGGGATTAAGGGTTCTAAAATCACCCGCTGTTGGCCTTTAAATACCTGTAGGGGTCTAGGGGGTGAACCTGCTGTAGTTCGAATACTAGAAGCCCCTTGTACTCCCTTACTTTGGACACTTCCCACTCCATCAGCCCCCTCAGTATCCTGTCCTATTTCCTGTCTAGGAGAAACAGGACTCTGGGACAGCGCCCTACGTTCTATGAGACCCCACCGGGGCTCCCTCTGTGAATTTAGTTCCATTTTCATTGGCTGTACTGGTTTTAGTCAATCTACTGACTCTAGGGACGCAAATCTATTTGTAAGTGGAAAATTAAGAAATAATGGGCTTGGCTGGTCCTGTCCCAAGATAGTACTTTGCTTGGTCTGCTGCCTGGTTCCTGCCCCATGGACAGTCCACAATCTATTTTCGGACACAAATCCCGGAGGGTAAAAGTAACTCAAAGGGAAAGGCCTTATGCCACCCACCTGCCTTTGCTGATTACGGTCTAAATGGGCCCTTACAACCCGAGGATTTCTAAAATTGATCACAATACTGTCACCGGATATATCTTTCAGCCTCTGGCCCACCCATCACACCCTTCGTGTATACAAAATTTCACCTGCATCTTTGTACGAGAATTGAAGCTGCTTGGCCAGCCAAAAAATACATTTGTTTTTTAGTTCAAAGTGGGATTCTCTTTGCCCCCTATTAAGTTCCGGTAGTCCAGTTAAAATCATGACGTATGGTGTGCAATCCGGTGGGAGGTTAATGCATGGTAGGGCTGATCTCCCCTCTGAAACATCTGTTCGTACATCTTGCCCCTCATTAACTCTACAATTTGACCCCGGTCGCTGCACATTATCTCCAGCTGTTGGCATTTCTGGGCAGGGTCTGTGCTTCTTACCAACCTCCCACCCCCGTCTGGGCCCCTGGCAATGAACACTATCCTTATCTATTGGCTTATTGGGAATAATCACATGTCTATTTGCATCCCCCTTATTATTCTGGATTTGCGGGGGCGGGCTCAGGTTAATTGCAGGGGGGTGATCAACCCTGGGATGGAGAGACAGGGTTTGTGGCACTCGCTGCTAAGGGGATTCACCCACCCTTTGGTTTGCTTCTACCTTGCCCACTTGAGTCTCTACCAGAGTTGTAAGCTTATCTACCCGGGTGATTAAAGCATTCAGTTCGTCCTTAGTGATTTCTCTTATTTGTAACTGCAAATCCATTACCAAGTTTAACACCCAAGTTGGCTTTTCTATACCTTCAATTGAACGGCCACCGGTCCCTCCCTTCCCCAAGTCACCATTCACTATAAGTTCCGTGGCCCCCTTCTTCCGTTTAGTCCCAGCCTTCATGGCAGGTTTAGCTTTCCCTTTTTTTCCTGGGCCAGGAGGAGTATCCTCCATATGCACGTCCATGGTGGGTGTGTCGTGTACCAAAACACGTATCCTGGGCTGGGTCTTAGAGGAATCAGAGTCCGCAATTGACGGAGTAGGTTGCATATCGGGGTTAGTCAGGGTGAAGGCTAAGTCCGGTGTTATCGATCAGCGCCTTTCAGTCAATTCAATTTCAGTTGACACCGCCCCTATGGCCCTCTGAAGCATCTTATCAATAGAGGTAGGCTGATGAGTTGTTGGCGATTGTATGGTTAAAGTTTGTTTTTTCCCAGCACAAGCACGTTTCCCCATTATTGCTGATTGACGTTAACGTGAGCAGACTCCGCGTTCTGCCTTATCAGTAGCTCCAATTAGAAGAAAGGGAGCCAGAACATAGCCAAAACAGCTCAGGGGCTACACACAGCAGGAGACACCCACATAGGGGAAAAAAGGAAACAGAAGCAACTGGCAGGCCTTACTCACAATAATAAGGCAGTTACGATATATTGGCACCCACCTTAGGTTCCAGCCTGGGTAAGTGGTTCCATGGGCCAATAATTTTTTCACGGGTACGCCTAAGGGGGGTGGCCCAGCCCAGCCTCTTTTGGGCTCAGACAGGCGCAGATGGGACCGCCCTTGGCCCGGGCATGCCTGCGCGCGTCCCGCTCTGCGGGAGCCGCAAGTTCAATTTGAGAGCCTCGGGCGCGAAAACCGGAGTCAGCGCCTCCGGGCGCGGAGTGGAGCTTGCTGGGGGATGGAGTCCCCTTGTGGCGGCAACAGTGAGCGACTCCCGCGCTGCGGGAGCCGCAAGTTCAATTTGAGCGCCTCCGGGCGCGGAGTGGAGCTTGCTGGGGGTTGGAGTCCCCTTGTGGCGGCAACGGTGAGCGACTCCCGCGCTGCGGGAGCCTCAAGTTCAATTTGAGCGCCTCCGGGCGCGGAGTGGAGCTTGCTGGGGGTTGGAGTCCCCTTGTGGCGGCAACGGTGAGCGACTCCCGCGCTGCGGGAGCCGCAAGTTCAATTTGAGCGCCTCCGGGCGCGGAGTGGAGCTTGCTGGGGGTTGGAGTCCCCTTGTGGCGGCAACGGTGAGCGACTCCCGCGCTGCGGGAGCTGCAAGTTCAATTTGAGCGCCTCCGGCGCGAAAACCGGCATCAGCGCCTCCGGGCGCAGAGTGGAGCTTGCTGGGGGTTGGAGTCCCCTTGTGGCGGCAACGGTGAGCGACTCCTGAGGCGAAGAAACTTTCCGAAAGGAAGTCCATCTCTTGGTGCCCTCAGATGAAAGCTTCTATCGGAAAGTAATGTACACCTTTCAGTTGGATTCCTGTAGAGCAGAGGTCTTCAAACGGGGGGGCGTGGATGGGTTCCCAGGGGGGCGCAAATCACTCTGCAAATACATGTAAATGAAGATGGCCTGGAAGTGCGGCGTGTATTTGCTGCATTTCCAGGCTGTCTTCATTTATTCCGAGCCCTCGAAGTGAAAGTGAGAACTGAGGTGGGGGCGGGGGTCAGTGAGTGTGCTGGCAGGGTCAATATACAGATTACGATTATACTTCCAGATCAAAGAATATAAAGTGCTGTGCACAGAAAATCACTTTCTGATAAACTAGGCAGCAAATCGGAAACTTTATGATTTCCTGCTCGAGGTGGTGTGTATTTTGCAGTCTAGCAAACTGAGGAGAAAATACATATCGTAGAAACGTTCTGTTCAATGTAGTTACATACTCTGGGAAAGCTGTACGTTTCTTTCAACTAGAGGCGAGACAGAGCCGAGGGTCTGGCTCGCATCCTAGAGCCTGTGCAGGTGCCAAGCACTGAAAATATTTGCTAAGTAAATCATACAACAAACATCAAGTAAAATATGATAAGGCCTCCTCAAAATTCCTAAAAGTGTATTTCTTTAACCTGTCGAAGCTTTGACATTAATAAGGCACACTATATTCCGCAGTGAAAAGTACTTATTAAAAGTCATAGTTTTGTAAAACTGGTCGTCTGAACTCACATTTAAAAGTGCTCTCCTACGCGATAATGAAGAAAACAGTTTTGGTGAAATAAAATATTTGCCTAAGATCACACAATTTAATAAGCGAGGAGCCCGCGATTTATCCAGGTTTTCTGGTTACATTTTTTGCAAATCAGCGGAAAATGCATATCTATTTGCCTTTCCTTATGTTAAGGGTTTGTTTTTACCTCTTACTTCATTTTTCTGCAGTTTTTAAATACAGCGTGAACTCGACCAGAGATGGCCGAGCGCTTAACATGAGCACCAGTTACATTACACAAGGTTACATGATTGTTTATAGGCACAGGGAGATTAAGTGATTTGCCCAGAATCACAGGGTGTTGAGCCGACGCCGAGACTCGCACCTGGATCCCCACTTCCGCATTATGCAGCTCTGTCCCTAATGCCAGATCCTGGGTAAAGGGAGGGAGGCAGGTAGAAGCCACATGAAAGCCATGCTTCTTATGGGCTCGAGGTTCCAATAGGACCTCGAGCTGAGCCAGAGCCCGGATTCAGACTCGAGCCTTCAGTGGCTCGCCCATCTATACTTTCAACTCGACAAACTTGTGGGATTTGTGATGCCATAGAAGAGCACACTGTTCAAGTCAATTAAATATTCTTCTGCTTTTTGATGCACTTAGTGGGCACAATTCGCAACTTTTATGCATCCATGCCCAACCTAGCTGCAAAAAAATAAATATCTGTTAAGTCCAAGTCTTTGCTTCACATATTGAGAATGCGCTGACAACAGGGCAACCATGAAAGATGTTTCTAATTTCAGACTTTTTGCGTTCTGAATTGACCTAGCGCTTTGTGGCCCTCTGCAAATAACACTAAACATCTTTTCTACATACGGCATCCATTTTTAATTGGACATGAGTTGCATTTTTCAACATCCCGTTAATTCGAACCTCGACGTCCACTTTCATGTGTATAATCCATCACCTCCCCAGGATCATTTTTCAGTAATCTCCCAAATAGTTCCTTTTATCACAACCCCCTTTACCTCTTGTCATCATGTTATTCTTCTAAGACCTATACCTCTTAAATCTGTCACACAAAGAGACTGAAACATAAACATATTGAGGAGAATTAAGGAACTAGGGGGCATATTTACAATAAAGTGGCGAAGCGACGTGTCGTTAAGCCAAGAAGGCTAACGACACGCTCCGTCACTTTAGAAACGCAGGGCTGCGCCATATTTACAAGAATATGGTGCAACCCTGCGTTTCCCCTGCGCTGGCGCTAAATTTAGCTGTCTAGCGCCTACGCAGGCACCCTTGCACCATAGTGCAAGGCTGTCTGCGTTGAGGGGAAGATTGTTTGTCAGAGGTCTTCAAACTGTGGGCGTGCCCCTCTGGGGGGCGTTTATGGGTTCCCAAGGGGCACAAATACCTCTGCAAATACATGTAAATGAAGATGGCCTGGAAGTACGGCGTGTATTTGCTGCATTTCCTGGCTTCATAAAGGGCCATTCATCAACGCAGCAGGTACTGCTGCCAGGTGTGTAAGTGGCCACTGTTAGTTATCATTAATGAAGCAGATGCAGCAGGGCTGGGGCCCAGGGGTTTGAGGGGCCCACTGCTTCACAATTATGACTGTCTACCTTTAAAAAAGGGGCATGGGAGCTTATTTTCCTTTCTAGCATAATGACTGAGGGCACCCTTGCAGAAAAAAAGGGATACAACATGTGGGAGCTCTTTTTTTTTTTTAACAGGACAGAGAGCCTGTTTCAAGATTGGAGTGATGGTCAGGCATGATGGGGAAGAGTTAAAAGATGCAGAGGAGATAGCCTGCTACTCAGGACTGCAGTTATCATTAGTGCAGTAGGTATAGTTGCATTGGGGTCCAAGAGTGTGAGGGGCTCAAACACCCCAATTATGGGGAGCGGTATTTTTGGGACAATACATGTTTTTGTTTGATTAATTTGCTGTTTTATAAGACTCATATTTAGTGTGGTTCGTGAACTATGGAAAAGTACTCCTGAAATCATCTCATAAGCCCCGCCTCCTGCACGCAGCCATGTCCCTCCCGCTGTCCCAATCCTTGCCATAAAGTTTTGGAGGGGGGGCCCGACCTCAAAACATTTTGCTCAGGGGGGCTCAGAGCAAAAAAGTTTGAAGACCTCTGCTGTAGAGGGTAGTGTACAGCTTCCCATTTTCCTGTCTAATAGTTAGATAAAGGAAAGCAATCTCTATTTCTCAATGAGAACATGTAAGTGTGAAGTTGAATTATCCTAGATCTTACATACGCACTATTGGTCTGCCTCGCTAGGTATTTTAGTTTTAAATCAGATAATCCTATTTTTACATACAGTCATCGCATGACTGATTCATGATGGGGGATTTATGAGCATTTTTATCCCTTTTTTCTTCCCTTGTGAAACGCATGCATTCTAAGTCTCGTTTTGGCCCCAGTAAGTATTAGGGGGAAGCTCTCTTCCACATCTTCTCTTGGACACTGACAAAGGCATCCTAACTAATATTGACTCGCATGGCTGCCACCACTTGCTTCCACTGCAAACACAAACACTACAAGATGATGGACGGAGTGCTGAAACTTTTTAACCATAAGTCACAAAAAAAGCGGAGTGATTCAATTCAGGAGTGGAGAGGCTGGAATCAAATATGACAATATTACAAAGAAGTACCTCTCCAACCAAAGGTCAAACGTGATTCGTTCTCGCTCAGAAGTTACTTTTTTTTAACTCCGAGGCTCATC
Source organism: Calotriton arnoldi (assembly GCA_963921515.1). NCBI lineage: Eukaryota > Metazoa > Chordata > Amphibia > Caudata > Salamandridae > Calotriton > Calotriton arnoldi. Next base: position 498,485 of record CAWUFW010003267.1, read on the forward strand.
AATTAGTTTTGTTTCTCTTATTTATATGGTTTTTCCCGTTTTTTTAATTAAAACATACACCTCAATTTCATTTTTGATATTTACAAAGAACAGTGTAAACAAACATTACGACGTACATAATCCACAGGCAAATGATACAGTGTTTAGAAACAAGGTTGATACATAAACAAATGACTAGTCCACTGAACAGTTAATGCAGTGTTAGAACTAATACAACTAATGCGTAAGCAAATCCAAGAAGCTTGTCTGTCCTACTGTACTTTTAGAGTATCGGGACCTGTTACATTCAAATCCTATAATATTGAACCTTTTCAACCACTCACCCCCAGTCACAGATCTGGGTTTAGTCCATCATTACTGCCACAGCGCAGGATCCTTCGGGTACCGTCCTCAGGCCTTGGCATACTTATGGAGGCCTTTAAGCTGAAGCTGAATTGAGCGCCTCATGAGAGCTGCTGCTATTGTGGGGGGATCCATTGTCAGGATTTGCCCCTTTGCTTTGTGGATGTTCACTCTGCTTTTTACGTGGTACAGCGAAATATTCTCTGGTGTAAACTTCTGAACTGGGAAATTTCTCCGATGCTCCTCAAAGCTATTATACATCAACACTTGGACACACGTCAGTCTTGGGATCTGGAAATATATACCAGCAGCGGCTTGGAACACGGCTGTGCCCTTGCCCCGTTTCTCTTTAATCTGTATCTAGCAGAACGGACTACAACTCTCAACAAAGTTAATTGGCATGCCCCAAACTGTCAGGCTTCAATGCTTCCCATATGTTGTACGCTGACGATGTAGTACTGATCAGCCATACGAAGGTTGGCTCGCAGAGGCTAATAAATGCCACAGCAAAGCAGGCAGTTGGGCATGGACTCACAGTTAATCTAAAAAAACAACAAGCATTGCTAGTCAGCAAAGGAAGCAGCCAGGCACCAAAGTATCACAGGGAGGTTGTGTACTAGAACCGGTGCCAGAGTACAAGTATTTGGGGATGATCTTAGATTCAGCAGGCTCGTTTCAGTGCACAGTCGCACGATATCAAGAAAAAGTAACACCCTAACAGTTGCCTTTTGCTCTTTAAGAAACACATTAAAAGGTCTGGTTCTTCAACCATTAGTGCAAGTCGAAGCTCTAAAACATGCTCCGTCCATAGCGTACGAAGCAGAAGCATCCAGGAGGAGGGCAGACAGAGTAATTAACAATCATTGGTACACACTGGCCGGTGTTCTGCCTTCCATGTCATACATCTCCAGCCCAAACAAGGTTAAAATGTGGGTTACAGAGGCAGAACCTGACTAGTTTGAGCGCCTGCTTAAAAACTTGTTACAAATTAAAAAGAGCGCTGGGAGGCACATTAAGCAATGTTTTTTAGCGTGCAATATCTGACCCGTGCAATACCCAAGCGCATGAATATATGAAACTGGCTATAAAAACACTCCAGACACTCTGGGATCTAACTCTTAGCCAAGTGGCTTTCAATAAAGCAGCCACCTCAGCAGTAAAGAAGCTGTCTTCCCTGACAGATAATGCCCTGCATTGCATAAAGATCCCATGCATGGATGACAATCGGCACATACGGTTTCTTGAAGCCACGACCGTATCTAGGAGAACTATTTGGGCTGAAGGCGAAGCTCAAGTTACTGAGCTACAGACGAGCAGTTTTAACACCTCATGCAACTCCCCTGCATGGCTGAGACAAACCACCGCGACTGCATGTCAGCTGTGCCAATGCGTTAAGGAGGACATACGTAATATCGTTTGCACATGCCCTGCTTTGATGGAGCAGAGAATAGGACTATTGAAGCACCATTTTATAAGAAAAGGAATACACACGTGTCGTCAGGCAGTAATAATCTAACTTCAAGGAGAGGACCTTGTGCTTATTGGGAAATTCTAGAAATTTATGTCACTAGCAGGAAAAAAACTGGCAATGCAAAACCTGTAGTAATATGAAAAGATCTTTATTGTACTAGGCATCTTGATTCCCCACTGAGCACCTCAATTTCACGTGCCATACAGTTTATGGTATAAATGGCTCATTTGCACAGAATATGTGTATAGCTCTTTAAGTTGCTGCTATGTATCCTTAAGACAGGGGAGGCACTTATCAATCCTGGGGTAGCATTAGAACTGATTTTGCTTGCCTGGGCTGCTTGGGAGAAGGACAATGACCCAATGATTTAGGGTGAGATGATCTTCACTGTGGTCGTAACTGATGAGGCGGGTATAGCTGCTTTAGCATCTAGCATCCTGTTTGCGCACTAAGCACTTTCATTTAGTGATTCTTAAAGTCTATGGCTTATATGGCTCGACTGCACATCGCTTGTTTACAACTTGATGCTTTGGCACTTTAATTCGCTGCTCAATAACCTTTTTCTTTTACCTCCTCCAATACTAAGCTAGGATAGTGGGGGGGGGGGTATTTATCTACACTTGAAGCAGTATCAATACAAAATGGCTCATGTGGACTGCCATGGATGTGGATATGGACAATGGACTTGATAACCACCCTCCAGGAACTATTGTGGAAGAGGAACCGTCCTCGGGCCTTCGCACCACCTTCATCCTATTGGCGGTCCTCCACCCTTGGTACAATCTCTAGGGTGAGTGTTTTGCTCTCAATACCAGTTTATAGACACAGTACTTTTGATCTAGATTTTTAATCTGTTAGTTTACTCTATTTTTAAAGATATCTTTATTGGGCCCCTGAGTGAGTATTTCATCCTTTACCACATTATTTGGTGTTTAGCACGGGTGTGGTCCTTTGGGACTGTTAATTATGGTGAAGGGTGTGTGACAAAGTACGGTGCCACCATAAATTATTCAGGACATGTACAACGGCCATCTCCACCTATTCTAAACAAAGGATTTATTTTTTTCTACCCCTCTAGGTTGTCCCTCTATTAATTGGTCCTGATGAGGCCCGATATCCCTAACAGAATTGTAACATCGTTGACACAAAATATACAAATCTATCAAAAGGCTAAGTCAGGAATAGGTGTGGGTTGGACTCAGTTACTATACATGATTTTTTGTTGTCAATGCAACACACTTTTTCCCTTTCTTCTGCTTTGTTGAAAATTTGCAGAAATTGTAACTACTTTTGGTTGGTGGTTTCTCTTTCACATGGGACACAGTTCACTTAGTCTCTTTTGTGTAATTGTGTCTATTGCAGTAATCTGCTATAAACTTACTTTGAGTGATGGCCTTATCATTATTAGTACTTGTTCTAAAATTGTTTACAGCTATTGATTACTGCTAATATTGGAATTATTTTGGTGAACACGATGATTATTTACAGTTATCGTTGTTTTTGAAACTATAATGATTCTGATATATTACGATGCCATTGAGAAGAACCATTGTTTTTTTTAAAAATATTGTATGCCCTGGTTTCCATAGGAATAAGGGTTGCCCTTATTTTCACAATAAATGCCTATTGCACAGAATCAGTGATCTTTCCTTCTTTTATTGGTAAATCTCTTCTATTTCTCTCTAGATTCATATTATCTTTTCTTCTTCTTTTCCTCCTTTCTTTTATTTCTTCCTCTCCTCCTCTCACCCTTCCTGATAGTTTCCACTTTGTTACGGTATTTCTCACTTCTTGTTGGGGCCCTGTACTTTCACTCTTGCTTTCAATTTCAAGTGACAACAATTTGATGAGTATGACAGACCAAACAACTTCTGTCATCAGCTCACTTTCCCTGGCGTCCCCTCTCTCCTTTGTCTGCCTTCACCTACGCACACACACACTTTTGTTCATCTTCCATCAAAAAAGAAAACCCTGGGGAGAAAAAATTGAGTGCAGCATGCAGCAGGCTCTTTGTCACATCACAGAGGCTCTTCATCTGTTGAGGGAGCGGACACCTCCTGCTGTTATGAAACTCCAATATAGCTTGCAGGTAGAAAGGAAAAGACAAGAGGCTAAAAGTGCAAACGGCTTGGAAAGAAAGGATGCTCGTGTTTAAAAAGCGCTGAGCATTGAGTGATTTTACACAATGCACCACTTAATGCTAAAAGTTAGAGAACTCTGAGTACCGGGCTTCACTTCCTGACACATGCCTGCCTGCACTGTGATGCATGAGGGATATATACCATGGTACCATGGAGTTATGTCAATTGGATTATAAATCTGCGCTCATTGCTTCTGTGTTTTATGCAACTTAGTGATGTACATCTCTTTACCTAACTTGAGACAATTGACTCTAGCTCTTTATGACACCTTGTACCAAGAACAGGCACAGTTCGGCTTGCGAGTTACGTAGGTATATTTGTATTACTGGTGCACGTAGGCTGCAATTCCCAGGAGGACCAATGGCATAGCTAGGTTGCCATGGGCCCTAGTGGTAGCAAAGTAACGGCGTCCCCTCACTAGGGTGACGTCTCAGACTGTCAGCGGCCATGACACTCCTCAACCTCCTTCGGCAGAGTCTGCATCTGCCATTTCAAAACTCACTACCAAGCTCCTGCAAACTCGGTTGTATTTGCACTCCCGGCACTGCATTACTCGAAATCAAAGCCATAACCCTAAAAAGCATTACCAAAGCCAATAGGTTTGTTCCTTGTAAACTGCATGCACACAAAGACATTACATGCAGGGACCCAACACTCACACTGCTGCTCTCACACAGGCACATCCCTCACGCTGCACTCACACGGGCATATGTCTCACTCTACACTCACACAGGCACAGCTTCAAACCTGCAAACCATTTACGCTGCACTCACACCAGATAATGTTATTCCTGCATCCACCATAATGCACTTACAAAACTTGGGGTCTATCCGACGCTCGCACGATTACACTGCACACACATAGGTACATCACTCACTAGGAAGGTGGCATAGGAGGCATACTTTGAGTATCCGGTGCATCGGGCCATCGGGTCATTAGCACAATTCAAAGCTGTTGAGGTAAGTTACACTGAAGCAAGAGTGCCCACTGAGGTTATCTAATCTCCCAAAAGCCACACTTGGACCACCACTGCAGACTATGTGAGCCTGATCTTTGTGGACTTTCCCAGGGAGGAGTCTTGGAATCAAAATAATATTCCACTTGCCTTCTAAAAAATAAGATGGTGGTTTTCTTTGTAGTTCAAGCACATGCTAAAATAAATAAAAAATAACAAAAGAAAAAAAATCTCTACTGAATGTAGAGGGCATGAGCTTCAATCAAAGATTTAAAAAGTAAAGCTCTGTACTGATCTGCCAACTTGAAACAGTAAGACATGATACGGTATGCAGAACACCATTTAAAGATGGTGGCATAGTTTTGAAGCTTAGAGCAGTGATGGCTGGTTCTCTACATAAGAAAGTTGTGGTCCAGTAGCAATGGCAGCGGAGCTCCATTACTCAATTAACACTAGTCTGCTTTTGCAGGTTAGCTGCTAGAGGATGAATTAAGGGAAATATCTCCAGAGGGCAGACGTCTCTGCGTGCAGAGTAAGTAGCACAGAGTAATCAGGCAAAATACTGTTACTCAGACTACTGACATCCTAAAGGCCTGCAGCTGTCGAATAGGCAGAGCCAAACATTGGCAATAAAGCCAGTGACTAAAGAGGGCTGATCCACTGCCCAATTGTGTTTATGCTGTTCTGAAGGGCTGAACTAATATGTGGATGACACTCTGTCTGATGAATAACTGAAGTAGGCTTACCTCATGCCCGTTTTCTCTTAGGAAGATTATGTATTCTGTTTTAGAAACATGAGGCTGATGAGACAGCTAAAACAGTCTTTCAGTCAGACCTAAATCTCAGAAATAGATAGAGCACAGGGAGCCGGGGCACAGGGGGTCCTGGGCGCTCATGCATAAAGCATGCAACACTGGTCAAGAGCATCACAATCTACCCTGAAAGACATGGAACAAGTGTGACACTGCAGGGCCAGTGCAAGCTTTCTTCAAATACATGGAACAAGTGTGGTATTGCAGGGCCACTGCAAGCTTCCTTCAAATACATGGGCTAAGTGTGGCACTGGACAGCACCTTTTAACGCCTCCCTTAGGTACAAGGAACAAGCACCATTTCAGATGTGATACAAGTGTATGGAACGGCACTGGGGTGTATGAGTGAAAACTAGACTCACAAGCATAGTAAGATCTCTACACACAAAACAGTCACAGCACCAGGCAGGAGTACATGTTTCCCTCACACGCATGGAACACATCCTGATCTGGTCAGAAACAAGGCAGGCTTTCCTCATGCACAGAACATGGACAACATCTGCAGTAGCAGTCAAAGCCTCTGTGTAAACACACATGCAAACAATGTGCACATTTGGTTGCAGTGTAAATTCCCCTCACATGCAGCACGGGTACAAGATAGTCATTAGCAGCAAGCTAGCATATCCCCACATACAGCACAGTTGTCACATTGGCAGCAACATCTAAGCTTATTTCAGGCACAAGATAACCAGAGCAAAGTATAGAGGTGGGTGAGCCACTGAAGGCCCGAGCTAGATGCTAATCTTTGGTTCAGCTCAAGGTCCTCTTCAGCCCTCAAGACAAAAAGAAGCTAAGTTTTCATGTGGCATCTGCCTTCTACCCACGCTCTAACCGCATGCATCCAGAATGAAAGACAAAGCATTAAAATGTTGCCAAAGAGGCGCAAGAAGGGGGCTGAATTACAGAGTGTGAGACCAGAAATCCTGGGATCAATTGTGGCTGGGCCATTTGACCACACAGTGTGATCCTAGGCAAGTATTTTATTGTGCCTCCTATTTTTTTCATATGAGAAAACCTTGAAATCCGTGAGGATGTGTGCTGTACAAAACTCTTGTGTCTGACTTAATGGGCTATTGGGTTGCTCCATGTAAAATATACACATAGCCTACATGTAGGATGCACATGACAACTCTCTTGCCTCTTAGTTCACTAATGGTATTGTAGTCGGAGTGGGGAAAGGGGCATGAATGTTTCTAAGTTCATGCTTAAAAACTGTCACTTTTAATAAACAGCTCTCAATGCAGTGACATAATCTGATTGTTGGAAATGGCCCTTTTTGCAGGGTTATCCCCAAGCTTTTTGCTTCTTCCTCCTATTTTTTACTGACCTGTTTTTGTTGGCTTTAGGACTCTGGGCACTTTACCACTGCTGATCAGTGCTAAAGAGCATTTTCTCTCTGTGTAAATTGCGTTATGGATTGGGGTTTCCATGATTGGCATACTTGATTTACTGGTTATAGTCTAGTAAAGTGCACTGTGTGTGCCAGGGCCCATAAATCAAATGCTACTAGTGGGCCTGCAGCACTGATTGTGCCACCCACGTGAGTAGCCCTGTAAATGTAACCCAGACCTGCCACTGCAGGGTCTGCGCGCAGTTTATAACTGCCATGTCGACCTGGCAAGTGGACCCATTTGCCAGTCCCTAATCTTCCCTTTTCTTACATATAAGTCACCGCTAAGGTAGGCCCAAGGTACCCCTGTGGGCAGGGTGCTGTGTATGTTAAAGGTAGGACATGCACTGGTGTGTGTGGCATGTCCTGCTAGTGAATTACAGTGCATTTCCTTTTTCACTATGGAAAGGCTATCTGTCCCATAGGAAAGAATGGGAGTTTTACTTATAACATCTTATAAGCACAACTTCCCATTGGGACAAGATAGGGAAATGGAGTTTAGTATGCCTGGACTCGGAATGTAAAAATGCACCTTTTAGTAAAGATGATTTTTATGTTCTGTGTTTGAAAATACCACTTTTAGAAAGTAGGTATTTTCTATCTTAGCCATCCTGTGTGCCTCTGCTGGGTTTGTGGATTGACTGTCTGGCTTTGGAGTGACAGGGGCTGGGGATGTGCATTCTCTCAGAATGCCGACCGAGGGGGATGTTGTTGATGTGGGTCCTGCCTTTCCTGAATGTGTAAGGGCTGGGCTGAATAGACCTGGGCTGCATTCAGAGTAGTGGGAGGAGTTTTCACTAGCACCTGAATAGGCCTGGTCTGCATTCAGAGTAGTGGGAGGAGTTTTCACTAGCACCTGAATAGGCCTGGTCTGCATTTAGAGTGCGGGGAGAAGATTTCCCTTGCGCCTGAATAGGCCATGCCTGCCTTGGACAATGCTGTCGCCACCTCCTGCTGGGAAGCTGGGCCACAGAGGACCAAACTGGTTTGGACTAAGCACAGACACTCTCTGCTTGAGAGAACAAAGGGATTTTGAGTATAAATATTGGGGCCCAGACCCCAGAACTTTAGAACTCGCTGGAATCAAGGAACCTGCCAAAAAGAAGAGCTGGAAGAACTGCCAGGAGGAGTACTGCCCCTTTGCTGTGTTGTTGCTTTTCTGGGTTGGCCTGCAGTTGCTGTTTCTGCCTTGGGCAGTGAAAGAACTGGACTGAACTTTCTTTACTTGTGCTGAGCATCTCCATGGGCTTGAAGTAGAGCTTGCCTCCTGTTCTAAAGACTCAGGGACTGCAAAGACTTCATAAACCTCTGGGTACCGCTTCTGGAACAGTTGTTTCAGTTGCCACAGAGAAAGGAAAAGCAACCGACTCCGTCGCTGGCTCTGTGTCCTGACAGCACCGCAGAGGGCACCGTCCGCATCTCGCACCGCAACCCTGGTCTCACCAACGACGACGACCGACGCCACCGAGCCGCTGCTTGCACCGTGACCTTTGAGCACCACCCTCCGCACCGCCTCGCTTCACTTCGCCATCCTGGTCTCCCCGATGCCGTCGCTGCTGCTGACTTCGACACCCGTGACCACATCGTGGCTGGGGGCACCGCTGGTAAGTTTCACGATGCATCGCCTCGCCCCACACAATCGTCTGGGCCGACCGACGCCAGCTCCCGCTAACTGGCTCTGTCGCTTGCACCGCAACCTGCCTGCACGGCATCGAGCACCGCCTCTCCCTGCACCGTAAGCCTTGGTCTCACTGATGCCGTCTGGACGATCGTCACTGAGCCGCTGCTTACACCGCATCGTGAGGGCACCGCACCCTGCACCGCTTCCATTTTGCAATGCAATTGCGACGGTTGCTGTGAGAAGTTGGCCTGGTATATGCTGTCCACTAATTAAAGTGGGCACCTTGCACCAGTGGGCACCTTGCACCAGGCCAACTTCTCACAGTTGCCTTGACCCCGCACCAGCGTGCCAGCCGCAATGAGAAAGGTACTGTTCACAAGTCTGTCCATGCTTTCGCTGGCCTTTACTGACGCAGTCGGCTGGAACTGTTAGACTCTGTTGTTTTCAGCATTGCGGTAGCCCCGGACAGAGCTACCGACTTGTAGGAAACGTGTTTTTGAGATATTTCTGCAATTTTACACATATCATGCAAAGTATATATATTTTTAAGTACTGTTTGTTGGATTCTTATCGTTTTGGTCTTGTTTTGGATATATAAAAATACTGGATATTTTTCCAAACTGATGTGGTGTCCTTTTGTGGTGTTTTCACTGTATTACTGTTGGTTATGTGCAAATGCTTTACACACTGCCTCTGAGATAAGCCTGACTGCTCGTGCCAAGCTACTAAGGGGGTGGACAGGGGTTATTTTAGCAGTGTAACTCCCTTATCCTGACTAGAAGGAAGGGTCCCTACTTGAACAAAGGCGCAATCCATTGCCAACTAGAGACCCCCATTTCTAACACTGATGTACTAAGGTGAAACGCTTGTCAAAGAAATATTCTTTTTTTGAATTTTGAAAACCCTTTATCATACTTTTACATATTTGTTGCACGATTTCTATGCCAAATCTTCCCATGTCTCAGCTTATGCCTGGGCTCTGAGAGGCAAGACGGGCTCACAGAGCCAAGACAGACCCTTAACTCTGCTCTCCCTGTTAATTTATTGGCTCGTCCATCTCTACTACAGGGCTGTGTATAAGAGTTACGTGCGTTCCTCCTTTCTCAGTATCTCGCTATGGGGAGCAACATCTTGTGTTCTGAGTTTCTGGCCACTTTCCATGGGTCTTAAATATTTTATTAAAGCATGGTGTGGTAGTCACTGTCATTTGCAGACAGCACATTTTCCATTGAAATGACCACTAAATTTGCACAAACATACAGTTTTATTGATAAAACTATATAGAGCACAAACAAGAATGTGTGGAAATAGGGTTTCAGCAAATATTTTTCATTTGGGCATCGCCAAGTAAAGAGCCTTGATTTACTTTGACCCATTAAAATCTTTATTTCCATCACACTTTAGAATTGTTTAAAAAAAAGTCCTTCATTTGTGCTTTATTTTGAAATGTTTGTACAGTTCAGTTTATGTTCGAAGCCTACCAGACAGAACAACTGTCTGGTTGAAAAGACATATTGGGGACATGCTGAAAGCTTCCATGGGAATGGATTGCACCCGTTGCTTACCATTGGCTTTGTGTTTTGTAACTCACATTTGCTTTCACTTCCTAATTGTATTTGTTATAGTCTGCCCAGCATGTCTTTTTCTCTCCTGTGAAGAATAGCCTGTTTACAACTTCCCTGACTGGCTACTGGTAATCTTCCATGAGTGGTCTCTTTCTACAAACTCTGTTTTAGGTCGAGCCTGGGCAGTGCATGCGCTGCTCTGCGAGCCATGCTGTATTGGAGTATATATTTGAAGCTCCGCCCACTCTCCGCCCATATTTGTCATTTGCTTGTGTCATTGTCCTTCGTAAATGCCGGCTTCTGATTTGCTATTAGGCTTGTTAGTCAACTCCTTAGTACCGCCTTGTGTTCATTTGCAACCTCCCATGAAGACTGGCCCTTTTACTTCGGTTGTTACACGTTACGTCTTCTTTAGTCTGCAAGCACTATTTTCTTTAATGAGTTTCTCTTACTGCAGGAGGGCAGAAGGGTCTCTCGTGCGCAGTTGTGACCACCGGCTTGTTTATTTAACTTGTAGCAAACTGGAGCTCTTCAGGGGCCCTGGGAGACAGAAGGGGGCAACTCAGCGATGCCTTCAAGCTTTTGAAATGCAATAGGTCTCGCATTTGCAAGAGTTTAAGCTATTGGCATTGTAAATTACAATGCCTTTCATTTATGTTTAAAAAACCAAACATAAATAAAAGGTATTGTCATTTACAATGCCAATAGCTCAAACTTGCGCAAATGCGAGACCTATTGCATTGTAGATGCTTGTTTCTTTTTAGTGAGTGTATGTGTTTTCAATTGTCTCCCTTATGCTCGTTCACAGCAGTAAAAGTGCTGTATTTATTTGAAAAGGTTTCCTGCCTCCTATCTTTCTGCTTCATTGATTCACCTTATCTCTCCCACTACAAGTTATCAATCTTGCATGCCTGTGAGGAACAATGCTCTGTCTATGAGCTTGCTTATTTTGGCCAGAGCTATTTAGTCTTAGCATAAAATAAACAATCCTCTTCCTTAATTTCATGCCCATGCCATAGGCGCTGAAAGGAGGAGGGGGTGCTGAAGCACCCTGAAAAAATAACCCTGCTGGAGTTCAGTTCAGAAGTGAATGAGCAATAAAAGGCCTTTAAATTTTATTTTTATCTTGCCACATTTGCTGTGCATTCAAAGACAGAGGTCAAATGTCAGGCTATCTTTACCAGGGAGCTTGGTGTTTTCTTTTCTTTCTCTGACTGCAAAGTGAGAGGATTTATGTGACAATCTTGCCGGGTACTGGGGTTTGAAAGGAAAGGCTGTGGAATGTTATTTTGTTCTAGCACACAACAACATTTAAATGCCAATAAATGAACAGTCCAAATGTTTTTATATAGGTCATAATTAGGAAAGCACCAATGAAACACATCTTTACTATTTCTGAAATGTGGCGGATACAAATATTTTAATACGATCACAACAAATCAATACACTAGGTGATGTAATTTCCACACATTATCGTTTGTGTGCTGTATAGTTTTGTCAGTAAAACTGTATGTCTGTGCAAATGAAATGGTAATTTCAATTGAAAATATATTGTCTGTAATGGCAGTGCACTACCACACCATGCATACTCCACTTTAAGCTATTCCACTTTAGTCCACTCTACAACATTTTACTCCACTGTATGCCATTCTAGATGACTCTGTGCCACTCTACTCTATGACACTCTACTCCACTCTGTCCCACTCTATGCCCTCCACTGTATGACCCTCTACTCCACTCTGTGCCACTTCACTCTATGCCACTGTACTACATGCCACTATTTTGTGCTACCTTGCATCATTCCACTCTACTCTTCTTTATTTCACTCTACTCCACTCTGCCCCACTCTCTGGCACTTCAATCTACGACACTTGCCACTCCACTCTACGCCACTCCATGGCATTTTACTCCACTCTATGCAACTTCACACTACGCCACTCTACTCTACTCCACTCTATGCCAGTCCACTCTACCCCACTCTACTCGACACTACTCTAAGACAATATACTCAACTCTATGCCACTCCATTTTATGCCAGCCCACTCTACGCCACTCCATGGCATTTTACTCCACTCTATGCAACTTCACACTACGCCACTCTACTCTACTCCACTCTATGCCAGTCCACTCTACCCCACTCTACTCGACTCTACTCTAAGACAATATACTCAACTCTATGCCACTCCATTTTATGCCAGCCCACTCTACGCCACTACACTCTATGACACTCTATGCCACTCTACTTTACTGCACTCTATGCCACTCAACGCCACTCCATCCTACAATATTCCACTCTACAATACTCAACTCCACTTTACTCCACTCTATGCCACTCAACTCCACGACAGCCTACTTGACTCTACACCACTCCATTCTACTGTCAGCCATCACTCCACTCGATGCCACCCCCTCTACACCACTCCCCTCTACTCCACCCCACTCTATGGCACTCTACGCCACTCCACTCTATGATATTTTACTCCACTCTATGCCACTCAATGCTACTCTCCTCTACACCACACCACTCCACTCTACACCACTCCCCTCTTTGACACTCCCATCTATGACACTCCACAACACTCCACTCCACGGTAATCCACTTTACTCCACTCTATGCCACTCCACTCTGTGCCAATTCACTCTACGCCACTTCATGCCACTCCACTCTACTCCACTTTCCAATACTTTACTCCACTCTACTTCACTCTATGCCACTCCACTCTACAACACTCCACTGCACTCTATGAAACTCTACTACATGCCACTCCACTCTAGGACACTCCACGCCACTCTACGCTACTCAACTCTACAACACTCCTCTCTACGCTACTCCACTCTACGACACTCTTCTCCACTCTGTGCCACTCCACTCTTTGCAACTCTATGCAACTCCACTTTATGCAACTCTACTCCACTCTATGCCACTCCACTGCACTCTACACTACTCCACTTTGACTCTCCATTCGCGACACTCTCCTCCATTCTACACCACTCTACTCTATGCCATTCCACTGTACGCTATGACTCTACTCCACAAACACTCTACTCATGACACTCTATGCCCCTCTTCGACTCTACTCCACTCTGACACTCCACCACTACATCACTTCCCTCTGCAGCACTCTACACCACTCTACTCCACTCTACATACCTGTACTGCACTCTACTTTACTTTACACAGCTCTACTCTACTCCACTCTACCATAGTCCACTCCAAGAAACTCCACTCTACAACACTCCACTCTATGACACTCCACTGCACTCTACCCCACTCCACACCACTCTACTCAACTCTACGCACTACCCTTTATCCCACTACACTCTCCTCCACTCTATGCCACTTTACGTCACTCCACGGCACTCTACGTCACTCCACTCTACTCCACTCTATACCACGCTACTCTGCTCTACACCACTCTAATCCTCTCTTATCCATTCCACTCCACAACACTCTATGGCACTTCACTCTACACCACTCTACTCTGCTCCAGTTTGCACCACTCCACTCTACAACACTCTACTCCAGTCTACGACACTCTACTCCATTCCAGTCTATGACACTCTAATCCACTCTATGATATTCCAGTCTATAACACTTTATATCGCTCCACTCTAAGCCACTTCACTCTACGTCACTCCGCTCTATGACACTCTACTCCACTCTATGCCACTCTACTTTACAACATTCTACTCTACTCTATGCCATTCCACTCTGTAACACTATACTCCACTGTATGCCACTCCATTTTATGCCACTCCACTCTCCGACACTCTACTCCATTCCTCCCCACGACACTCCATTCCTGCCTACAACACACTACTCCATTCTACGCCACTCCACTCTACACCATTCCACTGTATGACATTCCATTCCACTCTATGTCACTCTACTTCATTCTATGCCTGTTGGACTTGGCCCTTTTTGCAGGGTCATCCCTGAACTTTTTGCCTTCCTCCTAGTCTTTTTTTCTGACCTGGTGTTGGTGGTTTTAGGACTCTGGGCACTTTAGCACTGCTGTCCAGTGTAAAGTGTGTGTGCTCTCTGTGGTAAACATTGTAAGATTGGTCTACACCTGTTTGGCGTATTTAATTTACCTGTCAGTCCCTTGTAAAGTTGTATCTCATATACCCAGGGCCAGTAAATGAAATGCCACTGGTGGGCTTGCAGCGCTGCTTGCGCCACCCACCAAAGTAGCCTTTCAAACCTGTCTCAGGCCTCTGCCATTGCAGGGCCTGTGCGCGCAGTGTTACTGCCGCTGTGACGTGGCACCTAAAGTGTGCCACGTCTGTGACCCCCCTTTTACTGCATGTCAGTCACCCCTAAGGTAGGCCCTAGCTAGCCCTATGGGCAGGGTGCATTGTAGGTAAAAGGAAGGACATGTACCTTAAGTGTGTGACATGTCCTGGTAGTGACAAACAGCCATTTTGGTTTCTCACTGCTGTGAGGCTGCCCTCCGATAGGAATGCATTGGGGATTCCCTGATAAGTGTTTCAGTGGTAATTCCTTATATGAGAGGAGCAGCGTGGTCAAGTTTGGTATGTTTGGAATAGTAATAATAAATGCTGCGTAATGGTGTGCGCAGATTTATTATCACTATTTTAGAAATTCCACTTTTAGAAGTTGGCATTTCTGTGTGCTATGTGTCTGCCTGCCTGATGTGTATTGCATGTCTGGCTCTGGAGTGACAGGGGCTGGTGAGGTGTGTGGCTCCAGGGAGGGCAGGGTGAGTCTGCGCTAGGCTGAATAGGAGACCTGCATTTGGAGTAGTGGGAGGAGTAGTCCCCTGACCCTGAATAGGTCTGTGCCTGCCTGGGTGAATGCTGGCTCCGCCCCACTGTGGTGTGTCTGATGACGAGCCCCCACCTGACAAAGAGGAGTAGAAGTACTGTACACAAAGTGCTCCACTGCCCCCCAGAACCAGTTGAGACTGGTTCTCCAAGCCCTGTGCCAAGGGCAGAACAAAGGAAAATGTACTATATATACTGGGGCTGTGACCCCATGAAGAGGGTGCTTTTTGTGGGTGCCGTTTGGTGCTTACTTACGGCCGGCAGGCTGCCAGCCTCCCAGGAGGAACAGCAGCTGGGGGATGGACTGGCTGCCCTGCTATGCAGCTGAAGGATCTGCTGGCCTTGGAGCCCCAGCGTGCTGGCCTGCCTGCTGAGTTCTTTGCCCAGCTTTGCCCATTTTTGGAAAAGCTCCAGGACGAGAAGAGCATGTGTGCTCTGCAGCGCTGGGCTGCCAGGGCGTCCTGAGGGAATCCCGGCGTGGGGATTCCCCTCCACAGCGTTAGAGTAAAGCGGGAGCCTACCCCGCATTGGTGTGCCCCTGGAGAGTGTGCTTGCAGGAGCCCGGTGGGAGCCCACCCCACATTTATGCATTGCGGTGGAGCGGGAGCCCACCCCGCATTTATGCCCTGAGAAGCGGGAGCCTACCCCGCATTTGTGCACCGGATCACCGCCAGCGCGACACGGAAGTCAGGTGCCCCTTGCCTGGTTGTGGGCGGAGATTGCGGCAGAGAGGAAGTGCCGGCCGGAAGACAGGTGGCGGAAGGCCTGAACGTGGGCTGGGCCTAAGGCCCAGGAAGCCGAGAGCCCCGGATGCCGCGGATGGAGAGGGAGGCCGGTGTCTTAAGAACTGGAGCCTCGCGGGCTCCCAGCGCGGATTGGCGGCGCTCTCCTTATCGGCAAAAGAAGGACAGCCCCGGTGAGTGGGGCTGAAATTGAGCCTTTGTCTTTTGGTGCCTGGTAGTGGCACCGGACGAGCCCAGTGAAGGGGGGCTCACGTGGCACTGTTGGTGCTGGGCACTAAGGGTGCCCATTGGGGGCAGAAGTGCTCCCAGAGGGGCCCCGGGAAGGAGGGGCTCCCCAGGCACTGTGGTGCAGACTTTGCACAGCTGTAACGCCAATCGCGGTAGCTGCCCCGGTGGGGGCAGTTCTTTATTTGTGAAGAAGAGGCACACGGTTGGTGTCTATTTTTGCCACAGCTGCACCGCAAGAGCGCGGGCAGCTGCCATGTAAAGGGGCATTGTTTCTGGTCTCTGGAGATACCCGGGTGGATCACACCCTTGCCCTGATTTCTGGTGCTGGCCTGTTGGGCCTGCACACCGCTGCTGTGGCAGCTAAAAGCCCTGACTTTTGGGACAGAGGGCATTTGGGCCCCCAGGAAGGCCAGTTGGCCTGGGGTCATTTTGGTGTGTACTGGTAGGGCGCAAGGCCCTAAAAGAATGCATAATGTGTTTATGCTGAAGGTGATGTATGCACCTGGGGAGTGTTACTACGGTGCACTCCTAAATGTGATTTATGCATAATGTGCTTATGCCTAATGTGATGCAGACATAATGCGTTTATGTTGCTTGGGATAATGCTGAGTTCATTATTTTACCAGTAGTTACTGGCTGTGTTATTACTTGTGCTTTCTAATAATTCTGACCGTGGCCCGATTGGCCCGGTCATGTATATAATCCCCTGTGTTGGCACAGTGTATATTGTGTGATTATGTTCTAATGTGTTTTATGGATAATACAAAGGGTATTTTTACATAACCTTGTGTGAAGTTTCTTTTGTGGTGTGCCTAGTGTGTTGCTGCTGTGTGTGTGTGTTGCGCAAACGCTTTACACATTGCCTCTGGGATAAACCTGACTGCTCGTGCCAAGCTACCAAGGGGGTGAGCAGGGGTTATCTTCAGCGTGTAACTCCCTTGCCCTGACTAGAGTGGTGGTTTCTGCCTGGCTTAGGCGCAAGCCCTAGCCAACCAGAAATCCCATTTCTAACACTGCCACTCCATACGACGACAATTTACTCCACTTTATGCCACTTCACTCTACGACACTCCACTCCATGCCACTCTCCTCTACATGGCTAAATCCCATTAGCAAAGCCAATAGCTCTTGCGTAGGTGAGACCTATTGTCTTGGCCAGTGCTTGTTCAGCATTTAAATGTTGTGTGTTAGAAGAAAACAACATCTCACAGCCTTTTCTTTCACACCAGCAAGATTTTCACATAGTTCACTTTTCAAACTCCTCATACTTTGCAGTAACTGAAAGAAGAGTAAACACCAGTCTCCAGGTTAAAGGAAAAAAGGAGACATTTGTCAGAAGACTAGACTGACATTTGACCTTTGTCTTTGATTGCACAGCAAGTGTGGCAAGATAAGAACAAACTTTGAAGTCATATATAATGCTCGTTCACATTCAGAACTCCGGCATGGTTATTTAGGTGCCCTCCCAGAGCTAAGACGACTGTTTTATTTGGCCTCCCTCCCACCTCTGAACCCCGGTGCATTGCACCTGCTGCACCACTCGTTGCTACGCCCCTGAGCAGAACCTGAGTGTAGAAGGTACGGGGCAGTCTGGCAGCCTAGGATAAGGGCCGAGGCTTTTCATTGCAGCCCCTAAGTATACTCATAGGCACAGGGGCCCAGTGATGTCAGCAGGCACACCAATCATGACGCACAAGGATCATGTGGTGCACTTGAACACACTGGGGCAGATTTACAAGCCTCTTGTGCCGACTTTACGCCACCGTTGCGTCACTTCTGTGACGCAGCGGCATCGTAAACAATGCGCCATGATGGGACATATTTACAACGTGACGCATCTAGGGAGATGCGTCACGTTGTAAAGCCCTGCGCTACATTATACCTGCGTCAGGTATAATGTATGCAGGGTGGGCGTTCCGTCGGGAGGAAACCTCGTAAAAGTGACGCAGTGAAATCTACAAGATTTCACTGAGTCACTTTTATGACACCACTGCGTCAAAACCTTGCGCCTGCTTGAAGCAGGTGTAAGGAGTGACGCAGCATGTTAGGAATAGGCATTCCTAACCATTGCTGGAGTTGCGTCGTGCTTGCGACACGACTCCTGCAAAAACAACAGTTGATGGACAGAATGCAGAACAATGTCATACATTCACCCCAGTACAGAGATCTGGGCCTAAATCCATCGTTTTTTTGCTCACCATGCCTTTCCAGTTTGAACCCAGCCATATGCAAATCAGTCTTGACCCTGTGCCTCATGGGAACAGTCCAGCCCGAACTGCCAAGCCAGGTCCTCCCTGGACTGGAAACAAGCATCCTAGGACCGGTTTCGGGGTTTCACCCTCTTCAGCCAGGATAGCTTGATTCCAGTGGCATGGAGAGCACAGGACCCACGTCTGGGCATACCGTCCCACTCGGGGTGACAAATGCAAAAACAACAGTTGATGGACAGAATGCAGAACAATGTCATACATTCACCCCAGTACAGAAATCTGGGCCTAGATCCATCGTTTTTTTGCTCACCATGCCATTCCAGTTTGAACCCAGCCATATGCAAATCAGTCTTGACCCTGTGCTTCATGGGAACAGTCCAGCCCGAACTGCCAAGCCAGGTCCTCCCTGGACTGGAAACAAGCATCCTAGGACCGGTTTCGGGGTTTCACCCCTCTTCAGCCAGGATAGCTTGATTCCAGTGGCATGGAGAGCACGGGACCCACGTCTGGGCATACCCGTCCCACTCGGGGTGACAAATGCAAAAACAACAGTTGATGGACAGAATGCAGAACAATGTCATACATTCACCCCAGTACAGAGATCTGGGCCTAAATCCATCGTTTTTTTGCTCACCATGCCATTCCAGTTTGAACCCAGCCATATGCAAATCAGTCTTGACCCTGTGCCTCATGGGAACAGTCCAGCCCGAACTGCCAAGCCAGGTCCTCCCTGGACTGGAAACAAGCATCCTAGGACAGGTTTCGGGGTTTCACCCCTCTTCAGCCAGGATAGCTTGATTCCAGTGGCATGGAGAGCACGGGACCCACGTCTGGGCATACCCGTCCCACTCGGGGTGACAAATGCAAAAACAACAGTTGATGGACAGAATGCAGAACAATGTCATACATTCACCCCAGTACAGAGATCTGGGCCTAAATCCATCGTTTTTTTGCTCACCATGCCATTCCAGTTTGAACCCAGCCATATGCAAATCAGTCTTGACCCTGTGCCTTATGGGAACAGTCCAGCCCGAACTGCCAAGCCAGGTCCTCCCTGGACTGGAAACAAGCATCCTAGGACCGGTTTCGGGGTTTCACCCCTCTTCAGCCAGGATAGCTTGATTCCAGTGGCATGGAGAGCACGGGACCCACGTCTGGGCATACCCGTCCCACTCGGGGTGACAAATGCAGAAACAACAGTTGATGGACAGAATGCAGAACAATGTCATATATTCACCCCAGTACAGAGATCTGGGCCTAAATCCATCGTTTTTTTGCTCACCATGCCATTCCAGTTTGAACCCAGCCATATGCAAATCAGTCTTGACCCTGTGCCTCATGGGAACAGTCCAGCCCGAACTGCCAAGCCAGGTCCTCCCTGGACTGGAAACAAGCATCCTAGGACCGGTTTCGGGGTTTCACCCCTCTTCAGCCAGGATAGCTTGATTCCAGTGGCATGGAGAGCACGGGACCCACGTCTGGGCATACCCGTTCCACTCGGGGTGACAAATGCAAAAACAACAGTTGATGGACAGAATGCAGAACAATGTCATACATTCACCCCAGTACAGAGATCTGGGCCTAAATCCATTGTTTTTTTGCTCACCATGCCATTCCAGTTTGAACCCAGCCATATGCAAATCAGTCTTGACCCTGTGCCTCATGGGAACAGTTCAGCCCGAACTGCCAAGCCAGGTCCTCCCTGGACTGGAAACAAGCATCCTAGGACCGGTTTCGGGGTTTTACCCCTCTTCAGCCAGGATAGCTTGATTCCAGTGGCATGGAGAGCACGGGACCCACGTCTGGGCATACCCATCCCACTCGGGGTGACAAATGCAAAAACAACAGTTGATGGACAGAATGCAGAACAATGTCATACATTCACCCCAGTACAGAGATCTGGGCCTAAATCCATCGTTTTTTTGCTCACCATGCCATTCCAGTTTGAACCCAGCCATATGCAAATCAGTCTTGACCCTGTGCCTCATGGGAACAGTCCAGCCTGAACTGCCAAGCCAGGTCCTCCCTGGACTGGAAACAAGCATCCTAGGACCGGTTTTGGGGTTTCACTCTCCAGCAATGCGCTGCCCTTACGCCGACAAGATGCGTCACGTATCTGTCTATCCTTGCACCACGGTTCGCCGCATTGTAAATGCGGCACATCCATGGTGGCGCAAGGCTATTTTCCGGTCACGCAAATTAACTGGCGCATCCCTGCTAATATGCAGGGATGCGCCAGTTCTTGTAAATCTGCCCCACTGACTTTAGTGAGCTTGGGCAGGGAGATGTAATGCGCTGTGTTCTTTCACTTACATTAGGAGTGGGAAGGCGCATAACTGGACAGGACCATTCCTGCCTTGCATCAGTGTTAGGTATGGGGGGGGAGAAATGCTGCCATGAGGCAGGGTTTGCACAGATCTGCACAGTTTGTGTGTTTGAGCACAAGAGGGCTTTCTCAAGTGTGATTGGACGTAACAATTATTCAGCTATGTATATATTTTGATGTTTGATATAGATACAGTAAGACAATTGATTTATGTCTCCAATGGAAAGAAACAACGTTTGTTCTCCTACTTAAATAGAATGCTTGTGGAGAGTGACTTATTTGTAAAAAAAACAAACATTGCAGATGCCCAAAGATTTGTTCAGGCTCGCTGCCTGAGTTGTGAAATGCTGGGGTTGCTGAATATCTTCCCTGCCTCGCTCGGATTCCATTCGAGGCCTCTCTTCCCACCACCACCCCTCACTTCCTATCTCTTTATCTCGCTCTTACAGATTCTTTTTGTATCCCTGCTTTCCCCCTTTTGTCATGGTTCCCTATCTTTTACTTCTTTTTCCTTTCTTCCTTTTTTGCCTTTCTCTTTCTCTTGCTCGAGTTCGAAGTCTGACAATGAAAAATAAGTCCTGGCCTCCAAAAGTGCTGGAGCTCACCATTTGCAAACACCAGCACAAACTAAGCCCTAGACATGCCTCTATTTTTTGGGAGGCAGGAGGGTTCAGGCACTGGCACCAGATTATTTTCTGAAATTTAGAACGATTAGAAGAAAGGAGGTCAAGTCAGCACTTGGCACTGGTAGAAGAGAAACGAAACAACCAGAACGTGTGTTGCTGTGTGTCAAGAGAATAGTCCACAATGAGAAGAGTAATAAGTGTTTGTCCCAGTGGCCACGAGACGGGTGGAATTTAGGGGTGGGCAGATGTAGGGGAGGATCCTGGAAAACTTTAGAGATACAAGTTTCACTATTGGGATACCATGTGTGTGTCTATAGAATGGAAATATATGGCAGTAGCTGAAGTAAAGGAAGACAAAGGGTGATAACTAGAGATGGTTCAGGAAGGTGGAAGCATGAGAGAGAGAGCACATCCTTCCTTCCCCTCCAAACATTCCAACTTTCACCCCGAGTCTCAAAGGTTCCGGGGTACAGAAGTAAATAGGGCTACTCAAACCAATGATGGTGTGCAATCATGATGTCAAAGTGTAACCCAACTAGGAAAACCTATCAGTCTCTGGCTGCCTTTCCTGTTCCCTTTCCGTGTGTGAAAATAAAGGGACAGCCTGGAATGGTGTATGCTTGTCCCTACTGAGGGCAGCACCCACCGAGCTGGCAATCAATGCAGGATATTGAGTCTCTTCCTCCAAAGAAGGTAGACTGAGTGCAAAAAGTCTGAGCTGTATGAAACCTTAAGTGGCAGCCGCCCCAACCAACTCTTGCACAGCGGTGGACTCCTCCCACTGTGGACAAGGCTCACAGACTGCTTGTGAATCAGGCAGCGGCTGGCTCATCAAACGCTCAGCAATTCATGGAAGGAATGCTTGCAGTTTACTAACCACTGGCAATCGCTCAGGGTAGCATTCCAGCTCAACGTACCCTAGCCCACCAGTGCAGACCCAGCAATATGCAAATCAGTTTGGACCCTGCTCCAATAGGAACAGTCCAGCCTGAACGGCCAGGGTTGCTTGTTGCTTGTAATGGATTTCTCGCTCTTGAAGAATTCACATTAGAGCTTCTAGAGCAAGCGTTCTGTGGTGGTCAGTTGGACACTGGCCGCAGTGAGGCAGCTGCTCTAATACGTTGTTGCTAAAATAAAGCCACTTACCAGAAGCAGCCCGGTGTCTGTCTGCGTTCCTTCACAACACTCCCCTTATGTGTGTTTTATTAGCTGCCTCATTGCCTAGCATTGCAGGGGGAGGCCCAGAAAAAGGCCTTCTGGCTTTCAGAGACTCTTCCCTTCTATAGAACGTTTCTGCTGATGGCGGGAATCTAAAATTACCTACCACTGCTTAAACCTGCACTCCACTGAGCAGGCAGAGGTGCTTGAGAAGGTGGTGGACTAATGCAGCTAGCATGGGGAAATTAACTTTCCTTTTTCAAGGTAAGTTCCCCCAACAGATTTCTTATAAGAGTAACTAAAAACATCAGATTTAAAATACAGTTGGTTCACTGAAGCTCGCTGTCTGGCTGTTCCTCATAAGGATACATTACCTAATTAATTTAACTAACAGATGCATTATTTGCACTAGTTCATTCATCTGTCACACTAGTTCACTCATTTGTCAGTCTGAAAGGAAATGCCAAATAAATGACTGTTGTATATTAATTTTCTTCATGTCTTCCACATTTTATATGCGAGAAGCATCATTTAAGCCAAAGGGGAGATGGAACCCAAAGATGCTTGATGAAGTGAAGGCTCCACAAACTTTTTCCTTATTTCCTCAAACAACTATATCTTTTCACTACTTGACTATGGCCAATAAGTGCAGAACAAGATCACAATTAGTTGCTAAACGCAAGGTGAACACAAAGTTCTTGAAAGTGCTTTCAGCTGCTCTGTTGCATCATTTATTGGCCAATTATGTTCTTCTAGCCTTATAAACTGAGATCTGCCATCCTCTCTCAGTTAGTCGCCTCCACCCCCCTGAGTAGGTATCTGCTCTCAGAACAGGTGCGGAGTTAATCTTCTGAACTGCAGTTCTTACCTCCTGCCACTAGGGGCAGCTAAACCTACCCAGACTGAACCGGAGCCGGCGCCGCGGAGCCTCGCGCGGGCCTTATTTCCCCACCTGTCGAAAGCAGAAGTGGATAGCAAGCAGATATGTCAGGCATTTGATGTTTTATTAAATTTCATGTGTTCCCCCGGAGGAAGCCGTGTCAGAAGCAACTACTTTCTTGGCGCTGTCAGCCATCTGGCGACAGAGATTGGAAGGAAACGTTGCTTGCCGCCTGCCGCACCCGTCCAGCTGTTCAGCGCATCGGATCACACTTGAGTGGCATTCGGGGAGAGTGCCAGGGTGCCAAGCATCCGCCCGGGTAGGCGCGAGCATGACACGTTATCCTTGGCATAGTAATGATGCGCCGCATTAATATGCTGCCCTTTGATGGGGGGTGGGGGGGGGGGGGAGGCACAAGCAGGTTACCCCCCCCCTTAAGTAGCTGAAGCGGGGGCTGTCACTGAGCTCAGAGAGTGGGTGTCCCTAAATTGTTAATAAGTTGTATATAGGCCTCTTTTTCCTTCAGACAAAATGCTCGTGCATAACACTAGTAAGGAATTGCTTTACAGAGTGGTGGGCGTGGTGGGCTGATGTGGACAGCAAGAAACAGAGAAATGGAAGTGATGAGAAGAAGGACAGAATATAGAGTGAGAGGGCAAATAGAAAATGTGAACATTAGTGAAAAAGGCCAGAAAGAAAAGGTGAGGACGAGAGACAAAAGCTGGCTAGAGAGAAAGACAAAAGAACGAGCAAGAGGAGAAAAGGGTGAAAGGAGGGACACGTGAAAAGAAGGTTGAAAGGTAATGGATGGAAGGGTGAAAACATGGATAGAAAGAAGGGTGGGACGGTTAAGTTTTATGTAAAGTCACAGAACTCAGTGGTGCATTGCAATATTCGATTTGCTTGTTGGTAGGGGTGCTATATTCCGTATAATACATGCTCCCATCATCGCCCTTCACTCTACCTACCCCCATGGTTTCCTTAGTTTCTCTTTCTAATCAAGAAATAATGATAATGAAATCGAGATAATGTATAAATACATGTGGTATCTGTACAGTAAAAATAAAACAGCAATTAATCATCTTTTAATTTAGTGCAAATATACAATTGAAAAGATGAATGCAAGTTAGTAACAAAGCTGCTTTTGTGCTTTAGAATGTGTGGGTTCTTTGCAGGTAGATCCCTGCTTCCCTGAATTAAGCCCTGGTAATCCAGTAATTAAACATACAACCAAAAACTGCTAATGGCTGTGGAGTTGTAGAAAAGGAAGGGCATAGGAAAGCTTAAATACATGTAATTGTTTAAGTGGCAGTTGAGTGTTCTGCTCCATCACAGGACTTTCACACTGTGTGCTGACATGATTTCACAATTGTTACAGTAGAATAATGAATGCTTTTATCACAGATGGCTAGTGATGTCACAACTTAACCATGCTGTTCAGAATTATAGATGGTTAATTGTGAAAAAGAGGGATTTTTTTTACAGTGGGATTCTGAGTAAAGCTCAAGTTATATATGATATAACTTAGAACCCCAAGGTGAAAATACCCGTTTCTTCACAGATGCTCATATACAATCTTATGTTAAGTATGCCCCTATTCCACCTTCCTCTGCTGTCATCAATAAAAGAGTCATGGGAAGCCATACAAAACATGGCCTCACCTACTTCAGCCCATACTTCGTCCTGCACGTAGGGGCATTTTTAGCAAATAATCACGCAGCGCAGGATGTAGCCTTACGGCTAGAGCTGCCGACTTTGGAACTGGGGAACCGAGTTCGAGCCTCGGCGTCGGCTCAGCATCCTGTGATTCTGGGCAAATCACTTAATCTCCCCGTGCCTACCAAAAAATGAATGTGTCCTTGTGTAACGTAACTGGTGCTTATGTAAAGCGCTCCAATACCTTCGGGTCGAGTTCGTGCCATATAAATCTGCAAAAAAAAAAAAACGTACTTGAGAATATACAGCACATCCCTGTAAATTCCCTGGGGCAGAGTAACACAACTCAGCGATTTGTGCTGCGGTGCGTTACTCTAGATTTATCAAGCCATGCAGGGCCGTGCAAGGGAGCCATGCGTGGCTCGATACTTAAGAGTTGCATTGCTCTTGCACCCCGTTTCATGATGCCTCTGACACCCTCTTGCCATTCCTCCACCTCCCCAACTAACTGTATAAATAATACCCAGTATCCTTAAACCTTTAAAAAACCTCTCTCAGCATTACTCATCTCGCATTTCAAATATTCAAAAAACATACCTGGTATCCTGTCACCCACCCCCAGCGTTTACTCTCTCCTGCCCCACCCAAATACTAACTTACCCTATCCTCCATTAAGAGAAGCTGACCCAACCTGCCCAAATATGAAAAATAATACCTGGCCTCCTGCCTTCCAGCCCCCCCCTGCTCTCCATGGGGCAGAGCCAGCACTGCCCTGACAGGCTTCTGGGAAGCGTGGCGATGCAGGGTTTAATGCCCTTTTATTGCAGGTCAACAGAGACCTCTGGCTGGCAGGTAATGTCTCTAAGGGAGAGCCATACACAACAAGCAAATAACAAACAAGGCTTCCATGAATTAGATTGGCCTTCGCTTCATGGATACTACAGCAGGGTTATAGTATCTTTAAGCTTTTTTACTTTTTCAAAGTAAATCGCATCTGGATAACCTGGTGCGAAAGTGAAGCCCAACATGTTGAAAATTGCTGTGCGACATGTGATATTCTTGTATTCTTGATCCAACACTTGTTAACCACTGGTGAATGCTCTGGGTAGCATTCCATTCCATCCTTTTATAGCTAATCTGCTCAAGTACAAACTTAATCAACCATATGTCTATCACCTGACTCAACTTCCAAAGTTGGAGTCTCATCAGAATTGTTTGGGCATGTTCCCTCTGGACGTTAATACAGGCCTACCTTATAGTTGAACTACAACTTGAATTACTAGGTATAATGAATTCAGAACCCACATTTTATCATAACCTCTCTGATTATTTCTATATATTCTTTTAGCTTGTCTGTGGTGTTATGTAAATGACCCAACCCATACAAGTCAGATGTCTCCTCAAGGAGAGAACCAGCTTCAATCGCTCGGCTCTGAAACAACTGAGGCTGCTTGTTCTCCCTGCAGGGGAGTGTGGCCTAGCTGTCTTCAGACTGGATATCTCCTTTTAGATTCAGGCAAAGATTCTATAATCTATAATGTTACTCTCTTCCCTTTTTATGTTAATCTTCTACTTTATTCCTGCACAATGTCTTTCTCTATTGCAAGGATATATTCTATTTTAGGCGCACTGAGCCCTATCAGCAATTTGGTTTAACAAAAACCTGTTGTTTACTTAGGGGCCTTATTACGAGTTTTGGCGGTCCTGGAGCGGGTGGCACCTCACCGCTCCACTGCAGGACGGCCGAAACTCACTGCCGCCCGCCCGCCAGATTAAAAGTAATTTTGTAGTCTGGCAGGCGGGTGGCGTGGCGGTCCCATGGCGGTGCTGTTTAAAGGCTCATTGTGAGTCTTAAACTGCTCCACCACGTGACTGTCAGTTCACGGTCCTGCACAGGATGGAATGCACCATGTCGTGCATTCCATCCCGTGCAGGAACTGGGGGTGCATAACTACAGGGGAGCACAACAGGTGCCCCCCTGCATATAGACCCCTACACAGAGGCACAAGGGGGGCCTGCAGGGCCCCCTTTGTTGCCTCACCGCCACCCTTTTCATGGCAACTGCCATGAAAAGGGTGACGGTGAGACAACTCAAAATATGCTCGGCGGTGCCGCTGTGGCACCGCCAGCATATTTTCGCCTCGAACCGCTGCAAGACCGCTGCAGGATCCTTGATCTGCAACGGTAGCAGCGATTCAGTGGCGGTCCGTCTGCCACACTTATAATACTGTGGGTGGTTCCGCAGTGTGGCCGTGGTCGGACCGCTACCACGACTTCGTAATAAGGTCCTTAATATTTAGGGAAAAACAATAAAACACCAAAGAAGATGAAAGTAAATTAAAGATAAAAAGTAAAATGTAGAGTCCTTTAATCTTCATCTTTGATAAAAAAAACAAAAAGAGGGAAACAATGTGTGATGATGTAGAGGCTCGCTTTATCATTCTTCTTTCTTACGGGCAACATATAACTGCTACTCTGGAGAGCTGCTTAAATCCTGCTAGGCTAGCAAGTTTGCCCATGCTTCCCAGGTACTTACCCAATGACTGGGAGACATAAATGTGGCAGCAGCAAATTCATTGCATTCTTGTGTCACTGCTACTAGCAGATGGTAAGATCTTGGCCTGTCTCCTTTTCCTGCCCTCTTTATAGGTCAGAGGAAACAAATGCATCAAGTCCCCAGGACCTTCTCCAAATCCTAAAGCTGAGTCATAGCCAAGCTGAGGCAAACTGCCCTCACCAGGGTAAACAGACTCCACTCATATGGAATTGTGATGATACTCAGGTGTGGTTGTTGACTGAGGCCTGCCTGATAAATATGTTGACCATTTTCTTAATCTTATCTGCTCTCTATAGCCACTTCTGCTCCTAGGCTACATATGTCCAGAGGGCCAAACTGTCTGAAGAGTTCAGGCCAGTTCAGGGCCACCACATTGATTTTTAGCATACAATTGATATTAATTTGTTCTTTCCAGACATTGCGCACCACATGCTTAGATAATGACCTACCGTGTTCGAGTTAAATACACTTTTTTTTTTACCTTTCCCTGTACTGTACCGTATGTAGATCTCTGCTGCTACTTCAGAGTATCCCTATGGTAAACTGTACGGAAAAGAAAAAGGTTTATTTAATTGAAAAATATAGTAAAATATTTTATTTCAAATATGACCGCAAATTAATTTTATTTATTTATTTTAAATGTAGCATAACAATTAAAAATATGCTACAGCACTATTAACTTAATTTTGATTCTTTATTTAATTTAAAAATATTAAATGTAATAAAATTATTTTGCTGAAGTTTAAGTACAAAATACTTATTGAATGTGATGTATTAAATATTTGAAAGTAATTTAATGATATATTAATTATAAAAATATTTATTCATAAATCCATAAAACGTTATTAAAATATTTTATAACCAAATAATAAATGTGTATTATTTTTAGATTTTTAAACATTAAATTATATTTCTTTATATTTGTAACTATTTTAAATAATGTAATTGTGATTACCATTATTTCCTATGTAGTTTTATTTTAAGTCTCCACTTAGTATTTTCTATGGGAGGGTGTTGTAGTGTCAGTGGTTGGCTATGTGTGGTGCTGTACTTACTCCAGCTCTGAGATGGTGTAATCTACTACTGTTTTGGGTCCCTGTTTTGCTGTAATAACTTTAGAAGTGCATGTTTGTGAATATCAATGAGCTTACTCTTTTATGGGTGGGTGAAAACCCTCTTTTCTTCTCCTTAAAACCCTCCCATTTAGGAGTAAGTATGCCCCTTTTTCCAGCCACTTCCCTTTGCCCCTCCTACATTTACTACTATGGGGTCGATTACGATGTCGTCCGGAACGGCTCCGAATCGGATTCGGGTCTGCTGAATCCGATTCGGAACCCGTCTCTCCGACCGATTTGGAAAGCTTTCCGAACGACCGATTATGATGTTCGGAAAGCGTGCGAGCTTTCCGAGTCGGTTCCGGATGGCATTCGGAGGAACCGAGTCATTTGGAGCCAACTCGTACAGGTCTATGGACTGCGTTTCCGACCGAGCGATTACGATGTCAGATTCAGACAGCCTTTCCGAATCGGTTTGTCCGACATGGATCGGCTGTCGGAATCTGACTTTGGGGGCCCGTAGCAGGCCCCCCTTCACCTGGAGCCTTCCGAAAGGGTCCGTGGGGGGTCCCAAAGGGACCCCCCCTTTCAGACCATGCACAGTGTGGCAGGCACCAAGGGGTGCCCACCACAGGGTGCACCATATTCCCCGCCCACCCCTTTCTTCAATGGAAGCCTGTGTATTCGGTCGCAACACAGGCTTCCATTGAAGTCAATGGGAGTCCGACCAAATGGTATCCGGAACCATCATAATCAGTGGGTCGGACTCCCCGAATCCGATTCGGTCGGAAATCATTCCAAGACCGATTTGGTCAGAATGATTTCTGAACGACATCGGAATCGGGCCCTATGTAGTAAACTTGCATGTGTGAGGATCTCTCCTTAGAAAATATAGGAGTGGTAGAGGTAGAGATGAGCGCTTGCTGGTTTGTTATTATCATTTTGTAGTGCTTTAGTGGTACAATTGTAGTATAACTAAATGTACTACAAAATGCAGTTTGTGAATAGGCCTCATCTACTGTAAACAACAGACACAAAAGACTAAACTATAACTTTGCATTAAAAAAGGTCAACACACATCTTCTTCCTCTGGGTTGGTAAAAGTAATTTAAAACAAGAATAGTGTATATGAAAGTCCGGGGTTGGTATAGACGTTCGAGTGTAGGCTTCAATTCTTCATCTTGCCTCCACATTGTAGCTGTAGCATCCCCCTTTTGGGAGTCTTCATCCTTCTGGCACAAATTGATGTCCTGGAACCTACTTTTTGAGATGGGGAGGAATGCCAATGGGCGTAATCAGGCTTTGAGGTATAGGAGTGTTTTGGCGTATTGAAATGTTTTTTTGGGCGGGCGTGGGGTGTTTTTTTGGACAGAGGGAACAGTGGAGGAAGTTGGAGGGATTGAGTCTGCAGGAAAAATTGGGGCGGGCTTTGGAGAGGTAAAGGGCTTTGAATGGTGTAGGTAATGGAACAGGGAACGGGCTTTGAATGGTGTAGGCAATGGAATGGGGTCAGGGCTTTGATTGAACAGGTGGTGGAATGGGGTCAGGGCTTTGATTGAACAGGTGGTGGAATGGGGTCAGGGCTTTGATTGAACAGGTGGTGGAATGGGGTCAGGGCTTTGATTGAACAGGTGGTGGAATGGTGTCAGGGGTGATACTGTGGACGAGATATCCACTACATTTGTAATGCAGTAGCTGGCTGCCAAACTTTAAATCAGGCCCAATCTGATCAGTATTTTTTGGACTACTATGATATTCTATTGCAACCTGAAAACTATGACAAGCGTTAAGAACAACATACATATTTTTTCACATTAATAACTGCCCCACTTGTCGCTGCTCATCAAATTGGGATAGGCCACTGCCAGAATGTGCCGCATCATGGGAGTCAGCGATCGCTGCACCAGCTTTTTTTGCTTTCAGGACCTTAGAAGTTCGGTCAGAGCGATGAGACGGGTGAACTGATGTAGGTCCTACTAACATTTCCGGCAGTGGATGTTGTGGCACTTGAACATCCCCCCGTTAGCACACTTGCCTAGCAATGGCCCACTGCATCTTTTTCTTATTGTGGGGGCTGAACTAAACAGAGGAGGATAGGAAAACAAAATATATATATACATATTAATAACCATATGTTGGTAAACATCACACTTTTTCAAACAAAATTATGTAATTTTAGCGTACATTGGGTCTGATTGTGATTTTGTTTGACTTGTCTTTGCATCACAAACGTGATGGTATTGCATCC
This sequence comes from Calotriton arnoldi, assembly GCA_963921515.1. Classification (NCBI taxonomy): domain Eukaryota; kingdom Metazoa; phylum Chordata; class Amphibia; order Caudata; family Salamandridae; genus Calotriton; species Calotriton arnoldi. The sequence continues at coordinate 529,256 of CAWUFW010003267.1, forward strand.
GCCTTATTACTGGTGGATGGGATATGCGTTACATTGTGATGGAGCAACATGCCAAACAACTTACAAATCATGGCCTTTTTTGTATTTCAATATTATAGTGTATGTTTGTTTTACTTCGGTCATCACTCAATGTTGGGTGATGCCATTAAGAACCAAATTCAGGGGCAGATTTATTTATTACATTTTGGAGACGTTATTACTCCATAACAATGAGACAGAAAGGCCGCCAACCTTATTGCAAGTGCCGTGTATTGTATCCCACTTCAAAATTATATGCATGGGCTATATCGTGATGGAGTAAGATTTCGGGCAAACAAAGACTTGGGGCCTGTGAAATGATAAAAGGCACAGTCCTCATTGGCTTGTCAGTTGGAAAGGTATCTTCAACAGCCAGGGCCTCTCTTGGCTCAGATAGTGCCATGCCTTAAATCATTTATTAAAACAACATTCAAAGGAGCACAGGACATGCTTTGTGACACCATGGATGTTAATCATTTTGGGCCTGGTTTCGTGTCTAGTGGTCCATGGACCGCCAGATTTGGGGTGGTGGAGGTCCGACCGCCGGATTATGGCTGTCTGCGTCGTTCCCTGGCGGTGGCACGGTGGAGGAGTAATACAATATGCGGAGCGGGACTGGCGCTATCCCGCCGAGCATATTTCGAGTTCCTCCACTGCCAGCCTTTTCATGGCGGTGAGCCCACCATGAAAAGGCTGGCGGTGGGGAAACAAAGGGAACCCTACAGGGCCCCCATCCCCCCGCCATGGGGATGCATTCAGGGGGGCACAACATGTGCCCCCCAGTACACCCCCAGTTCCAGCAGCAGGAACTTCACAGTCCATGCCATGCTGGAACATTTTTGCAGTTCCCATTGCAGTGCCCTTTTTTAGGGCACCGCCGTGGGAGAGGCAAAAGTACCATCCACCTGCTCAAGTTCAACTCATAATCAGGCGGGCGGTCTTTGCACGGCTTTGGCGGTGCTGTGCCGGCGCAGAGCCAGCGCAGCACAGCCAAAGATAAAATCAGGCCCTCTGTCTTGTTGTTGTTGCCAAAGGGAGGGTCTGCATGCCCTCACCAATGTTAAATACTGTGCCTCAACATTTAAGATTAGCGTTTGTTTCTCAATCATTATTGTTTGTGAAGTACATTGGGGCATATTATCAAGAACGGCGTTAAAAATTATCGCCGGTTTAGCGGCAGAAAACTGCCGCTAAAGCGGCGATAATGGGCTTGATAATATGCCCTTGAGAATTCCAATAGAAGCCCATGTTCTGGTGTGAACATGGGCTTCTATTGGAATTCTCCAGGGCATATTATCAAGCCCATTATCGCCGTCCTTGATAATATGCCCCAATGTGTTTCAATTCCTGACACACTATACTTCTAAAAATAAAAACCCGACCCAGCTTAATGTTCCAGGCAGTTGTTTATGAAGTAAAAATATACACATATGTGCGTTTTTAGTCAGGCTTTGGCTTTTATTAGTGAAAGCTGGGCTGTCGCCCAGGGTGCTGTGTTTTTAATATTCCTCAGTAAAACATATTTTATACATAGTAATCAAACTAAAATTTTCGACGCACAAGGCTCATAAAAATGGTTTAGCTGTAGCTATTGTGTAAAGCAGAAATTGCCTGATTATTGGCTTATTGACAATTTTTTATATGTTGGATGTCACATTTAATACATTAAGGACAGATTGTCAAGTCACTCTCAATATTTTTAATAAGGAAATAAATACAAATGTAAGTGCTTTTCATGTATGTAGCTCACCTGACTCTCTGCTGGCCATGTATCTGGCTGTAGTTAGTCAGAGCCTCCACCGCAAGGATGCCCAGTTCCTCAGGAGTAAAGCTGGGGGTCCCTTTCACCTGCTCCTTCAGCCACAGTGGGTCCCAGCAGAATTAAATGAGCAGCAACAGCTGAGGAGGTGTGCTGCACTTGATGGTTAAGAAGAAAGTGACCTAATGGGCTTACAAAACATGCACACCAACATGATGGAATTTCTGCAAACGGACGCTTACCCCGCAGGCAACAGATTCAACCGCTCACAGAACGTTACAGCCAATAATAATAATAATAATACTGAAATTTATATAGCGCGAACAGCTACCTCAAAAACAGAGGTGTCCCGGCGCTCTAGCAGCAAGCAGCGCGTGCACATAAGTTTAGGCACTGAAGTCAGGCCTAATCGTTGCTAAAGAGCCATGTCTTCAGCGCTTTTCTAAAACTGATCTCAGTGTTAGCTTGGCGGAGAAACCCAGGTAGGGCATTCCACAATTTAGCCGTTCTTACTGTGAGCGCCCTACCGCCCAGACGGGCTTTCACAAAGCGGGGAGCGTGGAGCAGATTCTGAGAGTTTGACCGCAGGGATCGATTTTGCTTATACCGGCCAAGTCTTTGTTTAAGATAGCTAGGACATCTTCCCTGAAGAGCCCGATAGGCCAAAGTCAAGGCCTTAAATTCAATTCTTTTGGCTACCGGGAGCCAGTGTAGTTCCTGTAAATGCGGAGAGACATGATGCAGGACCACAAACACTGAAAAAAGTAGGTACAGGCTGCACTTAGTAGTCTGTTTTCCGTAACAGATACATCAGACATCTGCATGTTTAGGCTGCCATCAAAAAGCAACATTGACAGCAGAGGGTATACCTGAAAATATGGCAATTGGTAGTATACAATTGACGTAAGCGTCCATCATCCCCGACGTTGCTTCCGTCAATAACAACTAGAAAGTTCTTATTATAAATAAGGGACATACACCGTCTGCCATATAGTCTATGTCAACCATGACAGATTTTTAAAAAAATAATTGAAATTAAAAAACAAAAGAAATTGGGCATCTATCGATTGTGTTTAAATTTATAAAGAATGTGGTAGATAATAGCTTACTTTAAAGCATGTGTTATTTTACCTCCAACAAAAATTATATTATACATTTTCCACATTTGGGTGAGTTTTGAAAACTGTATTATTTACAAGACATGTTAATATATTTTTAAAAATTGCAATAAATAAACAAATGTATACAAAATTATCACATTCTTGACATATTACATGTGCCAAATTAAAATGGTTTTCAAATATGTCCATCAAATATGTGTGAACATATTATATTGATACATTACACTCCTCTTTTTCAGATATGCCCATCAACAACCCCAATCAAAATGGTGAAGCATATGTCAACATAATGAACATGTATACACACCATGTCTGAATCTAGAACCCATGCAGGAAATGCACATCATTTTGCAAGATTGAAGTTGAGAGCCAAATACTGGTCTTAGGCACATGCCATTCGGTTCTATTGTGTCCACCATTATCCTCTATGTACATTGCGGTGCATAAAAGTTGATTGTTTAAAGAATTCTGGAATTTCCCTTTCAGTATTTTAATTTTTTCTGTTTATCCTATGAAACTATTTTTTAAACAAGTTGTATTAAGGTGCACAATTGTACTAGGAGACCTTGCCCTCACAGTCTAGAGTGAGATATACGTGGGTGTAGTTGTGTGGTCAATTTGGATTGCATGATATCTGCCCTTATGTATTTCCTGATGAAGCTAGTTAAACAATAATCCAATTTATGAAAAGGTAAATATTACAACAGACTTCTAGGCTACAAAAGCAGAGCAGGCTTTGTTATATCAAGCATGTGGCATGGACCATCTTATACCGCTGCAAGTAACATAAGTGGTTCCCATGTTGGAACTGTAACATCTACCCCGTTATATATTTAATTGAAATGAAAAACATTAATCAGTCTCTTTTTAGAGATCTTAAGTATGCATGATGGAACATGTGACAAGAATACATTGATCAAAAGTAGAGCCAGATTTCTGGTAAGTCCAAGTTCATAAAATTGGACTTACATTGAACGATACAGAGACATCCACTGAATAGATCTTCTGGCCAGGAAGACATGAGCATGCATTTTAAGTCACAGGCTAACCTACCCACATCTTCTGTGCCATACCTGAAAAGAGTGTGCTACTGTAGCCAGGAGCAGGTTTATGGCTTAACCTAGAATTATAGCTTTGTGATTATTTGTGGGTCACCCCAGAATAATCTCTCGGTCTCTAGATTAGGAAATACGTGCAATGACTGGCTGATCTGTTGAGGTGTGATGATGCTACTAGGGAAAGATCATCCCCTGACACCGAAGATTGGGAATCAGGCTATCTTCATCAAAGCCTGAATGGACACAAAGGGGCCTATTACGATGTCGGGCAGACGCAACATCTCGGAACTGGGACCGACCCACCTGCCGTCGGCGGTCCTAACCTCCGGATTAGGATGCGACCGAACACTCTTCGGTCGCATTCTGACATTTCCCTGTGGGAGCATGTATTACGGTCGTAAACCGGCCATAGTACATGCTGCCATAGGGAAATGGGAGGTGGTGTTAATCCCTGGACCCCGTGGCAGGCACCTCAACCGAAGGCCACAGAGGCAGGGGGCCCCCATACTCGTTATCCAACAGGCTTTCCATGTCGGAAAGCCCGACATGGAAAGCCTGCCTGAGATCGAGTATCGTAATCCCAAGGGCGGAAAGCCTGCCCTTTGGGATTACAGGCCGGACTCCGACTGCCTGACTGGCCGACAGGCTCCTTGAGCCCGTTGGAAGCCAGCCAGAATGACCAGCTGGTTTAATTTTCGACCGCCAGCATTGTAATGCGGCTGTCGGAAATTAAACCGAGATGTGGCCCGGAAAACCTCCGACCGATAGTCGAAATAGCTAGAGGATCGCTTGAGAGATATATTAGTCCTCAATTTCTTTACTAGCGTCTTAAAATTAGTGGTCCTCTGCAGTGAACATGCTTCTTGCTACCATTTCTCCACAAAGATAGTGTGTTAAATACTAATTACTGGTTCATCATCAATTTGTTTAACATAGATATCAAAGGGATGAACATTAGCTCTCTGCAAAGAATAAATTGTCAGACGTTACTTTGATAGCGTACAATGGCATCAGCCAATTAGTTTTAATTTCATTGTTAACTCACTGCAAAAGGCACTGTGACCTCCATGCTACAGAGAAGAATGGTGGACATCAAGGGCCAGATGTATCAAAGGGTTTTACCCATTCTGTGTCAATGGGAAAATGTGTTCATACATATGGCCCCAAATGATTTCACTCCCTAGTGCAGTCATATAGTTGTCTGCCTGCTGTCTTGTTAAATATTGCTGTACTTCACGTAGGCTTGCTTCAAGGGACAAATAGTATTTTTTTCTTTAAAGAGGGCTTACTGACCATTAATTATTTAGGTTGCATTCAAAGAGGACACTAGGGGCCATATTTATCATACTTGCACGCAGCGCAATGCAGCAAGTCACCTTGCTGCACTGTGTGAAAGCGAAAGGGCCGGAATGCGTAGTATTTAACATCTTACGGTGCATTCCTGTCCTTTCCATGCACTGGCACACTTTTGGGTGCCTAGCAACAACGCAGGAAGGGTGTCTGCATTGTAAGCAGGATTGTTTTGTGCAGGAAGAGACACCTTCCTGCACAAAAACAATCATCAAAGGCATTTTCCGAAAAAAAGAGGAGAAATAAAGATATTTCTCCTCGATACGCCTTCCCTGGGAGGAGTAGAATGTTGACGCATTCCCAGATCTTCCACTAATGGTATTTCTGGGAATGCTCAAAAATACATGGATGGAAGCGTGGGAACACCCATGCTTCACCCATGGAACGCCTCTCTGGGGCCGAGAAACGCAAGGCAGCAATGTGTGCTGCCTTGCGTTACTCGAGATTTATCAAGCCATACAGGGCCACACAGGGTGGCCTTGCATGGCGTGATAAATCTTACTTTAGTTTTGCGTCACCCTTGCGGCCCCGTGCGTGGAGCAAGGACCACACAACAACCTTGATAAATATAAGCTGTGGTGTTTGCAGTGACTTGTCTGTTACCATGTAGATAAAGGTAAATTACAGCCATGTTAAATTCCCTTTACAGTATGAATACAAAGCCTGTATCTGATCTTTCCATCCACGTCCATAGGATCTACGTAAGCCACTTCCATTGAATTTCCCTGCACAGGAGTTGTCTTCCCAGTTAGCAATGTCAGCTGTTTGGAGATACACCGTTTTCTCCCGTTCAGTGACTCGCCTAGCAGCCGCCCCTCTTCTCTCACCACATTTTCTTTGGCATGCACATACATAATATGCAAATAGCCCCACTACCTTCCCCTCACGTCAAGAATTTTTGCTGCACTATGTGTGCAAGATTGGCAAATGTTGATCCCTCCAAGGGCAATCTGACACCCTTGGAAGCTGCTTAGTTTTGTGTGTTTTTTTCCACCTGTCTAACCAGCTCTGTCCATCTTCGACTTGAGTGTGCATGCAGCTGATATTTCATTGGCTAGAGTAATTTGTGGCTTAAAGCAGCAAATCCCAGTGTCTCATTTTCATGACCTATCTTACGATCCACTTACTGATGCAATTATTAAAGATATTCAGCCTCAGTGCCACTCATGTTTCCACTCGCAGCCTGCAGTCTACCAGTGTCTTAACAAAAACAAGGATTGGCAAAGCTAATAGGTCTCGCCTATGCAAGAACTATTGGCTTTGCCAATGTGTTTTAGCCATGTTGTACACCAGTGTGGCTGCTATACAGTGTGGCTAAAAGTTAGTGGCATAGAGGAGAGTGGCATGGAGTGGAGAAGAGTGGAATGGCAAAGAGTGGAATAGAGTGTCGTAGAGTGGAGTACCATAGAGGGTTGTGTATTGGAGTGGCATAGAGTGGAGTCACATAGAGTGGCGTACAATGGAGTGGCGTAGAGTAGAGTGGGCTGGTATAGAGTGCATTGGCATAGACTGTTGGAGAGTATAGTGGTGTAGAGCGCAGTGGCGTAGAATGCAGCTGCATAGAATTCAGTGGCATACAATGCAGCATCGTAGAATACAGTGGCGTAGATTAGAGTGTTGCATAATAGAGTGCAGTGGTGCACATTGGAGTGGTGCAGAGTAGAGTAGAGTGGTGTAGAGTGCAGTGGTGCAGAGTAGACTAGAGTGGCACAGAGTGCAGTGGTGTAAAGTGCAGTGGCATAGAGTGCTGTGGTTTAGAGTAGAGTGGCATAGAGTGCAGTAGCATAGAGTGCGGTGGTGTATAGTAGATTGTTTCAGAGTACTGTTAAAGTGTGCAAGTGGAGTGGTGCAGTATAGAGTGCAGTGGTATCAAGTGTCATAGAGTAATGCGTAAAGTGCTGTAGAGTTCAGTGGTGCGGAGTAGATTAGAGTGACGTACAGTGGATTGGCATACAGTGCAGGGGCATAGAGTGGAGTGGTGCAGAGTAGAGTACATTAACATAGAGTGCAGTGGCGTAGAGGATAGTAATGCATAGCGGCGAAGGGTGGAGTGGCATAGAGTGGAGTTGTGCAGAGTAGAGTGGAGTGGACTAGACTGGAGTAGTATAGAGTGCATATGCGAACGAGTGCAGTGGTGTAGAGTAGAGTGGTGTAGAGCAGAGTGGCATAGAGTGCATTAGCATAGAGTAGAGTAGTGCAGAGTAGAGAGGCATATAATGAATTGGGGGAGAGTGGAGTGGTGCAGAGTGAAGTACAGTTCAGTGGCACAGAGTGCAATGGATTGGGCAAAGTGGAGTGGTACAGAGCAGAGTGCAGTTGTATGGAGAGATGCAGAGTAGAGCACAGTGGCATAGAGTACAGTGGCGTAGTGTAGAGTGGTGCAGTGTAGAGTGGAGTAAAGTGGAGTAGAGTGCAGTGGTGTGGTGTGGTGTGGTGTAAAGTAGAGTGCTGTGGTATAGAGTGGAGAATGCATGGTGTGGTAGCACACTGCCATTACAGACAACACAGTTATAATTGAAATGATCATTACATTTGCACAGACATACAGATTTACTAATAAAACTATACAGCACACAAATTATATTGTACTGATTTGTTTTGATCATATTAAAGTATTCTTTCCAACACACTTCAGAATTAACATAAAATGTGAGTCATTTTAGCTTTGCTAATTCCGATATATTTTTAAATGCTTGCACAGTTCATTTAAATGTTGTTGTGTGCTAGAAAAACCCTTTCCTCTACCCCCAGCATTACGAACGATTTTACATCTCAAAAGTACACTGAATCATCACAAATTACAATATTTATCTCATACGTGCAGTGTATACAAAAAAAGCTTGATTTGTATTTTCACTGCCAGAGGCTTTTTTCAAAGTTTTAGTCAGGACGTGTGCAAGTGTTCCCTGTCTGCCTCCCCCATTCTGTTTTCTTCTGTGTGGTTTTCTTATTGACTTTCCATTTCTGTTTAGTTCTAGTTGTTTCCCTCTCGTATGTTTTTTTCCTGTTGACAAAACTTTGCCTAAGCTATCAGTTCTGACTTTTATCAGTTGACACATGCAAACACAGGTATGCACATGTGATGTTTCTGTGTGTTAACACAATAAAGCCAGACGTATTGGCTTTTCTAGTGCTTGTTTATGCCTTCTCCTGTTCCACTACCTGTTCTTATCTGTCTCCTACAACACTGCACCCTCTGTACAGGCTGCTCCTTTCCCTTCCTGCTTTGTAACTTACAAGATGTGTTGGTAGTCAGGGTTATATTATTCATCTAGAGATGTACAGCACTAACCTGCACCAACTTTGGTGGAACACTCCAGTAAAATCTCAAGTAAGCATGTATTACGAACTGCATTTACCATAATGCTAAGGGGCGAACTGTGCTGGGAGGTGAAGCAGTGTGCTCCCACCCCTTCCTGTTATATTATTCAGGGGGTGAACCCCATCTGACTTCTGCTCCATGTTGCACCCTCTTGATGTCCTATTGCTGTCATTGGACAACCTCATTGTTTGGCTTGCTGCCATATTCCAGGCTGCAATCAAAATTAGCCAATGCTGAGCTTCTTGGCATATGTTGCTGCATATTTGTATTTCAACCTGGAATCAGGAGCATGGTGAGCATTCTTCTCTATGGACCTCTTGCACTCTCTCAATTTCTCGTCCACCTCTTTGTGTCTTCCCACTGCAATATTTTGTTCCCCGCCTGTATTCTTTGCCACGCTGACTCTCTGTAATCAGGATTCCCGACACCAAAGCAAGGCACCAAAAGAAGGCATAGTTACGCACATTGTCTCTAAAGAATGCCCATCGTATTGTAGGATCACTGACAGAATATCGAAAACGCAAGTATCGTGTTTACAGAATATCGTGTCAAAAATATCGAGGACCAAAATATCGAGAAGGTAAGTGCAAAAGGTAAGTATAGATTTACTGTTCTTAACTCCATGTCTACGTACCTTGAAGATATATATCATCAAGGTACATAAATGAGGAGTTATATTTAGTGAAACTTTACTTACCTAGAGAAACTTACCATCACAATATTTTTGTCCCACAATATTTGTGTTTTCGATATTTTTGACACAATATTTTGTCCCACGAATTTTGTGGTTTTGATCTTCTGTCTAAATACCGTATTGTATTGATGTCTTCTGCTCCTGGCCCATGAGCTGACACCTTAATCCTCACAAATTGACCCATAATCACCTCACTCTAGACAAGGAATAAGCAACGATCCTACGGCCAGTGCTTCAAATGAGTACGTTTCGTGGTTGTTTAAACCAAAATTGCAGGTGGATAAGTTTCTTTTAATCAATGAGAATGTTGAAAATTGTCAAGAGAGAAACCCTCTTCCAAAATGTGGGGCTCTCTTTGAATGAATGAGACCAGGGCATGAGACTTACACCTAATGGGCCTGATTCACAAAGGTAACGTTAGACCAAACGTCTAACTTAGACCAAACAACTAACTTTACTACTTTTGAGTATTCACAAAGGTAAGACTTTTTGGTCTATGTTAGACTTTTGATCTAACTTTACCTTTGTGAATCAGGCCCTTAAACTTCAGGTCTAAACTTAGGGCTTAATTCACAAAGGTAAAGTTAGACCAAAAGTCTAACTTACCTTTGTGAAAATCAAAAAGTAGTAAAGTTTGACTTTTGGTCTAAGTTAGTCTTTTGGTTTAACTTTACCTTTGTGAATCAGGCCCAATGAGTGTAGCTGTTGTGGTCCACAAAGTAAAAACTCACATCCAGTGAGAAAGCCTGTGCTCCAAGTCCAGACATACATTTAAAGAGACAGACTGTCCTCTTAAGAGTGGGGCTCCCCCCCAAATGAGTAAGACTGTGCCCCTAGATGTGTGACTTACATGACATTAATGCAATTGAAAGAGGCTGTGTTCCACAGTGTGGGTGTTCACACTACAGTTGTGTCTTTTGTGCTGCAGGAAGTAAAATAAACACCCACAGGTTTAGGACTTACACCAACGTGAGAACATTACCAAAGTATAGAACTCAAACCAAATGAGAGGCTGTGAGACACACACCAAATGAGTGACACTGTACATCAAGTGGCGCAGCTCATACCCAGATGGTAAGACTGTACTTGTTCCCCTCTGCTGTTTCTCTACACTTTAGGCTCCCCCCAGGTGTGCTGCACATTGGTACATGCTGTTGTCACTGTGCTGAACTATCATAGGCTCTTCTTCTTGGTCTTCCTGCTGACTGGCCCTTTCTCTTTCTGCCTCTGACTGCAGTGGTGCTGGAGCAAATCCCAAAGTGAGGGTGCTGGCCAGCGGCAACACTTCACTACGAGAAGCAGAGTTTTGAAAAATGATTGTGCCATTGAACGAGCAACGACAACAAATAAGCCATGGTCCTTCACTTAGGGGTATGGAAGAGGAGCCTCCCGCCATGACCTTTTTCTTGTTTTTTACAAAATGTGCTGGATTTTGAACGACATATTCTTTTTTTGAATGGGTAAAATATGTTACAGATGCAGCAAGATAGGGTGCAGTCACTCATTATGAACAATTGCTAAAGGAAATGATGCTAATAAATCAACCAAAACACAGCGAGGCACTCAGTTTGCTGCAAAATAACCCTCCACAAGATGAAGAAAACACACTTGTTTCTTATATAACCCTCACCCTCTAGGGTTGCACCTTGGTGACATGCTTCATCATTGGTGTAGAATGATGACAATAGCAGGGGGTGGGGTAGGGGGGTTGTGTACTTTGTGTGAAAAGAAAACCTTAAAAATACCTGGCTGGTAGATAAACTATTATTCATTCCGGCCTCTAGTTGGAAAAACTTTGCATGCCAGATATAAAAAGGTGATTATACCTACTTGGTATTTACTGTTTTGTAATATTATTTAGAGAAACGTTGTGCTTCATGAATCCGCCGGTGGTCAAGGTGAGCTTATACTCACACTTATATCAAAGCATCTCCTTGACCATTCACCTAAGGTCAGAAAAGCACCGAATATCCGGATACCGGTGCGTTTATGACCATATGTGTATGACAGAGGGGATGCAAATTTGACAAAGAAAAAAAGTTTATTATGCAATTATAAATATGTAGTCTTGAAATATTTAAACACAGCCCCTTTTGCTCTTGCACTAAATATGTTCCATGTCTATGTCTGTCAATGGGTGGCCAATTGTGCAGTTAGTCCCAGGGCATCTTACCATGTAAGGGACTTGGTAGTAGACAGGTAATGGACACTGATCTGTTTCCAAGACTTTTGAAGTTGTTGGCTTGGGGAAGAACATTGAGGCATATGTACAAGGGGATTGCGCCACCGGAACTTCATTTTTTTCAAGTGGTGGTGAAATGCCCTGCACCATATTTACAAAGCGGCACTAAGCCACTTTGCAGGGCTTCAACGCCGCTTTGTAAATATGGTACCCTTTCGCGCAGGTATCTGCATGAATGGGCCGTGCAATAGGTGTTGCTGTGAATGTTCCACAGCAACACCCATTGCTTTTTGACGCTGCCCCAGATTTACAAGGATATGTAAATCTGAACCAGCACCAAAAACTAACACCATGCAAAAGCAGGCGTTAGATTGGCACAACAAGGAGAAATATTTTTGTTTCACCTTGTTGTTTTTTCTTTGTGTGCTGCATTCTGCAGCACACATAGAAGTAGCAAATCACCATTATTGATTGTTTATGTGCAGAAAGGGACACATTCCTGCACATAAACAAGCATCCCTGCAAAAGGCACACTTGCGCTATGGCGCAATGGTGTCTGTATTGGCGCTAGGCAGCTATTTTTAGTGCTCGAGCTAGGGAAAACACAAAGGTGTGCCGTAATCTTGTAAATCCGGTGCATCCCTGCGTTTTGGAAATGATGCAGCGTGGTACTGCAAAATTTGCTGCAGTGCCGTGTTGCGCCATTTCCTTGTACATATGCCCCCTTGTTTCCGCCTTTGGCACACCACTGCCAATACCCCCATCAAAGCTCCCTTGGAATTACACAGAGTCAAGTAGGATGTGAATTGGTGGGAATAATTTAAATTCCATAATTAGAATTCCCATTTGGCTTGTTTTGCAGCAAAATTCTGACCCAGGTGAAAGGGTATTTCCAGACGGACAATCTACAAAAGCACCACCTTGACAAACACACCCCTAACTCAAACCCACTGTGACAATCTACCAACAACAAGGAAGCTGGCTGAGAAAAGTGTTTTATCTTACAACTCCTGGCCCTCTCTGAAGCACTTGTCATTACATGACACAGGCAAATAAAGGCAGATCTGGTTGGCAAGTCTGCAGCTGTAAAATTCAAATTGCATGTTTTCTTGAAGAGTGCCAAAGTGTAAAACGTATAAACACAGCCTCAAAAGGAGATAAGGCGCTGCCATTCATCAGCAGCTTGTGTCAAACAGTTTACATCACTGCAGCAAGTTGTTAGGGACCGCCAAGGCAATAAAAGATGATTCAGTGAGTTAAACTGTTTTTGTGGCATTTGTGTGTCAGTCACGGTCACTCTGACATGATCAAATCGGAAATTAAATTACAGGAGACAAAACAAAATCGGGAGAAACATTGTATGAACAATAAACAAATCAGAACAGGAATAGGAATGCAATAATGGATAAGGGGAAAGGGTTAATGAAAAATAAAGTGGGACTTGTAGTGAAAATGCTAAGAAAAGCAGACCTGGCTCTTTCAGAATTACTGCTTAGAAACAGTTATTTATGGGCCGCTGTTGCTGAACACGTCCCTGAAGCACTATAGAGGTTTGATTTCGTTTTTAGTGTCCAGATTACTTGTATTATCGTCTCTGCTGCAGTCAAGTAGTCTGTTTTTAGAGAAAACCACATGGCAACAGACGTGCTATTTTCTGGTTGTATCCTTAACATTCAGATAAGCAGTCGTTTGTGAAGGCTTAAATGTGCATGGAGGGGCAATTCATATTTGTGCAGGGATGGCATGTGCCTAAACTGCAGAACCGGAGACGCCGAAACAGGACAGGACAAAAAGCTGTTATGTGCACAAGCACGAAAAGTGCCCTTGTGTTTGAAACGCAGCACATCTCTCTCCTTCAATGCACAGACAACTAACGCTTCCATGTTATCTGCGTCAAATATAATATGGGGCTTCGGAGGGGAATTCAATTCAGCCCCAGTCACAATCACTCTTCAATCTACTCGAGAATTTACAAAAAGCATGGGCAGGGTCATAACGCTTCCGAAATAGTCACCCCATGCTTGTGTTCAAGGTGCAAAAACAACACAACTGGCACCATAAGTGTGTGATTTAGAAAGAGATGACCTCAATGCAAAGACTTTGATATTATTATCCACCTCTGAAGAATGTATTTTTTTACTCAAAAGCTCTGAAATCATCATTTAATGTTACCTCTTATTGTTTATTTTCCACCACAACAAATGCAGACAGTGCTGACGGGACTGCGAGACATCAGCCAGCCAGATAATCCACTGCAGGAGCTGGATGACAACGGCTGGGTGGGGTGCAAGGTCAGGAGGGAATATCTCTTGCCACTACTTTGTGCACAATGTTGGTAATGGCACTGGGCACGAGGAGGGAAGAGAGCAAGGGACAGATAATGCCCAAATACTGCAGAGATTTGTAATAAAGCCAAATAGTGATAGGCCATATCCTGTGAACCTAACCTGATCCTCCCACCCATGCTGCCTTGTGCTCAGTGCAGGACTAGAGGCCTGCCCACGTCCCCTGGGCCAATCCAGACGGTGCTCCCTTGCTGCTTATGTTTGAAACAGCAAGAGAGCAGCCCCAGGATTGGCTAGGTCAGACATACACAACGCTCCATATTGGAACAAATGGGCTGTAGCTGTGATTGCCCTCGACCTGACTCACTAACTGCAGGGAGGAAGAGTCAGCCTCGCAAGTGTGCATGTTGGTTTGGACGATGAAAGGCACTCGTTCAATCCGACATGCTCAGTTTACTACATTTCAAGTAAGTGACCCAAACTGAGCCTGGAAAGCCCCGCCCCCGCCCATCCTAACTCAGGAATGGATCACTGACAGAATATCGATGACAGGAATATCGAGGTACACAAATATCGTGTACAGAATATCGATGTCAAGAATATCGACATCCTATCTCTACAAAGGTAAGTACAAAAATATCGAAACCAAAATATCGTTTAAAATATCGTTGTTCAAAATATCGTTTTTTAAATGTCTTAAAAATAATATAAAATAAATTAAATAATAAATATAATTAATAAAAACATAGTTAGAATTATTAAAAAATGTTAAAAATTATAAATAATAAATGTAATATAAAAAACAATTAAACTTACATATATAAAAATAATTATATATATATTTACTTAATAATATTGATAAATAATTATTTTATTAAATTATACAATGTTAGAAACATAATAAAAATTATAAATACATATATATATCATACACCTGTAACATAAATATAAAAAGTTATATATATAATATATTTAAATATTAAAATAGTTATTTAATTTTAAAGCAACATTTTACACTACATTAACTAAAACAGTAGGGAAATGTTGGATAGCGTAGAGGATAAAATTACTATTCCCACTCCAGGGAATGCAAAAGTAGGGAAAGTGTTGGATAGCGGAGGGGATAAAATTACTATTCCCACTCCAGCAAGTGCAACTATACAAAAATGTTGGATATCGGAGGGGAATAATTTACTATTCCCAATCCAGCAAGTGCAACAGTAGGGAAAGTGTTGGATAGCGGAGGGGATAAAATTACTATTCCCACTCCAGGGAGTGCAAGAGTAGGGAAAGTGTTGGATAGCGGAGGGGATCAAATTACTATTGCCACTCCAGCAAGTGCAACAGTAGTGAAAGTGTTGGATAGCGGAGGGGAATAATTTACTATTCCCACTCCACGGAGTGCAACAGTAGGGAAAGTGTTGGATAGCGTAGGGGATAAAATTACTATTCCCACTCCAACGAGTGCAACAGTAGGGAAAGTGTTGGATAGTGGAGGGGATAAAATTACTATTCCCACTCCAACAATTGCAACAGTAGGGAAAGTGTTGGATAGCGGAATGGAATAATTTACTATTCCCACGCCAGCAAAATAATAAACATTAATTAACAAATACTTAAATAATAAAAAATAATTTACGTCCCACCAAATCCCCCTATAAATGACACCACCAATATTGTAAAACATGACACAATTAACATAATTGCTTAACAATTAATTAATTTACTAATAACAATGAACAATCGAATTAAAAACAATCAGTAATAAATTAATTCACACTATTTAGACTATAAAATAGCAATAACTAAATATTATATAAAAACTATATTAAAATGTAATTACTTCCCACACTACTCCCCTATAAATCCACAACCCGCTCCTAAAAAAATAACACAATTTACATATTTACCAATTAATTATTAATAATTATTAACCAATTAATAATAAATTATTTAACACAATTAATATTAAATATTAAATACACAAATATTAAATAAAAATTATTAATTAATTATTTATAATTAAATGACTTCCCACCCTACTCCCCTATAAACACACAACCCGCTCCTAAAAAAAAAACACAATTAACATATTTACCAATTAATAATTACATAATTAATTAATAACATAATCTAGTCTGATGTGGTCTCTATTACAACTTTATTAATCTTGGTCGACTTAGAGTTTGATGGACGGAGTTTACCCTGTCGGGGATAGCGAAGGACATTCCCTTTGTCAACCTGTGAGACTGCCACCAACTAAATTTAGAGATGTCAGCTATGCCGATGGACATCTGTCTACATTGACAGGAACTGCTGTCATGGCAGTTCCTGTCAATGAAGGACACATTTGGCAGACGATGCCATCAGCCATGGCGGTTGGCCGACAAACTTTTTAAAGGATTTTCTTTTCCACTCAGATTTGCAGTAGTCTTGTCACAACGTCTGCAACAAAATCTACACTGATCTACCTGGCAGGATGCCAAAGAAATTGTAAAGAAAATTTTGTGAGACATCACGGTGCCCCCAATCACATTTAGATAGATAGATAGATAGATAGATAGATAGATAGATAGATAGATTGTCAAGGTACATATATGTGTAGTTAAGTATAGTTAAAGTTTGCTTACCCACAAAAACGCTTACCTTCACAATTTCTGTCCTTGATATTCTTGACACAATATTTTGTCCACACAATATTTTCTCTCCGATATTTTGTGCAAACACCTCAGCCTATGCTAGGTCTATCTCTGAGTGCTCTGAAATTCACCTAGCTGCATGAATAAATGAAGTTAAACTTATTTTTGACTTTTGTTTCAAGTTTTTCTTTAACATCGAGTAAGATATAATGATGTGAGAACGAATATGTGGTGAATGGCTGTGATTCATCAAAGGAACACAGAGGTACACGTAGATGTGTTTTCTTTTTGCCGTGCACAAATCGAGATTGTTGCAGCTTGCAGTCTGGCAGTGACATGTGGCCATTTGTGGTGGCAGCATCAGGCAGCTGCCAACAGTTCCCCATGTTTAGTTCTGAACCTGACGCTTCATCGATATGCTTTGCTGTCATTTAGCATCATCTAACTATGGGGCATATTCTCAAGAACGTGTGAAAACCATCGCAAAAGTTACTTAACGCAACCTTCAACATCGCAGTCTATCGCGGGAAATTTACGCTGTGTTAACCAAGTATTCACAACACGGCGGTACCATGCGATAGTCTCCAGATAACGCGTCAACTGACCGCGTTAAAAACAACGCCACGCCGCAAAAATGCGAAACACGAACGCAAAAAAAGCTGCGATGAGGCCAATCGCGATACAAAAAGCAGTGAAAACCAGCGGCAGGCCTGCAAATCCCACGCGTCTGGCGGGAAAATGCACCATAGAAGCAACAAAAACAACACACCAGAAACAATCCAAAGTGCGTAGCAACATGGATGCACCCTGACCCAGCGCAGAGGCTAACGCGAACCCCACAAGCCCCACAGACCACCAGCAAGGACTAACGGGGTCGGGGAAGGCCAAGGAGAAGAGGGAGAGGAAGACGGGGTGCAGTCCGTAGGAAAACAAGACCAGCGACACGGATGTGACAGAACACTACCAGCAACTGACCCACATTCAGACTACCTTGAATGCAGCCGGAGTGCCGAGGAGGCCAATGGAGGAGGCCAAGAGGCGCTGGCATGACGTGAAAACCTAAACCAGGCCCAAAGCCGCTGCCAACAGGAAGGCAGCAACGGCGACAGGAGGTGGGAGTCCTGCGCCACAGGAGGAGCTTGAGGAAATGGAGGCCAGTCATCAGTGTGGAGACGGTGCAAGGAGGTGGGAGTACGGACACAGCTCGAGAGGACCTGACACAACAACAACAGGGTGAGTAACGAACAGGTACTGGGAGGACGGGGGGAGATGGGCACAATGGCACACATGCACAACGATGTGTAGCACACTGCACACCCACAATTTCCCAGGGTCATGTCCTCCATCCCCGTGGCACACTGCAGCACACACACATGGCAATCACAGCACATCCCATGACAATGTGGCACAAAGTGCAACATCGACACTGCAGAACAGGGGACACAACTGGGTCCGCCCATGCGCAGAAACAGGCCAATCACATTTGACAGAGCAGGGAACTGTGAGAGGCATATGTACGGGTACAACCTCACATCAGTCATGTAGTCCAAATGTCCACTGTCCCCCCTCAAATTGCCAGCCCCGCCCAAACAGACACAATGTACATTGTCACACAGTCTGCATGTCTACAAGAACAATGCACCAACATAAATGTCAACACAATGTCAACATGCATCTCCCCTTCACATTGCAGAGGGACAAACAACACCTCCAGCCGGTCAGACCAGACAACCCATCAGTGATGCCGGAGACGACCACCACACCTTCGACACCGACGCCCTACAACAGCCCATGGACATCCCACGCAACCCACCACCAGGACCAGGGCAGACAAGCTACTTAGAGGAGAACCCAGCCCCTGCAACAGACCACACAGCATGAAGCACCCGCAAGCACGGCTGGCCCACAACACTTCACTGACCCACACATGGCACCCCAATGCCAGGTGTCAGAACGCCAAAAGGAGGTGGCCGAACAGGTGCGGTGTGGTCCGTACCCATGGAAGGCGAACTAGATCACATACGTGGGTGTCAATTACCCTTCAGGGACCACCTACACCCCACAAAGGAGACCCACACTGCCATAGAGACACACACAGATATTATGTTGAACTGGCTACGGGCACGTTCGCCCGGCCCCTTTATTGGCAGGGCCACATGTACAGTGACGCCTGTGCTGGATGTGTGTGGGGTGAGCATAAGCCAGCCCGCACGGAGTGCTTGGTGCTGGCAACAACTTGAACAGTGGACATCAGTGCAATGGAAACAGAAAACACCTGCATAACAGAGTCAACTGCTGAGCAACATGGAGGGAGCCGGAGCAAGTACAAAGGTCACCCAACATACAAACAGAAGTGTCCGTGAGTTGCAGTGCACTGAGGTTGGGGCACTAGAGCTGAGCGCGCTCATGTGATGAAAATGACTAGGATTGTGTCCATTCGGGAAATTCCTGATGCAGATGCAGTGGGGTGTGTTAGACCTGCATCAACTTCCTCATCAACGTCCCAGGTCTCCCACACTGCCTGAGGTGACATTGCTGCGCAACATCTCCACAGCACAAAACTCAATCAGTAACGGTCCATTGGTTGCGGTGCACTGAGTCAGTGGCACCTGGAGTGCTGAGCAGGGGATCAGGCAGATGATGGCATTCACGACAGGTCTGAGCAACTCCGTTAGTCTGCCAGTACCACTGTTTCGACTCTGGCAGATGGTGGTTGGTGTTGGCCCTGGCGATGGTGGCGTGTGCCTCCTGCGGTGATGCGACGGCCGGGCCGGTCAGGACTCGATTTGATGTGTGAGCCCTGGTGGTCCGCAGTTGAGGCCGGAGGCAGCGGACAGCGCAGGGCCACATGCACATGGCGTCGATGACCCCAAGACCACCGTCACAGAGGTCATCCAATATTCATTCAGACAGAGTCCCTGACCTGAGCTGCACAGAGTTAGTGGCCCCGGGTGCACAGCGGCAGGCACAGGCACACCGCCACGGGACGGTGACTTGCGGTCCACTGAGGTAGGGCCACGCAGACTGAGCGGGTCCTCGTCGATGTCGATGGTGAATGTGGTGGAGGGTTGCGGGGGACAGTGGAAGGTGTCCTCCAGGGCATGATGCAGAGGGCAGAAGCTATCCAGAAGCAGCAAATGGAGGAGTGGAAAGCGACTGCCTCGTTGCCACCACCAATTCAGTATCAGCTGCATGAGGATGAAAACTACCCCCTAGTCCATAGACTCAGACGCCACCAATGTACGACCAGAGAGTGTCCATGAATGTCGGGGAACAGACTTAGTGGCACCGGGGCTGTGACGGGATGCAGTCTGCGATGACGCCGGTACACTGATATGAACTCCGGCATTGACGAATCCAGAATCTGTGACCGACTGGACCGCAGTGTAGGCCGGAGGCAGCGGTCAGCAGTGGGCCACAGCCACGTGTCGTAGGCTCGCGATGCACAGAGTTAGTGACATCAGGGCAGTTGTCGGTAGTGTTCGATCACCTCCGTAACGATGATCCTTTTTCCTCCCAAATGCAACGCGTCATCCTCTTATTCCTCTCCTTGCGTGCAATGATTCGTACTCTGCCTTTGAATAATCGATGTTCAGTTCCAATTCTGTGACCTACTCGAGCGCAGCGTAGGCCGAGAGCAGTAGTCCGCGTGAGCCCACAGAATCTTGCGGCTGTGATGTAACACTAAGACCTGTTGGCACCACATCCAAGGGTGTATAGTGACATACACTCAGCCATGAATTATGTGCTCTGCCATGGTGTAATCAAGACTCAGTTCCAAATGTGTGACCTACTTGTCCGCTGTGCATGCCGGTGGAGTACGTCAACGAGAAAGGAGTACTGCGGGCCTGTGTTGCGGAGGCCTTGATGGTCTGAGGAGGCTGCCAAGGTCGCAGGCCTCAGGCTTGGAGATTGCACCGGCACGTGGTGGGCCCTCTTTGACACACACCGGTGTCGGAAGGTGGGCATTGAGGCCATGGTGCGCAGGGGCGGGCAGGACTGATTTGGGGACCAGCGTCCCGGGGTGCAGCAGGCGCACAGGATCGCTGGCAACACCGCTCACGGCATCGGCCTCGTGGCGGGGTGAGGGGCGCCGACCTGGCAGAGACGTTGGGCATTCCGGAAGAGGACCACGCCCAGAGTTACGTGCCTTTTATTCACACCCCTACGCTGGCCTGGCGTACACCGGGCCAGCCCACTCCGCTCACGCTTACGGGGGGAGACGTCACATGCTACATTTCCACTGGCTGGGGTGACATGTTGCGTCCACTGTCCACTACACTCCAAACACCAACAGTGTGTGTCGACATGGATATGTGTGTGGTCTGCATACTGCAGTCTGGCCAGCACATCCACGCCACACTTGGCATTGTGTACATTCTCATTCATCGGTCCCTTGCCTCCTTCGCACATGCCTGGTCCCCACCTCTTCCCACATTCTGCTATTGTGTGTCCGAGGTGCCATGCAGTTGATGGCTCATGTACATGGCTGGCCCAGGTTCCCACAGTGAGTTGTGCTGTCGTGTCTGGTGGGTGTGCATGTTGTATGTGAGCTTGTGACGTGTGCATTTCCTGTGTTGTGTGTTGCATGATTGTGGAGTTGAGGTGTGCGGTGTGTGCATTTGGTATTGGCCAACGAGCAGTGCATTTCTGTGGGTGCCATCCTGGTGGCGCAGGTTGATGGTGGACTGTTAGGAGGTGCAGGTATCATGCACACTGCCTGGGTGGTTGGCGACGGCGTTGGCGGAGATTCCACGGTGGTCCACTATTGCCTGCACATTGGTGGGATACGTGCGCTTTCTGTTGCACTTATTGTGTGCAGTGTCGCCAGGGTCCACTAGTAGGACATGTGTGCAGTCAATTGCCCCCTGACACGTGAGGGAAGCCAGCTGTGGCGTACATGCCTTGCTTGGTCTCTGGCTGTTCCTGCGCAGTGTGTGTGAAGTATAGATAGTGGGGTACCAAGCTGATGGTGTCATCCATGACCGTTGTGGGGGACTTGGATTGGCCAGGCTGTGTGACTCCTCCGTCTCAGGCGGAGGTTGGTTGGAGGGTACCAGAGGCCAACACGTGCAGCACGGCCAGCAGCTTTGTCTGCGGTGGGATGTTGGTTGTACGCTGTGTTGGTACCGTCAGCCTGTGGGCAATGGTGGTCAGGATGCGGAGGAGGGTTGACCCTTTGGGCATATAGTGGGCAATGACATTCTCTGGTGTTGGGTCTGTGAGGTTAGTGCATTTTTGGAGGGTCGCTGTCTTTGTCTGCGCTGCCTCAGTGTTGGTCTGGGGGGGGCGGTGGGTGTCCGGGAGGGTGGGGGGTGGTGGCGGTGGGTGTTGTTGCCCTCTCGGGGCTCCGGGATGCATGGTGAGTGGCTCCATGGCATCTGTTGTTCTTCAGGTGTGGCTGTGGGCTGGGCTCCCTTTTCTGGTGCAGGCTGCCGTCCGACTTTACACCAGGTCAGAGCAGGTGCTAATTTCCTGCTGCTAACGCGCATTATCGCATGTTTCGTGGTCTTTTCGCCGATCTGGCTGGTCGTTGAGAATGTTGCGGAGTGGTGTTTTCGCGGCTTTTTGCACGGGTACGCCTACTCTGCATCTCATTAGCGATAGTTGCCGGGGTCATCTGTGGCGATGTTTTTTGCGGCTGCTATCGCGGGTAAACTGGTGTTATGGGCTGTTCACACCAGCTTGTGAATGGGGCGATGTATTTATTGCAACTTTGGCTGCGATAAAGTGCCGTTAACTCGGCGATAGCTCCTTGAGAATATGCCCCCTATGTTTCTTGCTTTTTTCAATCATTTCATAAGGCAAATGAGGAAATACAGGAGTTTTACAGTCAACTCTCTCACTACCTCATCTGAAGGTTCATTCTTATTTGAGGGTTTATCAAATTTCTTTTTCATCGAAAATTGCTTTGACGCGTTGCTCACGCATGAACCGCTAGTGCTACTTGCATCAAGCAGCTTGCTGTGGGCTGCATCGATGATAGAGGAGGACCAGCAGGTTGCATAGATGGTGAACCTATCTCTGTAGGGCACTACTGTTCTGGATGACTTGGCCTAAACATGGACAGTCGGTACCTGGAACAGGCACAGCAGGAAGAGGCTTGGTGGCCGCCTTGGGCCCTCACTGCTCAGCTATTATTCTCTTGTTGAAGTTTTAGGATCATTGAGATTTTAAGACATTTTCAAAGGGCCTAGATCAATGGTGTCAGATGCAATCCTTGTGTAGAGGTTAGGTAAATGCTTTACAAGAAGGGCAGTTTTGCCAGGGCCTGGAAGCTGCAGCAAAATAAATAAATGGTGCAGCATAAACCTGGGGCTTTCCTGGTTAGTCAGTCGCTTGCCTACGGAATACTGGATTTTTGGTTCACTTTCAGAGCACCTGCTCATACCTGTTGGGGTTGAATGGCACCAAGAAAGTACACAACCTATGGTCTTTATTCCAAATACAGTACATGTCCTCAGAGCATTACTTACACGTTCCTTAAGATGATTTCCTATAGTTTCTATTGTAAATGGGGTCTTTCCCATCAGAAGAACTGTTTCTCATATATGTTATGTTATGTTATGTTAACTAAGCTTATAAAGCGCGCAGCTGCCTCAGCAAAGAGGCTTCCCGGCGCTAGCAGCAGAAAGGCATGGAGGCGTTAGTGTTAAAGATTAGAGTCTATCCACAAACCAAGTTGGTAGAGGTAAGGTTTGTCAGCGTCTAAAGATTTCAAGAGTGTCATAAATGCTGTGTCCAGCCCTGTCCCCTATCTCCCACGTCCCTGGATATCTATGACGCATAGGTTCCCCAGGTAGCTGGTGCCCTTTGCAAAAGTATCCCACTTGCAAGGAAAGAGGAAACTGGTGTCTTAAAGGATCTTTTTAGCCATCTCCACAGATTTCCTTATATAGGGATTGTAATATCATAGTCCACCCCCTTGGGAGGGTCCTTCCATCCGATTGGTCTTTGTTCTTCATGTCTCCTCCCAATAGGTGGTAACAGGCTTTGTAGGGGTGTAGAGATTCACCTGACCCTGAGTAGCCCCACCGCCTTTAAACTCAGTCTCTGCCTTTCTGCATTGGTGGATCAAGGAGTATGTGGCAGAGGAGTATGGAGGTTCGGCCAACAATCCAAGTGAGTTCCAAGATGCCAAGTGTTGGTGGCGTGAATATCTTCCAGTACCTGTCAAATGGTAAGTGTTGTGAAATCAAGCCAACCCTCTTCCCTACCAATAGACACCACTGCAGTTGGAGTCACCTGGGATGGTGAACACATGCGGACCTATAATTGGAATGTATGTAAAATGGTTTCAAATGACTCCATGGTCCATCAGTCGATGGGACGCGCTCCTTTACGAATAAAGGAGGGTTCTTTAGGGATTCAGTTGTCTGACCTAGCGTCAATATATTACTTTTAATTTACAGAGATTGGAACCAGGAACACCATGCATGTAGCCCCTCTCTATACAAATGGATTAGAAGGGTATTCCAGGCTTTAAGGGACTAGTTTAGATATGGGGCAACTAAAGCAATCTCGGAGGTGAGTCTGGAGCTCGGAGTGTTATGTTTTCTGAGGTATTCAGAATATGGCCCAAACTTTGGGATTTCTAAATCCTCTGGCAGCGCATACATAGTCAATGTACCAACATGAGACAGAGAATGCGATGGACTGCAATCCCCAAATCCCCTGTGCATTACATGATGGATGTGCATATTGGGCGACAATAACTCAGAAAATGTGTCCTCATTTTAGCTTTCTACAGCATTAACCTTGATTTCCATGAGAAAAAGAGCCACTTCATTTTGTTCATTTCTAAAGGAAATGCTGTAGGTTTTACAGTTTTGATTCCAAAAAGATGACTTTCAGTGTAACACTTTTGTCATAAATTCTGAATGTTAGCGCTTCAGTTGTCCATTAGAGCACTGTGGAGATGGACGGGATAGGGGCACAGAGAGCAGGGGTGTTAAAGATTGCAGGAATCGCTGTTAGCATGAGCTGAAAGCCATTTTGTACTTGGCAGCCATTTTAGTTAGCCATGTGCTCGCCATGTGCTTTCTCCCTCTTCCAGAGTCTTGCACATGCTCAGAGGGGCCTAGCTGGTAGAATGCACCTGCTCCTAGTATAGAACTGTCAGGCTATTCTTACTGATGTAAGCAGTTTAGTCTCCCCTCCCACTTTGTGGAGCAAGCAAATTTTGTATACCCATATTAGTCAATAAGCATGCTTATATGTGCTAGGACCTCCCCTTGATTTTATGCTGACTATGTAACAAATGCATATATAAGGACCCTGTTCTCTGCACTCATTAGAATGCCTCCTACAGTGGCCTGCGGGTACCGTAAGACGCAATCTCCCTCATCTGAGGTTATTAAAACATGTTTTTTGATATTACAGCTTCCGTGCCAATCTTTTCTTTGTTGGTCTTAAGGACCAGATGTATCAGTGAACCCCTAAGAAGGTTTTTATTTCTACAAATGGCGCCCGAATAGGGACCTCATCGGTCCAGCGGCTATCCAAGGGAGTGGTCTTGAAGGGAGACAGGAATCTACTGAGGAGTACAGGACAGGAATCTACTGAGGAGGTACCCTGCGCACGGAGATTGTTTGTCTTCCAGCCCAGTATATTTCTGGTCTTCCTGATCTGATCCTCCAAGTGTTTGCCGCTCCCGACTGAGAACTTCTTTGGCGTGAGTATTTTAAAACGACCGTTAGGTCACTCAGAACTTGGCAGTTGGAAGCTGGAGACTTTGGTTTGGTAAGGTTGCTGGAGCAACACTTTTGTTTGGAATGACTTGGCCAAGATTTTGGTTTGTTTGTTTGTTTTGCTGCAGCAAATGAAGGCAGGTAATGAGGAGATTTTTCTCTAACTTTGAAAACTTGAACGGCACACATTGTGTTAAGTGTCACTTGGAGTATAATATTATATATGCTATAATATTCTTGACATGCCTGCTTCTAGCACACTTCGTAGAAAGTGTTGCTGTCTTGGAGGTACCAATATGGATTTAGGAAGTACTCAGCTGACTCCCTCAGAGGGGATACCTAAATAGGTTTAGGTATAGTAAAAGATATTTCTTCCTTGGTGACTAAGTACCCCATGGAACTAAATATGTACATAAAACGGATCCGGATCTGCGCACTTAGTAACATTCATAAGTGGTGATATGCAGAGCGCTTTTTGAGTGTTCTACCAGCCAAAACTGGCGAATTTGGTGTATTTTGGCTTCTTGACCATGGAACAGTTTTTTGGGCTACTTTTGAGAGCTCTTCTTGTAAATATAACTTACAATTAGTATTTACAAATAGTTTGGTCTTGCGTACAATTTGAGCCTTGAGACCCGTAAGGGTGAGTAGTTCGCGCTTTACAAATACGGATTTAATTTGTAAGCTGTCTTAAAGTCCTAAGTGTTGATTTGTGGGTTAAATGTGTGTTTCAATGTCTATGTGGTTTGACATTGGTGATACTTGTGTGAGTAAATAGCGATTGCGCTCTTTGTGTAAGAATGGCTAGCTTTAAGCGCGCTGTGTTGTGTGTTCTGAGTGTATGACCCCCTTCTGTAAATGTCTGGAATGAGCTCAATGAGTTTGTTTATGTTTTTTGCTGTCATCATTCTGTTATGCAAACTGTCATTTAGTTACTTACATATTAAATAAAAATCCAGAAATGAATTATATAACATATGCTAAACAGCTGCATGTTACTATTAAATTGACAGAGTAAGACACTATACATGTGTGCAAATTGCCACAATGCTAAAGATAAAATTAGAATTCGTATTCAATAGGATTAAAATAGGCCTCATACAGAGGAAGAAAAATGAAATTGTGTGTTTTGTAATCAATAGACTAAAATACAACATGTTACAGCATTTTCCTTAGATACATTGTATTAGACATTAAAAGGCATTCACATAATTTGAGTGAATTTGGTCGTTGCTGAACTAAATACACATTATAGAAAGATAGATTTGACTGCATTGAAATGCCTCAGTTTTTAAATAGACTGTGACATGCTTTTCTTTCAGCACCGAGAAAAAGCTTTCCAACAGCTGTGTTTAAACTGACTAACTGAAAAGTAACTGTTTGACACAGCAAATGGGGATTTAACTCTGTCAGGGTATTTCAAATAATAAAGGGGTTTTTTCCTGAGAAAGGCGTGAAAATTCGACGCCTGCTGACAAACAACAGCTGCATAAATAGCATATGGCTATTCCTGATCATGGCCACAGACAGGAATGCAGAGTCGGCGAAATTTTAAGTCAGTGTAAAACTGGTATAAAGGCCTGCATTATTTTAAAAGTTTCAAAAAACCAGTTTCATTATTTTGGATAACAGAGAACAAAATTGAAAGTAGGGATTTCCTTTCTTAATGCCTTTTTTCATAAGTACCTCTGTGGTTCTGATGTTAAATAATAACTGTCCTTTAAAAAGTGGCGCAGACTTTTCATGTTTCAAGTAAGGCTTCTGTGCTTAGGGTTATACATGAATGCGTTTAAATATGATAGGCTACGAATGAAGCTTGCTTTTCAAATGTGGAATCATCAAAATGGTTGGTTTTATTAAAAAAAAAATATATATATATGAAAAAAATATATTATTAAAAATAAATGCTTTAAATTCGTTTTTTCATCTTTATACAGCCCAATCATCATACTGTGAATTCCTAGCATCAAAGTTGAATTTAAGCAGTGCTGTACCGCAATAAGTGGAAACTTAAATGTGAAATGTCACTTTACCCAGCCGTACAAAACTCATTTTTATAAGGGTATACCTTATACATTTCTGATTTCCCATTCCTGGGCTATCTAGAGAACACTCTGGGGGTTCCTATTATGCAAAAATATTGTAGGATATTCATTTTTAAGTGCCCCTACCACCAAAGTCGAAATTGAGCTAAATTCACAATTTTACAAGCAGTTCTACTACTCAGGGCAGGTTTCAAACTGATCTCAAGCTAGAGCTGGTACACATGCCAGTATAGAACAAACAGCTGACCTCTGTATTACTAGACTGCACACCACACACTGTACACAAATGAAAATAAGTATACAGAAACCAGCAGACGTTATTATCCTACCTTTAAATTGCTGGCAAACGGACCGGACAGGACTGCCTTTCAGCCGTGATTCTCCAGAGTTGCTTTGAATTACAAAAACCGCATGGCAAGCCTTGCAAAAAAAAATGACCAGCTGCTGAACGGGTCAAAGGTCGGAGTTCTGCATTTAGCAACTTAGCAGGGTGAAGGGTAAGGTTTGCTTGGCCACTTCGACCTCTGAAAAGTTTTTGAAAGACGAGATGACAGCGCAGAGAGAGGAATGAGAAGCTTTGCTTCCTATTTTTGGCAAACACACGTTTTGCGCAGTCATATGAAACGAAGGAAAAGCAGCCCTCAGTTGAGCATTGATCTGTCATGTATATAAAAATAATGGTTTTAGTTTAAAGAATACTGTGTAGGGGCTACGATAAGGAGGAAATGGATTTTAGTTTGCATTCATGCGCCCTCATGTTAATCTAGTACAATTGCTCAAGGAATTGGTACATTGGTTACTAACGCTTTCTACAGTACTCAATGTGCTTGTGTTAGGCTGAATCAGAGAATAGCCACTTTCTAAGATATCTCCTACAAGTTTGTTTGTGCCCAGTTGCTACAAATAGGGGTTGAAAGTGTTGACAGAAGTGAAACCTGTTTCAGGTTTTCCTACTGTCAAAATGGGGGAAGGAGGCTAGCTCCTCTACAAATTAAGAGTAGGCAAAATTATGTTTTCTCTCTTCTTTTTCTCACTCTTTCTTGAGTCTGTCTAAGCTGTCTAGGAAATGGCCATGTGACAGTTATTGGCTATTCTGTAATACTGTTTTAAAATTGTTAGAATTAATAAAATGATGAAACATATATACTATGTTACTGCCCATCCTGTATGAAAGAATGAGTAGAACAGATTGATGTTCCCTTATTTGATCTTTAAGGGGAACTGTATAGTGGGGGTTTCTGTTCAAAAATCTCAGGTGGCAACACTATTATTGTTTATGTTATTCTCATGTTCTATACAGTTTTGCAAGGGCATTGCTAGTCTTTTATTAGCTAGTCTCTGTCAATAAGCTGACAGCCCTTATTAGAGCTGGAGATAGGGTTTTTTTTCCTTTTGAAAATGATGTTGCATAGTCCAGATCGTGAAAAGTAGAATGCAGGAAAGACGCTCATGTGATCCTTAGCAAACATTTTGAAGGAAAATATTGTTTTATAGGAGTTTGTTTGTCATAACATGTTCTGCTGGAGAAAATGTACCCACTATGTTGAAGTTTAGTTCTTTTTGTAATAAGAATCCCTGTTAAATTAGCAGTTTTAGATTTTCCTGCTGCGCCTATAACATGAGAGCATGGTCCTAAGCATAACATGTAAGAGAAATTATTTTACAAGTGTCTGCAGTCCTGTACAAGTAATGTAAAATCTATGAGTAAAGTGTAGAACATTTCCTTTTCTTGAGGGTTCTTCAGATTAGTAATATAGGAATACACCAATGTAAGTATTTGGAGTATGTCTGTATTGTTTTTCTCTTTTCCTCAGAATTTAGTAAATGAACACAGACTTCCTTGGCTGTTTGGGATTGGGTGATGTATTACTCTTGTCAGTTCACCAAAACGTTCCTTTTATACTTGCCAATAGGTCCAGGGTTTTCTACTCTCAGATAGATGAAGTGGTTCTTGGGTGCCTTGCTAATGTATGGGGCGCCCCAAGACTAAGGAAGTATTCTGTTGTTAGATTATTTCTGTGCCTTGTCTAAAGACCTCTTGTTCTGTCCACCAATAGATTTTTGCTGCCTTACAACCATTGCCAGAGGGGCCCGGACATCAGATCCAGCCTGGGAGTCAGCACCAGTCCAGCCTACAGTCAAAACAAAGGAACCAGCACAGGCGTTGCTGGCAACTAGGACCTCAGTGAAGGCAGAAGCACTGGGACGTGAAGTGTGTACCCCTGCCACTGTCTTGGGCGAAAGACGGGGTTACAAATCAGGATGGAGAAATCTTTGTGTGGATCCAGTTTTTGATGCCCAGCTGAGAGAGTCACAGAGCGACAAGGACGGCAAGGAGGCTTTTGCTTGAGGTGACCCCCTTTGAAACAAGGGTTGCTTCAGGCCTTTGAGTCCTGGTCCAAAGTGAATGCAAGTCTACGCCTTTGTTTGTTGATCAAGGGATGCCTGAGCATATTGGCTACAATTTGTGGCCCCAACAAAAGAGCAGTGCGCCAGAGGTGCAATACAGGAGTTAGGGAAGGACTTGAGTTTAGGGTACAGGTGCTGTGCCCTTGGTGCCTGTTAGATTAAAGTGAAGAAAACTGGTGCACTGCCTGAGACACTGGACAGGATCATTGAGGGTATTTGCCCTGGGGGGTGATTGCCCTATCCTGAAAGAAAGACTTTTCCTTCTCCGTGATTCTTGAGTTGCGAGTTGTGCAGCTCCACCGTGGGAACAACAAGAGCCTGCCTGTGAGGCTCAAACGGACACAAGGAGAAGACTCCCCTCTGGTTGGTTGTACTACAATTTCCCAAGGACTCTTTTTTTTGTTAGTAATGTACCCCTTTGGTCGTCCCATTTTTGAGGAGGAGCAGCCCTTTGCGGCTCCTTGTCCTAATTCCAATGGCCTTGTGGGGTCCTCCTGGTCCCCCGGAGCCAGGATTGTTTTTGTAATAATATGTCTGACTGCTTTAATATTTCTTTTAAGAGTAATGTTTATTCTGCACGAGAAAAGTTCATCTGAGCATATTACTTTACTCTTTCCTTAAGTATATTAATTGATACTTTAGCCATCATAAAAAATACTGAGAAAGTCTATTGAAAATGTTTTTATTAGGTATGTTCTGTTGGCTATTCTGAAACTGAAATAGATAGTCACTGAAATACATCAGAGCCCTGAAACTTAGAATTAGACTAGATGGTTTTGGTATTTGCTTTCTGCTTAGGGTTGGAAAAATATTGAGATTTCTGTTTGAGATAATAGTCATTTTTCTCTCTTGCTACCTGTATGACCCAATGCTCTGTTCCCTTTGTACTCCTGCTTATACCTTATATATACCTGCTTAATGAAATGTTTAGAATGTAAATGCCCACCTAGCATAGGATATTGATGAATTTATGAGAAGAAAATGTGCAAAATATTTTCTATGTCTCTACTAGATCATGGGAATGTCTTTAGCTCATGCTAAAAGGATCATCTGTTAAAGATTGCAGGAATCGCTGTTAGCATGAGCTGAAAGCCATTTTGTACTTGGCAGCCATTTTAGTTAGCCATGTGCTCGCCATGTGCTTTCTCCCTCTTCCAGAGTCTTGCACATGCTCAGAGGGGCCTAGCTGGTAGAATGCACCTGCTCCTAGTATAGAACTGTCAGGCTATTCTTACTGATGTAAGCAGTTTAGTCTCCCCTCCCACTTTGTGGAGCAAGCAAATTTTGTATACCCATATTAGTCAATAAGCATGCTTATATGTGCTAGGACCTCCCCTTGATTTTATGCTGACTATGTAACAAATGCATATATAAGGACCCTGTTCTCTGCACTCATTAGAATGCCTCCTACAGTGGCCTGCGGGTACCGTAAGACGCAATCTCCCTCATCTGAGGTTATTAAAACATGTTTTTTGATATTACAGCTTCCGTGCCAATCTTTTCTTTGTTGGTCTTAAGGACCAGATGTATCAGTGAACCCCTAAGAAGGTTTTTATTTCTACAGGGGGAGGTGGCAGGGGCAGCAAAATGACCATGCAGAGCAGGTGGCAGGGGTAGGAGCAGCACAATAGATCACACAGGGCAGGTGAGAGGGCAGTAGCCCAACAATAGACCATGAAGGATAAGCAGGAGGGAGCAGGGGCATGCGCACTAACAATGGAGGGTGGGGGACAGGGGTAGCAAGCTGACCATGCAGGTGGGAGGTGCATTGGAAGCACAACGGACCATGAAGAGCAGGAAGGAGGGGAATGGGCATGCACATGAATAGCAGAGGGCAGAGGGCAGGGAGCCAAGGGCAGCAAGAAGACCATGAAATTCGGTAGAAGGGACAGTGAGAGCACAACAGACCATGGAAGGCAGGAGGGAGGCAATGGGGGAATGGACTCAGACACAGGAGGGCAGGGGAAGGTGGACAGGGGCAACAAGGTGAAAATGCAGGGCAGACAAGAAGTGAAGTGGCAGCATAAATGACCAAGCAGGGAAAGCTGGAGGGGGAGTGGCAGCAAGCTGACCACACATGGTAGGCGGGAGGGGCAGTGTCAGCACAACGGACCATGCAGGACATGGTTGGAGGCGCAGTGGCAGCACAATGGATCATAAAAAGCAGGAGAGTAGAGGCTGGGGCATGCAAACGGGCCACAGAGGGCAGGAGGGAAGGGATGGGGTGCGAACTCAGACAATGGAGGGCAGGGGGCAGAGACAGGGGCACCTAGCTGACCATGCAGGGCAGGTGGGAGAAGCAGAGGCAGCACAACATACCATACAGGGCATGCGGGAGTGGCAGCACAGTGGACCGACCTCGGAGGGCAAGTGGGAGGCCCAGTGGCAACAAGATGACCACACAGGGCAGGCAGAAGGAGCAGTGGCAGAACACCAGACAATGGAGGTCAAGAAGAATAGACAGTGGCAGCACAATGGACCATGGAGGGCAGGAGGGAGAGGGCAAGGGCAGAGACTTGAACAACGGATAGCAGCAGAGAGGGAACTGTGGCAGCAAGTTGAGCACATAAGGCAGGTGGCAGGGGCAATGTCAGCACAACAGACCACGCAGGGCAAGCAGGAGGGGCAGTGGAAGTCCAATGGACCATGGAGGGCAGGAGGGAAATGGCAGGAGCCTGGACATGGACAATGGAGTGCACAGGAAGGGTGGGCAGGGCCAGGAGCAGTAAGCTGACCATGCAAGGTACGCAGGAGGGGCAGTGGAAGCACAATTCACTATGGAGGGCAGGAGGGAGGGAATAGGGGCCCCATACACATGGGTAGCAGAGGGACTGTGGAATGGTGTCAGGGGCAACCACAGCAAGCTGACCGCAGAGGGAAGTGTGAGGGCATTGGAATCACAACAGACCATGCATGGCTGGCAGGGTAGTTAGAGGCAGAACAACAAACCATGGTGGGCATGAAGGAGGGGGGCATACACAAAGGGCCATAGTAACTCTATGCTGTATATTACTGTAGTGTTGTCAGTGATGCCATTGGTGATGTTATCAGATAATATCCTTTGACATTTCATCAGTGTTGTCATCATTTAGCATGTCTTGAGAAATGTAATCTGTGAGGTTAAACCCAGTGCATGGCGAAGCGCAAAAAATAGCTAGCTCAATAAACTATAAGTTGTGAATTCAAGGGCTTTTATTTTGGTTTAAAAAATTAGTATTGTCCTTTTTCAAAACCTAACTATGATTTCACTTTAACCATTGCTTTTTCCAGTGAAAATGTGTGTGTGTGTGATTTTTTAACGCATCAATCTTGCTACAAAGCAATGGAGTATTACATGTGTGTGCTGGAAGGAGATGGTAAACATATATTTAGACTGCAGAGCTATTTTGCCCAATAAAAATGGGATTTTTAGGTCTGCCAAGCAGCGCATGCGCTGTCTCTTCAAGACATGTTGGGCCATATTATCAAGAACGGGTGATAATATTATCGCCGATTTAGCGGCAGGAAACTGCCGCTAAAGCGGCGATAAGGGGCTTGATAATATGCCCTATAGAATTCCAATAGAAGCCCAGGTTCTGGTGTGAAGGACATCAAACCTGGGCTTCTATTGGAATTCTATAGGGCATATTATCAAGCCCCTTATCGCCGCTTTAGCGGCAGTTTCCTGCCGCTAAAGCTGCGATACGTTATCGCCCGTTCTTGATAATATGGCCTGCTGTATCCACTCTTTGGGCTTACAGCCTACCCATTGCTTTTGATTCATTTCATCATGTGTGCTTCCCAAACGTTTCCTTCTATGTGAGTAATCTGTGTTTTTTGTCACTCCTTCTTCTGTCTTGCTCCCTCTCACAGAACAGTGGCCTATTACTTGTATCCTTTCACTGTTGTCAATTTCAGTTTGTATATGCGCATTATTTTTGTAGTTTCTTTCTGCCTTTTGTTTCTTTGCAATGATGATGCCCCTAGGTCCATTTCAGTAAACAGCCCTGTAAATCTTGTCCTTATCTCGTCACATTTGCTGTGTTCCGAGGGTGCCTGTTCCGTCCACCCAGCCCGTCCCTCATCGCTGCTTGCCCCGTACATCGTTGGCCGCTCTTTCCATTTCCTCCCCTCTGAGTCCCGCTTTAGCTTCCCGGCCTTCGTTACAACTGCTTCCAATGGAGAGCTACACACTCATGTGAAACCACCAATTATCACACAGAGGCACAATGCATTAACAATAATTATCACAACCATATATGCAAACCCAAAACTTTACAGCTATGTATTTTATAAAAGGAGCCGTTAGTGCACAGTCTTGCGGCTACCCCATGTGTTCCAAATGTTAATGTTAATGTTCAGGAGCAAGGAAAGCAGTTGTGCAAGCAGTCTACGTCATCTTCTTCGCACTGCGTCACATGACTCAAGTTCGCTGATGGGTTGTGCAGAGTTGATGCTGCAAGAGGTGATTGATATGCAGACATTGATTTACACTTTTACTTCAAACCGCATCAGCAACACTCCACAAACCAGCTAACACCTCCATCATATGTTGTGATGGCTCTGTACCTTGACAATAAACAGAGCTCCACTGTCTTTCAATTAGGTTTATATATAAATATCTTATACATACAACTTCTGTACGGAATGGAGGCTGAAATAAGACCCCCTCTCCTACTGAAAGAGCCAAGCCCCTGTGTGTTGTGGGAAAATGGCTTACCAAAAGCATGTACTATAGCTCGCTGAACACCTGCCAAAGGGAGTTTATGTAATCTGCAGTGATGGTTTCCAATGCCATTGAGGTAGTGCAGGGCATTAATGCTTCAGCTGGCTAACATCGACAAAAACATTTGCAAAGCCAATAGGTCTACCGAGGCAGACCAAACATCCAACATACATCATGCAATCAGCAAAAAATGTAAAACTACTTTATTAACACAAACACAAACAATCTACACTTACTATCCACACAACTGCTGTATAATAGAGAAAACAAAAATAGAACCTCTTGCAAGGTGAGACCTATTGTCTTTGCCAATGCTTGTTACTCAGCGTGATGACAATGAAAGAATATGTGGGACATTTGGAAAATGTCTGAAAGGGGTTTAATTATGCTCCTTGGTTGTGGTATCTGAAATTAAGGGGTTCACAGGGCGCACTGCAGAAGCCTTTATTTCATATACTCAGTTAACTAAATAGAGACACCAACTTCACCCACAACCTCATTTGCAGAAAGAGAGAGAATCTTCGACACCATAGTTTGGGTTTTCCAATAGCCACTTATGGCGACCCTGAGCCCTCTGCTTGTGACAAACTTTCAAAGCCACTCTGATTGGTGAAACAGGTCCCAGCCTGAGGCCCTGGGAACACTCTGCCAACACCTTCTACCTGTCTGGGCCCATCCATCAGAGCGGATTGCACTGCTCCGCCGCCTGTGATTTCCAAGTGACCCGCACATGAGTGGGACCCAGGCCTCGCCAGGCCTCGGGGAGGAGGACAGGGCTCAGCTCTGGGTCACCACTGATGAAACTCAGAGTGATGGAGAGCGGCTCTGTCGTGCATGTGCCCTGGGAGGACTGGTGCGCAGCAGCTTCCAGCGCCACTGAGCTGGAAATGAGCACGAAAAAGGTCACACCTTTGGAAGAGTTTAGGAAACTTAGGGAGAAATGCGGATCTCGGACGGAGCTCTGAAGCATCTCTCTGAAAGCTTGTTTTCTCATTCTGCTTAACTTTGCTTCTTTTCTGTGGGAAATTAGAAAGTGCCAAGTAATAATTGGGCAGAGGTTTCCTGCCTCGTGTTGTGATTGTTTTATGAGTTCGTTTGCACATGTCGCAGAATAGCAACTGTATAATGTATTCTGCTGCAACAAAAATGTCATGGCTGTGTTTGTATATTTATTTTAATTTGTAAACTAAGTTTCAAACTTTAGTTTAAATATAGAATAAGAGTAGTGATGCCTATCATTTTGTTGCTTTTCTTTTTTCAATTGTAGGGTTTCTCCTGGAACATTTTAATTAGGAGAGGCTGCAGAGCAGCAAGAACAGTATGAATCTGGGCAGGAAGAGTGGGCCGACTGCACCATCTGACATGTGACACGGGACCCAATGTTCACACGGGCGCAAAAATAGGATTGTTTGATCTTAAAAATGATTCTCCTCTCGCAAATGCATCATTCTGCAAATGTGAATCTTTTAGTGAGTCGCTCAGATTACGTTTTTGTAGGTGCCAGAGGTTACATACACGGGACACACAACAGAAAATATCCACTACACACCATCAGACATTCTTCCTTGACATCCACAGTCAGTACCAACACCTCTACGTCATTCACACAAACCCTCAGTCAATCAAACAGACCACCATAGAGCGCAGCCACCAGAGCAGGGATGCCCTAACGCACCCAGGTACACCATACATCTGCAGAAACAAGATATGGTGCCCAAATATACCTTCAGACAGACGTGCATCCTGTTAGACACCCATTCATACCATCAGCCACACACACATACCATCAGACACCCATGCATACCATTACCCAGTACTCACACATACCATCAATCACCCATGCATACCATTACCCAGTACTCACACATACCATCAGACACCCATGCATCCCAACAGCCACTCACACATACCACCAGACACCCTTAAATACCATCAGCCTCTCACACATACCATCAGACACCCATGCATGCCATCAGCCACTCACATATACCATCAGACACCCATAAATACTATCAACCACTCACACATACCATCAGACACCCATGCATACCATCAGCCTCTCACACATACCATCGGCCACTCACACATACCATCAGACATCCATGCATACCATCCGACAACCATGCATCCCAACAGCCACTCACACATACCATCAGACACCCAAGCATACTATTAGCCACTCACACACACCATCAGACACCCATGCATACCATCAGCCACTCACACATACCATCAGACACCCAAGCATACCATCAGCCACTCACACATACCATCATACACCCATGCATCCCAACAGCCACTCACACATACCATCAGACACCCATGCATACCATCAGCCACTCACACATACCATCATACACCCATGCATCCCAACAGCCACTCACACATACCATCAGACACCCATGCATACCATTAGCCACTCACACATACCATCAGACACCATGCATACCATCAGCAGCTCACACATACCAACAGACACCCATTCATATCATCAGCCACTCACACATACCATCAGACACCCATCCATCCCAACAGCCACTCACATATACCATCAGACACCCATGCATACCATTAGCCACTCAGACATACCATCAGACACCCTTGCATCCCAACAGCCACTCACATATTACATCAGTAATAATAATAACCCGGTATTTGTAAAGCGCAAACTAATCACCCCTAAGGGTCTCAAGGCGCTGGGTGCCGGCGGGAAGATTAAGTGAGCTACTGCCCAGAGTCACATGGTGCTGGGCTGAGCTGGCACCGGTGCCGGGAATCGAACCGTGAGCCCCATGCTCCGGAGTCAGCCGCCCTGGCTGCTGCGCCACACCTCTCCCACATCAGACTCCCATAAATACCACCCACCACTCAGACATACCATCAGACACCTAATCATATCATTGGCCACTCATACATATCATCAGACACCCATGCACATCATCAGCTACTCACACATACCATCTGACATCCATGCATCCCAACAGCCACTCACACATACCATCAGACACCCATGCATACCATTAGCCACTCACACATACCATCAGACACCCATGCATACCATTAGCCACTCACACATACCATCAGACACCCATGCATACCATTAGCCACTCACACATAGCATCGGACACCCATTCATATCATCGGCCACTCACACATACCATCAGACACCCATGCATAGCATCAGCCACTCACACATACCATCAGACACCCATGCATAGCATCAGCCACTCACACATACCATCAGACACTCACACATACCACCAGACACCCATAAATGCCATCGGACACCCAGTCACACCGTCTTTCCATCTTAAGCATAATTGATGCTACACAGAGAAGCACTGCACACTTCTTTTGACCCATTCTTTTCTTGGCACCTGAGGCACAATATTAGCTTGGTTAACTCTCTACCTCTATGATCACATGTTCACCATATCTTGGGACTCCACTTCGCCTCGGCAGTACCTTTGAGAATTTGGCTGAACTCAGTATCCCCCACCCCCATCTTCTTCCTCTACATGACATCCATCAGCTGGTTTATTTCCTCTGTTGGATATTCCTATGAACTGTTCAACAGAACACACACATCTTCTCCTTTGCTCTTTAAGTACCATCTAAAGTCCAAGGCCAAGGCACCCTACAGTAATATGGATGGCCCTTTGCCCGGTTATTGAAAACTTCAGAAAAACTGGATTCTTCTATTTGTATCAAAAACATTTGCCACATTACCTCCATCTTTCTGGTTGTGCATGCAAATATCTATGTTTCTCTTAAGCCAGAGAGAAACAATGTTTTTTCACTATTTTTGATTCAAAAGCAGGTATATTGCTTCAAACACTGCATCTAAAGCAGCGTAGTATTAACGTAGCAGTTCCTCTAGTGAACCGCGATGCACATAGAATCCTAATCTTCTTGTACTTTGAAGCTGTAGAAGTT
Source organism: Calotriton arnoldi (assembly GCA_963921515.1). Classification (NCBI taxonomy): domain Eukaryota; kingdom Metazoa; phylum Chordata; class Amphibia; order Caudata; family Salamandridae; genus Calotriton; species Calotriton arnoldi. The sequence goes on from CAWUFW010003267.1 coordinate 567,469, forward strand.
AAAATTCCTAATGGTTAGCTGTCATTTATTCATTTGATTACTAAGCCTTGACTAGAGGATAAGAAAAAGGCCGAATGTTTAAAGCCATGACTCATCCAGGAAAGGTGGACTTGTACAACTAATTCTGGTTCCAGCGGAAAGATCAAAATCCAGTCATGTTTGTGATCTTCCCTGGGTGCAAGTGGATTGTGTCAATGCCCTCCAATTTTCTTTTAGTTTATTGGCTTACTTTGGGAGTTTAGAAGTGTCATCTCCCTACACGCTGAAGTCCTCTGGCATTAATGCCTTTTAGGGAGGCGTGGCCAGGTGTTCTACATATTAATGCAGTTCCTTGGCAAGGCCTCTGTTTGCACCTGGAAGCAGATCATCAAGGATGGGTTTGGCCCTCAGGATCAAGTATTGTTAAGCTATCAAAACATCTCAAATGCTTTACCTACAACATAACATAGTCTAAGGTAGCTGGGGTGATAAAGGACAGTGTCGCTTAGCATTTCTCTCTGATATTGGTTGGCAGAGAATGCAGTCTTTAATGGGGGTAAGTTTCTCGAAGAACTCATGATGAGGTTCTCCAACTCGTATTTCCACGATTGTCAGAGAAAATTCTGCTGGTAGGATGAGTTTATTTACTCTTCACCTATTATTTACTGCTATTATTTACTTACTGATGCAGTTTTCTATAAATATATTTATAATTGAGGCTGTGGTTCTTTTGATTTGTTAATATCCCTTGGTGCCCCCACAGAGAGGTGAAGGTACAGTTCCCAGGATCCACCATATCTGTACGTAGGAACCATGTCAGTGAAAACCTTATTTCCTTTGTTTTTCTCTGTTATTATTGGGAGCCCCGGGTACAGGGGAAGATGAAACGAAGGTAAGACACACTCACAGAGCTGAAAAAACCCTCCGCAGACAAGACGGACCTCAAGAACTTCAGGCCCATCTCCCTGCTTCCATTCACAGCCAAGGTCATCGAAAAGGCCATCAACACTCAGCTAGCAAACTTCATCGAAGCTAACAATGTTCTGGACATCTCCCAATCCAGATTCCACAGCAACCGCAGGATCGAGAACGCCCTACTCGCCGCCACTGACGACATCCGCTCCCTCCTTGACCAGGGCGAAACGGCAGCCCTCATCCTCCTGGCCCTCTCGGCTGCCTTCAACACCGTGTCCCACCGCACCCCAGCCACCAGACTCCACGACACCGGCATCCGCTGCAAGGCCCTCGACTGGATATGCTCCTTCCTTGGAGGCAGAACTCAGCGGGTCAGACTCCCACCCTACCTCTCAGAACCCACAGAGACCAACTGTGGAGTGCCCCAGGGCTCCTCCCTCAGCCCCATCTCTTCAACGTCTACATGGCCTGCCTCACAATCATCATCAGGAACCACGGGCTCAACATCATCTCCTACGCTGACGACACCCAGCTTATCCTCTCCCTCACCAACGAACCCGACATCACCAAACACAACTTTCAAGAAGAGATGAAAGCCGTCGCATGAAACTCAACTCCGAGAAAACAGAAGTCTTCATCCTTGGCTCCACCCCCTCAGCATGGGACGACTCCTGGTGGCCCCCTGTGGTCAGAAATCCCCCCACCCCAATGGACCACGCATGAAACCTCTGCATCATACTAGACTCATTGCTCAAAATGAACCACCAGATCAACGCTGTATCCTCGACCTGCTTCAACAGCTTCCGCATGCTTTGAAAGCCGTTCAGCTGGATCCCATCCGAATCCAGAAAAACTGTCATTCACACTCTCATCAGCAGCAGACTGGAATACGGCAACACTCTCTAGCCGTAATCAACAAGGAACTCCTTCGCAAACTCCAGACCATCCAGAACGCTGCAGCCAGACTGGTCATCGACATCCCCCTTCACACCTCTGTGACCTCCACTGGCTCCCAGTCAAAAGAAGAATAACCTCCAAACTCCTCACTCATGCATACAAGGCTCTTCACAACACCGGACCCACATACATGAACAACCGCCTCTCCTTCCACGCACCCAAAAGACACCTCCGATCAGCCGATCTCTCTCTGGTCATCATCCCACGTATCTACAAGACCAGAACAGGAGGAAAGTCCTTCTCCTACCTCACAGCCAAGGCCTGGAACGACCTTCCCCTCCACCTCTGGCAAGTTCCCACATTGCCCCAATTCAGGAAGGACCTCAAGACCTGGCTCTTCAGATGACCCCAGCACTCAACGGAATCACCCCTCCTCCCCCCAGTGCCTTGAGACCCTCACAGGTGAGTAGTTGCGCTTTACCAACCCTGATTGATTTATTGATTGATTAATTGATTGATTGGGTAATCACAAACATCCACAATCTTTTTTTGCACCCAAATTCCACAGTTGAAGTTAGTGCTAAAAGTGCTGTGTTAAGTGTCACTATTGGGTGTGTGAAAATCCCAAACCACCCCATATTTCATTAGGTTGTAGGCGAAAGGATTTCCCTACCTGGTAAAATCTGCAATAGTAAGTGTAGTGAAGGAGGTGTATGCTTGGAAATCTATAACTTTTCGTAAGTGCTCCAGTGGATTTTTGATAATCCTAACAAAAGTCATGATTCTAATACAATTATTGGTGCAAACCTGTGATGAGTAGACTTTTAAAACACAATTTGTGAGTCCTCCTCTGTTTGATGTAGAAGTCTAACAAACTCTAGTAGAAACAGCATGTCTACCTCCTTTACAAGTTCTTCATGAAACTACCATCTGAGCACAGGGATTGAAATCACAACTAATGTGTTGTTTATTACGCCTCGTAATCACTGGGTTCAATGAAGAAATGTCAAGTACTGCACTCAGTGAAGGTCTCTGTCGTTCCCTCCCTGACTGTACGAAAAAAGGGGGATTCCTCCCAGTAGCCACAATGCCACCCCTCACCTAATCTACACGTGAAAGGTGTCACTTGTATCCTTAAGAGCAGGCCTGGGTGGAGTTCCGCTCTGCAGAACTCCGTGAAGTGACCGAAAAACTCTGCAGCGCTATGCAGAGTTCCACAAGCGGCAGAGTGCGTTAGGTCGCACCGTTCGTACTGTTTTTTGGCACCAGGTATTTTTTCCCGCACTGGAAAATCAGTGTGAACTGCACCATGTGCAGCGCAAGAGGGCGCTGCTTCTTTCTACCGCTCAAGTAGATGTTCTATTCGAGCAGCAACTTCCTCAGCGCGAACAGAAGGTTTCTCAACGCGAGCGGTTGTGATCATACGCGACTGCCCGAGTGGAGGAATCTCACTGGGAAGTGTTCCAGCGTTGGATTTCTTCTCCCTCATGCTCACCAACTTAATGTGAGCGAGCGCGAGCAAGGAAAAACTCAGAACTCCGCATGCTCTGCAAAGCGCGGAATGCGGAAAACTCTGCAAACTCTTCGAACGGAGCGTAGTTCACCTCCCAGGCCTACTTATGAGGGTCCCAGGTAGGAGGAAAAGGCCACAAAGGAAAGGAAAAAACTCTTTGTCGGTTTGGTAGTCCTTGCTTGAAGGTTTTACAGGAGCTGGAATGCCAGACACCCAAACTACCGCAAGAATAATCCACCATGTAGTCTTTAAGGTAGGAGAATTCAATAGAAACAAGCAGCAATGCGAGAGCTATTGGCTTTGTCGATGTCAATGTCTTTTAGCCAGTTATGTAGCAGCCTGGCTGCTGATCAACATGGCTGAAAGTCAGAGAAAAATGTGCTCTGACACTGCTTCCAATTCCTTGCAATTATCCAATGACCCCTATAAGCCTATGCTGTCCTTTTTCAATGACTTCTTCATTTGTAACACATTACTAGGTTTGTCTGCATGTTACAAAAAAAAAGATGAAAACGTATCAGAATAAGTCACTGATTTCAGGGCTGTGAACCAGTGTGACCGTCAAATGGACCAGGGAGGTGCACTGATTGAGCCATTTCTAATGGAGACTTAAAACACGATTTCCGGACTGCTTCGGTTTCACATTAGAAGGAAATAACCACTGCCTTCTCAAGAGGGTGAGCATTTTATACAAATGCACAGTGACAGCAGTACAGCAGTATCCTGGCAGATGAATGTGTTCAGGATGTATTTCATGCATCGATCCCTCCGCTCTGTAAATGATATATAACGTTTTCAGTGTTTAGAAACAGCATTAATTGGGGACTATGTGCTGTATAAAAACAAGGTGTAGCTATTATAATCTATGGTCATTTATACGCTGTTCAATAGAATTGTGTTGCAGTCGTAGTTTAGAGTTTAAGGAACTGAAAGCTCTTCCATGCCAGACAAGTTGCCACAAGGCAGGACAGTAGCACATTGCGCCGAGCCTGTCACATAGTAGGTAACACAACGCTAAATTAATGCTTCCCACAAAGGAAATCTTAATAATGGAGTAAGCTAGTCACACAAGTCCTTAATGCATCCTTTAGTTAAAGGTAGAGAAAATAATTCGGAGTGTTGAATTCAGACAGTGAGTCCATAAAGATACCTAACTCCAAGAAGCATTAGGTGCTCAGACCCAAGGCCAGATCTCGATGTTACTACGCAGGGGCAATTCACCATGTTATGGTGCAGATGGGGGTGGGTCAATGGCGGCGTACTTTCTACAGGGAGCTTTAAAGGATCATGTTTTTTATGATCCAACCAAAAACTTCAGGAGTGGAGACGGATTAAAAAAAACAAAAAAACAAACAGGGTGGAGCTAAGAGAGGGTAACTACTTTTGTTGTATAATTTTAGCCTCCTATGGCTGCTTTAAATGTGAGCTGCCAGGTGTGGTAGTGGGAACGTCTGGCTACTTGGGTGGATAGGAGTTTTTCATGGGAAACATGAAGGTGATATTGTAAAAATCACGCTTCTCTGATCTATAAAGAAGTACGGTGCCTCTGCATAGTAAATACCGGAACTCGGCCTAACATGTGTCTAGCTGGTATTGATGGCCCCCGGGGGAAGTAAGGTCGCAGACCAGTCTTCCCCCGGGGGATTCGCATAGGAAGGACAAAGCTGGGGGTCAAGGGGTGGAGTTGGGGAGGGGTATAAGGATGCAGGGGAGGAAGGTTCTTCCTCTTCCTGTATCCAGCACCATTCGGGGAGGGTAGGAAAGTTTAATTGGACCATCCACCCACCCTACAAATTTGGGGTTTTGGAGTGTCGGGTTGGTTGGAGCATGCCAGTTTAGGACAGGTTGTAGGTTGGTGGGCAGTACTTTGGAGGGGTGGGGGAGTCATTGACGGGCACACCCACCCCTCGGGGGGGGAAGGGTGAATGATGGGGGTGCGGGATGCATGAGTGCGATGGCAGGTGATACAGGGGAGGATGTTCGAAGATAAGTGAAGAAGTGGATGGAGAACTGAAAGGGGTCATGGAGTGGAAGGTGAAGAGAGAGTTGGAGCAATGTGAAAGGGATGGAGTGAATGAAACGTTGATGTTGGGGATTGTTATGGTTAAATTGATGTTTATTGGTTAAGTATTGGGATGATACAGCCTTGTCCTAATAAATGGCCTTTTACGCTTCAACAACAGCGTGGAGTGGTTTATTGCGCGAGTCTCATTCGCGGCTTTGCTCGTTATGTTTTTAGCTACCAAAACCTTTTCATATCACAATCCCACTATCAATTTCACAAGCATATACCAAATAGTTGAAGCTAAAAAAAGAAAGACAGATTAAAAAAATACAAGAGATTATAGAAATGATTATGAAAATGATCAGAAAGAGGATACATACAACCATTGAAAAATACTAGACAAGAAAGGGCATTAAATGAACAGAAAAACGAATAGCGGAAAAAAGCAATGAAGAAGGAATATTGATATTAATACACAATAGACAAAAAATAAGTAGCCGCCAATGTAAGGACTCTCTGCCGCACTGGGGACCTGTGCCTCAGGGCGACTAAAACACCCAGCAGCCTCCATTCAAGACCCCGCCCCCTCATGCTCATGAGCGCGTCGCAGTCTCACGGCCTGTGTAGCCACCAATGTAAGGTTCCGGAGTGCAGCGAGGAGCCGCGAGGAGCTACCAGACTCTGCCGTGAGGGGTTCTCTGCCGCGGCGGTGAAGTACACGATCCCGGCACTGGGAAGAGTCCGCAGGAGCAGCACGGCATCCTCGCAGTGCCGAGTAAACGCGGGAGCAGCTTGGCAGTGGCGGGAGCGTCCCGCGGTAATAGCTCGGCAGCTTGGCAGTGGCACCGGCAGTGGCAGCGGCAGGCTCCGTACAGCGGCTGGAGCCGCGGAACAGCCCGGAACAGCCCGGCGGTGAGAGGCGGTGAGAGGTTGCAGCCGCGAGCACCAGTGTGGGGGTGCCAGTGGCAGCGTGAGGCTGTCAGAGGCTGTCAGAGGCGGCTGTGTGAGAGGCTGCCACGGTCAGGAGGGGGTCTGTGCAGAGGCCAGAAGGTGAGGCCACAAGGTGAGCCCAACAGGTGAACACAACACGAAACAGCCATCCCAGCAGCAGCCACCCCTGTAGTAGCTAGTGCGGTAGGAGCAGCACATCAGGGGCAGGAGCCGGGACAGCCAACCCTCGACATAGAGACACCGACAGTGACTATTCCGGATTACTCCGGACTACTCTTAATAGTCCCTAGACCCTGACCCTGACCCTGACCCAGACCCAGTCCCAGTACGCCAGGTCTCCTCGAGGGTTTTGGGTCTTGCTCAAAAGTCAGAACGTGTTCAGAAGGCGCCTCAAGGTATAAGGCGCAAGGCTCAAGGCTCATTGAGACCGCAGGAACCGCAGGAACTGCTCCTCCTGGGTGAGAACAAGCACCTTTGCAACACTTGCAACCATTCCAGTGACTAAAGTTTCGATATGGCGCAGTAGTTTCACGTTTGAAACCAGATTGAAACCGGAGTTGACCACTGATAACCGGAGAAAGGTACAGACAGGCCCAGTCTTGAACAGCCCGTCAGAGCCCGTAAGAGCTGCTTCCTTGGTGGAAGTGGAGTGCAGGGGGAGAGTTGGCCACTAACAGACAAAGCAATATAAAGCACTCTTGCCTCATTTTTACTTCCGCCTCAAACCCTGCCCAGCACGCTCAGGCATTTGCTGCGCGACATGAGGTCAGGCCGAGTAAGGGAGATCGATCGTCCTAAGACTTCAGGGCGTAGAAGAAAGGACAAGGCTGGTCTCTCCACAGATCAGATGAGTGACGAACTTGCTTTAATTTCGACAGAAGGAGACCCAATTGTTGGTGGGTTGTTGAGAGAGCAACCTAAAGCCCCTCAAATTCAACCTAAAATCTATACTGAAATTTAGTTTTTAAAAGACATTGGCGCCGCTCTCTATTCAAGCAACGCCACTGTAAAAGGTCTTCAGTCTCCCTTACAACCAGACCAACCAGACCAAGTATCAGCACTGGCAATTACACCAGGGCAGATAACACAACTAACTCACCAAAGCCAGCGGAAACAGCAAATTACAGCACAAGTTCATACCCCAGTTTCGGCCCAACCGAATGAGATTTCTATAACATCCTCACTTACATCCGCATCTACACCTATAACTACATCATTGATAGCGGAATATACCAAAGAAGTTCCATACAATAAAACAATAAATAAAACAATACAGAGCAATACTCAGAACAATTCAGTAGTTGAATCCCCTCAACTTGTCCCTCAGTTAGCCCTATGGCGCAGCATAGGGCGCAGAGGAAGTTGTCTACAGGTGATTCGTTATCCCCTGGAGGAACTCAATCACATTTTGCTATACCATTAGGTTCTTTAGGACCTCATACATCTTTGCAAGCAGAAGCTCAGCATTCAATAACTGTAGCCAAATCATCAACTGTATCAACTCCATTTACGACATTAGGAGCACTTCAAACAGCGCAAGCACTGCTAACTTTAACAGGAGTAGGCCATTCATTGCCCAAGGAAAAAGAACATCAGACTGACAGGAGCAAGCAGTCCTGGTCAGATTCATCTAGCCTAGAAGATATAATGACAAAACAGGACTCCTACGGAAAGCTGAAGGATCTACTACTGGACCTCAGAATTTAAATCTACCCAGTGGCGACATGGTTAACACAGCTGAGTGTGAACTTAGCCCCATTACCCGAGTTAGTTCTATCATGACGCCCCGCAAGCTAATCTAAAATCTCCAAAGCAGGACGAAGTAAGGGCTGTCTTATCCTATTTAGGAACACAAGAGTGGGAGGACATGCTGGCAGCAAACTCCCCAGTCCAACAGACGAGACCCTCCATGGAGAAGATGAAATACCAACACCCGCCTTCAGTGGACATTCAGCCCTCGTGGGGTAAGAAGGAAGTGGGCCCTAAGGAGCGGGGGAATCCAAACATGCATGATGGGAGTACTTGGGCTTCTCTCCTAAAAACCATGCAACTGTCAGTGGAGGCGCTACAATACCAATCAGATAAGATGGATATACAGGTCTCTTTACTAAATACTCTGGCAGTGTTTACAGCAGGGATTGATGAAAAATTGGGAGATCTCAATGCACTAATAATAAGGGCACAAACAGAGTCATACCTTCATTGTGGGTGTACCCAGATAGTGGACAAACTGGCAACTCTTCCGACTATGCTTTCTACTGTGCTCAATGAGCTGAAGAACAAATCAACCTGCTCAGCCAGCGCTAGCCACTCCAACGACGACTCCACTACACTGACGACAGCTGATGGTAACTAAAAGCAGCTCTGTAAAGGCACTGAATCCGTCATACAACAAAGAGTGGGCATCAACGGCACTGGCGAATCACCTAAGATAGTTACAGCGACACCAACCGAGATAAAAACTAATGCCAAACAACGCCGCCAGCAAAAAAGAAAAGGTCGCAACAATAAATTACTCCTTCTCAATCAAGCAGCCACCTACTCAATTTTTAATAAACAATGCCCTAACTCAACCACCGCACTAAATGAGGGGGACTTGCAAGATTATGATCTAGCTCATACTAACTCCCATCAAGACACAGCAGCACCCTCCTGCTCCCATAACCTTGGAGTTGGATCAGGGAATATGATTTTGAAGGAAGCTGAGGGGGTCCTTGGGTCTGCAAGGGACAAAGCCGTTACCTGTTCAGCCCTCGAACCTCTGCCACATACCATCAGATCCAATTCAAAAGGGCCCGCTGAGCTCGCTGATCATCAAACAATTATGGCCCTAGCAAAGGACAAGAATCGGGAGCCCACCCCGCAGGAACTAGGGCAAGTTTCTACTGTTCCTCCAGTTGGAAGTGACCAAACAACATCTAGAATGAACTGTACAATCCAGAGAGTGGCAACCCCAGGGGAAAAGAAGCAAGCAAGGACGGCCAAGGACCAACAGCCTTTGGCTTCTCACTCCTTGCAACAACAGGGCCAACCTGTAAATTCAACTGCAATAATAATTAAGGAAAGAGATCTTAATTCCAGCCGAGCAGTTGTGCAATTGAATCAGAACGAGCCTTATCGGCTAATACAACATAACCCTGCAGCCAACTGGAACGGGCCACCTGAAATCACCTCTTATCCCCCAAACGATTCGCTATCGGCCCTGCGATACACATTGTTCAAACCAGAGTACATTTCAAAAGGATGTCACGATTTGCTGAACAGGGGCAATGTCTTAAAACTACTTAGGGCCATACCTACTCTATCAGACCTGAATACAACAGACTTACTCGCAATAGAGTTTCTCACATCAGATAATCCAGCCAAGCCAGAAATAACAAGGGCAACATGGAAAACAGATGCAACAGCCCAGAGAGTACTAAATCACCATCTTACCTTCAAAGACTGGGGCATTCAAGTCACCTCTTTTCAGCCTCAAGCCTACCCAGCTCCGCTATTAAACTTGAGCCCAAGGCTAGGGAGCAAGGATTGTTTAAGGCCCTCAACTTCTGTATTAAGAGGGGCACTTGGCTGCACTGCGCCACGAAGGGATTATAATCAAGGCGCACAACATGGATCTCCTAGGGCTGAAAAATTACGCGGATACAACTCCTGGTATGCTGAGCCAATTACAAGAACTATAAACCTTGCCACATCAAAACAATGACATCATAACTATCTAGATCACAGCAACAAAACACAAAAAGAATCCGCGATACATCTCTGCTCTTGGAATGTTAATGGCTTAGCTTCTAAAATTCAAGATCCAGAATTCCGGCAATATCTTAACAACTTTGATATCATTATGCTACAGGAAACATGGCTTATGGAACCACTACACATAGACGGGTTTCTTTGCTTTGACCGTCCAGCTACTAGAGGTAGCAAAACGGGCCAATCTTCCGGAGGGCTAGCAACCTACATCTCAACAACATCCATACCAACAGCGGTGGTAACCGGTCCGGAAATAGATGTAGCTTTAGCAGTCAAACTTACTCTTTCCCTGGCAGGGGTACAACATGAAGTATCCCTTTTTAACGTATATATCCACCCAAAACGGACAGCTAGTGACTCTGCAAAGTTAATTGATCAAATAACTTCTTATTTAGGCAGTGCCGAAATTTCAAACCTTATATTATCGGGGGACCTGAATCAATATCTATTGGGGTCATCCAAAGTAAAGGAAGTTTGTCTCCAATCCTCAAACTACAACATACCGTCACAAGGAACCTTCACGAATGGGAGGCCTAATAGGGAAAACAGATCCCTTTTGGAAGAATTAGAACATCTAAATCTTAGGGCCCTTAATGGAAGAACAGCCGGAGATACTCCCCCAGTGGCAAGCTACTACACCGAACTAACAAGCTCGCTTCTAGATTATACGTTTGTTAGTCTCGCACTGTTTTCATATGTAATAAGCTTTAGAATGGGCGACAAGGGGGACAGTGACCATCATCCACAAGAGACTATTGTAGCGGCAACTGCTCCGTCCAGCATTTATCCTGCTCCACAGTTAGGCTTAAGCTACATGATAAATTACAAGAGGATCAAGTATACTGTGGAAAGCATTGAGTCCTTAACAGACTCAGCAATTAATCTTGCTCTTGCACAACCGTTCGAAAAGAACTTGATACAAACCTGGGAACGCTTCACCATTACCCTTAGCAACTTAAAGGCCACGGAAATAAAAATGAGTAGTCTTCCGGGGCCAGCACAAGCGAAAAAGATACCTATGGCTGAAAAAGCGCAAATAAAAGCCCTTAAGAGAATGATAAATGGCTCCATAAGATCTTTGCGTCATGATCCAGGGAATATATTGCTTCTTTTATCCCTGCGGCAACAAAGAACTCAACTAAAGAAGTTGAAATGGAACATCAACAATAACTACGAACAGGACTTCTGGGCAAAACTTTTGCATAACATAAAGTATAACGCCAGCGATCGCTTCTGGAAATCAGTAAATACAATTATCCACCCGCATCATGGGGGACCTACTTCCCATATCCTGGAGGAAACCTGGGCAAGCTACTTAAACTCCCACTTCAACAGTCAAAGCAATACTCTGCCCAAACAGGAACAGAGTAGAGCAGACTTGGACGGGCATTATTCCAACATCGGAAGAAAGGCAGGAGGCATCATTAATTTCCTGATTGCTCCGATGCTACCCGACAAATGGCAAGTAATACATCCAAATCTCCTGTTTTAATCCACCAACAGGAGGAAAGGTCAATCGGCACTGAGCTTTTAATTATTATGAAACAGATCAGGAAGGGTAGAAAGGAAGGAGCCCCGGGCCCAAATGGAATCCCGCCTGCAGTGTTCAAACAAAGACCGGAAGAATGGGCAAAAATATTCCATCCACTATTTCTGGAAGTAAGACGACTGGGCACCATTCCAGACTCCTGGAAAGGTTCCACGATCATTCCAATCCACAAAAGCGGCAGTAAGGCCTTGCCAGCCAATTATAGGTTAGTAGCACTGATCGATAACGAGGCTAAATATTTTGCGGGAATACTGCTAGATGAACTAACCTCCTGGGCAGAAAATAATGAAATAATCCCGTTAAATCAAACAGGCTTCCGAAAAAACTGTGGCACAATAACCAACCTCTTGGCAATCTCGATTAATAATGGACACAACAAAATTGAGGAAAAACAGTTGCATGTCTGTTTTATTGATTTCAGCGCCGCATTCGACAACGTGGAGAGGACTAAACTGTGGAATAAGCTAGCCAGATGGGGCATTCCAAATACTCTTTTATCAATGTTAATGCTTCTACATACTGATACCTGGGTACAGGTGAAATTAGGATCAGGGTCTCATCTATCAAGAAAAGTAAAAACAATCAAAGGACTTAAACAGGGCTGCGTGCTGGCCCCTATTTTATTTAACTTATTCATGGCAGATTTACCACAGATACTTGATTCCTGTAATTCCCATGCGCCCAGACTCGGGGTACCAGCTTGTCCAACTTACTATACGCAGACGACGTAGTCCTGCTTAGCCACACGGTAGTTGGCTTGCAACATCTTCTCAACGGTCTGCAGGTCTATGCAGAGGAAAATAGCCTGACAATAAACTTAAATAAAACCAGGACCATGACAATTAACAGCAAACGAAGAAAGAGGTACCTATGGCATCTGGGCGGCACTCATATTGAAACAGCAGAGACTTATAAGTATCTGGGTGTCCACTTAGACAAAGAAGGATCATTTACCCGCCAACAAGAAGAGATCAAAAGGAAAGGGATGATCCTTGCCTTAACCATGAAAAATTTAACAGCTAAGCTATTGGGCCCTACGCTGAGCCCTCTTTTAATGGTAGCACGGGCTAAAATTCTACCTACAATTGCCTACGGCAGTGAAGCTCTGAGAGGGAGAGATACTAACCTTTTGGATAAAACAGTTGTAAAAGCTTACAGAATGATGTTTAGCCTCCCGAACTATACTTCCCAGCGCAAATTAGACTGGAGTTTGGCCTGTTAAAGCAAACCTGGGCCAGATATGGAGCATACATCAACTGTTGGAACAAAATCAGAATATCAAACCCTAACTCAATAAACTACCTTCTGTGGCAAGATCTTCAACAGAGGGAGAATTCACCCGCAAGACTGTATCTTCAGGAGGCCCTGGCAAACACAGGCTTATTGCCCTTATGGAATACACAGTGTCATCATTCAACTCTGAAGAAATTAGTCTGGAAGTCGCTGAAAAACAGTCACTGGTGGAGGATAAAGCTGCTTTCTCAGCCAGAGCGCATGCTTGGATGACGTTGAATTCTTACAAGATCTTAGCCCCACAACAATATTTTAACCTGGGATATCCAAAAGCACAGAAATTAAAATTCCTAAAGCTACGACTTGGAGTGATACCATGCACACAGCACCTTCCACCATGGAAAAGGGTGCAGACTTTTACAGTATGCAGTTTGTGCAAAACGGCCAGGGTGATATCATCCATACCATCTGTTCATGTACAGCGATGCTCCAAGAAAGGAGGCAACTGCTAAAAATCCCCCTTAATCAAAGGGGAATTCGGACAAGGAGGCAAGCTGTTTTGGCTTGCTTCGATCCAGCATCACCTCAACTGAACTCCAGACTAGTTAGATTTCTGGAAGCGGCCAAAGCAAAAATGCCAAACTGTCACTAAAGCTTTTGGGAAAAAGGAGACTTTTGATTATTAATTTTCTCAGAGGGAGCAAAAATGCCCGCACTGACTGGTCAACTTATATTGGTTGTTCTTGAATGTTTAAATCTTAATATTTTATTTTGTAACCAACAGAAGTGCTTTATATTTTAACTGCGATGAAACTTTTATTATTGTAAATTAATATTTTAGATATGACTTCATTCTTACCACGTATTGCAATGGTTTTAAGTAACTCTGCAAAATAAAATAAATACTAAATACTAAATACCAATGTAAGGACTCTCTGACGCATGGGGGACGTGCCCATCTGAGCCCGGAAGAGGCTGGGATGGGCCACCCCCCTAACGCTTGTGTCCTGAGATCTACAATGGGGAAAAGGAAGACCAAGTAAGTGGATACAGGTGGGGAGATTATTACGACTCTTGATTCTTTCTTGGTATGGGCTGCTAGTGTAATCTCGAAGGAGATAGAACTTATGGAACGTAGATTGTCCCTAGGAGAGCCAAATAGCGGGGACGTTATTCATGAGAGCTGCTTGAGCACTGTAATGGTCGATCCACCGGGGGGTATCTATCTCGATCTCCCGAATACCGAGATTGGCAAAAACAACAATGATGCTATCTCCCCAAAGGAACACCCTTCAGAAAGAAAAAGAGGTGGGGCTAGACAACAGCAACCCAGAAAAGTGAGGAAATTAAAGGGAATAACTACTGGTACTGAACAGAGCCTGTCAAATGATAATTTGCAGAAATTATATACAAAATTGGAGCGTGCCTTCTTAAATTCGATTCAGCCCTTAATAAAATGACTAGAGTCTTTAGAGCAACGGATAGTATCATTAATTGAGCAGGGCGAGTCAGTTCAGAAACCTGGTACTTTTATTACCCCAAATGATGCTTCGAAGGGTTAAAACCCTGAGTCAAAATTATTTGTGCCAAATATGGGAGGAAATGCTAAAGCTGGAGAGAGGAGATGGGTGGACGAATTGCAGAATCAGTCTCAGCAATCGTGTTTACAATCACTTGGCCAGAACAGAGAAGTGTTACATCTAAGTGCGAGATCTTCATCTAGGGAGGGTTCGGGTCCTATAGATATGCCTTTAATTGCCATTGCCTCTAATATCCAGAATAATTCAGTCTCTAGAGAAACCCAAGCTCCTAATTCACATATAGAGCCTTAGGTAGTCCCTGATAGGGAGGAAATAAGTGCACATACAAGGGGCATGATGGTGAGGGAAACAACGAGCAGGGTGGGAGAACCCAGACCCTTTTTCTCACACCCGAAGCAAGCCCATAAGTCCTTATTTTGGTCAATGTGCAGGAATTAAGAAAGTCCCAATGTGAATCAAAAGAGCAATTTATGGGGAAAGTGATCCATTGGCTGAATAAATTTGGCAGAATAGGCACATTTATACACAGACATATCCTCACGGCGAGGAGAATCCCCTGGGTTGGACCGGCCCCAAAATCTATTTCAGGAGATTTTATTGTGATAAATTGTAATAGTTGAGAATTGGTGAGGGACTTGTTAGGGCAACTCCCCATAGCACCATTAATAGGAACACAGATATATGCCCTACCATTTTTTACAAACCCCATAAAGTCTGCAGTACTCATGCAGGGGCAAGAGGCAATGCGGTACCTTCCATTAGAAAAATTAACCCCATGAGTGGACTTAATGAAGTCCATACAAATAACAGGTTTGCTCCATTAGAGGACTTGGAGGAGTGTGATTGACTCTTGGGGTGGGGTATCATGCAAGGCCATGAGAGAGAAGGCAGGTTACCGTCTAATGAGGTGTATGAGCAGGGGAAGGAGGGAATGGAGGAAATTAAGATAATTTCTTGGAATTTAGCAGGGTTTAGCCGTAAGAGGGATGATATAGATTGGCAAAGTGAGATAAACAAATATGATGCCTCCAGGAAACTTGGGAGGTAGCACCAGTATTTATGGATGGCTTTAGATTTTACCAAACTTTGACTGTTCCATCTAGAGCAGGTAGGGCAAAAGGTGGTATTGTGACATTGGTCGCAAATACCCTTAGTATTAAAATACTAAAAAATTTTAACAAGTCTTTATATTTTCATTATTAAATTTGTGAGGGACAAGGAGATTGGGACCTATTAATAATTAATTTTTAAACAACAAATTTGACTGTATGATGGACACAGTGGTAAGCAGGTGGAAAGGGCAATTGATGAAATAAGTATCCAACATCCTAAATCTTTGAGATTTATTTGGATGGGTGTAGGAAAGTGGGTTTCTGTTGCAGTAACCCCCCCACTTTTTGCCAGACTACTGATGCACTTTTTCTTGGTGTGCCCTGGGTCCCTGCCAATCAGGTTCCCAGGGCCTGTGCTCTTTCCCCAAAACTAACCCAATTGGCATCTCTGGCCACAGGACAGACCCTGGTAAATGGTACCACAGGTACCCAGGGCACTGTGACCAGGGAAGACCTCTAAGAACTGCAGCACTTATTGTGCCACCCTTAGAGGCCCTGTACCTTTACACACACACACTGCCTTTGCAGGCTGCGTGTTTTGGTGCAGGACAAAGTGAAGAGTCGACATGGCCCACATCCCTGTGAGCCATGCCCACAAACCACTGCCCTGGCATACATCAGTCACCCCTCTAGCTGGGTGCCTTATGCCAGTGGTGAGGGTACAGGTGCATGAGCCCTGTACCCCTACAGTGCCCCAGTCCATCCCTGGGCACTGTAAGTGCAGTGCTGCCATTAAGAGTATATGGTGCTGGGAGTATGTCATTACGAACTCCACAACACCATAATGGCTACACTGAAGACTGGGAAGTTTGGTATCAAACTTCTCAGCACATTAAACCCACACTGATGCCAGTGTGGGATTTAATGTAAAATGCACGACAGTGGGCATCTTAGAGATGCCCCCTGAAAACTAACCCACCACTAGTGACCTGACTGAGTGGCTGCTTCTGGACCCCTGGGTCGAGAGCCTGCTGCTCTCGGGGGCCTGAAACAATGCACATCCTGGGACGAGGTGCCAAGCCTCCTCCCCCAGGAGGGGCAGGGTTCACGAAGAAGAAGCTTCAAAGGCATGCCGCCTTTGTGAGCCTCTCCAGACCAATTGCTGCTTTCAGCAACTGGTCCCCACTGGTTCTACCCCCACTTTGGGCGGGAGAGCCGGCGGGAAAAACAAGTGAGGGAGAGAGGTGTGCCCACCTCTGCCAACTCCACCCCTCCGGTGGGGGAGGCGAGGTGAAGCACAACTCTGAGTCCCCGCCATCTTGAGGATGGGGGGACCTGGCCAACCAGGGACAGGCTCCTGCCCCCCTCCCACTGGAGGGTGGCACGATAGGGGGTGTACCCACACAAGGAAGGGACCCTTTGGTCCCTGCCCTTTACCTACCTGTAACGCCCCTAAATCTAGCATTTAGAGGGCACCCTGAACCTTGCGTCCTCAGATCCAGCAACAACATGAAAAGAAGATAAGAAGGACCGAAGAGCCGTGCAGAGATAACAAGAGGACGACGCTCATTGACTTGGCCCCAGCCCTACAGGCCTGTCTCCCCTCGTACCTGCTCCTGCGAAATCCCGGTGTGTCCTGCAGCCAGCAACCTCAAAAACCCCGGAGGACCTGCCTGCCTTCACTTCAAAGACTGAATCTCCCGTGAACACCCGACTTGTTCAAAGTGCAGCTTCTGGCTCCGGCCGGACACCGCGAATCCAGCCCACTCTGCACCCGCCGAACCCGGCCCGAGCTCGAGTGGAAAAACACCACGAGGAGGTCACCCCGGCGATCCTGACCCGAGATCCGGCGACTCCTGACCTGCCTCAAGCCTCCAATCGACGCCTGCAGCCTCAATCCAGAGGATCCCCTCTACCGCGATCAGAGCGGGTAAGACTTTCCGACGTCCCAAGGCACCCCTGCACCCGACGCCCCACGGCCTTGTGTGCCCAAATCAAAGGTGCCTAACCAACCCAAGACATCCCAACTTACCCCTCGAAGTGGTGGTCGCACCCAGAAGATCCTCGACCCCGAGCCTGCAGTGTTTCTTCTAACCGGAGGCGCTCCATTGAAAACAACAGGGCACCCGACTTCAAAACAGCACCCTGCACCCGGCCGCCCTTTTGCCGCTGAGGGTGCACCTTTGGTGCCAATTTGGTTCCCAATTTGCCCTGACCTAAACCCTAGGAGCTTTGCTCCCACAACCCAGTGGCCTGCTTGCCAGCAGCCACCAACCGGAGGCCCCCTATCCCCCATCGGACAACACTCTGCACCTGGCCGCCCTAGTGCCGCTGAGGGTGAAAGAAAAGTGTATCACTGACCGTGGGGGACCCCTGAGTCTAACCCCAGAACCTTAACTCCCACAGTAGTTTACTTACCTACAAACCGATAACCTGTTTTTCCTCCATAGGATAACATTGACAATTTTTCTTCCAAAAAACGACTGTGTGGAGTTTTGAATACTACAGATATTCTTTAAAAATCGTACAAATAACCAAAACGTGTTTTCTCACGTTTGCAGGAAATGTCCCAGTGCTGAATCCAGGCATCCAGCACTGAGTTAGAAAAAGTAACGTAAAAGTAACTTACCTGCAATTTACTGAAAAAGCCTATTCATTCCAATGTACTGCATTTGCTAAGTGTTGCATACTACTGCTCCCCTGTAAATCAAACAAAGTACAATTTCCATTGCATTTTCAAACTGTTTGACATTCAGTAACTTATTACTATAAAGTATTTTATGCTTACCTGTGCCAGGCTTGCTTGGTTCTAAAATAAAACACCAATATATTTTTATACAAAAACAATTGGCCTAGAGTTCAGTTCTTGAGTGTGTGAATTCATTTGCTGACTGAGTGTGTACATCAAATGCTTAACACTGTCCTCTGATAGTGCCTTACTGCTCGACCAAGCTACCACTATTAGAGAGTAAGGTTCTATCTAAGTTTAACCTCTGCCTACCTCTGGAGTCACCTGGACCCTATAGACACTATACCTCATTTTGGTGTAGTATATATAGAGCCAGTTTCTTACATTGGTGAATCAGCGGTGGGATATACAACTTGCATTTGTTGGACTACTTGGTTACCACCTGATCACACGACAGAACTCTTAAATTGCCTTTAGAATTCTGATTTTTTCAAATTGGCATTTTTACCAAACTACTAAAAGTCTTGTTAGGGCCTTGCTTAAGTCCCTTTAGAATTTTAGAAAATAAAAAGTCACTGTAGTCAAGGGTAGAGGGGTTAGAACTTTTTTGTTAGAATGTCTCAAAATAAGAACCCAGCTACTAGTGAAGATAACAATAATGACATACAGGACATGGTTGAGGAGCTCGACCTCACCCCTTACCTTCACTTGTCTTTCAAGGAAGTAAGGTCCTTATGTAAAGTTAAAAACATACCAATGGGTCCCCATCCAACCAAACAAAAGCTCCAGGAGCTGTTGGCTGAGTATGCAAAGGACCACCACTCTGAGCAAGGTGATGACCAGTCAGATGGGGAAGTAGTGGAAGAGGATGACTAGGTAGATCCACCTCCTCCACTGCTTAGGGAGAAAAAGGCTCCAATAGACCTGACTCCAAGAATAAACCTCTGGGGACCTAGAGGCCACACAGGTGGCTCAGTTTCTGGTGAGGACATCGAGGACAGCCTCAATGAGGAGGACAGCCTTTTAGCAAGGCTGGCCAAAAGACTGGATCTAGAGTCCAGACTCCTGGTTCTAGAGAAAGAAAGGAGATGGGTTTAGCACCCATCAATGGTGGCAGCAATCAAAATAATCAGGATAGAGAGCAATCTTATGATCCTAAAATCCCCAAAGGGATTGTCCCTAAATATGAGGAGGGTGATGATATCACCAAGTGGTTCACAGCCTTTGAGAGGGCTTGTGAAGCCAGAAGGGTGAAGAAGACTTTCTGGGGGGCACTCCTTTGGGAACTGTTCTCTGGTAACTGCAGAGACAGACTCCTGACCCTTTCTGGGGCAGATGCTGGGTCCTATGACCTCATGAAGAGAACTCTGATTGAGGGATTTGGACTCACAACTGAGGAGTACAGAATTAGATTCAGGGGGGGCTCACAAAACCCAAAACCAGTCCTGGATTGATTTTGTAGACTACTCAGTAAAGACACTAGGTGGCTGGTTAACTGGAAACAATGTGCATGACTTTAATGGAATTTACAACCTGTTTAAGAAGGAACCCATATTAAGTAATTGCATTGATGAAAAGTTGCATCAGTACCTGGTAGACCTAGGTCCACTTTCTCCCCAAGAATTGGGAAAAAAGGCAGACCACTGGGTCAAAACAAGGGTAACTAGGACGTCCACTGGGGGTGACCAAAAGAAAGGGGTTACAAAGCCTCCCCAGAGGAAAGACAGTGAACCCCTTAAAGATAAAAGTAAGGAGTCCCAGGTACCCCCCCCCCAAAAAAAACCTGTCCAGGAGGGTGGGCCCAAAGACACCTCACAAACTAAAACAGGGTACCAGGGTAAGAATTGGGATCCCAACAGAGTATGGTGTCACAACTGCCTAAAGGCAGGACACCACACCAAGGACCCTAGCTGTCCTAAAAACAAAGCCCCTAGTATAGCTCCAGGGGTGACTAGTGTAGCTCCAGGGGTTGCCAGTGTAGCTTTGGAGGATGGTTCCTCAGATGAGGAAGTCCTCCTAGCCTTCAACTGGAAAATGGGCCCAAAAGGTGAGCTGGAAATTCCAGAGGGGAGTAGACACTTCCACCACCTACTGGTGAATGGAATCCCAGCCACTGCCCTGAGAGATACCTGTGCCAGTCACACGGTGGTGCATGACAGGTTGGTACTCCCACACCAGTATGTCCCAGGGGAAACAAAGAGAGTAAGGACTGTCCCAGGGGGTGTCACTGTTAGGCCTGTGGCTGTAGTGCTTCTAGAAGTAGCTGGGACCCTTAGATGGAGAAAGGTGGTAGTTAGTAAAAACCTCCCCCTTTATTGTCTCCTGGGGAATGACCACCCAGAGGTTGGTCTGAGCCAAAGAGAGGTACTGGCCCAATGCCAGACCTCACCCAAGAAATCTGGGGGGGATCAACCTGCAGTTAGTGCAGCTAAGCCCCAAAAGAAGAAACAGTGTAGGAAAGGTGGGCAACTGTTAGCCACAGTTCCAGTGGGCCAGGGAGATTCTATCCCAGAAAGGGAGAACTCCAAAAGTGGCACTGGTAAAGTCCCCCCTAGACAACAAAAAGACCTGACTAGTCAGGCAACTGTCCAGCATGAGTTGGTGGCACCTCAGCTGGCAGAACAGAGGGTGGAGGAGGGGTGTTCACTACCACGTGTAGTGACCCCCCACCCTAAAACAGCAGACAGGAAGCCAGAACCCAAAGAAGCCTGTAAAATAGCCCCTTCCCTTAACAGTCAGGAGCTAAAGGTGTGGTTCTGGGCACTGACAGCTGTCAGCAGCCTCTGCTGGGTGTTAGCCTTCATGGCAGCACTGTCCTTGGCATGGTGGCCTAGCCCCCTGCCAAATAGCAAGTTAGGCCCCCTGACCTTATTGGTCATGGTGGGGTTGCTCAAACTGTGGGTGACCTCTGTTGGTAAGCTGGGCTTTGCCCTGGCTAAGTTAGACTTTGCAGAGGTGGGCACCTCTGAACCCAAACTAAAAAGATGGGGTGAAGACACTAAAGAGCTAGGAAAGGAGCATTGGGAATTAGGTCCTGAAACTGTTGAGGTAGGCCAGCTCCCCAAAGGGACTGACCTGGACAGAAGGATGTAAGGCAGAGTAGGCCCTGCAACTTTCAAACCACTTCCTCTACTCTTCCTCGCCTGAAAGACTAGGAAGACTCTCCCAGATTTGGCAGAGTCTCCTGGCCTTTGGGCTGGGGGCCTGCGTAGGAAAGTGGGTTTCTGTTGCAGTAACCCCCCCACTTTTTGCCAGACTACTGATGCACTTTTTCTTGGTGTGCCCTGGGTCCCTGCCAATCAGGTTCCCAGGGCCTGTGTTCTTTCCCCAAAACTAACCCAATTGGCATCTCTGGCCACAGGTCAGCCCCTGGTAAATGGTACCACGGGTACCCAGGGCACTGTGACCAGGGAAGACCTCTAAGGACTGCAGCACTTATTGTGCCACCCTTAGAGGCCCTGTACCTTTACACACACACACTGCCTTTGCAGGCTGCGTGTTTTGGTGCAGAACAAAGTGAAGAGTCGACATGGCCCACATCCCTGTGAGCCATGCCCACAAACCACTGCCCTGGCATACATCAGTCACCCCTCTAGCTGGGTGCCTTATGCCAGTGGTGAGGGTACAGGTGCATGAGCACTGTACCCCTACAGTGCCCCAGTCCATTCCAGGGCACTGTAAGTGCAGTGCTGCCATTAAGAGTATATGGTGCTGGGAGTTTGTCATTACGAACTCCACAACACCATAATGGCTACACTGAAGACTGGGAAGTTTGGTATCAAACTTCTCAGCACATTAAACCCACACTGATGCCAGTGTGGGATTTAATGTAAAATGCACGACAGAGAGCATCTTAGAGATGCCCCCTGAAAACAAACCCACCACTAGTGACCTGACTGAGTGGCTGCTTAGGCTGCCACCAACAGACATGTTTCTGGACCCCTGGGTTGAGAGCCTGCTGCTCTCGGGGGCCTGAAACAATGCACATCCTGGGACAAGGTGCCAAGCCTCCTCCCCCAAGATGGGCAGGGTTCACGAAGGAGAAGCTTCAAAGGCATGCCGCCTTTGTGAGCCTCTCCAGACCAATTGCTGCTTTCAGCAACTGGTCCCCACTGGTTCTACCCCCCACTTTGGGCGGGAGAGCCGGCGGTAAAAACAAGTGAGGGAGAGAGGTGTGCCCACCTCTGCCAACTCCACCCCTCAGGTGGGGGAGGCGAGGTGAAGCACAACTCTGAGTCCCCGCCATCTTGAGGATGGGGGGACCTGGCCAACCAGGGACAGGCTCCTGCTCCCCTACCACTGGAGGGTGGCAAGATAGGGGGTGTACCCACCCCAAGGAAGGGACCCATTGGTCCCTGTCCTTTACCTACCTGTAACGCCCCTAAATCTAGTATTTAGGGGGCACCCTGAACCTTGCTTCCTCAGATCCAGCAACAACAAGAAAAGAAGATAAGAAGAAGGACCGAAGAGCCGTGCAGAGCTAACAAGAGGACGACGCCCACTGACTTGGCCCCAGCCCTACAGGCCTGTCTCCCCTCGAACCTGCTCCTGCGAAATCCCGGTGTGTCCTGCAGCCAGCAACCTCAAAAACCCCGGAGGACCTGCCTGCCTTCACTTCAGAGACTGAATCTCCCGTGAACACCGGACTTGTTCAAAGTGCAGCTTCTGGCTCCGGCCGGACACCGCGAATCCAGCCCACTCTGCACCCGCCGAACCCGGCCCGAGCTCGAGTGGAAAAACACCACGAGGAGGTCACACCGGCAATCCTGTTCCGAGATCCGGCGACTCCTGACCTGCCTCAAGCCTCCAATCGACGCCTGCAGCCTCAATCCAGAGGATTCCCTCTACCGCGACCAGAGCGGGTAAGACTTTCCGACGTCCCAAGGCACCACTGCACCCGACGCCCCACGGCCTTGTGTGCCCAAACCAACGGTGCCTAACCAACCCAAGACATCCCAACTTACCCCTCGAAGTGGTGGTCGCACCCAGAAGATCCTCGACCCCGAGCCTGCAGTGTTTCTTCTAACCGGAGGCGCTCCATTGAAAACAACAGGGCACCCGACCTCAAAACAGCACCCTGCACCCGGCCGCCCTAGTGCCGCTGAGGGTGCACCTTTGGTGCCAATTTGGTTCCCAATTTGCCCTGACCTAAACCCTAGGAGCTTTGCTCCCACAACCCAGTGGCCTGCTTGCCAGCAGCCACCAACCGGAGACCCCCTATCCTCCATAGGATAACATTGGGCCTCAACACTCTGCACCCAGCCGCCCTAGTGCCGCTGAGGGTGAAACAAAAGTGCATCACTGACCCTGGGGGACCCCTGAGTCTAACCCCAGAACCTTAACTCCCACAGTTGTTTACTTACCTACAAACCGATAACCTGTTTTTCCTCCATAGGATAACATTGACAATTTTTCTTCCAAAAAACGACTGTGTGGAGTTTTGAAAACTAAAGATATTCTTTAAAGATCATACAAATAACCAAAACGTGTTTTCTCACCTGTTTGCAGGAAATGTCCCAGTGCTGAATCCAGGCATCCAGCACTGAGTTAGAAAAAGTAACGTAAAAGTAACTTACCTGCAATTTACTGAAAAAGCCTATTCATTTCAATGTACTGCATTTGCTAAGTGTTGCATACTACTGCCCCCTGTAAATCAAACAAAGTACAATTTCCATTGCATTTTCAAACTGTTCGACATTCAGTAACTTATTACTATAAAGTATTTTATGCTTACCTGTGCCAGGCTTGCTTGGTTCTAAAATAAAACAACAATATATTTTTATACAAAAACAATTGGCCTAGAGTTCAGTTCTTGAGTGTGTGAATTAATTTGTTGACTGAGTGTGTACATCAAATGCTTAACACTGTCCTCTGATACTGCCTTACTGCTCGACCAAGCTACCACTATTAGGGGCATATTATCAAGAACGGCGTTAAAATGATCGCCTCTTTAGCGGCAGGAAACTGCCGCTAAAGCGGCGATAATGGGCTTGATAATATGGCCTTGTGAATTCAATAGAAGCCCAGGTTCACACCAGAACATGGGCTTCTATTGAATTCACAAGTCCATATTATCAAGCCCATTATCGCCGCTTTAGCGGCAGTTTCCTGCCGCTAAAGCGGCGATAATTTTAACGCCGTTCTTGATAATATGCCCCTTAGAGAGTAAGGTTCTATGTAACTTTAACCTCTGCCTACCTCTGGAGTCACCTGGACCCTATACACACTATACCTCATTTTGGTGTAGTATATATAGAGCCAGTTTCTTACAATGGGTGTATTTAATATTAGATTTTGTCATTTACTGGATAAATCAGTGTGTGGGGTAACAGATTGTGGTGGAGACTCACTCATTCATTTTAAACATGGTACCACCCATCTGAAAATGGTGAAGACCAATCAGATGAGGAAGAAGAGGAAGGGGATAACCAGGCAGATCAACCCCCCCACTTCATAGGGAGAGAAAGGCCCCAGTGGCCCTGAATCCAAAAATCAACCTCTCAGTACCTAGATCCCACACAGGTGGGTCAGGCACTACTGAGGACATTGAGGACAGCCTCAATGAGGAGGTCATCCTGCTTGCCAGGTTGACCAGAATATTAGACCTAGAGACCAGACTCCTTGCTCTAGAAAAAGAAAGAGCAGAGATGGGCCTAGGACCCATCAATGGTGGCAGCAGATAAAAAAATATAGAAAAGGAAGGATCCTATGATCCCAAAATCGCCAAAGGGATTGTCCCTAAATTTGAGGAGGGTGATGATATCACCAAGTGGTTAACAGCCTTTGAAAGGGCTTGTGAAGCCAGAAGGGTGAAGAAAGCTCACTGGGGGGCACTCCTTTGGGAACTGTATTCTGGTAAGTGCAGAGACAGACTTCTGACCCCTAGTGGGGCAGATGCTGGATCTTATGACCTCATGAAGAGAACTCTGATTGAGAGATTTGGACTCACAACTGAGGAGTATAGAATTAGATTCAGGGGAGCCCAGAAAACCCAGAGTCAGCCCTGGGTGGAATTTGTAGACTACTCAGTTAACACACTAGATGGCTGGTTGACTGGAAGTAAAGTGCAAGATTATGATGGTCTTTATAATTTGTTCATGAAGGAACACATATTAAGTAATTGCATTGATGAAAAGTTGCATCAGTATCTGGTAGACCTAGGTCCAATTTCTCCCCAAGAATTGGGAAAGAAGGCGGACCATTGGGTCAAGACAAGGGTAACTAGGACGTCCACTTGGGGTGACCAAAAGAAGGAGGTTACAAAACCTCCCCAGAGGAAAGACAGTGAGCCTCTTAAAGATAAAAGTAAGGAGTCCCAGGTAGCCCCCCAAAAACCTGTCCAGGAGGGTGGGCCCAAAGACACCTCACAAACTAAAACAGGGTACCAAGGTAAGAGTGTGGATCCCAACAAGGTATGGTGTCACAACTGTCAAAAGGCAGGACACCACACCAAGGACACTAGCTGTCCTAAAAAAATGACAGCCCCTAGTGTAGCTCCAGTGGTTGCCATTGTAGCTTTGGAGGGTGATTCCTCAAATGAGGAAGTCCTCCTAGCCTTCAACTGGAAACTGGGCCCGAAAGGTGAGTTGCAGATTCCAGAGGGGAGTAGACACTTCCACCACCTACTGGTGAATGGAATCCCAGCCACTGCCCTGAGAGATACATGTGCAAGTCACACTGTAATGCATGACAGGTTGGTTCTCTCAAGCCAGTATGTCCCAGGGAAGACAAAAAGAGTAAGGGCTGTCCCAGGGGGTGTCACTGTTAGGCCTGTGGCTGTAGTGCTCCTAGAAATAGCTCGGTCCCTTAGATGGAGAAAGGTGGTAGTCAGTAAAGACCTCCCCCTTGATTGTCTCCCTGGGAATGACCACCCAGAAGTTGGTCAGAGCCAAAGAGAAGTACTGGTCCAGTGCCAGACCTCACCCAAGAAACCTGGAGGGGCTCAACCTGCAGTTGGTGCAGCTAAGCCCCAAAAGAAAAAGAAGAACAGTGTAGGAAAGGTGGACAACTGTTAGCCACCGTTCCAGTGGGCAAGGGAGATTCTGTCCCAGTAAGGGAGATCTCCAAAATTGGCCCTGGTGAAGTCCCCCAGTGCCAACAAAAGACCTGACTAGTCAGGCAACTCTCCAGCCTGAGTTGGTGGTTCCTTAGCTGGCAGAACAGAGGGTGGCAGAAGGGTGCTCACTACCAAGTTGTAAGGAAGTGGGTTTCTGTTGCAGTAACCCCCCCACTTTTTGCCAGACCACTGATGCAACTTGACTTGATGTGCCCTGGGTCCCTGCCAATCAGGTTCCCAGGGCCTGTGTTCTTTCCCCAAAACTGTACCCAATTGGCATCTCTGGCCACAGGTCAGCCCCTGGTAAATGGTACCACAGGTACCCAGGGCACTGTGACCAGGGAAGACCTCTAAGCGCTGCAGCACTTATTGTGCCACCCTTAGAGGCCCTGTACCTTTACACACACACACTGCCTTTGCAGGCTGCGTGTTTTGGTGCAGAACAAAGTGAAGAGTCGACATGGCACACACCTCTGTGGGCCATGCCTACAACCCACTGCCCTGGCATAGGTCAGTCACCCCTCTAGCTGGGTGCACTATACCAGTGGTGAGGGTACAGGTGCATGAGCCCTGTACCCCTACAGTGTCTAAGTCCATTCTTAGACATTGTAAGTGCAGTGCTGCCATTAAGAGTATATGGTGCTGGGAGTTTGTCATTACGAACTCCACAGCACCATAATGGCTGCACTGAAAACTGAGAAGTTTGGTATCAAACTTCTCAGCACATTAAACCCACACTGATGCCAGTGTGGGATTTAATGAAAAACGCACACAGAGGGCATCCTTGAGATGCCCCTGAAAACGACCAGCCTCTGGTGGGTTCCCTGACTGGTACACACCAGCCTGCCACCACGAGACATGTTTCTGGACCCCTAGGGTGGGAGCCTACGTTCCCTGAGCCCAGAAACAAAGCCTTTCCGGGGCGGAGGTGTACACACCTCCCCCAGGCCAGGAAGAGCCATCTGTGGCAGGGGAGCTTCAAAGGCCTGGCAGCCTTTGTAATGCGACCCCCCAGCCTCTCCTGCTATCAGGAGCAGGCCCCCTTCCTGTCTCCCCTCCCTTTCGGCGGGAAGACAGGCGGGAAAAACTAGCCAGCCCAGGAGGTGTGCCCACCTCTGCCAACTCCACCCCTCAGGTGCGGGAGGCGAGGTGAAGCCCACTCTCCAGTGCTCGCCATCTTGCAGATGGCAGGCCCTCCCCAATCAGGACTAGGGATTGTGCTCACTCCCCCACGTGGGGTGAGCACACCAAGGGTGTAGTCACCCTAAGGTCAGTAGCCCATTGGCTACTGACCTCAAGACCCCTAAAACGCCCCCTAAATATAGTATTTAGGGGGCAGCCCTGAACCAGGAAGGCAGATCCTGATTCCGAAACAACAAGAAGAACAAGAAGAAAGAAGACCAGCCGTGCAGCTGCTAACAAGAGGACGACACCAACTGACTTGGCTCCAGCCCTACCGGCCTGTCGAACCTCGAACCTGCTCCTGCTAAACCCCGGCCTCTTCAGTGGTCAGCAACCTCGAAAACCCCGGAGGACCTGACTGCCTTGCTCAACTAAAGACTGGGACTCCCACGAGCAGTGGTTCTGCTCAAACATCTGCAACCCCAGGCCCCGGCCTGAGACCGCGGATCCTGTCCACTCTGCACCCGCCGAGCCCGGCCCGAGCCAAAGTGGACAAAGACCCCGAGGACGTCCCCCCGGCGACTGTGACCAAGAATCCAGCACCCAAGGACCCACCTCGACGCTCCTGACGACGCCTGCAGCCTCAACACCAGGGACCCCTCCAACCGCGACCAGCAGAGGGTAAGATTTCCCGACGCCTAAAGACACCCCTGCACCCGGCGCCCCACGGCCCCCTGTGCCCAACTCCTGGGTGTCTACCCCTCCTACAGCATCCCAACTTACCTCTCGAAGTGGTGGTCGCACCTGAAGAATCACCGTCCCCGAGTTTGCAGCCTTTGTTCGTCTCGCAGCTTTCCCATTGAAATCCATTGGGCGCCCGACGTCCCAAAAGCCCACTGCACCCGGCCGCCCCATTGCCGCTGAGGGTGCACCAACTACCCTGTTCGACTTCCTCACTTGCCCTGCGTAAGTGACCAGGAGCTTTGCTCCCACAGCCGAGTGGCCTGCCTGCCAGCAGCCACCAACCAGTGGCCCCCCGCCCGCCATAGGCTAACGTTGGGCCTAGTCTCTCTGCACCCGGCCGCCCCTGTGCCGCTGAGGGTGTAACAACAGTACAAACCTGAACCTGGGAGACCCCTGAGTCTTGCCCCAGAACCTTAACTCTGCCAGTCGAGTACTTACCTGAAAGCCGATAACTTGCATTTTCTCCATAGGGTAACGTTGACTTGTTTTCACTTGGAAATTCTTCTAAGTGTCGAGTTTTGGAACTTTGAAATATTCACTAAAAATCGTCCGAATATCAAAAACGAAATTACTCACCTGTTCTCAGGAGAGATCCCAGTGCTGGACCTAGGTGCCCAGCCCTGATTAGAAAAAGTGATTACAACTGTGATTTTCCGATAACTTGATTTTCCTCCATAGGATAGCATTGCCTGGTTTTTGCCAGAAATTCTTCTGTGTCGATTTTTGCAACATACATATATTCCTTAAAAATCGCCTGTGTAACAAAAACGATTTCTTTCAACTGTTTACAGGAAATGCACCAGGGCTGAATCCAGGATCCAGCCCTGAGTAAGAAAAACGTTCGTAAAATAATTCTATTACGGTTTACTTAAAAATCCCATTGAGTTCAATGTTATAGTATACCAAGTATTGTGTTGCCTATTGCAACCCCTGTACTATATTGCATTTAAAGTCTATTGTTCATTGAAAGTATTCAAAAAACAGCATCTTATCTTGAGAAAGTATTTTATGCAAACCTGTGGTTCTAAAATAAAACAACAGTATATTTTTTGATACAAAACAATTGGCCTAGAGTTCAGTTCTTGAGTGTGTGGATTCATTTGCTGACTGAGTGTGTACATCAAATGCTTTACACTGTCCTCTGATACTGCCTTACTGCTCGACCAAGCAACCACTTTAGAGAGTAAGGTTCTATCTAACTTTAACCTCTGCCAAACCTCTGGAGACCCTTGGACCCTATACACACTGTACCTCACTTTGGTGCAGTATATATAGAGCCAGTTTCTTACACAAGTGCAATGACCCCCTACCCTAAAACAGCAGATAGGCACCCAGAACCCAAAGAAGCCTGTAAGTTAGCCCCTTCACCTGCCAGGGAAGAGCTAAAGGTGTGGTTCTGGGCACAGACAGCTGTTAGTAGCCTCTGCTGGGTGTTAGCCTTCATGGCAGCACTGTCCTTGGCATGGTGGCCTAGCCCCCTGCCAAATAGCAAGTTCGGCCCCCTCACCCTATTGGTCATGGTGGGGTTGCTCAAGCTGTGGGTAACCTCTGTGGGTAAGCTGCGCTTTGCCCTAACTAAACTAGAGTCTGCAGAGGTAGGCACCTCTGAACCCAAACTAAAAAGATGGGGTGAAGACACTAAAGAGCTAGGAAAGGAGCATTGGGAATTTGGTCCTGAAACTGTTGAGGTAGGCCAGCTCCCCAAAGGAACTGTCCTGGACAGAAGGATATAAGGCAGAGTAGGCCCTGCAACTTTCAACCCACTTCCTCTACTCTTCCTCGCCTGAAAGACTATAAAGACTCTCCCAGGTTTGGCTGAGTCTCCTGGCCTTTGGGCTAGGGGGGCTTGTGTGAGAAGCTGGGTTTCTGGTGCAGTAACCCCCCACTTTTTGCCAGACTACTGATGCACTTTGACTTGATGTGCCCTGGGTCCCTGCCAATCAGGTTCCCAGGGCCTGTGTTCTTTCCCCAAAACTAACCCAAATCCAATTGGCATCTCTGGCCACAGGTCAGCCCCTGGTAAATGGTACCACAGGTACCCAGGGCACTGTGACCAGGGAAGATCTCTAAGGGTTGCAGCACTTATTGTGCCACTCTTAGAGGCCATGTACCTTTACACACACACACTGCCTTTGCAGGCTGCGTGTCTTGGTGCAGAACAAAGTGAAGAGTCGGCATGGCACATCCCTGTGTGCCATGCCCACAACCCACTGCCCTGGCATAGATCAGTCACCCCTCTAGCTGGGTGCCCTAAACCAGTGGTGAGGGTACAGGTGCATGAGCCCTGTACCCCTGCAGTGTCTAAGTCCATTCTTAGACATTGTAAGTGCAGTGCTGCCATTAAGAGTATATGGTTCTGGGAGTTTGTCATTACGAACTCCACAGAACCATAATGGCTACACTGAAAACTGAGAAGTTTGGTATCAAACTTCTCAGCACATTAATGCCAGTGTGGGATTTAATGAAAAATGCACACAGAGGGCATCTTAGAGATGCCCCCTGAAAAGCGACCTACCACTAGTGTCCAGGCTGAGTGGCTGCTTTCAGCTGCCACCACCAGACATGTTTCTGGAACCCTGGGTCGAGAGCCTGCTGCTCTCGGGGGCCTGAAACAATACACATCCTGGGACGAGGTGCCAAGCCTTCCACTGGAGGGTGGCATAATAGGGGGTGTACCCACCCCAGGGAAGGGACCCATTGGTCTCAACCTTTTACCTACCTGTAACGCCCCTAAATCTAGTATTTAGGGGCACCCCTGAACCTTGCTTCCTCAGACAAAAACCTGCAAGAAGAAAAGAAGAAGAAGGACCGAACAGCCGTGCCGAAGCTAACAAGAGGAGGACGTCCACTCACTTTTCCCCAGCCCTACCGGCCTGTCCCCACCTTGAACCTGCTCCAGCGAAATCCCAGTGTGTCCTGCAGCCAGCAACCTCAAGAAACCTGGAGGACCATCCCTGCCTTCAATTCCAAAAACTCTGTCTCCTGTGAACACCGGATTTGTTCAAACAACAGACTCCAGCTCCGCAAGGATCCGCGAGTTTGCACGACTCTGCACCCGACGCCCACGGCCCTGGTTCAAGTGGCCCAACACCAAGAGGAGGTCTCCCCGGCAATCCTGACCCGAGATCCGGCAACCCCTGACCTGCCTCAAGCCTCCAGCCGACGCCTGCAGCCTCAAACCGGAAGGTCCCCCCAACCGCGACCAGGAGCTCGTAAGAAGATCCGACTCTAAAAGACACACCTGCACCCGACGCCCCACGGCCTTGGGTGGCTCAACCGACGGTGCCTAACCAACCCCCAAGACCCCAACTTACCTCTCCAAGTGGTGGTCGCACCCAGAAGACCTTTGTCTCTGAGCCTGCAGTGCTTTTGCAAACCGGAGACTCCCCATTGAAAGCTACAGGGATTCCGACGCCAAAACAGCACTCTGCACCCGGCCGCTCCAGTGCCGCTGAGGGTGTCCCTTTTGTGCTGGCCTAAACCCCCATTTGCCCTGAGTTTAAGTCCAGGAGATTTGCTCCCACAACCCAGTGGCCTGCTCGTCAGCAGCCACCAACCGGAGGCCCCCTATCCCCCATTGGATAACATTGGGCCTCAGCACTCTGCACCCGGCCGCCCCAGTCCTGCTGAGGGTGTAACAAGAGTGCATCCTTGACCCTGGGGGACCCCTGAGTCTAACCCCAGAACACCAACCCCCACAACAAAGTACTTACCTTTAAACCGATAACACTATTTTCCTCCATAGGATAACATTGACTATTTTTCGGTGAAAAGTTTCTAAGTTGGAAAATCTAAAGAAATTCTTTAAAATTGTACTAATTAACAAAAACGCTTTTACTTACCTGTTTACAGGAAATGTCGCAGTGTAGTATCCAGGTATACTACACTGTGTAAGAAAAGCAATCTGAAAGTAATGTACTGGTCATTTTACTAAAAAGCCCATTCAAAGTATATGTGCTGTATTTACAAAGCATTGCATTTCTCAGTAAGAATACTGTAAGTCAAAACAAAGTGCATATACAAGTACCATTCAAACTGTATTACAACTGTATATTTACTGCAAAGTATTTATCACTTACCTGTGCCAGGCTTGCTTGGTTCCAGGACATAAAATAACTAAAAGAATATTTTTATACAAAAACAATTGGTCTGAGGTTCAGTCTTTGAGTGTGTGAGTTTATTTGCTGACTGACTGTGTACAACAAATGCTTAACACTGTCCTCTGATAAAGCCTTACTGCTCGACCACACTACCACAAATAGAGAGTGAGGTGCTATCTACTTTACCTCTGCCTACCTTTTGGGTTCCACTGGACTCTGTGCACACTATACCTCACTTTGGTATAGTATATACAGAGTCAGCTTCCTACAGCACTGAATAAGATTGTAGTTATGTGGAATCTGGGGATTGAAAATAGATCAATCCGGTATCAGGAGCCAAGGACAAAACCTATGAATGTCCTGACTCAGGGTCTACAATTGATTTTATAATAACTTCTGAATCTTTAAGTGACAGACTTAGTAATAAGAAGGTTGTTTTTATGGCCTTTAGTGACCATGCTTCCCTTACATATGATTTGAGGTGGAAGATTAACTCCAACAAACAAAGACTGCGAGTACCAAAACCCGCCTTGGCCAGAAATAATGGCTACATACTAAACTGGGATAGGATGGAGGGGGAAGATTTCCATCATACTCTGTTTGCCGATAAACACTCAGAGATTATGATTTGTTTAGATGATAGTGCTCCTACAGAGCAAGTGATAATAGCCTTCGAAGAGGGATAAGAAATCAATTGACACACCCACTTAAGAATAGAGAGAATGCTCAAGAGCCACGGTTTGACCGTAATTGTACCAAGACTGCCACCAATTTACTCACTGCCATGCGAGCAGTGCCTAGGGATCAGCTGCTTATAGAGTCCCTATGAGCAAGCTACAAAAAGGCGAGGTGGGTTAGACTAAAAGGCTTAAAAGATAAAGCATGGGAAGATCTAAGGCAGACATTGCGGAAAAAAAGGATAGTCAGGAGTTTTGAAAGGTGGAAAAAAAGGATAGTCAGGAGTTTCTAAAAGAGGAAGGGGCACCATCATTAGATACGCATATAAAGGAGGAGGGGTGGGTCACACATTTTCAAAATATTCTTTAAAACACTAAGGTGACCGTAAGTAATAACCAAATTATAGAAGGTCAACCCATTATCCAGTTAATTTTTGATATGGGAGAAAGAGAAAGCTAATTCATTTATTCTTCATTTCGGTTAAAATAACCATAAAAGATTTCACAAAACAGTACAATTGTTTCCACAATACATCTTATGAGAAGTAAAATACAATACAATGCTACATGATTCGTTATGAAGTCAACCTGAATTTAACCAACCAATTTAGCGATGTTCTAGCAGTATCGCAAGTTACATAAATATTTAAATAATTAAAAAATATTAATTAAAAAAAACAGATTTGAGGAACAGCTCTTTCAGGGCAATCTAAAAAAAAAAAATACCTATATGAACAAATAAATACCAGTAAAATACATTTTTTTAAAAAGAGATACTCTCATAAAACAGACTTTATACGAATATATAAATAAATATATATTACATTTAGTTCTAGTAAAGTGCACGTGCCAAGGTCATAGTAATTTCCCATTCATTTTCTCAGCCTAGAGTTTCAAACCTTCCCTTTTCCTTATCAAGCTTACACCAAACAAATATCGACTAACACTGAAAACCACAGTCTGCCTGGTATCAGAACGTAGTAGTCTTTCTGCTTCAAGGCAGGATCTAGTACCAAGCAAACGGCAAAAAGGTTTTATCCATTTATTCCTACAGCGCGCGTAGGCCGGACAGAAGAACAGCAGATGTGTCTCGTTCTCCATTACACCTAAGTCACATGAAACACATCTGTCCTCTTCGTCCTTGCCCAGCGCCCATTTTACTGTATTTGACTTTATTTGTAGGATACCATAGCGATATTTAAGGTATAGAGACTTGGCTAGTTGTGGCTGTATTTCATCCATTAAGGGTTCAAAATTCCAAACCATTTTCATTTGAAGGAACCGTGTGGTTAATGACCCAACCCTAGTAGAATGGGACATGGAGTCGTGTATAAAGGACCAGTAGCTTTCCTTTAAGAGCTTTTTTGAGGCAAATGTCAAATCGGACGGCTCATCCCAGTAATGCTTTAATCCCAATTTAAGAAACCAATCATGAATGTGCTTTAACCAAAGCAACCCCACACCTTCATTTAATCCAAGAATTTCTTCAAGACCCTCCCTGTAGTGGATAAGCTCTTCTGTACTCCATAAGCGAACCCAAAACAACAAT
The DNA here is from genome assembly GCA_963921515.1 of Calotriton arnoldi. Classification (NCBI taxonomy): domain Eukaryota; kingdom Metazoa; phylum Chordata; class Amphibia; order Caudata; family Salamandridae; genus Calotriton; species Calotriton arnoldi. The sequence goes on from CAWUFW010003267.1 coordinate 601,794, forward strand.
GGTCTAAGGTTAGCCTGGTCGTCCACACGTTTAAAATTTAAATCCATTAATACAGGAGTCAGTGGTGTTCGTGTGGGCAAACTTAATATATTTTCCTAAGAAACTTATTTTCACCCACCTTGAATGTTCCATTGACTACGGGACCCCACAGCTCTGCTCCGTACAATGAAGCCGATTGTGCTTTATATTTGTACCCTTCAAGAGCGGGTGAAATTGCTTTGGATATACTGCCTTCGATTTTCCTTATTAATGGGAAAGTGTTCTGGAGAAGTATAGTTCTACTTTTTTCTAGCTGGGGCCTCCGGGTCAGTTTTGAATCCAAGGTAATACCCAAGTAATTAAAATCATGCACAAACTCGATTATCTGGTTATCCGCAGTTACATTTTTCTTAAAAGTTTTATGTGGGTTAATTGACATATATTTTGTTTTACTGGGGTTTATTTCTAACCCCTTGGCTTTACAGTATTTCCCAAATGAGTTTATTAAATTTTGTAAACCTTTCGGTGTTTGGGAAATTAAAATCGTATCATCAGCAAAGAGGAGTGCCGATACAGGCAGCCCTCCTAGCCTGGGGGAGTCATGATCGCATCCCAAGAGATAATCAGGGATGTCGTTAACATATAAAGAAAATAAGGTCGGAGCTAAAACGCACCCCTGTCTTACGCCCCTATTAACCCTAATCGGTTCAGTTAATTCGCCTCGTGGACCCCATCTGACCTTTGCCCAATTATCTTCATGTAATCTTATTATTTGTAAAAGAATTTCCCCCGGGACCCCTTGATCCTTTAAGGACTTCCACAGGAGATTTCTAGGGACAAGATCGAATGCTGCTTTTAGGTCCACAAAGGCAATATACAGATGTCCCTTCCTGAATATTATATATTTCCAGGCTATACAAAGGAATCTAAAAACCTGGTCAATCATGCCAATCTTCACTCTAAAACCTGCCTGATACTGTGATAAAATGTTATGTTCCTCAATACATTCAATCAATCTGTTTAAAATTTGCCTAGCATATACTTTCTGCAAAACATCGATAAGACTAATTGGTCGGTAATGTGATGGGTTATGCCGGCCACCCTTCTTAAAAATAGTCGTAATCTCTGCCCCTTTCCAAGTTTCAGGGAGTGGAGCACCTGAAGCAAAAGAATTGCACAACAAATTAATATAAGGGCCCCACACACCTTTATCATGCTTCCAAAGGTCTCCAGGCATTTTATCAGGACCCGGCGCCTTCCCTGACTTTAGTGCATCTATGGCTATAAGGGTTTCCCTTAAACTAAAGGATAAAGGTGCAGTGTTTAATGTAGTTTCATAACTCATTGGGCAAAAATCAATATCATTTGGGGAAGAAGAGTAGAGACTAGAAAAATGTGTTGTCCAAGTATTGGCATCTAAAAAAAGGTCCCTACTGCATCTACCATTTTATTGCCCTTTGAGATTAGCCGCCAAAAGCCAACTTGGTCTTTTGCTTTCGCTGCTACTAATAGTTCATCCCAGATGTTCGCCTCCCATTCTTTCTTTGCGGAGGTTAACAATTGCTTATACTCTGCCCTTTTTTCCTTTAAAGCCACTGTGTTTTTAGCTTTCGAAGCCGCAATGAGCTAATTTTTTACGGTACGACATACTTTATTATACCATGGGTTTTTCAACTCAGCCGCCACCATAATCGCATTGTTAGCTTTCTTCGGGATTTTACTTAATATAGGTACCAAGTCCTTTACTAAATTGCAGTGGATATCCATTATTGGAATGTCAGATACAGGGAAATCTACATACGGGGAGACCCTATCTACGAAAGTGTCATAGATCTGCTTAATAGCCACTGGGTTATTCCCTATCGAAGGCCATTTTAAGGCTCTCCTGTTGTTACTTACAAGTGGATCTATAATTCCACTATCAAGTTCCTCTGTTCTCAAGGTGGCAAAATAGAAAAGGTCAGCTGACAGTGTCAAACATAATGGATAATGGTCACTCTCTACTCTAGTTTCGACTTTTAAGTCAGTGGCCATTGGCCAAAGCTCAGCTGAGATCATTATGTAGTCTAAATGGCTTTTTATATTCTTCCTAATGAATGTGTGGGCTGCTGGACTATCGGATGGTAGACAGCCGTTACAAGCTCTCAAGCAGTGTCCCGAAACAAGTCTTAGTAACTGAGCAACCGCTACTGTACAAGGTACTACTAACTGGCTGTCCAGAAGTGGAATGTTATTGGCCAAATCTTCTTCCTGAAAGATATTTTCTAGCCCCACCACAGGTTCGTATTTGCGATTAAAATCGCCACCCACTATTTTCAATGCCCTTACCTCAGTTGTGCTTAATAAGTTATCCAACTGCTCAATTACCGTCGATTGTTTGCTTGTTAAATATGGTCTAGAGTATATGTTTATTATATAAACTTCCTTTTTGTCAGGTGTATAAAATTTTACTCCAAGAATGTCCTCTGAACATGTATCGACTAGTTTAACATCTAGACCAAGAGTAACCTTTACCCAAATACAGAGGCCTCCTGAAGGCCTCCCTCTAACAGAGGGGATAGCACATTTACTAAAAGTTTTGTAGCCTACTTTATGTAGAGGTTCTATGGCCCAAGTTTCTTGCAGCATAATTATATCTTTCTGGTCAATGTATTCCTGCCATGCAGCATCTTCTAAATTCCTTCTAAGACCTGCAACATTCCAGGAGATCAATACTATCTCCCTTCGACTTCCAACCTCACTTTCTTCCATACACCCAGTTGCTGTGCTTAGTATACAATCAAATCTAGTATACCTTGTGCGACAGTTAACTTTGTCTACAGGAACCATATTTAAAGTGGTAGTAATAACCATGGCAGACCCTTCCTCCTGAGGTTGCAGAGTTACTGCAGAAGATTCTACACATGGCACTGATAATTGTCAGTCTTGGGCGTCCAAGTCTGACAATACCTGGTATCTGTTTGTCAGTGGCACTGCATGCTGTCTAGATGTTAGATTCCATAAAGGTGGTCTATAAAAAAACCCCAGTGGAAGTGCACAAATGTTAGTATTCGTCAGGCGTAATTCCTCATTTCTGTTCAAAATCTGACGTACCAACTGTGGCAGACGAAAGTTTACCACTATACAATCCCCTTCTATGTTTTTAATAGAATGGCCAAGCCAGCCTACCCTGCGGACCATTATTATTTCCTTTATATCGCTAAGTTGAAAATCCTTGTGTTTAGCTAGCCAATCTATGGTTTTATTCCGGAGGTCTTTCCAGCTTTCTCTCTCAGTTGTTCTAAGGGCAGGAACGCCAGCTAGTATTAACGTATACGGGCAAGAAGCAGGGGGCAAGTTTAGAATGTCCGTATTGGCAATTCTATTTGAAATATGAGCCCTCACTGAACTCCGTGCATCATGTATCCTGTCCACTTTAGGGAGTGCTGTAGAATTCCTCAGAGTCTCTGGTGATCCTGGGCCAATTAGTGGCACCTGAGTCCTATCACATGTGCTAGTCTGCATAATCTGGATAGTATTACCTCCGTTTCCTTCCATCGACTGATGTGTAGTTCTTTGTGTAATTCTATCCACCCTTCCAACCCTTTCAATATTTCCCCCAGTATGATCTTCAGCCAATCTGACCTCTCTATTGTTCCCTAAATTTTTTACTACTATTTCTAAACTACTCAGTTTGTCCCATAACTGTGTGAGGCCTTTATTAAGAAAACCCTGCATCTCATTAGCCATTTCTTCTATCATTCTGGCGTGGCTGATGACGTCAATACCTGTTGCAGCTTCCTTAACATTACTTGTGCCTAAATCGAAAATCACAGGATCTGTCTGCGTGCCAACAGAAGTGGTAAGGATTTGGCATCTGTTTGGAACATCCATATTGGAACTATCCATTACCTCTAAAACCATCCCAGGTTTAGATTTTCTTACAGGAGCCCCCTGCTTCCTTTTTGCGGGAACTACAGCTTTTCCCTTAGCAGCCACATTTTTTTGTACCTTAGGTCTAGTAACTCTACCCACCGCCGCTTCCGGCATCAATTCCCGGGTACAAACAGTAGAAGGGGAGCATAACGAGGATGATGGAATATTGGGGGAATTAATAAATAAACCATCATTTACACACAAACCCGTATCCGCTACATGAGTTTCTCTTTGGGTTAAGGGGTTCATAGATAATCGACGCTCTGTTAATTTGACTCAGCCCTGACCAAGAAGGCATCCAGTGTCCCTGCTGCACCGTTACGCTTCTCCATCTCTTTAGAGTATTCAGTTATTTGTCTATACAGCTCGATCAACCAGAGAGCAAGACGGCAGTGTCAAGGGATTTCACAGAACACAATACACAGTTCACAGTACCTTCCAGCAACAGCAGCGTCCAACCGTTGTTTTACAAGAGCAAGATGTTAGAGGGATAGCCCAGCCCAGCCTCTTCCGGGCTATGACGGGCGCGGACGGGCCCGCCCTTGGTCCGGGCTTCGTCCGGGCTGCGTTCCCGCGCGCGTCCCGTGCAGCGGTGGGAGAGGCTGCGCTATGAGCGCGTTGGCCCCGCCTCCCCCTCACTCGCGGCAGCTGCGGAGTACAGCGGTGCACTCTGGGGGTTGCAGTCCACCCCAGAGTGTGAAGGCTCAAATGGCGCGGATGGCGCAACAATGGCGGCGTTACCCCTGGGACCCTCGTCCCACCAGGGATAATCAGAAGATGCTGAAGTACGGCGGCAGCAGGGAGGCACCACGAACACCACGAGCAGGCAAGAGAACACCCGCGCCGCGGTGGGAGAGGCTGCGCTATGAGCGCATTGGCTCCCCCTCACTCGCGGCAGCTGCGGAGTACAGCGGTGCACTCTGGGGGTTGCAGTCCACCCCAGAGTGTGAAGGCTCAAATGGCGCGGATGGCGCAACAATGGCGGCGTTACCCCTGGGACCCTCGTCCCACCAGGGATAATCAGAAGATGCTGAACTACGGCGGCAGCAGGGAGGCACCATGAACACCACGAGCAGGCAAGGAAGAGAAAGCACATTGGCCCAGACCCCTTGAAGGTGCCCGGACCCGATAGGGTCCCGGTAGATGTATTTTTAGAAACCGAGGCACTGTGGGGTTATGCCCTGACAAATGTATTTAATGTTGTAGCCAAAATAGGACCACCAAGTACATTGAAACTTTCAATAATTGTAACAATCTATAAAAAAGGGTGATAGGTTAGACCCAAAGAACTATAGACCTATCTCTTTGATTGATAGCACAGCAAAATTAATGGGTAGGCTGCTATTAAATAGGTTAGAGCAAGGGCTAAGAGAATATTAGCAGAGGTCCAGTATGGTTTCAGAAAAGGTAACAATCGACCAGTGCCTACATTTGACCATAATAATTTCTAAATACACATTGTCTAAAGATGGACAGTTATACATGGCATTCATTGACTTGACAGCCACTTTTGATTGTGTGGCCCACAATAAATTCTGGGTAATTATGGAGGATATGGGAGTGAATCCTCCCATTATCTCCTTCTTAAGGCAGCTTTACATAGGAGCAACTGTATGTGTCCGCTTTGGGAGAGATGGGGAAGGCACAAGATCTTTCAACATTGAGAGAGGGGTGAGACAGGGTTGCGTTCTTGCCCCCTTTTTGTTCTCCCAGTATACCAATGTGTTAGAGACAATATTGGGTGAATGTACTAAGGACATCTCATATGTTGAGGCATCCCCTTACCCATGCTCCTCTACACAGATGATGCAGTGTTCCTGGCTAGGACTCCAGTGGCACTGCAGAAGACCATAGAGGAGTATACGAGATTTATGGCTAGATTAGATCTACACGTGGATGTTGCCAAATCATTTGTTCTAATTGTTGCCCGTGCCCAAGGAAAGCATTAAGCATCCATATAGAGAAGAGAAGATTGGAAGTGGTTGACACATTCTCTTATTTGGGGCTCCTATTCGATAGGAAAATAGATTAAAAAATATGGTCTTAAATAGAACAACCCTCCTGGAAAATGGTATTGTGGCATTTGCAAAGTTCTCTAAAAAATTGGGATCTAAATCTATCCCTGAAATGTTAAACATTTATTTAGCGGAAGCTAAGGCTAGTGCCATTTATAGGGCAGCAATTTGGGACACAATAGATTTCAGTCCTCTGCAGCGAGTGGAGGACGTGTTCTGTAAGAAAATGCTTCCTTTGCCCCGTGCTTGTGCAAATTATACTGCCCATATGGAGTTGTATCTGCCATTGGGAGGATTTGATCAGATTGGCCCTGTTACTACTTTGGCTATCTATATGGAAAAGAGAATGTGTACAGCTAAACCAGGCAGTCCTTAGGGATTGTTTAAAATTGTATTGCTTTCTTAGGATTCCCTGGTTGAAATATATAGAGACCACTTTGACTGTATTGGGACTTTGAGTCCTATTTGACATTCCATTGTCATGTGTTAATTTTCCCAAGGCTAAATTTAAAAAGATTTTTTTAGCAAAACCTGCGGGGCATAGGTGGGAAATGAATAAACTAAAAAGTACCATAATTGCATATAGCGTGCTTCCCCCTGTGAAATGTGTATTACAATCGCACTTTTCTTTTGTCCAGAACTCCCAACATCAATTAATCTTAACAAGGTTCCATTTAAATTACATTCCTTTGATGTTTGGTTTTCCGGCCAACATTCATGTCCTTGTAATGGGAGAGCACCGCAAACAAATTTACACATTTTATTCTTTTGTTCATTTATGGTCCCAAAGGAAAGCTTTTTTAGTCCCTATGCTGCGTAAATATAAATTTGGCCAATGTAGACCTGCTCTGTATTTTATTTAGCAGTTTGGAGAGCCTTACGTGTGCGACACTCTTGCATCCATTTTGTGGGCTGTGGCAAAGCACATATGCTTAACCCTTCAGATGTTTTAATGCATTGTTTTATTGTTGTAGACACTAGGGTTTATGTTTCGATTAAATAATTGTTACTATTATGATATATGTATAATGAGGTTTTAATGGAATGTAATATATGATATTTTAATAACTTTGTTCTTTTATGCGTTGAAATAATGCGAAATAAAGTATTGGAAATGAATGACAAAATGAAGTTAATAGAAAATAAACAATTAAATAAGAAAGACAATATAAAAAGAACAAAACGTCTCTCAAAAAGATCAGAATAAACAGGATTTAAGCAAAGAGAAAGATAGTAATTTCAAGAAAAATCTTCTATGTCAAACTGCTTTTAACAATAAATTGTATCGTACACTGTCAACTGAAATGGGTATCAAGAGTACAGCACTATTATTTAATCGACTAACTGTGGGTAAAACTGTGTATTATGTTCCACCTTTTGGCGTACTATGGTGTACTGTACTCTGAAATCTGTCCAATTCGATGGACTTTCATCAGAACTCTCTGAATCAGTGCGAAGGGAGGGAAGGCGTAGCATCTCCATTGGTTCCAAGGTTGGACCAGAGCATCCACTGCAGTCGCTTGGGGGTCTGGCCTCCAGCTGAAATACTGATCTATCTGAAAGGTTAGTCTGCTGGCAAAGAGATCCACCTGGAAAGGGCCCCATAAGTCTTGAACTTTTTTTGAAGACTATTGGATTCACTTTCCAGTCGCTCGAGTCTCTTAGGAACCTTGAATTCCAATCTGCCCTTGTGTTTAGATAGCCAGGGTTGAATTCTGCTTTTAGAACTATTTTTTGACTCCAGCAGAAGTATCAAATCCTCTTGGCTAGATCTGCAAGTTACCCTGACCTTGCCCCTCCCAAGCGGTTGATGTAAGAGACAGCTGTAAAAGCTCAATAATGCATGCAAGCTCGCCAACATCTCTAAACAATTTATGTGCAGTGTAAGTTCCTCTTGGGACCATTTCCCCCCTGTTTCCATCTTTCCAAGTCTGGCACCCCAGCCTAAATTTCTTGCATCTGATTCCAGAGTGTGATCCGGAGTGTTCCCAAATATTGCTTTCCCATTCGAGCTGTCTAGGTTGTTCCGCCACCATAAGAGGTCTTCTTGAGCCTCCAGTGACAGGGGAACACTGTCTGAGTACCAAAGGCCCTTCTTCAGCCCTGAAGATTTTAGTCTCTGTAAGGCCCGGTAGTGTAGGGGTCCTGGGGAGATTGCCTGAATCGAAGAGGATAAGAGACCAACTACTCTCGCTAGTTCCCGCAAGCTCACTACATTTTTGGATAAAACATAAGTTACTTCCTTTTTTATTTTGGACAACTTCTTTAAGGGGAGTTGTAGCTGGGCCGAAGTTGTGTTTACCTGGAAACCTAGGAATTCCAGGTTTTGCGATGGTGTCATAATGGACTTCTCTATGTTGATAATAAATCCTAAACCTTCTAAAAGGTCCACAGCCCATTTCATGTGAGTCAGCAGTTCCTCTTGACTTTGAGACATCAGGAAAATGTCGTCCAAGTAAATTACTAGTCGAACTCCTTTTCTCCTCAGAGAGGCGACCACTGGTTGGAGAGTCTGGTAAGGAGTTGTGATAAAATCAATTTTGAATCCTTTTATAGTATCTAGAACCCAACCATCATTTGTTAGTAAGGACCAATTCTGGTAGAAGAAGCGTAGCCTTCCCCCTACCTTTGGAAGGAAAGAACCAGAGTGAAGAGTCCTTACCTTGCTGTCCATGGCTTTGGAATCTGCCTCTGCTTCCTCCGCCTCTTGCGCGAGTGCTGCGACCTCTTTGCGGAAAGAAGGAATTGTTTCAGCGGAAGTATCTTCCATATCCACGTTGATTCTGCTGGTAGAAGGGGGACCTGTAGTGTCCGCAGCAGACAGCCAGTCCCGTCATGTCAGCCCTTCCAAACGTTCTACCTCCAAACATGCATCTCATGTTTGACTGGGCCTTACTGAAGGCGGAGAAGGTGGAAACGTATTTCCCCAAGGTTTTAACAAAGTTTTTGCCGAAGAGTAACCCATTCGGGTCACCCTGGACGTCTTTGTTCGAGTATGAAGGCAGAATTTTTCCCTGGCCAGGCAGATTAGAATTCAAGATTCCTAAGAGACTCAAACGACTAGAAACTGAATCCAATAGTCTTCAAAAAAGTTCAAGACCTATGGTGCCCTTTCCAGGTGGATCTTTTTGCCAGCAGGCTAACACTTCAGATAGATCAGTATTTCAGCTGGAGGCCAGACCCCCAAGACGCTGCACTGGACACCCTGGTCCGACCTTGGAACAAACGGAGATGCTACGCCTTCCCTCCCTTCGCACTGATTCAGAGGGTTCTGCTGAAAGTTCGAACGGAGCGTTGCTGCATCGTTCTAATTACGCCCTTTTGGAATACTCAAATATGGTTTCCAGGGGTGATGGAATTGGCAATGGAGGTCCCACGCCTTATTCCAAGGAATTTAGACCTTCTCCAGGAACAAGAAGGAGAGGTACACCCTCTTCTTTTAGAAGGAAACATGAATCTTCTTGGCCCGATAACTCTTCTCTCTCAAAAAAACAATTAGCAACTAAACTAGCAACTTTACTCTGATATCCTTTAGAAGAATTTCAGATGTTAAAGCGTTAGAGATCTCTAATAGATTTTACTCTCCAGACGGAGTGCATTTTGAAATATGGAAATGGACCAAAACTATGACCGAAAGCATTTTCTATCCTTGTTTTCCAGATTATAAAAAACTATGTGTAGTAGACTGCATGAAAACTTATGAAAAAGTAATGTGTAACATTAGTAGATCAGATAAGTTCTGTGATAGGGCAGATCAGCCAGTTTGGCCTCTTGACTGACGCTAGAGTTCATCTGTTGGCTGGTGTGAATTTTATCTCCTGGTCCTGAAGAGCTTCTGCTCTCACCCTGCAGCCTTTTGATCTGTGGAGGGTGTCCTGGTATAGGAAAAGCTGGGTGGTGAGTGTTAGGTGGTTATGGAATATACCTCCTCTATGGTTTTGTAATGCGCCCCTTTAAGTAGGTGATGTGAACGAGAAACTGTGTAACAACCCTTCTTGGAGGCGGAGTTGCAATGTAGCCCTCTAGGCCTATCAGCATGCATATGAATGTTACAGACTGAAAACCCCCTAACAGCAGAGGAAAAGTGAAAGGAAGCTTGCAACACAGGCACACACCCACATATATTTCAGTAATAGAAAACATGGATACGCCGGAACACAGCATTCATCTAGAGAAAATCAATATCCAGTATTAAGCAACAATTCACAATATAATGCGGTCATTAAAAAAAAATAAACAGTGAATAACCAACTGACATCCAACGTTGAGGGATAGGGCACTTGTGTTTTGATTGACTTTCCCATGTTACCGTTCTATCCTCTTATATTATATGATGAACAGTTTACCCAGAGGTGGTGTGGGAGCAGAGCTGTGCTAAATTCAGACTTATCACAGAGGCCGCAATGGCAGCGTAAGTGGTCAAGTTTACAGAATGTTAGATGGCTGCTTTCCCAAGGTGTCTTAATTAAGGTGAATGGATACGCTATCCAATGCATAAAAATTGTAAATGTCCTCAGCAGATTAAAAAATCACAGGTTTTTTTAATATCATATTTGGGTTGACTATGTACCATAATGGGAGGTGGTTCAGAAGGTAGACTATGGTAAGTGTCAGAGGTAAGGATTTCAACTGTGAAGGATGGAAAACAGGATGGATTTTCCTAGTGCAAGGAAAATTTAGTAGGCCTGGATGGAGGTGACCAAAAAACTCCACCTCACTACGAGGAGTTCTGCAAGATGTGGAGTGCATTACGTTGCATCGTTTGCACTGGTTTTTTAGTGCTGAGTGTTTGTCCCTTGCTGTAAAATTAGTGCAATCGTCACCACGCTCAGCGCAAGAGGTTGCTGCTTCTTTCTGCCGCTCGAGTAGATGTTCTACTAAAGTGGCAGCTTCCTCAACGTGAACGGAAGGTTTCTCAACGAGAACGGTAGCGACCATCCGCGACCGCCCGCTTTGAGAAACCTCGCCTGGAGGTGGTGTGGAGTAAGATTCTCCTCACTCGCACTCGCCGACATAACATTGGCGAGCTCAAGGGAGGAAATAACTCCGCTCCGCTGAGTTTTTCAGAACTCGTGGAGATTTTCATCACTCTATGCAGAGCATAGAGTGGGAAAAACTCTGCAAACTCCGCAAGTGGAATTTCATGCTCAGGCCGAAAATTTAGATGAACGGCCATAGGATTGATCTCATGAGTGAGGGGAAAAAGGACCAAAATATTGTGGACGAAATTAACGTGTAGACAGGAAGAAAGCAAGAAGAAAGTCAACCCTTGGTACTAGGGACAAAAGAGGAAGACTCGAATCTCGACTTGTCAGTACATTTTTTCATTTTGGCCTTCTAAAGACGCACACTGTCTGTGACTAGTCATCTTTGTTTCGGTCAGTGCTTCATGCAGTCAGTAGATGCATGATGAAATATACCATCCTGAAGACAGAGGGCCCGATTCACAAAGGGCCTCTGCACTCGTGGCAGGACCTCCGCAATGAGAAATGGCAATGCGGAGGTCCTGCCACAAGTGCGGGTCCCCCACCATGACTGCGGGTCTCACACCACGAGTGCAGGGTCTCCACCACGAGTGCAGGTCTCCCACCATGACTTCGGGTCCCTCACCAAGATTGCGGGCTCTCCACCACAAGTGCGGATCCCAAGCCATGACTGTGGGGTCTCCACCATGAGTGTGGGTCCCCCACCATGACTGCGGGGTCTCCACCACAAGTGCGGGTCCCCCAACATTACTGCGGGTCCCCCACCAAGAGTGCGGGGTCTCCACCACGAGTGCGGATCCCTCACCATGACTGTGGGGTCTCCACCAAGAGTGCACGTCTCCCACCATGACTGCGGGTCCCCCACCAAGAGTGCAGGGTCTCCACCACGAGTGCGGCTCCCTCACCATGACTGTGGGGTCTCCACCACGAGTGCGGGCCCAGCATGACTGCAGGGTCTCCACCACAAGTGCGGGTCCCCCAACATTACTCCACCACAAGTCCGGGTCCCCCACCATGACGGCGGAGTCTTCACCACGAGTGCAGAGGCCCTTTGTGAATCGGGCCCGGAATTTATTTTCTTCACTCCCATTCAATACTAATTGACCATAGATTGCCGTTTATGGTAGCGTCCTTGTTTCTGGCTCTCACTTTCTCACTAAAGTTTTCTGTAGCTGAATCTACACTCCCTGGTGTCCACTAGCAAAGACAATCATGGCCCCGTCACACTGAATCACTGTCAGCCATTCTTCCCACAGTTCAGCTGATGTGACTGAAGCCAGCATCTCTGCTCCCCTGTGCCTCTGTGTTTAATGCTTAGCACACAGCTGACCACGCTTCAACACCACCAGACCACAGCGCTGCACAGAGAGCCAGTTACCTATATAATTGATGTTTGTCACAGCAGATCCCCTAAGGGAAAGGGTATTTCAAGAACCAGCAAGCAACAGACACATCTGAGCCAATGCAGATGGTCGGCTATAATGTGCACAACATGCCCCATGGAGATGTGCCCTGTTTCAGGAACCTGCTGGCACAGTCACAACATGACAGCAGCCGCCAATACAGTGTTAGGATGTTTTTTTTTACTTTTTGAACTCCAGTAAGTGACTTCTTGACCTCAAAACTTTTCAGAGAATAGGCAAGCTCTCCTCTGTTCTTTGCTAAACTTTACTCAGCTTGCCGGGTGTGTTTAATTTGTGCTGTGGTGTCCACCAGTGTTCATTTTTGGAGACCAGGACCTATTTTTCATTATCAGAGTTTTACCCAGAGCAGGAGAGAAATAGGCGGAAAAGGGTGAAAGAAGAAGGAAGAAAATTATATGAAAACTGTGCTAACTGGAAAAAGCATGTATGAAAAAGAACTTGCTAGATTAAGATAAAAAGACAGGAAGTCTATAGTAATGTGTGAAAGAGGCGTGGAGTGGAATAAAGGCCAGATAGCCCTGGTACTTGGTCACCTAGGCATTCGGCAGAACCAAAAGTGGGTCTTTACAGTTATATTTTTACACATTAAGCACTGATTGCTGGCTCGTACCTTTGATATAGATGGAGATCGGAGGTCACTGCCCCTACTGTGTAGTCTCTCTCTAAAAAAGAATAGGAAAAATGTAAAACGTAGAGTTAACTTGAAAAAAATATTAAATACATTTTTATGTTATACAATAATGTAAATTCATTTAATATTTATTTTAAATGTAGAACAAAAGAAAATAATGCTGCAAAGTTTATTAACTTTATTTTGAATGTATTCTTTAATTAACTTAAATATATTAAATAAATTAACATTATTTTTCTGAAGTTTAGGTGAAATAATAAATTCCAACCTAAAGAAAAAATATATTTTTTATTCTGCTTTAATAAATATTAAAAGTGATGTATAGAATTAAAAGTAGTTTATTTATATTTTAATAAACAAAAAAGTACATTAATGTTTAAATTCAAAAAGGTAGTTGAAATATTGTGAAATTAAATAATAAATACATACTCGATTTTAGACATTAATTTAAATGTATTTATATTGCAACTATTTAAAATAATTTAATTTAGCATTATTTCCTAAGGGATTTTATTTAAAGTCCCTACTGCCATTATTTTGCATGGTAAATTGTTGCAGTGCCAGTGGTTGGTTATGTGTAGTGCTGGAGTTACTACTGTATTTTTTTCAGTAGTAGTAGCAGTACAATAGTACTGCAAAACATACTACAAAATGCAATTGGTAATTCAGGCCCAGGTAGTCCATCCTCTGTTTGATAGCAACTTCCTCTTTGTGTCAAGGACACGGCTGGACATCCCGACACCACTGTTCGGAAATAGATTGTGTCTGATCTTGGTCCCTGAAAGGTCCCTAGTGTGTCAAAGACAGCCTCTGCCATCTGGAAAGTGAGTGACACTGGCTTGTGATATATCATTAGTTTGAAGTCAACTCACAAAGACCTTCAGGTAAATCATCTTGTAATCAAAGTTGGGTGTGGGTCACCTTGGTGACAATTGTGGGTTAGCTCATGGAGCATCCCATGAGATGCTAGCTTTATCCATTGTCTTTTCTTGCAGTTCCCTTTCACCTCTGTTCCAGCCTCAGAGAATAAGTTCACCCATCCCCTATTTAGAAAATGAGAAAACAGTTCTCTCTTTGTGACCGATCCCCCGCTGAACTAAGACTTGGGATCCAATCCACCTCAGTACTAAAGCACAACAAATAATTTAAGCCTATTTAATCTGTGTGTTACTACATAGGATATTAAATGGGAAAGATCATACTGATTACATATTAAGGCAGAACATTGTAAAATAGGTGTACAGTTAGCTGTACATGTGAAAGAACTATGTGATCTTAATTTTCGCCTTTAGAAAATGGGTTCCATGAGACAGAAACGAAGGGACTGTTGTTTACAAAGGTTGTTGGTGTACAGAATAGGAAAATGATTCGGTTGGTTATCAGGATGAATGGGAATGTCCTTAAAAGCCTCAGAGAAGAAGTTCACCAATCCCCTACTTAGGAAATGAGGAACGGTCCTCTCTTTTTGACCGATTCCCCGCTGAACTAATATATGGTATCCATTCCACCTCAGTACTAAAGTGCAACAGAGAATTTAAGCCTATCCAATCTGTGTGCTACTGCATAAGATACTGAAGGGGAAAGATCATACTGATTACGTATTGATTATGGCAGAACATTGTAAACTAGGTATACAGTTTGGTGTAGATGTCAAAGAAATAAGGGATCTTAATGTTCACCCTGAGAAAATAGGGGGCATATTTACAAGAAACTGGTGGAGCTTGGTGTTACGCCAAAATTGGTAACGCCGCGCTCTGAGAGTTTCAAAACACACGGATGGGCCGTATTCACAAGAAAGCGGCGCACCCCTGTGTTACCCCTAGTGCTGGTGCTAAAAAAGCTGTCTAGCAGCAGCTCAGGCACCCAAAGTGGCTTAAGGTTGCCTTGTAAATAAGGCAAAGGAGTTAACACCACTAGAACATCGGAAAAAGTGACCTTCTGGTGGCGTTAACTCCTTGTAAATATTCCCCTTAGATTCTTGAGACAGAAAGAAAGGGACTGATGTTTACAAAGGTTATTTTTGTATAGAATAGGAAAAGGATTAGGTTGGTTAACAAGATGAATGGGTAAGTTCTTAAAGTGAAATCAGCATTGATTGGGCTGTGACAATATGAGCTTCTAGGATAAGGTCAAGGACAAGGACATTGTTTTAGCCTGAGATCAGGGGAGAAGACATATTGATAGGGCTTGTGAAAATGAAAGAAGGATGATTAATGAGGAAAGCAGGGCTCTGGTAAAGAGTTAAAGACGACTTATTGGGTGTCGTAACTGTAAAAAGGAGAAATATATAAAGTTCATAGGAAAAGCAAAACTAGAATTTGTGACAAAAAATGGAAAAGTGGAGGTTGCACTGGCTAGTGAAGTCATCTTAATAAATTGTTACTTTTAAAATCACAAGAAGGTGTAGGTGTCCTGGGAGTATCAGTTACATTTCTGGGTAACCGGTGCGGGAGCTGGCAATCTAAGCTTTTGACTGTTAACAACGCAGTACAGCTGCTTAAGAATCTGTAAAATAGACCCCTGATAATTTGGTTTTCCCGATATATCTTGACAAGGTTCCCTGACAAATTTCGGGAACCTGATGGTGGTATATGTGACTTTTTAAGCATATGTGGGTCTCTTTATGGTTTTTTAATTATGTTTTTCAGAGGACTGGCTTTCTTGAAGTAGAGGAAGATTTTCATATTTTTTTAATGTTTTTAAATACCTTGTGGGGGCAGTGGCAAGCAGTTGTCGTCCTCCAAAGACCGACACTTAGCTTAAGTTCCGCAGTGGCGGTTGAATCAGGAGGTCCATGTCTTGGCGGTCCTAGTCTGCCAAAGGTAAGGGCGACCCCTCCTAGTAGCCGCGATGCCTCCAGCATCAGACAGCACCACAACAGATAGTGCCTTCCAGAAAAAGCACCTGTCGGAGGAAAAAACCCAGTGGGCAAAAAACCTCCATCGATGGCAGAGACTTCCAGGAGCGGAGAAGGACCCAGGATCAGGAAAGGAGTCCTAGGAACAGGTCAGCGAGAAGGAGAAGGCTGAAGAACACGCAGGGAAAAGGAGCAGAGAAGGAATCCAGGGAACAGGTCAGAGAAAAGGAGAGGACAGAAGAGCACGCAGGATTACTAGGGAGAAGAATAACCAAACAGGAACCAGGAATCACTGGAACTAGTTGGTAGTGAAGAGGCTAACAGCAAGACAGCTGAAACGTTGCAATGCAAGGGAAAGTCATTCTGAATTCCTTCTATGCCCCAAAAACAGGAAATGAAATCAGGAAGGGTGTCGTCATAATGGATTGGGAATCTATATCCTAAGAACCCTCAATAGAGGATTCTAGGAAGAAAATTGTTTTTGGAAATGGAGGCGCCAGATAAGCCTTCTAGCCCCTGCTCCCCCAGGAAAAGAGTGAAGATGCAGGGGATCATACCGGCAGGTCGGCCGCCACAACGTAAGGGGCTGTGAGGAGTGCAGCAGCCAGCCGGCAATCCACGCACCTGTCCTGTCTTCCGCACGCATCGCACCCTGCCCACCCGTAGGCGCCATGGCAGTCGACACCAGGCGAGGCAGCGGCACAACAGTTGTAGGGCAGGCTTAGTTTTTTGCTCCCCAGATAAACAATGTCTATTACGAGGCATTATAGGACAGAAGAATTATCTGCTACTGCCCATAAAGAAACTAGGCCGACGTGCATTCTTTTTTTAATTTTTTTTTTACGGAGTTTGATATAGCGCGAACTTGACCCGGTATCGGGTATCAGAGCGCTTTACATAGCACCAGTTGCATTACATGAGGACACATTCATTTTTTATTAAGCATGGGGAGATTAAGGGCCAGATGTATGTAGCTAGCATTTTGCGATTCCCTAATTGCGAATCACAAGGATTCGCAATTAAGAAATCGCAAAATGCAATGTATGAAGGTGTATAGTACACCTTTTGCGATTCCTAAGGGGTCGCAAATGACCTACCTCATGAATATTAATGAGGTAGGTCGCAATTTGCGACCCCCTAGGAATCGCAAAAATCACGGGGATGGTGGCCTGCTGAGATCAGCAGACCACCATGTCCGTGATTGCTTTTAAATAAAGCAATCTTTTTTTTTTGTAAAGCAGCCCGTTTTCCTTAAAGGAAAACAAGATGCTTTACAAAATGAAAAATGAAAAGTTTTCTTTTCATTTTTTAAGAGCAGGCAGTGGTCCGTGGGACCACTGCCTGCTCTTAAAAATAGTTTTACAAACATTCACAAAGGATTTGCGAATGGGTTACCACCTACTTGAAGTAGGTGGTAAAATGCGAATATTTTGCGACCGCAATTGCGGTCACATAACATTCATACATACCGATGCGATTCGGTATTAGGAAGGGACACCCTAAACACGCCCCTTCCTAATACCGAATCGCAAACCCATTTTGCGATTCAGTAACAGGTTACCGAATTGCAAAATTAGGTTTGCTGCATCGGAAAAGCAAGTTTTGCGTTCGCAAACGGGCAGATTCTGCGAATCTGCCCTTTTGCGAACTCAAAAATGCTTGATACATCTGCCCCTAAGTGATTTGCCCAGAATCACAGGATGTTCAGCGTCATTGTCGAGACTCGAAACCGGTTCTCCAGATTCGAGGTCGACCGCCCTAGCCGTTAGGCCAACTCCTCTCCCATTCAAAATAGCTAGGCTGAGAATAGCTAGCCTGAGAACAGCTAGCCTGAGAACAGCTAGCCTCAGAATAGCTAACATCAGAACAGCTAGCTTAAGAACAGCTAGCCTCAGAATAGCTTGCCTGAGTATAGCTAGCCTGAGTATAGCTAGCCTGAGAACAGCTAGCTTGAGAATAGCTGGCCTAAGAATAGCTAGTCAAGAACAGCTAGCCTGAGCGTGCTGCTAAGTTACAGCTCATACAAAGTATCTGCTCCTGATGATAACTAAAAATCATATTAGCCAGTTCTTAAAATAGTTTAATCATACACTTGTAACCAGGGCACAAGTGCTAAAAAAAGAAGTGGGGGGACTAACCTAGTTAATCAGTATGCAAGTGACATCACGGCACGTGACATCACGGTGCGTGACATCGTGGCGCGTGACATCATAGCGCGTGACATCACAGCCCGTGACATCACAGGAACTGGCATCACAAGAAGTGACATCAGATCTTAAGCCCTCACATATATGTTTAGCAGGTCTATCATGTGTACATTTGAGCGCATTTCGAGTAAACATGCAAACCCTCCTGATTTAGGCAGAAGATTCACACTTTTGTAGGCTACACATAAAACAATATTACCTTTTATCAGCGTTAAGTTTTCTCTAGCCATAGTGCTTTAAAAGAAATAGTGATATTTAAATTATTACAACGCCTCCTCAGGGGTATAAGCGCTACCTGCTCACGCCACTGGATGGTGTTGGGCGTCGAGACAGCAATTGAACACGCCAAAGCTGAGCTAAATGAGATTGAGGACCTAGAAAAAGAACTTCTAGGAGGGGACGGAGTAGCAGAGGCCAGGACATTACTAGATAAGCTCAACAAGACCATAGAGGAATTTAATTCCTTTGAACTAAAAAAAAAAGGCTGATAAGGTGTCAAAGGACATAAAGAATTTTACAAAAGAGAGGGCCTATCCCTATCTCAGAGAGGACTACTACACAACTTTCACAAATCAGAATAGACAGAACACCTGGGGCAGATTTAGGAGAAACCAACCAATCACCTTCTCCGAATCCTCAGGAGGCTCAAGTGATTCAGACGCACAAGCAGGCCCCAGCCGTTCAGACAACCACCCTGGTCAACCTTTTTTAGACCGAGGAGGCAAAGCAAAAAAGAGAACTTGGTACCAACACCCGGGGGAGAGACAAACCAGGAACAAACACTATCAGTGGGGCCCACAACCATACTAGAACCCACTACTAGCAATATGGAGACCATCCCGATCTTCAATTTGTCCAAGCATGTACTGTCCTCCTCAGAAATATCTCTACTGAGCAAAGGTCTTTCTTTTGTGATCACAGAAAGAACACATTTTTTTACTCTAAAAGCAGAATTGTTTCAGTTTTTTAGAAAAATACGCTTAAGACTTTACTTCAAAGATAGAGAACATACGATGCAAGAATCTGTGACAGGTTTAAGACCACCTTCGACTTTCTACCCCACTAATGGCATGATGCCACATGACCTCCTTACGTTTGAGAAAATAATTCTTAACAGCGTAGATGCCCTCAAACATACCAGACAATTCACACCATACAACATTACACTACAAGAGCGACTAGCCCTCAATACCTTGAAAAATGACAAGTCTATAATACTCAAGCCGGCTGACAAAGGGGGTGGGATTGTTATTCAAGAACGCAAAGATTACGACACAGAGATTAACAAACAAATAAATGAGGAGAAGCACTACAAAAAGCTAAACAACAATCCATTAGCAGAGATTAGAAGTGAGATATTGCGCATAACGACAGAAGGCCTTGAGGAAGGTTTTCTAACCAAGAAAGAATTTGAATTCCTCAATACAGACAATCCCAGGACTCCGGTACTCTACACTCTACCCAAAGTGCACAAAAGCATTACCAATCCTCCAGGTAGACCCATCCTGTCAGGATGTGGTTCCATCTTGGAACCTATTGGCAGATATATAGATTTCTTCATTAAGGAGTTTGTTCCCATCCAAGAGAGTTACGTCAGGGATACTATGCACATGATCAACCTGGTGGATGGCTTACCTTACAGTTTGAACACCGATTGGCTGGCTACACTAGACATATCGTCCCTATACACGAATATCCCTCAAAAGGAAAGTATCCTTGTCATAGAGCAGCTACTAGAAACCAGACCAAGACCCTTACATGTACCCACCTCCTTTATAATTTCATTACTACGAGTTGCTTTACAAACCAACTACTTTGTGTCAGGAGGCCAATATTACCAACAATGCTCCGGCACCAGCATGGGAGCAGTTTTCGCACCAAATCTAGCGAATATTTATATGGATTACATAGAACGCACATATGCCCTGAGCAATATGAATCACCAACGCTCCAGCATTAAATGTTGGCATAGATATATAGACGATATCTTTCTCGTCTGGTGCGGGACTGATACGGACTTCTATGACTTCGTAGTATATCTCAACAATATCCAGACACATCAAACTTTCACTGCCACTTTACACAAATCCACTATAGCATTTTTAGACCTCAACATACAACACGCAGAGGGCAAACTATACACCTCACTCCACAGGAAACCGACTGAAAGAAACACGCTACTGGCCTATAAAAGCCATCATCCTCGGGCACTCAGAGATGGGTTACCCTTTGGGCAGTTCCTGCGAGTCCGCAGGAACTGTACCCGCAAGGAGGACTACATGCGGGAGGCAAAAATCCTCAAAGCCAAACTGGTAGCCATAAGCTACCCCAACAGAATTGTCAAAAAATCTATGAAACGGGCCTGGTATTGTCCCAGAGAGGAACTCCTAACCACCAGAGCAAAAGCACCACTCAACAGAATAGTCTGTGTTACCACCTTTGGGGTACATACCAACAAAGTTCGCAATCTTATCACCAAGAATTGGAATATAATCAGAAGCATTGACCCTGAAATGGAGGTCCCCATGTTTGCCTACAAGCGAGGCAAAAACATAAAAGACCATCTTGTTAGATCATCACCTGAAGCAAAAAGGAAGATTAATACTCTCGAATCCACATGGGGTTTACCGGATGTAAAAGGCCATTACAAATGTGGCAACTGTGTAGCCTGCCCTTACACTGAGAATACTAACTCCTTCAAACACGGCAACTGTACCCATAACCTTGAGTTTTCTCAAACTGCAATACACGCAACGTTGTATACTGCATCTGGTGTCCCTGCGGACTACCATACATTGGACAAACTCAACAACCTGTCAAGGCCCGCATCGGGCAACATCGTAGTCGTATTCGACGATCAGTTGCGAATGCCCCGTTGGTCTCACATTTCATTGAAAAACAGCACACAGCAGATGAGATCAGGTGGCAGGTGATTGACATTGCAAGAGTCCCTGAGAGAGGGGGAGACATCACACAAATTTTACAAAGACGTGAATGTCATTGGATAGACAGAATTGACTCCATTAACAACGGACTCAACTCTGCTGAGGAGTGGCGTGGATTCGTCGCAACATTAAGCCTCTAGAACACTGTCCTGTTCCAGTGCATTGCTTCATCTAGATGAACTCGCTTTAGTCAAACATTTTTCACCATGTGGCATGTTTCAGTTGTGGTTGTCTTTGTGATTCGATACTGTTGAAATGTCTTTATGGACATTGTACATTGTTAATTATGTGTACACGTGTTTTACCACTGGTACTTTCATATGGAGGACTTAACTGACATGGATTACTCGCCACCTATGTGCCACTTCTATTTTGTAGACTTAATAAGTATAAACGAACCCTGTGTACCCCCTTTTTTACCGCCATTCTTCGGGCCGATCATTACAATAGGTCCACCATGTCTTCATCACCGAGTGCTTTTATTTTTATTTTTATTTGTGCAACTGTTCACATGAATATTTTGTATGTCTCTACAATTGTCCTGACTCGCCTGCCTCCGATCACTGCCTGTCATCAGTAACAATTCCATTCTCCACGCTCATACCCACACGCTGTGCCAACCGCGTCTGTATACACATCTATCCCTCTTTCTTTTCTTTCTATTCTGCTAACACACGTCCGTGTCTGTTTTCACTTCCTACTGTACATCACCGATCACCGGATCACTCCGAGTCGCGGCAATCCTTTGGATGCCTGCGCACGGCTTCGGTGTTGCTCCTTGCATTACTATTAAAACCCATGTGCACGTCGGCCACACGGTACTGACCGCCAGCAGACAGACGCGTGCAGGCTGCTGGAAGCACGCATCCTTCGTTCTATTTGGAACTTCATCCTTTCCTAGGTAAGAGACCGGTCCCTCAGTGTATATACACACATCCCAGACATACGGGCTCTCCGTAGTCGCTAATGTTTGGATTCCTTCACTTCCAGGAATGGTTTTTGCAAAGCGGACACACTGCCACACCTTGGCCCGCTAACCAATATCCGTCACTATCCAGTGACCCCGCCCTGGTAAGACTCTTAGTTTCACAGACGCGTATTCATTTAGTTGCCAGTCAGCTTGTTAGCATTGCACATTCTCCATAACATCCTTCTTCTCTTCAGAGTTCCGCAATTCATCCTGACCTACATCTTCTCCTTCACACCACATCGTGATCGCCGGCTCTCACCCTCAGCAGGGGTAAGTGTCCCCCCAGATCGCTGTATGTAATTTCGACAAAGGAGCCCCTTATCTCTTTAACCTTACACTGTCCTTCTTTACCCTGTACTCCACTAGAACCCGGCTGGGTCTCCCTGTATTTTTCTTCTTACTTCACCCACGGTTGGCACTAATCACCAGAGCTGCGCGACTTACAATTCAGGTATCTTTTGCCCCTGCTCAACATGATGCACTACTGGGCTGGCACCGGGTCCATCAATTTACCTTGCACCACTTTTTGCTCTTTTCCCAGATGTCCCTGTTATCATAGGTCCTGATGAGACCCCACATTCGAAAGAGGGTCGAAACGCCGTCGACACTATTGATGAAAGCGAACCAGTCACACAGCACTTATTATTGTATATAGTTGCTGTATAATGTGTGAAAATTTCAGATGTGGTCGCTTTCGATAAGATAAAATTTGTGAAACCTTGTAAATATTGTCACACTCTGTCACTCAACTGTTAGGTTCATATTACACTTGGGATACCTCGCACAAATGTATTTTTTCTGTATAAATTTTCTATATTGTGTGAATAATACATACTCATGTGTTGTAAAAAACCATTTGTGTTTCTGGTCCCTCTCTCTTTGATATCATTATAACCATTGTATTGCGATTGCGCATTAGTATATTTACATACAGATACTTACTATTCCACAGGAACCATTGTTTTCTTGGTATATGTAACACACATCTGGGCATACTCCTCCAACCTATAGAGACTCACTTAACAAGGGAAAAAAAGTGATGGATTGAAATTTTTGAATTAATCCTGATAACTGATGATCACTCCAGTTGAATTACATTCGGTAATTATGTAGCTTGGCTGTGCTGTTACAGAAAGAAACCAAATACATGTAATTCAGTCTTTACCGCCGACTCGTTTTTAGTGTAATTTTTGTTTTTCTCCATCAGTATCATATTAAACGCTTCATACGTGAGCCCAGGCCCCGACTGTACTATCCACTTCCATGTACCTGGTGAGAGGCTACTAGATTTCCAGGGTGTGTGCCTAATTCCCTATAGGAATGGTCTATTTGTACAATTTAGGCTTGACTGGAGGGTCTTGGTAAGTCTAACCTCTCTGAAAGGACCCCACAATTTCTTCCCCTACTGGAGTGCTCACCTGCACCCCAGGTAGCCACAATGAAGATTTTTGTCACTCAAAATCAGCAGGAGGTGACCCTAGTTCCTAGACTATGAAAACATCAAGTGGAGCTGAAGTATTATTGGTATGTAAGCTCCTCTCCTTAAAGGACTCAATGCACACTACATACACATCTAGAACTTGGGCATTGGCGTCCAATCATCTCTTAGGAAAGGAAACAGTGCTGACCCTGTGGACCTCATTCAAGTTACCTAGAGCTAGAGGCTTCTGGGGCTGCATGCGTGTGTCTAATATTCAGTGGACATTCTAAGTTGTGGAATTCTATTTCACTAATTGGGCGTGAGTGTCATGCTGTTGTTTCGCTCATTTGGAGTGAGTCCTAATCCTTGGAGCACAAGCCATGGGCTTTGAGGTTTGCTTCTTTGTGCATGTCACTTACTGAGTGTGATTCTTACGTCTTGGAGAACAGTCTCACTCAGTGGAAGTGAGTGAGTCTCACACCTTGTTCTCACTCATTTGGTGCACACTCTCATACATGTAGTGTGAATCTAAACTCACTCACCATGAACCGACAGGTCAACGCCGTCACCTCCAGCTGCTTCAACATCCTCCGCTTCCTCCGCAAGACCTTCAAGTGGATCCCCCCTGAGTCAAGGAAGACAGTCACCCACGCACTCATCACCAGCAGACTGGACTATGGCAACGCACTCTACGCCGGCATCAACAAGTCCCTACTCCGCAAACTCCAGACAATACAGAACACCGCCGCCAGACTCGTCCTCGGCATACCCCGACACGAACACATCGGCCAACACCTATGAAGTCTCCACTGGCTCCCCGTGGAGAAAAGAGTCACTTTCAAAATCCTCACTCATGCCTACAAATGCCTACACAACAACGGACCCAAATACCTCAACGACAGAATCAATTTCCACGTACCCAAAAGAAACCTCCGATCTTCCAACCTCGCACTGGCCGAAACCCCGCGCATCCACAGAGCCAGAGCAGGCGGAAGATCCTTCTCTCACATTGCAGCCAAGACCTGGAACGAGCTACCGGCAGACATCAGACGCGCACCCTCCCTGAACACCTTCAGGAAGGCCCTCAAGACCTGGCTCTTTGGCTAAACAGATCTGCGGACCCCCCACCCCCTCAGCGCCTTGAAACCCTCACGGGTGAGTAGCGCGCTTACAATTCCCTTATTGATTGATTGATTGAAAGCAATGGAATACTTTCCTACTAAATGTAATTATTGGATTTTGGGGCACAGACTCATTCCTGGCAATCCTCAACTGTTCTATTGACTTTTACACAGTGGTGCATCAGTGACTTTGGGCCAGAACCCTCAAGTCTCACTACTGTCACTGCTCTGGAATGTTGGCCTTGAGATCACTTCAGAGACCTTGTCCTGGAGCCTAGGTGGCCATGGGTTTATCTGTGGAGTATGAAGTGGTAAAACATGCTGAAGATCCAGAGACAGAATTTCAAATAATATTTCTGATCAAAGGAATCAACACAAAAGATGGGGTATGTGCTGAGAAAGTTACAGTTTCTACTGTCCTACTTCAGATTCCAATCAACGAGAGATAGGATAAAGAATGAAAAGAGACTATGCTTGAACTAGTGAGGATAAAAAGGAGGTAATGGGCAAACACAGATTGGGGAAAACTTACGTGAGATAGTAACTGCACAGATAATGAAAAGAGATAGTTGGTGAAAGCGCCTGTAATGAGATGGAACCAAATATATGTAGCAATTCAGGTGCCCACAACCCTTCAAGAACCAGGCCAGAAATACGCGTTGACACTAGTGGGCGGAACTTGCGGAGTTCTACTCTGTGAAACTCTGCTGAGTTCTCTAAAAACTCTGAGATTCCGTGGAGTTCCGCATCTGCTGGAATGACGCCCAGTCCTAATATTCATACAATTTACCCCCTACCTACTCCCTCAGACGAAAATATAAAGTTACAAGGGTTATCCCTAGGAAACCTACGATTGAAGTGAGGCTATCCTGGGGCTTTACTGTATGAAGTGCTGTGCCTGTTTATGTGAAGAGCCTGCAGGCTGCACATCATCAGAGAGAGCGTCCTCGGACTGAGATGTAATGATGATGCAAGCTTCTGAAGACCACCTCTTGTGCCGGCCTTGGACCAGTCCAGGGTGGGAGGCAGCAAATCCAGGCGTCCCCGTAGGTTTGTACGCAAATCTGCACATCCTCCAAGCCCGCATCTCATATCGCTATCTCCTGCGTGGCACCTTCACCACCGGGGCAGAGACAGCCCGGCAGCCATGGTAAGACTGTGCATAGGCCCTCTGCATCACCGGTGTGGAAAGAAGGAAAACACCATCCCATCGCGCAGCCCACTGACACAGCAGCTGTCGGATGCTTCCAATGCACAGTTACCACCAATAAATATCACCACAAGCACTATGCTCTAGCCGAGCAATGAACAATTGAGATTCCCCCAACCGAGAGAAAAGTGGAAAGGTCCTTCCGCACATGAAACTGGGCATGCTGATATGGGGGAGGAGGGACACCTGCACATGTTAGTTTCAAAGGGAGCAGGGGGTCTAATTACACATATGGGAGTGCACACGCCGAATGACACTATACCTGCACACATTATGCCAAACCTGAGCGTACAATGGAGACGGAGTTGGGCTCTTGGGGCTATACATGAGCATATGAAATTATACCTTCTCTAATTAGGGCCAAGGCTAGTGGAGTAGGAGTGAGGTCCGAGAAAGACTGGTTATGTCAGGAAGCAGGGAGGAGTACAGTGCTCGATGGAATTGGTGCAGTTTATCTTGCGGCGGGACACTCTGATGAGTAGCTGTTGCACTTTATAAATTCTTGATTGATTAATTGAGATATATAAATGTGGTTCATCAAATCCCAACAGAGGGTCAGCATTTTTCACATAGTAAAATTACGTTAAAACTCAACACAGTTCTTAAAATTAATGTCACCACCAACAAATGATTTATATTGTGATTAAAATTAGTTATCACCCTTTCTATATGCACCTTTTGGTAACCCTCAAAACCAGTCACTCACTGGAATGCATTTCAATGGGACAAAAATGGTGCAACCTTTTCACAAAAAACAATCCAGCAGCTTTCCTTCTTGAAAATTTCCACCTATATATTTCCATAATGAACACATCATCTAACAAACAATTGTGTGAATCTCACCCCAAATTTTATGGGTCTGATTTACAGTAGCAATATTATGCCCCCTTTGATACCACCCCGATCAATATCTCCCTGGGAGGCCCTCCCCATTATATACTATTGCTAATTGTGGTCCACCTGGGCCTTATGTACATAGTAAAATAAGCAAGCCTTTGGATAAAGTGTTCTGAATAATGTAGTTACAATTAATGAGATTGGTTCAACTGCAGGGTGGGGATCAAAAAAGATATTGTAATCATGCTCTATTTCAATTATTTGTTTATGTACCTATACCTGGAGACAAAAGCAGCAAAACAGTACACCACCATAAACCCACTGCATGTATCATTTATTCACGCTGTAACAGAGCAGGCTCGAATACAATTGACCCCTATGAGCATGAGGGGGAGAGACATGTTGACACAAACACATGATGGGTTCGGAAGAAGACTCTTGTGGTTTAAATTCTGTGTAAGGGAGGTTTAATTGATACTGTCCAATTATCCTACCCTGACACAATTTTTATTGGGCCTGAGGTGTCTGAAAGATGGTGGGACTAGATATTAATTTAGTAATAACTTGCAAGATAGAGTTATTCTGTTGTAGGCATCTGCATCAACATGGGAAAGGTTAAACCGGTATTACTATTTAGGATTTAGACAACAATCCACACATCACCCCCTGCCTAACACATTTGTCGCACAAAGGAACACATTCGCGAGCTACTGAGTGAAATTATTATGTGGGCGTTTGATGTCCTATTAAGTAGTTATCCCTTTTGGAGGTTCATAAAGAAATTGTAAAGTGGCTCAGACATACCACACCTCTTTTACGTTGAAACTCTTTTGCATGAAAGTAGGGAGGATGTGCTGGTAGCCTTTTAACTGTTGCTCTCCCTACTACACATGATACTACACAGCTCTTGCAACAGCTTCATCAATTTCCAGGAGATCATAGGATTTTGTGGGAGAGGTGACCACCATGATCCTGATTTTCCTAACAGTTGCTCGGTTGAGTGTTCACAACATTTTCTGTCCATTTAAAGGGCTGTAAAGTAGTTGTACCCCATCAAGGTTTCATCTGATGCTGCACTTTTGGCAATGATATTTGATTGGTCTTACACATCCACCATTGCTTTTTCATGTGAGTGCTCATTTTAAGTTTGGCTAGCTATATTCAGTCTGCCATTTCACAGTCCATTTTCTTCACAAAACAAACACAATGCTCTCCCTCAGGCAGCATAAGGCTTGATGTACTAATATCTGTTCACAAACCATAATGTGCAATTTGCACACCAACTTGGTTGCAAAGTGGTCTTCAATTTGCAATGCAACACTTGTACAAAAAGGTTGTATTGCAAATTGCCCATTCAATAGAGGTCGAGAATTAATTAGGCAGGTCAATATTTGTGGCAGCCCGTGAATGGGTTATGAATGTGGGCATGGTGGCTTGAAATGGACAGCAGATCTCCATCCTTGTATTCACATTCCCAAACTGAAAAGGCTTTTTTTTTTTAAGTCCATGGCCCTTAATGGTTGCAATGTGTAATTAGGAGAGGGTGCCTCTTTCACACCTCTCCTAATTGCAAATCTTAATAAGTCACAGACCACCTTATGCAGTTCAGAAAGGCTTAACCGACTCGCGAAAGGGGTTTAGTACATCGCAAAACACTCTTTTGTGGCTTAACACATTCTGTTTAATTTGTTACTATTCAGAAAATGTTCTCATTCTGTTTGAGAAGCTTCTTTAAGGTCCAACTCTGCCTAGGACCATTGAAGGATCAGGCCGTGGCTCATTCTGCACATGCGCATCGATGAAGGTTGGTGTCAACCTTTCAAAGCTATAAACATACTACAGATGGAGATATCAAAATCTATGGTCAGATCTTACATAGAAGGATCTGTCAAGAGAAATCTCAAGATCCTTTGGTAAAAGTGTCCCTCAAATATGGAGAAATGTGTTATCTTACTGAAAAGGCAGAGAAAAGGTTAATAAATTCTTAGTTTGGTTCACTGTAAGCTTGACTATCTAAACCTACTGATAGTAAACATTTGAAGCCAAGGAAGAAGAAGATGCCCACTTTCAGAGACAATCAAAATGAAGATAAACCTTAAACTCTCCTTCAGACCTAGCTACAATGTGGGTAAAAAAGGTCCTCTCCTCCTGGAGTAGGAAATAAATGGGATGTGCGTAGATGAAATATCATTTATGGGTGTGAAAACTAGAAGTTTCAAAGACAAAGGGACAAAGAAAGATCCCAGCAACTCAAAACGTTTGAGCTTTTTAGATCAGCGAGCTTCTCAATTATTAATCCCGTGAACATTGGACATTTAAAAGGAAGGACCTACTTTTCGATACCACGTGAATATAATCATTGCTATGAACCACCGGGGCTTTCGTTAAACCAGACACTAGAGAAAATGTCAGGTTTTCAGTTAGTTATCGAAAATAATGAACCTCCAAATACGTTAAGGAAGCAGAAAAGTGTTCTAAGAATGCATCGCCAGTCTTGGTTTACAAAAATCAGTTACTAGGAAGAGATCTTTCGAGCTGAGAGGGAGGCGGGAGAGTAGCTCTTTATTGTGATTGCAATTGTATTTATGTTGCGCTTACTACCCCTGACAAGGCGTCAAAATGCTTTTTGGCAAGTAGCACCCTACTCTGGAACCCAAAAGGATTAGTGGTAGATTAGTATAGGGAAATAGGAGTTAATTTGAGTGGTGGACATGCGAGTCTGTTAGTTGGATTGAATACGAGAATGGAAGGATAGAAGAGGAAATAGTCTAGAAAGTGTTAGTTAGGAGATCACAGTAGTAAGATGAGGTTTGGGATGAGTAAAAGGAGAGACGGAGGAGGGAAGAGTCTCTAGAAAGGGATTAGGGAGATCATAGTAGTAAAATGAGGTTTGGGATGAGCCAAAGGAGAGATACCTGAGGGAAGAATTTTGAAAGGGTTGTTTGGGAGATCATAGTAGCAAACTGAGGTGTGGGGTAAGCCAAGGAGGGATAGAGGGGGTATGAGTCTAGAAAGGGTTATTTTGGAGATTATAGTAGTAGAATGAGGTTTGGAATGAGTCGGAGAGTGGAGGTAGAGGATATATTGAAAGAGGTATTGGGTGAGACAAAGTAGATCAGCTTTTCCAAAAACAATGAGTCGTAACCGAACAACTCATCTTCTATGGTGATTCACGATACCTCATTCTGAGTGCTTTGGGGGCATCTAAAAGAAATGTAGTGATGGAGAGATACCGCAATCATTATTATCCAGTCTAGAGCCAATAATGGCTGAAACCGATTTTCTCTTACCAGTTTTGGTAAGCTAGGGTAACATTTTTCTCAACTGCAATAGGTTGTAATAGCATGTTGGGGTCAAGGAAATAATTTGGACAGAGAGCCGACGTATTGAGTTGAACTTATTGCCCAGTGGTAGCTGGTACAGACAGGTATCCATCTCATGGGGACAGAGTTTGAAGCCCGATATATTGATTGTCACCACCTATAAGCAAATTCTTCTTTTCCAAGTTTTTTTATGAACAAAATGGCACCCAACCACTCCTTCATTCACTGGTGGTGGGAAAAATCCAGAAGTGATGAGAGTGGAAGAGCCTGTGGCCCAACGTAAACATTATAAAGATTATGCATTGGCGGCGAATATACTTTTAATACAGAGACCTCCACAAGAAGGTGCGAATCACAAACATGGGGGATAGTCCTCTGCCAGGGGGCAGAGGTCTGGGCCTTCACCAACCTTGTGTGCAGGCAGCCCACTCTACATAACCTACACGACCTCCCATACCTTCTACTGTAAAATTCATAGGATAAATTCATAAGCAGATTATTTACTTTTATGCATGAAAATTGGGGGCTTATTTATGAGAGGCTTGCACTGCCGGAGCAACACTGTTTTTGATGCTCCGGCAGCGTGAGTCTCTCAATCATATCTATGAGCTGAAGCAAAGCCACTTTGTGTGACTTTGAATGGCCTCATAGATATGGAGTAAGACAAAGCCGCGCATGTCACTGCCTTGCCTTACTCTGTGCCAGAGAGGCATTCCATGGGTGTTGCGGTGGGTTTTACTATGCACCACCCATGGACTTTGACACTGCCCCGGATTTACTTATCACGTAAACATGGGTCAGCACCAAAAGCTTACGCCTCCCCAGGGTAGGCGTAGCGAGGAGAAATATTTTTATTTCTCCTTGTTTTTCCTCTTTCCATTTGTGCTGCATTCTACAGCACACATAGAAAGAGCAAAACACCTCTATGGATTATTTTTATGCAGGAAGATGCCCCTTCCTGCACAAAAACAATGCTGCCTGCAACTGAGGCAACCTTGCACTATGGTGCAAGGGTGCCTATGTTGGGGCTAGGCAGCAAACTGTTCGCCAGCGCAGGGGAAAAGAAAAGGAATGCACTCTATTACATAAATACGGTGTATTCCTGCCCTTTCACATTGGTGTGGGGCAGAGCAGCAAGAAGACCTGCGGCACTGCCTTACGCCAATTCCCTATAAATGAGGTCCATAGTTTTGTAGCCTCCGTAGAGTCCAAAGTTCCCTGTAGGAGAGTAGGATCTGCTTCTTATAGTTACCCCCACTTTTTGCTGATGTTTCACTGTTTTCGACTTAGTCTGACTGGGATCCTGCTATTCAGGACCCCAGTCTATCTGCTTTCTCCTCTAAATTGATTGCATGTACTTTAAGTACACTCCAGATTGGATTCTGGGGTACCCTTATAAGTCCCTAGTATATGGTATACTATGTACCCAGGGCCTAGGTACCCCAGAGGCCTCCCAGGGGCTGCAGCATGTATTATGCCACCCCTAAGATACCATTTAAAATGACACCACAGGTCTGCTACTGCAGCCTGTGTAAGGTGGTGCATGCACCCCTTACTTAGATATAGGTTCACTATATCTATCCTAATCACTGCACATATAAACCTATCAGTCACCCCTATGGCAGGCCTTACCAATCCTGAAGGCAGGGTGCTGGGTTTTATGTGAGAGGGTGCCCATGCATGAGCAGAGCCCCTCTGCAGCCTTCGGAACCTATTCTCCGGGGTTGTTTGTGATGCAGCCAACCATATATACTTAAGTGCATTATAACCTCGCGGTAAATGCTAACTTTAAAATGGCTGCATGGAAACATGTTGTGTTTGGTGTCAAACACCTTGGAATCATACCTCCACACCAGTAACTGGTGTGGGAGGTATGATTCCACCATCCTAGAGGGAGAAATATGACAACACTGGTACACCCGGTACCAGCTTCACAGAACCCTGGCATCACAAAATGGATGCTGCCAGCCACAGACACGAGTCTGCCCTCCTGCTGCTGGACGAAACTCCGGCAGGGGAAGGCTTGACAATAGGTTTCCTGTCACAGGGAGGTGTGACTACCTCCCAGACAGGCTTTAGTGTATTGGGGCTGGGTGGGTGCACTCTCAGAGTGCTTTGATGTCTGCACTGGGGGCACATTTGGTGTCCCTGTGCATAGTCCAGCTCAAACCGGTTGCAGGAGCCATTTGCTCCTGCTCTGGCGCGAAACTGGACAAAGGACATGGGTGTAGCCACCCCTCTGTCCTGACCCTCCCATAGGTGGGTCCCCAGAGTTTGTCCCACCCCTTCCTTGGGTATAAAGTAGGAACCCCTGACTACAGGACTTTAGATATTACCTAGACTAAACTCTGCTACAGAAACCAAGTAACCTTTGACAATCTACGCTTTGCTGGACGACTGAAGAATCTCGCTTGGAGTAAAGGAGTTACTCCCCTGCTGAGCAGGCACCTAAACGCATCTGACCGGTTTGCATCTACGAAGCTCCCGAAGGACTCCGAAGATTTCTGCAACACAGGAGGTGGGTTCCCAAAGTCTCCGAGGTTGATCTGCGCTCTCAGCAATTCTGAGGCCTGTATCCCTCGTGGGGACCGTGAAACCCGTACCCCTGGGCACCGTGTACATTTGCAGCAGCATATGCTTTTCGGCGATCCCTGAAGCTGTGCTTTGGGCTACTTGTAGTCCTGACCCCGAGCAGCAATTCCACTGAAGATTACTGGCCTACACTCCACGAGTGTTCCGGGGGCTGGTATTTGGTGATTCAGCTCGAGGTCCCTTCGCGATCCCTGGTCCTTTGGGCTGTGGGTCCCTGAGAAGGCAACTTTAACTTTCAGTGGGCTTCCCTGGTTGCTCCTGATGTGCCCTGACTCTCCATCACTTGGGGAGTCCCCAGGACCTTGCTGGTCCTCGCAGAAACATCTTTCCTCTGACCGCGTGGGTTGCAGTTGCCAAGGCTTGTTGGTGTTCAATCCGGACACTGACCCCCCAGCACTCGACATCCTTTGTGGGACAGCTCGAATACGGACTGTGGTTGTTGCAGACATCTCCTGGTCCCCGTGGCTGCAGAGTCAAGCTTCACCTCATCGCACCTGAAGCACCCAACATCGGTGGGCATTCGATTGCTCCGCTCCTGGTCACGTGAAGTGTCCCAGACTTTGTCCCCTCTGCTTTCAGGTTCTTCACATCTCCGATCCAGGCTTGGATCACACCGGACACTTTTCTTCTCGACGTCAGCAATACTTTCTTGCATCACGCCATTGAAAACGACAAGTGTTTCCGACACCACTTGACCCCTATGCACCCGGCTCCTCTGGGATAGGTAACAAGGGTACCTCGGTACTCTCAAGGGTGCTGGCCTTAGAACCTTCTATGTTTAGCTGGGTTTGCTTGAAGTCCTCTCCTAAGTGTCCTTAATCTTTAAAATTCCAACCGCGACTTTCCCATAGAATTGTACGGAGCTCGCGTCTGTGTTCCCACACTGCACCCGTCCTCCGTGGGTCCCCTGTGTCACTACCTTGGGTGGTTCCTTCGGGTCCCAGCGATTCTACGTGCTCTAGGCACTGTGTCTAGTCAAGTCGTGGTTCTTATACCACTTTCTTAGTATATGGTTCGGTCTCCTCCTGGAGCCCGCTGTGTATTGTGCTATTTACTGTCGTTCTAGTGATTTAATATTGTGTGTCTTGTTCTCTAATCTCATAAAGAGGTTAGTAGAGAGTGTTTAGTAATAAATACATATATTTTATATACACCTGGTGTGGTTCTCCTTTCATTTGGTCATTCAGGAGGTTATAAACTGGTAAAACAAGCTGCTTTACATTCCTTCAAGACTTAGCCTGCATGCTGCTCTCCACAGCTACCACTAGGATAGCTTTCTATAAAGGTTGTCTTTAACCTAATCATCAATAAGGGTCGTTTGGACTGGTGCAAGGTGCCCACTTTAATTAGTGGACAGCATATACCAGGCCAACTTCTCACATTGGTGTGCAGCGGTTGGGATTCAAGCTTGCTATTGTTTTACCAGATAATCTCATTGAGTGACTAACTGAAAACCACTAAAGGTACTTAGGTACATATAAATCAAGACTAGAATAAAAGTAAGTTCTAATGAACTTAGAGTTGGGTAAGTCAAGGGTCTAGCACACCCTTTCTCCAACTCAAGAGAGTTTCAGTTCCCACTAGAGTAGGTAGGTGCATACACCACACCACACTAGCATGTCTTCTAGGCCTGAAGCCAGTGGCTCCTTTCCAACTAAGTATGACCATCTCTCATTCCAAGAATTGAGAACCATGTGTACATCTAGGAAACTGAAGACAGGGAAAAACCCAAACTCTCAACGTCTCATTGAGAGTTTGATTTTAGATGACCTCAGAAAGACCCCAGGGTCTGATGAGGCAGGCAAGTTGGGTGGGACAGCAGAAGAGGAAAGGCCAGGAAGTGAGAACTTCAATGACCTGGACTCTGATGCTGGCCAGGAGGATCAAAATGATTCTACCCTGGACAATCCAATTCTTCCTGAAGGTGAGGAAGGAGACCTCAGTGGCCCTCTCTTTACCCCACCTGGAAGGGTTAACAGTTTACCAAGAAGATCAAGATCTCCTTCTCAGGAATCTAATCATTCTGGTACTTCTGTAGGGAGCTCTGTTTCTCATAGGACCTCTGCTTCTCATAAAAGGGAGTCCTCTTATGAGAAGAAGTGCCAACTGCTTGAGTTTGAGAGAGCTAAGCTCAGAATCAAGAGAGAGCAATTGGCCTTAGATAGGGAATCCCTGGAGCTTCATAGAGCTTCTCAGAAGTTGGGGTTAGAGCCCCATGGTGGCAGCAACAGTGTCCCTAGAGGTAGAGAACATACTCATGACCATAGGAACCTGAACAAGATTGTTCCTCCCTACCAGAGTGGGGATGACATCCACAAATGGATAACTGCACTGGAGAGGGCCTATAAGGTACAAAGGGTCCCTCAGGAGCAGTGGGCAGCAATCTTGTGGCTCTCCTTTGCAGACAAAGGTAGAGACAAGCTCCTCACTGTAAGAGAAGAGGATGCTGATAATTACAAAGTCCTGAAGAGTGCTCTGACTTCAAAGGATTGTATAATTTAATTATGAGAGAGCAGATCCTTAATAACTGTCAAAATCAGCTGTTGCATCAGTACCTGGTGGACTCTGATCTGACCTCTCCCCAAGAATTGGGCCAGAAGGCAGACAAATGGGTCAGAACCAGGGTGAGGCAGAAGGTTCAGAATCAAGGTGGTGACTCCAAGAAGCAAGATTCTAAAAACTCTGATAAGGGTGGGGAAAAGGGTAAAGACCAGAAGTCTTCTCAAGGGCCCCAAAAATCTGCATCTGGTGGGGGAGTCACAATCAAACAAAGGTAAAGGCAAGAAGAAGCCATGGTGTCAAATCTGTAAACAGAAGACCCATTGGACAAGTGATTGTACCAAGTCCAAGGACTCAACTCCAACCACCACTGCCCCTAAGGCAACTGTTCCCCCTAGTTCAGCTCCAAGTGGTGGTGCTCCAAATAAGGGTGTAGTAGGCTTAACCCTGGGTTCTGAGATGGACTCTGGCCTAGTCAGAGTTCCAACTCAGGCTATGTTGATCTGTGATGGAGGCATGGATATGGCCTCCTTATTTGTAAGCCCCAGTAATCTGGGCAAATACAGACATCAGCCTATAATAAATGGAAAAGAGGCCTTGGCATTCAGGGACACAGGAGCAAGTGTCACAATGGTGACAAAAGATCTTGTGGCTCCTGAGCAAATCATACTTGGTGAGATGTACCAAGTGATCAATGCAAGCAATGTCAGGACAGACCATTCCTTGGCAGTTGTTAATTTCACCTGGGGAGGGCTAACTGGCCCTAAGAAGGTTGTGGTAAGTGCAGACCTCCCTGTTGAATGCTTGTTGGGCAATGATTTAGAAACTTCAGCTTGGGCTGAAGTGGAACTCAGGCCTGATGCAGAAATGTTGGGTATCCCTGCAGATGTGTTTGCTATGACCAGGTCAAAGGCAAAAATGTCTAACACTGAACAGGCCCTGGATCCTGGAAAAATGGACCAGGCGCCTTCCAAGAGAAGGAGCAGTAGGGTTAAGCCAGTGTCTTCCCCCCTGCCTCAGAATCCAGATCAGTCTCTTGAGGGAGCTGATCTTAGTCCTGAAGAAGGAACTGTCCCAGATGAGCTGGAACCTGATCAGGTTGAGTTCTTGGGGACAGGGGGCCCTTCCAGGGCAGATCTGAGCCAGGAGCAGCTGAGCTGCCCCTCTCTTGAACCCCTCAGACAGCAAGCTGCTGCGGAGGCTGCTGGGAGTGCTAGTGGATCCCATAGGATCTACTGGGATGATAGACTCCTTTACTCAGAGTGTAGGGACCCCAAGCCTGGAGCCACATGGAGGTTGGTTATACCTCTGAAGTTTAGGAGCTTCCTATTGACACTAGCACATGACATCCCATTAGCAGGTCACCTAGGCCAAAACAAGACTTGGGACAGAATTGTCCCTCACTTTCATTGGCCTCACATGTCTGAGGACACCAAGGAGTTTTGTCGCTCCTGTGTCACCTGTCAAGCCAGTGGTAAGGCAGGTGGTACTACAAAGGCCCCCCTGATACCACTACCTGTGGTGGGGGTCCCCTTTGAGAGGTTAGGGATTGACATTGTTGGTCCCATGGATCCTCCAACTGCATCTGGGCACAGATTTATACTGGTGGTGGTGGACCATGCCACTAGGTATCCAGAGGCAATTCCCCTTAGAACTACCACAGCTCCTGTGGTGGCAAGGGCCCTCCTGGGAATCTTTTCCAAGGTGGGTTTTCCTATGGAGGTAGTATCAGACCGAGCTGCAAACTTCATGTCTAGTTACTTAACTGCTATGTGGAAGGAGTGTGGTGTAAATTACAAATTTACCACCCCTTATCACCCACAATGCAATGGTTTAGTTGAAAGGTTCAACCAAACCTTAAAGGGCATGAATAAAGGTCTCCCAGAAAAGCTTAGGCGCAGATGGGACATACTTTTGCCCTGCCTTCTCTTTGCCTACAGAGAGTTCCTCAGAAGGGGGTTGGTTACAGCCCATTTGAGCTTCTGTTTGGACACCCAGTTAGGGGTCCATTGTGTCTATTGAAGGAGGGATGGGAGTTACCTCTCAAACCCCCTAAACAGGATATTGTGGACTATGTACTTGGTCTCCGCTCCCGGATGGCTGAGTACACGAAGAAGGCAACTAAAAACCTTGAGGCTAGCCAGGAATTGCAAAAGGCCTGGCATGACCAAAAGGCTGTGTTGACTGTTTATCAGCCAGGACAGAAAGTACGGGTGTTGGAGCCAGTGGCCCCAGCAGCCCTCCAAGACAAGTGGAGTGGCCCCCATACCATAATTGAGCAAAAGGGAGAGGTTACCTACCTGGTGGACCTTGGAACTCCCAGGAGCCCCCATAGGGTGTTCCATCGCAAAAGGCTCAAACCATATGTTGACAGGGCAGACATGGGCTTGCTCATGGCTACTGATGTGGGACAGGAGGAAGAGAGTGATCCACTCCCTGACCTGCTCTCACAGAACCCTGATGATGGTTCAGTAGATGGTGTAGCCTTGGCAGGCAGCCTCACTGACCAGCAGCAAACTGATTGCAGAAAAGTTCTCAACCAGTTTAGACATATGTTCTCACTGACTCCAAGTCAGACTACCTGGTGCACTCATGAAGTGGACACTGGGGACAGTCTGCCTGTTAAAAATAAGATGTACAGGCAACCTGACCATGTCAGGGACTGCATCAGGACTGAAGTCCAGAAGATGTTGG
Source organism: Calotriton arnoldi (assembly GCA_963921515.1). NCBI lineage: Eukaryota > Metazoa > Chordata > Amphibia > Caudata > Salamandridae > Calotriton > Calotriton arnoldi. Next base: position 639,418 of record CAWUFW010003267.1, read on the forward strand.
ATTTGGGTGTGATTGAACCCTCAGATAGCCCTTGGGCTAGTCCAGTAGTCTTGGTACCTAAACCTCACACCCAGGGTGGTAAGAGAGAGATGAGGTTTTGCGTTGACTACAGAGGTCTCAATGCAGTCACTAGGACTGATGCCCATCCAATCCCTAGGGCAGATGAGCTTATAGATACTTTGGCCTCAACCAAGTTTCTGAGCACATTTGACCTGACAGCTGGCTACTGGCAGATCAGACTAGCTGAGGATGCAAAAGCCAAAACAGCATTCTCAACCCCTAGTGGGCACTACCAATTTGTGGTGATGCCCTTTGGTTTGAAGAATGCACCTGCCACTTTTCAAAGGTTGGTGAATAAAGTCCTTACATGCCTGGAAGCCTATAGTGCAACATATCTAGATGATATTGCTGTCTTTAGCTCCACCTGGGAGGATCACCTGGTCCACCTGAGAAATGTTTTGGAGGCCCGGCAGAAAGCAGGCCTCACTATCAAGGCCACCAAGTGCCAGATAGGGCAGAGCCAAGTTGTATACCTGGGCCACCTTGTGGGTGGAGGCCAGGTTCAACCATTGCAGAGCAAAATCCAGACCATCATGGACTGGGTTGCTCCAACCACCCAGACTCAGGTCAGAGCTTTCTTGGGCCTGACTGGGTACTATAGGAGGTTTGTCAAAGGATATGGATCAATAGTGACCCCTTTGAATGACTTAACTTCCAAGAGAATGCCAAAGAAAGTTCAGTGGACAGTTAGCTGTCAAAAGGCATTTGATGACCTGAAGCAGGCCATGTGCACTGCTCCCATTCTGCAAAGTCGTGACTACTCCAAACAATTCATTGTCCAAACAGATGCATCTGAGTTGGGGTTAGGGGCTGTGTTATCACAATTGAATGATGAAGGTCAGGATCAGGCAGTAGCTTTTATTAGCAGAAGGCTGACCCCCAGAGAGAAACGTTGGTCAGCCATTGAGAGGGAAGCCTTTGCTGTGGTTTGGGCTCTGAAGAAGCTGAGGCCACACTTGTTTGGCACTCACTTCATTGTTCAGAGAGACCATAAGCCCCTTTTATGGCTAAAACAGATGAAAGGGTGAAAACCCCAAACTTTTGAGGTGGTCCATTTCCCTACAGGGGATGGACTATACAGTGGAACATAGAACTGGGAATAACCATGCCAATGCAGATGGACTCTCCAGATATTTACACTTAGAACATGAAGACTCAACTGGTCAAGGTTAGTTTAATGTCCTGACGTTTGGGGGGGTTGTATAGGAGAGTAGGATCTGCTTCTTATAGTTACCCCCACTTTTTGCTGATGTTTCACTGTTTTCGACTTAGTCTGACAGGGATTCTGCTATTCAGGACCCCAGTCTATCTGCTTTCTCCTCTAAATTGATTGCATGTACTTTAAGTACACTCCAGATTGGATTCTGAGGTACCCTTATAAGTCCCTAGTATATGGTATACTATGTACCCAGGGCATAGGTACCCCAGAGGCCTCCCAGGGGCTGCAGCATGTATTATGCCACCCCTGCGAGACCATTTAAAATGACACCACAGGTCTGCTACTGCAGCCTGTGTAAGGTGGTGCATGCACCCCTTACTTAGATATAGGTTCACTATATCTATCCTAATCACTGCACATATAAAACTATCAGTCACCCCTATGGCAGGCCTTACCAATCCTGAAGGCAGGGTGCTGGGTTTTATGTGAGAGGGTGCCCATGCATGACAGAGCCCCTCTGCAGCCTTCGGAACCTATTCTCCGGGGTTGTTTGTGATGCAGCCAACCATATATACTTAAGTGCATTATAACCTCGCAGTAAATGCTAACTTTAAAATGGCTGCATGGAAACATGTTGTGTTTGGTGTCAAACACCTTGGAATCATACCTCCACACCAGTAACTGGTGTGGGAGGTATGATTCCACCCTCCTAGAGGGAGAAATATGACAACACTGGTACACCCGGTACCAGCTTCACAGAACCCTGGCATCACAAAATGGATGCTGCCAGCCACAGACACGAGTCTGCCCTCCTGCTGCTGGACGAAACTCCGGCAGGGGAAGGCTTGACAATAGGTTTCCTGTCACAGGGAGGTGTGACCACCTCCCAGACAGGCTTTAGTGTATTGGGGCTGGGTGGGTGCACTCTCAGAGTGCTTTGATGTCTGCACTGGGGGCACATTTGGTGTCCCTGTGCATAGTCCAGCTCAAACCGGTTTCAGGAGCCATTTGCTCCTGCTCTGGCGCGAAACTGGACAAAGGACATGGGTGTAGCCACCCCTCTGTCCTGACCCTCCCATATGTGAGTCCCCAGAGTTTGTCCCACCCCTTCCTTGGGTATAACGTAGGAACCCCTGACTACAGGACTTTAGATATTACCTGGACTAAACTCTGCTACAGAAACCAAGTAACCTTCGACGATCTACGCTTTGCTGGATGACTGAAGAATCTCCCTTGGAGTAAAGGAGTTACTCCCCTGCTGAGCAGGCACCTAAACGCATCTGACCGGTTTGCATCTACGAAGCTCCCGAAGGACTCCGAAGATTTCTGCAACACAGGAGGTGGGTTCCAGAGGTCTCCAAGGTCGATCTGCGCTCTCAGCAATTCTGAGGCCTGTATCCCTCGTGGGGACCGTGAAACCCGTACCCCTGGGCACCGTGTACATTTGCAGCAGCATATGCTTTTCGGCAATCCCTGAAGCTGTGCTTTGGGCTACTAGTAGTCCTGACCCCAAGCAGCAATTCCACTGACGATTACTGGCCTACACTCCACGAGTGTTCCGGGGGCTGGTATTTGGTGATGCAGCTCGAGGTCCCTTCGCGATCCCTGGTCCGTTGGCCTGTGGGTCCCTGAGAAGGCAACTTTAACTTTCAGTGGGCTTCCCTGGTTGCTCCAGACGTGCCCTGACTCTCCATCGCTTGGGGAGTCCCCAGGACCTTGCTGGTCCTCGCAGAAGCATCTTTCCTCTGACTGCGTGGGTTGCAGTTGCCAAGGCTTGTTGGTGTTCAATCCGGACACTAAACCCTCAGCACTCGACATCCTTTCTGGGACAGCTCGAATCCAGACTGTGGTCATCGCAGACGTCTCCTGGTCCCCGTGGCTGCAGAGTCAAGCTTCACCTCATTGCACCTGAAGCACCGGACATCGGTGTGCATTCGATTGCTCCGCTCCTGGTCACGTGAACTGACCCATACTTTGTCCCCTCTGCTTTCAGGTTCTTCACATCTCCGATCCAGGCTTGGATCATACCGGACACTTTTCTTCTCCACGGCAGCAGTACTTTCTCGCATCACGCCATTGAAAACGACGAGGGTTTCCAACACCACTTGACCCCTATGCACCCGGCTCCTCTGGGACAGGTAACACGGGTACCTCGGTACTCTCAAGGGTGCTGGCCTTAGAACCGTCTATGTTTAGCTGGGTTTGCTTGAAGTCCTCTCCTAAGTGTCCTTAATCTTTAAAATTCCAACTGCGACTTTCCCATAGAGTTGTACGGAGCTCGCGTCTGTGTTCCCACACTGCACCCGTCCTCCGTGGGTCCCCTGTGTCACTACCTTGGGTGGTTCCTTCGGGTCCCAGCGAGTCTACGTGCTCTAGGCACTGTGTCTAGTCAAGTCGTGGTTCTTATACCACTTTCTTAGTATATGGTTCGGTCTCCCCCTGGAGCCCGCTGTGTATTGTGCTATTTACTGTCGTTCTAGTGATTTAATATTGTGTGTCTTGTTCTCTAATCTCATAAAGAGGTTAGTAGAGAGTGTTTAGTAATAAATACATATATTTTATATACACCTGGTGTGGTTCTCCTTTCATTTGGTCATTCAGGAGGTTATAAACTGGTAAAACAAGCTGCTTTACATTCCTTCAAGACTTAGCCTGAATGCTGCTCTCCACAGCTACCACTAGGATAGCTTTCTATAAAGGTTGTCTTTAACCTAATCATCAATAATGGTCATTTGGACTGGTGCAAGGTGCCCACTTTAATTAGTGGACAGCATATACCAGGCCAACTTCTCACATTCCCTTCATTCATGTGCCAGTGATGTCAGCCCTTGATGAGCTGCCTCACAAAACACAGAGAGAAAAGGAAAATAAACAAGGTGGCTTTTCAGGATCCAGTATGATGAGACAACATCAGGGAAGCCTCATATCATTATTTTAATGAGAGCATCACAGAGAGAACCTCTTGGAGCACGAAATGTGAGACTGCTAAATCAGTGATAAGGGGGAGTATGTAGCCCTCACAGCAGCATTTGTCAGACTAATGAATCAAAAATGGGCATATCTTGAGGAACAGATATTAAAATTTGAAGCTCGGCATAAAATCGCCTGTTCTAGGAAAATATAAATAGAATTATAAAAGAAAGAGTGCTGTTTGGACTACTAATGAAACTCATAAACTACTACGCACAATGTTCTACAATGGAAAGGCAGCCGTGCTCCAGATCTAAAAAATAAAAGGGACCCAAGCATGTGACCATATCCATAGCATTAGAGACCAAAATTGTGCATTGGGCACAAATTAGTCGGACTTAGGCAGAGTGCTCAGATATTGATCTTCTGAGTTGTACTAGGTTCAGGTCTGATTTCATGATGAAGAAGACTACCTCAGAGATGTGGTACCCCCCCTCCCGTACCTTCATCCAGAGGCCACAGCCTCCTTAGAAGAAGCCATTGCTGAAGACGTAGGCTGTGCATGCCAGGTAGCAAAGCCCAACATAGCTTCACAATCTCTTTCTACAAGACATTTCAAGGTCTAATGCTGGGTCCACTTATTATAATGTGTAATTTGTTTCAACAAATGGGCTTGGTTACTGGCATGATGGAACCTACAATGTCATTGCTACCACAACCAGACCGAGATCTGGATATCGTAGGCTACACGGCCCCACTGTGCTGCTGCACTGTTGAACTTCAGTGCCAAAATTTACACAAGTGTGCGAACTGTGCACCTAGAAAACATTTGGACCATCCCTATTTTTGCTATCAGTCAACTTCATAAAAATAGTCATGCTGGTGACAATGTGAAGCTGGGACTCAATGTAACTGGTGGGGTCTTTCGCAACAGGACTGGGATTATCTTTCTCTTGCTCAATGTGGCGAAGGCTTTCGACCAAGTGTGGCTTCCTACTAAGACACTAAATAAAGCCCTCTTGGACCCACAATTCAAGTAAACACACAGCCTAACTTCAAGGACTTTCCACTAAGATTAAGGTGAACTCCCATTTAATGCAACCTATTGATGAGAATTCAGCAGAGCTGTTCTATGTCACAATTGTTATTCGCCATAGCGATGGAGTCTTTGGTACAAAACTGAATTAGAACACCGCTATAGACAGGGTGCACTATAAGTGCTCAGTACTGCTATAAGGCAACCCACTTTACAAATGAATGATTCTGTGTATTTTCTAACAGACTCAGCACAATCACTTCCAACACATCATCTGTGCTGGGGGCTCTAGGGTTTCCCACCATCGACAGGTACGTTTTAGTTACTCAGTAGCAACCAGACCTGGATTGGTTGAGAATGCCTTACCAAATCTCTGGTTCACTGTAGAACAAGAAAACCTATAGACTCCTTTGGCCGACCTTCTGTGCATCTCCCTAAACCATCACTAAATTCTGGGGAACTCTCAAGAAGCATCCAAAATCATACAGAGTCAAAGGCTGTCTGCACTCAAAGTATCCATTCTTTCCCTTCCACTTTGGGCCTACAATGTAAATAAATGTAAATCCAGTATTTGTAAAGCGCGAACAGCTACCCGAAGGTATCCCGGCGCTGGGGGCCGGGATACAACTCAAGGGTCAACAACAAGGTTTTTCACAACTAGTTCACCACTCCTGGATAGGTTTTTTTAAAGACGGGGCATGATAGAGCGCCAATACTTGCTCAGAAGAAGAATTACTGATACGTGAAAAAAATACAGGAACCGTGAAATATTTCATGGGAAAAAAAACGAATTTTTAATTTTCATTAGAAAGCTGGAGCTTTTAAAAATGTAGTTTTATGTCTAAAACATGAAGCAAAATGCTAGATTGTAACACATCACTTTGTCTTTTTTGCTCCTAATGCACGCTCTCTTTGTTCTCAGCACATACCGGTGCTTCAGTTGAGGCCTCCAGTTGTCCATATTAGATCTGTTTTCTGTACCTGTGCTGCTCCTATGAATTAAGATAAAGTATACCAACTTAAATTTTAGCCTCCAATTTCATATTTATTCGCATCTACAGACCGTTTTAAAATTTCCAGTTTTACATTTTGCCTTTTTATGTATCTACATGTTTAATTTGATAACCTGTTAACATTATTTAATTTTCTAAAAAAAAGTCCAGACCCCCTGAGTAGGTGTCATGGATCCAGTGGAGGCCAGCAGCAAACAAAACAGGTGTGGTGACGGGTGAATATATAACCACTGACAGGCACTAATAAAAAACAGCAGTGCCCTTAGGCTCAAAGACAAAGCTCTCAATCGTGGTCCGTTTTAAACAGTGTTTATAATGGGCCATAAGTGAGAGCTCGGGAGTTGAGACTGAAGACACTGCGAGTTTCTCACAGTGCCTGTCAGTGAGGTAGGCGAACTTTAAAAAAAGAAAAAGATTGACTTACCTACTGCCATGTTCGGTGCTCCTCTTCATCTCAGCAGCACAGGCTCCCAGAGCTCCAGCTACCAACTCCCCTCTACCAATCCAGATGCTTCTCTCATGCTGCAGCATGAGGTAAGCACCGGGATTGGCCGGAGTGTGCTGGTTCAATCCACCTTTAGGTACCGGGGGCCTGTTCTTGCTCTCCATCCAGCTGTCTAAGACAGCTTGGGTTGGAGTGTTTAAAGTGTGCATGTCAGGCTGGACGTCGCAAGACAGTCGGCCAAAGTGACATGTGCACTTTAAACTGAAGTGCACACTGTTCCTCCCTGCTGCTGCCAGCACGAAAAATTAAATGGTAATACATTTGTTTTATTACCATTTTATTTTTCATGTTTCCTGCTCTACAGCGGTGGGGCGACACTCCTCCGCTCTCACGGAGGCAGTGCCACTGCATGGACCCCCAGGTTAAGAACTGCTGCTCTAAACTCTAGAACATATAAGTGATGGAGAAAGTTACAGAACTTGTGTGAGATGAAGCTTGCAACTCTGATAAAATCCGGGGCCCTTGCTGCACACAGGTTTTATGTTGTCCACCAGCTGGACTGCTAATGATTGCAAATATTTGTGTTATGGATTCACCATAATTCAGTAGCCATTTACAATTGACCTGTAATTACTAATGCAGCTGTATTGGGAAAAAAAGGTGTTGTTATAATACCGTGGCTCTAGAGTTTTGCACCCAGACATTCTTGCTCAATGACAAAAAAATGAAGAAATTGGAGCAGCGACAGTAATTTCCACAACTTACTCCCTATTTCTAAAAGACACACATCTGGGTAGCTATGCAGCCCAGAAGTATTGAAACCCCCAATATCGTGTTTCCAAGTGTAAGAAATATTTATGAAAAAATATTGAGAACAAAAGTATTGCAATACTGAAATATTATGTCAAAAAGATTGAGAAGCAAAATTTCTAATTTAAATACTTCTTATGTAACCTACCAAATTATCAAAAAAATATTGTGAACCAAAATATCATTGAAAATAGGTAAGTATATCAACCTATCTGTATATACATTGCATTATATTGTATTAATTTTAAATATGAATGTTTAAAATAATATTATAATAAAAAATGAATACAAAAAATATTTTACAAATATTATAAAATTATATACAGATTGTTTAAAAAATATATAAACAATTTAAAATAATTTACATTAAAAGTATTCAAGATAATAATAAAATGTAATAAATATATAACAAAACATGTAAAATTATATTTAAAAATGAAATTAACAAAAAACTATTAAAATATAAATTAAAATATATAATTGTGTAAATTGTTTCAAATTATGAAAATATATATATTAACAGTTTTAACTAAACAAAAGCAGAGAAAGTGTTGGACTTTGGAGGAGTCAGATTTACTACTCCACTGCAGTGTAAGCAACAGTAGGGAAAGTGTTAGATTTTTGAGGGATTTGATTGACTATTTCCTTTCAAACATAAGCAAAAGTAAGGAGAGTAGTGAACTTTGGAAGGATTTGATTCACCATTTCCACTCCAGCATAAGCAACAGTAAGGAAAGTGTTAGAATTTGGAGGGGTTAGATTTACTATATCCACTCCAATCGAAGCAACACTAGGGAAACTATTGGACTTTGGGGGGAGGGGCAGATTTTGTGTTTCCACTCCATTCTTAGCAACAGTAGGGAAAGTATTGAAATTTGGAGGGATCAAATTCACTATTCTGACTCCAACATAAGCAAAAGCAGGGAAAGTGTTGGAGTTTGGAGAGGTCAGATTTACTATTCCCTCTCCAATGTAAACATCAATGTGGAAAGCTTTGGACTTTGGAGAGGTTAAATTTACTGTTCACACTCTTAATTAAGCAACAGTAGGGAAAGTATTGGACTCTGGGGAGGATACATTTACTATTCCCTCTCCAATCCGAGCACCTTGGGGAAAGCTTTTTTACTATTGAGGGATCACATTTACTGTTCCCACTCCAACACAAGCAAAAGCAGAGAAAGTGTTGGACTTTGGAGGAGTTATATTTACCTATTTATCAAAAGAGCGGGACTCTAGGAGCTATTCTAAAAGGTCCGGTGACCCGTGCTCCCGAAATTAAACTTATACCAAAGGGAGTCACGGTTCCTGAGTGGAGATGGAGAGAAGGGAAGTAGGGGGTACTCTTGTCGTGTGCTACTCTGCTTGTGGGAGGCAGGGTGTCCTCATCTTGATGCCCTCACACACCCTGAAGGATGTCATGCTTCATCATTGGGCTTTTGCTCCTCGTCGGGCCGGCACTGCAATGCCCTACGGGTCCCCCGAAGGGTCTCTTTTTCGGAGATCTTTTGATGAAGCCGTATGGGTGCGTGGGTGTAAGTGGCAGTGAAGTCCTAGAAAGTGTATTAAAAAATGGCTGGAGGGAGAGTGATTCATTTTTAATAAAGTGATCCCTCTGTCATTATTAAAACAAAGTGTATGGAGCTGCTTTAAGGGGTATTATGTCCCTTGGTAGCTGGGTGATTATATGTCCCTAGTGGGCATATGTTATGGTCAACATGTTTCGCTCTTCAGTGGTCTCAGGGGGAGATCCAGGGCGCTTCGTCAGGACCGAATAAGAAAGTTATATCTAGGGGCGTGGCCAATACGATGGCCGAGTAGGACGTGTAGCGCTGAACTCCGTCCTACCGCTGCATTAATCCGGCATCATCCTGAGGTGCTGCCCGAGGCACCGACCCTGCCCCGGACGGCGGAATTCCTGGTGAGCCCCCTGGAGGGCTGAAGTTGTGTAGAAAGAGCGCCGGTGGTCGTCTACGCAACGCGATTAAAGTGCGGCCGGGGAGCGGAGCCGCCATCTTGGTCTGGGAGGAGATTGTTGTCGGGAACGAAGGAGGCTTGGAGTGGACGATTCCTGTTAAAAGTCCGGATCGGAGGTCAGGCAGGTCGGGGGCAGAGACGCTGCTGCTGGGACCTGGGAGTGTCTGGTCCCGGGGGCCGTGTGTGGTGTGGCGGACGCCGTGAGGACGTTGGGCTCCGCGGATAGGTCTCCCGTGGGACTCCCCGCCCTGCCAGGAGTGTCGAGACCCTCGCGGTAAGCTGTGTGGGCTGCGCGTACAGGGGCCTCTCCGAGGGGCCTGGCAGCAGGAGTGTGCTGCGCAGGGGAGAACTCAGGCTGAGTAGGAAGAGCCGGGACAGACTTGTGGAGGCCTTAAAAGTATACAAGCTGCCAGAGAAGCAGAGGGGGCACCCTACTACAGCGGCACAGCGTGGAGAGGTGGCCAGAGCTGGTCAGATTGCTTGTGGCCCCACATGCAAGGTACTCCCAGGGAGGTGGCCAACGCTGGAGCAGGATACTGAGGTGAACTGATAAAGCTGCTGGGAAATACAGGTGGTGGATACTGATTTCTAGGTGCCGGCCTGGTGGACTTGTGGGGCATACCGAAGGCCAGAGTGATCGGCGGCGGTGGGGTCTCGCTGGAGGTGGTCCCTCAGGATCCTGGATGTCAGGGCGGTGAAGCAGCTCCCGGGAGTGGTTATGCCGGTCAGAGTGGTGGAAGAGACAGCTCGGCGTCCAATATGGGGAAAGATAAAGGGGCTAAAGCGCAGGCAAATAAGATCCTGAACTATGCGCAGCCTTTGCCCCCGGTACCACAGCAAACTGATGTCCGAGGGGAGGTTGATGATGAGGGAGAGCAGAGAGAAGGCGTGCAGGATCCCTCCCTGGGAGACATACTGGCGGCGTTGCAGGCGTCAAGGAATGAAATGGTGACCAGAATTGATGCGGTGGCCATTGATGTGAGTCTCCTGAGATGTGATTTGCACAAGTTCTCAGACAGGGTTACATCTGCGGAGCAGAATGTGGATGCTCTCCAGGCAGAAGTGAAGGACCTCCGGACTACAGTTATGGACCTCCAGAGGAAGACTATCAGGCTGGACGAGCGCGCTGAAGATCAGGAGGGGCGCTCCAGACGGAATAATCTAAGGTTCGTGGGGTTTCCTGAGCGGGCGGAAGGGCCCTCAACGGATCTGTTTTTGGAAGATAGGATCACGAAGATCCTGGCCCCTGGGAAACCGTCAAAATTTTTTAGCATTGAAAGGGCCCATAGGGCACTGGTTCCTCCGCCACGACCTGGTGCGCCGCCGCGGGCTATCATAGCCCGCTTCTTTAATTATCGAGACCGTGACTATCTTCTGCAGTCCACCCGCAATAAGCCCAACCTGCGATTTGAGGGGCATCACATCGCCATCTTTCCAGATTATACCCAGAGGGTGCAGGACCAACGACGCACTTTTCTGGCTGTAAAGCGGCGCATGAGGGAGGCTGGGCTGAAGTACAGCCTGCTGTATCCGGCCAAACTGCGGGTGGAACATAAGGGCAGGACTCTATTCTTTGGATCGGCGGGGGAGGCTGCCGACTGGATGGACAATGTGGGAGATCGGGAGTCCCGGAAGAAGTCGCAGACACAGTCGGGACAGTGCACAATGTCTTTAGACCGGAACAGACGCCGACGTCGGATATCCGAAGGACTGGGTCAACGAGATGCTGGGGGCTCTGGGAGGGTTCAGGTGAGCGCGGATGGCACTTTGCAGGTGGTGGAAGATTCGCAGGTTTCAATGGCCTCGTCGGAGGTTATCCCGGACACAAATATGGCCGGAACGAATGGTGGGACCGACGGCAGTGGCTGAGATATTGGACAAAACGCTAAGTGTATATATTGTATCGTTCATGGCACTGGGAATTTTTTTTTTTTTATGATGTATGCTCTCTGTCTGGGGTGAGGATAAATGTATATGTAGTCCGCGGGGGAGTGGGTCACGCCCTCACCAGCGGCTGGATCCTATCCCGGGAGCTGGAGGAGTTGTCCTTGCGCTCTGTTTGGGATCCAGTCGCTTGCGTGGCACGAATGACTGTTGGGAGGATCCTACTTTGGGTATGGGAGGGCCTGAGGGGGGTGGTGTAGGGCGGGGGATGGTACTCCATACTCGCTATGTTGGCGGGGGGAAGGTATCGTTTCACTGCCCAGGGGGAGAGGGGTGGGGCGGGGAGTTTACACTGTTGGGGTTGTTGTTTTTAGTTGTTGGGGACGACTGAGGGATTCATGTCTGAGGGGGAATTTATCACAGAATGCTCGGGTTGGTTATGTCCTGGCGGGATGGGAATGGAGATGGGCCGCCAGCTGTATGGAGTTATGGCCCCTTCACTGATAAAGCCACTTACCTGGAATATACGGGGGATGGCCTCTCTAGAGAAACGGAGAAGGGTGCATTCATTTTTAAAGCGGTATAACATTGGCATTGCAGGGTTACAGGAGACACATGTTTGGGGGGAGGCACTACCATTTATTAGACGTAGGTGGCGCGGACAGCTTTATGCCACCTCGTTCTCTGGATTTGCCCGGGGGGCGTTAATCTGGGTGGCCCCGGGGACCCCATTTCAACATTTGCATCATGTATTGGATCCAGAGGGAAGGTATGTTGTATTACATGGGAGGTTGGATGGCCGGGAGGTATGCCTGATAAACGTGTATGCCCCCAACGGGGACGTATCCGCCTATTTTTACGATGTAATGAGGGTGGCGACCTCATATGTGGGAGGAGATGTGATATTCTTAGGGGACGTAAACTGCGTCCTAGATGGGATGTTGGACCGGGAGCCTCCCCGAGCGGGCACCAAACCAGGTATGACTGGGGCTCTGATGGATGTGATGAGGGAGATGGGCCTGATCGATGTATGGTGGACTCGGAATCCGACGTCGCAGGTGTTCTCCTGTTACACCCCGGCATCCAGCACGCATAGTAGGCTGGACCTGTTTTTGGTATCGCAGACTCTGACGCCCCGGGTGGTGGAGGTAACGTACCTTCCGAGGCATATTTCAGACCACTCCCGTTGCTGGCGACACTGTCACCCCAGAGCACAGACTCCCACATGGCGACTCCAGGCAGAGGCGCTTATGGATCCGCCCTTCGCTCGGAAGCTGGAGGAGGAATTTACGTCTTATTTTAGTGCTAATTGGGGCTCAGCGTCGTCAAGGGGAATGGAATGGGAAGCAATGAAGGTGGTGGTGCGGGGGGTTTGCCTCAGCATGACTTATGGCGTTTGGAAGCAATTGGAGAGGGATGTGCAGATCGCCGAGCGGCGATTGGCGGATCTGGAGGGGGTGTTGCCGTCAGAACCACATCGTTGGAATGAATGGCGGGAGAAGCGGGAGGAATTTCTGACAATACTGTGCCGCCAGGAGAAGTTCCACTATACCGCATACGACAACGTCTGCATGCGGAGGGGGATCGTTCCGGGGCGCTGTTGACAAGGTTGATACGTGCGGAGATGCAGCCCTCGGCGATTGTGCAGATGCGGACTGCGGAGGGGCATATGGTCTATAGCCAGCAAGGTATTCTGGACACCCTGGCGGATCATATGGCCTGAGTCTATGCGAGGCGCCGGGATCCCACACGGGAGGATCTGGGAGATTTCCTACATACGTTAGGGCTTCCCTGCCTGGAGGATGAGATCCGGGAGCCGCTGGATGCGCCACTCTCAAAGGAAGAAATTATGGGTGGGATTAAGTCTCTGAAACCTGGCAAAAGTCCCGGGCGGGACGTCCTACCCGCCGAATTTTATAAGAAATATGTGCATGTTTTGGCGGATTATCTCCTCGAGGTATATAATGAAGCCTTTGGGTTGCGGGCACTCCCGCCGTCCATGAATGAGGCGGTGGTGGTGATGATTCTTAAGGCGGATAAGGATGATCAAATTCCGGGAAATATATAGGCCCATTTACCTTCTCAATCTGGATATGAAGATCCTTAGCGGGGTCATGGCCGCACGATTGGAGCCATATTTGAGACAGCTTGTTCACTCCGATCAGGCGGGGTTTATTCCTCAGCGCAATACGACCATGAATCTTAGACGCCTATCTCATGTATGGCATTCGCCTGTTCCCCAACAGGAGGACTGTGCGTTAGTACTACTTGATATCGAACAGGCGTTTGATTCTGTGGTGTGGTCTTATCTCTGGGAGGTTCTGCGGGCTGTGGGTGTGGGAGACCGGTATTTACAATGGATACAGTTGCTGTATTCGGCGCCTTGCGCTAGGATCAGAGTGGGGCGACTGGTGTCTCGGGCCCTTCGATTACACAGGGGCACCAGGCAGGGATGCCCGCTATCGCCACTGCTATTTGCGGTGGCGATGGAGCCCCTAGCAGTGGACCTCCGAGTAAGGATGGCAACATTTGGGTTGGCGAGTCTAATCATGTGGTGTCCATGTACGCGGACGACACCCTGGTATATGTCAGGGAGCCCGGACTGGCAGTGCCGGTGCTTTTGAGTGTTCTGGACAGGTTCGGGATTGTGTCTGGCTTGCGGTTTAACCAGGGGAAATCTAAGTTGGTCCTATTGGGACAATTGGCCTTATAAATAGATGAGGATTTGCCTGAGGTAGGTCTCCCATGGGTTCGGTCCGCAACACGATATTTGGGGGTGCTGCTGGTGGATACGGCGGAACACTTTCTGACACATAATATAGGCAGGGTGGTAGAAGGTCTGAGAGGTTCAGTACATTTTTGGCGGGAGCTGCCATTATCCCTGATGGGAAGGATAGCGTTGACAAAAATGGTGGTCCTACCCCGATGCCTATACGCGATGCAGCACTCCTTCTATCGGATCCCCCGGTCCTTCTTTGTTGAACTAGACAAACTTCTCGTAGACTTGCTGTGGGGGTCGAAACGCAAACAAGTCAGTCTGGCCACTCTGCAGCGTACATGGCAGGCTGGGGTATTGGAGGTCCCATGTCTGGAGTATTATTATATCGCCACGCAGCTTCAGCACGCAGTGCATTGGTTAGACGGGGCTGACAACTGGGAAAAGACCCTGCTGGCGGGGTCTTTCAGAGAGAGGGAGCTACCCGAGTTATTGATGATGGGGAAGGGGGTGCCTCCGACATGCCCTTATATAGTGCGACATGTGGCAGAGCTGTGGGAGGTGATGGTCAGGAAAGTATTGAAGAGGGATCCGTATGCACCAGACATGCCCTTGTGGGTGGTCCGGCCGTTTCGGCAGATTGCCGCATCAATGTCGGTGCGGAGATGGCAGGAGGGAGGCTGTCGGACTATGGGCGACTTGTATGATAATGCGCGATACATTACCCGTGAGCAGGCTAGGGAAATGTTTGAATTGGGTCCAGGGCAATTTTTGCACTATGAAAAGATTGCACAGGTGGCAAGAGATCTTTGGCCTTTGTTCCCGGATGAACCCACGGTCTCCCGGATGCTACAGACTCTACTGACCATGGCTACAGGCAGGAGATTGATATCGCATTTATACCGGGCGATCCGAGATGATTGTGTACAGGGGGAGCTGCCAATCCAGGGGAAGTGGGAGACGCTGACAGGGGACAGTGTTAGCGACAGGGACTGGGCTAAGATTCATGAGGGGGTTAAGCAGGTGAGTGCCAACACGCGATTTAAACTAATCCAATTTAATTATGTACATCAAACATACTTGACTCCAAGGGTGTTACATAGGATTTACCCGGAGCGATCGGGGCAGTGTCCACGCTGTGGAGAAGCAGTTGCCGAGTTCATCCACATAGCCTGGTCATGCTCTGAGTTGCAGGGGTACTGGGCGACAGTTCTTGAGGCATTGGGAAATAGTTGGGGAGATACGGGTGGTCCTGCTGGGGTTGCTACCGCGCCCCAAGAAGAAGAATCTCAGTCGGAAGCTGGTCCTTTTAGGGTTGGTACTCGCAAAGAGACGGATTGCCATATCATGGATGAGTCCTCGTCCGCCCAGTGTGTGACAGTGGGTGCGGGATATGCAGGAGTGGGCGACAGCAGAGGTGATCCGAATGCAGCAGACTAGACGGGATGAGAGGTTGGAAGAAGAAGTCCGGGCCTGGAGGCCGATGGTGGCAGAGCTGAGCAATATAGATATGGATGGAATGGTTGGTGACTTGACCGAGGGTAGTACACATTCAGGGAGGGAGGTGGAAGGCAGTGCAGGGATGGGAGAGGTAGGGTAGTATGGTTGTATTAGTGGGGGCAACAGACATGCCCGTCAGGTATGTTACACGGAGTACTTATCGGACATGGATGGGGGTGTCAGGGGTAGTTTTGTTAAGGTAGGGGGGTGGGTGGGGAATTGGGGGGACAGTTTCTTTGAGTCGGGGCCCGGGGGGTGGCCATGACAGGGGTCTTCAGGGATGTTCATGACGGCGGCTTATATAGTAGCTGTATACAAGTGGAGCAGGAGGTAGGGACGCCTGAGGAAAAGGTTGTATCGCACTGGTGTTGCATATTGTGTATATCTTACGAGATTTGAAGGGCGCCCCCTGGATGTGATATACCCCTGCCATCCTAAATGTTGATCTGTGTATAACCTGTATGTTCAAAAAAGGTTAATAAAGATATATTTAAAAAAAAAGAAAGTTATATCTACAGTGGCACGAAAATTTCGGTGCCCCCGGATAAATGAAAGGAGTAGAGATTCTGAAATGACAAGAGTCAAAAAACAAAGATACAATTTGCCATTAGGGTATTAATACCAATGGAAGTTATGCTCAGGTCTGGGTTCTCCATTGGAGGGCCAGGTGCTTGTAGTTCGTAGCGTGATCATTGCTGTTAATGGTCGCGGTATGTATATGTGAGCTAAAAGGTGCTGTGATCTTTCTAAAAATTGTTAAAAAGGAGGTTATAACTAAGTGACAGACAGACAGAAGTTTAAGATCAATGAGCTTATGCTCAGAGAATGGTGTCAGGGTTGTTCTCTGTATCAGTATTTTAATTTTTTATTTGTGAACATACCCTGGTTTTATCGAGTAGGCGTGAATCGTATAAATAGAGTCAAAAATACAAAAGTGAAAAGGTTCTATTATCCAGTAAGCTTGTGAACCTTTAAAATCTAGGTAAGTAGTACCGTTAGGCCCTACCATTGATGACAAACCTCGAGACGCTGTGTTTTTATGCGTAAGTACTTAGATAATATATCTCACCCCTTAGTAGGTAGGGTAAGATCCCACGAGATCAGTGAGGGTCACTTGAGAGCTATAATGGGAAGGAAGAAAAAAAAAAAAAAACAGAAAACCACATGTGTCATTTTTACAGGGCTTCCTAAGGCTCTAAGTTATAACTCACAGTTGGTTTTTAGAAATTGAAGGGAGAGGATGCCGCCATGTGCAGGATCTGTCCTGGACTGATCTTGCCTCTTAGTTACTCACGGTTCTCTCAGTGCATCTGGGCTGTGTCACCTGTGTGCCTCTCGCTGTCTCTGCCGGTGGGGAAGTGAAAATTCGGTCTTCTTTTATAGGAGTGGCCTGCTTTCGGGTGGGGCGTTAATTGTTTAATCACTGCATTGATTGGCAAGTTTTGGTTGTTACTATGGGTGCCATTTTGGAGTGGTGTTTTCTATGATAAGTTCATATGGGAAGGTTTTGGTTGTTACTATGGGTGCCATCTTGGAGTGGTATCTACCATGACAAGCTCGTATGAGCAAGTTTTGGTTGTTACTACGGGTGCCATCTTGGAGTGATATCTTCTATGAAATGCTCATATGAGAGATATTCACGGGCTGTTGAATCTCTGTGTGCTGATAATTGTTATGTGTCGCTGGTACGGTGATCTTACTTAAAGGGGGGCGATGCATGTCTTGTGTATGAAGTTATATATCTAATGTATTGGTGCGGCGCGCAATAGGCAGAATCTCGGTCGCCATCTTGTAGTGGGTTCTTGTGATAGATGTGATAAATGAAGTATCCCTAGTGGGCTGATGAATCACAATAAGGGGTCACCGTATTTGTTGGTGTTATTTGCGGTGCACTAGTGTCCTCTTTGTCAGTTTTTATAGTTGGTGTATCATTTTGCGGTGGGTGGTGCATCTCGGAGGTCTGCTGACATAGTCTTCACTATAGTGTTTATGAATGTCACACTGGTGAGATCGATGTCAAGGGTTGAATTCCTATAGTACCTCAATCCAAGGTATTTCATCGTTAAGACCCTGGGTGTTCGTTTGGAGGTAGTGCACCCATCTTTGCTCTTTTTGGAAGAGGGTTTTTGTTGTCCAGAGAGGATTGGACTCAATGATGGTCCAATTGACTTGGTCTGGTGTATGTCCCTTTTCGATGTAATGCCTGCTATTTTTGGTGGTGTTCCTACCGCACCGGATGTTGCTCCTGTGCTCATTCACCCTTGTTTTTACAACTCTAGAGGTCATCCCTATGTATAGTAGGTTGCAAGGACATTTCACCATGTAGACGCAATTTTTTGTGTTGCAATTGGTGTGTCTCTTTTGTGTCCACTCTTGGTTCTTTAATTGGAGCGTTTTGGTATGAGCTGTGAGCGGGCAGACATTGCAAGTCCCGCATGGGTAGTGTCCCTTGAGCGTCAGCAGGTCCCATAATGTCCTGTGGCTGTCCCCTTGTTTTTTCTGTGGTCTCGTGTGGACAACAATGTCTTATATGTTTTGTGTACGTCTGAATGCGAATCTTGGGTGTTGTAGTTGCATTTCGCCTGTGTTCAAGATGTTCCAATGTTTTAATAGGACCTTTTTGACTTGATTGGATTGAGGTGTGTAAGTTGTGACACATGTAATTGTTTCATCTTTTCGCTTTTCTTGTGTTTCCAGAAGCGCTCCTCGATGGTTGTTCCGTGCGGGGTTTCTTGGCAGACTTTATGATTTTTTGTGGGTAGTTTCTTTTTTCCAGATTTTTGCTAAGTTCTGCTGCCTGTATTTCATAATCCTGGGTAGTGCTGCAATTTCTCCTCAGCCTGAGGAATTGGCCGAAGGGGAGATTTTGTCTCAAGGCTTTGGTATGGTGGCTGTTGTAGGGCAATAAGCTGTTGCGATCTGTGGGCTTCCTATATGTCGTGGTCAACAGTTTTCCATCTTTGAAGAGAATTAGTAAGTCCAGGAATTCGGTCCTGACGAAGCGCCCTGGATCTCCCCCTGAGACCACTGAAGCCCACATGTTGACCATAACATATGCCCACTAGGGACATATAATCACCCAGCTACCAAGGGACATAATACCCCTTAAAGCAGCTCCATACACTTTGTTTTAATAATGACAGAGGGATCACTTTATTAAAAATGAATCACTCTCCCTCCAGCCATTTTTTAATACACTTTCTAGGACTTCACTGCCACTTACACCCACGCACCCATACAGCTTCATCAAAAGATCTGAGAAAAAGAGACCCTTCGGGGGACCCGTAGGGCATTGCAGCGCCGGCCCGACGAGGAGCAAAAGCCCAATGATGAAGCATGACATCCTTCGGGGTGTGTGAGGGCATCAAGATGAGGACACCCTGCCTCCCACAAGCAAAGTAGCACACGACAAGAGTACCCCCTACTTCCCTTCTCTCCATCTCCACTCAGGAACGGTGACTCCCTTTGGTATAGGAGTTATATTTACTCCAATCCGAGCACTCCAAAGTAAACAACAGTAAGGAAAGTGTTGGACTTTGGAGGGATCAAACTTACTATTCCCACTACATTAAAGCAAAAGCAGGGAAAGTGTTGGACTTTGGAGAGGTTAGATTTACTATTCCCACTCCAATTATTTATTCCAAATCCTAAAAACAAGAACAAAACATTTAAATATAGAACAAAATATAAACATAACCAGATTTTTAAAATGTATTCATTAAATATAAATCTAATAAAATCTAAATTAAATTCTAAAAAAAAATGTTATTTTACAGATAAAAGTTAGAAACTTCCAGACAAAATTATAAATATAGAAAATAACTACACTTCCATTCCTACTTCCCAAAAAAACAGCACTAAACAACTGAAATTAATACCATAAATATATGAATTAAATATTAATATTAAATTAACACTTGAAAAAATTACAATTAAAACAATAAACATAAAATTAAGAACCACAATTTAGAAATGCCCAAAAAGACATACTTAATTACTTATCAATAATAAATTGATATATGTACAAATTCACTATAAATTAAAAACAATATTTACATTATAAATAACTTCCCAACCTCAACCCCTACAAACCCAACAGCCTGCTACTAAAATAGGCATTTCTAGTTACATTTAAAAAATCAATTTCACATTAAAAATTACAAACAATAGTAAAAATAAATATCATTATATTACTAATACCGTGTAATGTTGCAATAACTAATATGTATTAACGTAATAAAACATATTTTATACGACTATATTAAAGAAAACAATATTATATACAGCAATGTTTAATAAACAGTATTATATGTCTAAAAACAGTATTCTTACCTTCTATATTCTGGCCCATGATATTTTTGATTTCACTATGATTTCAACAGAACATTTATGCATTGCAATATGTTGTCAACAATATTTTGGTAATTCACCAGAGTCTCTATGTGGTAAACCTGCTAAACTTGTTATCAGGCCCTTCTTGTCCATATGAGCTTTGAGCTTCAAGCTTAAACGGTTGTGGATGAAAGTATCAATACAGAAGCCTCTCACTATTACCTTAAATGCTTCCCATTCCGTTTTTGTGTACTGAACTGTACCTTGGCTGAGTTGAAAGTATTTGCCAATCGTGGCCCCCAGATGTATTCTAAACGTCGCCTCGCCTAGATGTGAGGTTTGAGACTGTCATGTGGGGATTGCAGTGCTTCAATGGCCCTAAACAACCCACTTTAGAAGGGGGTTGTGATCCAATACTCTGCGGCCTAAGTATTCTACATGTGTGACTTTTTCATTAAGTCCCACGGTGCACATCAGCTTGTCCAGCCAGACATTGAGGTCCTGCACAAGAGAATAGAAGGAGTATTCTCTGCCATTTGCATTTAGTGACCTCCAGCTACCAGTTCCCAACTGCCTACCCAGGCTCGGAATGACCATGCCATCTTTACCTCGGGCATGTCTGCCAATGGGAGGTCGATCTATCGAGCAGCATATCTTCCACGATGTTGTAAGCTCCACCCAGGACATTGTGCTGGTCCTACCAGGATGACAGTCTTGGGGCAAGGTCATCAAGAAACTGTGGGGTATATTCACAAGAACGTGTGCTAAACATCTCCAAAAAATGTTAACGCAACTCCACACATCGCAGCCTATCGTGGGAAAATAACCCTGTGTTAACGTGGAATTCACAACACGGCGGCACCATGCGATAGCCTCCTGAAACCGCGGACAATGTCCGCGATACAACAACCGCGACGGTGATAAAAACACAAACCTCAACGCAAAAAAACATGCGATGGGCCAAAGCGCGATGAGGAAATTGGCGATAAGCAGCGCCAGGCCTGCAAAACACACATGGCAGGTGGGAAAAATCACCATAAAAGTAGAAAAAACACACAAACACAAAATAACCAACACCCAAGCACCATGGAGGCAGCCGGAGCAGGCGCAGAGGGCGAGCGCAACCCCACAAGCACACCGGACGACCAGCCTGGGACCTCGAGGACAGGGAAGGGCAAGGACAAGAAGAAGAGGAAGACGAATTTCAGTCCGCAGGAAAACAGGATCCTAGTCACGGAGGTGATGGAACACCATCAACAACTGTTCGTCTCCTCCAACGTGTCATTGGGCACCAAAAATGGAATATGGCGGGACATCTTGGACAAGGTGAATGCCTTCGGAGAGCACAAGAGGTCAATGGACGAGGCCAAGAGGCGATGGATTGACATCAAGCGCAAGACCAAGGAGAAACTCGCAGCCAACCAGAAGGCAGCAATGCAGACTGGAGGTGGGAGCCCAGCGCCACAGCTGGAGCTGGATGACATGGAGGAGCTGGTGTCGACAGTCATCAGTGTGGAGACTGTGGCCGGAGTCGGGGGACCGGACACTGCTCAACAGGACACAACACAAACGCAACAGGGTGAGTAACCACCAGGTACTGGGGGACGGGTGGAGATGGCCACAATGGCACACATGCACATTCAAGCAGAGCACAGTGCACACCCACAATGACTCTGGATCATGGCCCTGATCCACAGACTGTCACAATGTACAATGCCATGCTGTCTGAATGTGAACATGTACCATGCGGCTACATACATGTGGACACATTGTAATACACCATCTCCCCTACACATTGCAGGGGCACCATCAACACCTCCTGCAGAGCAGTCCCAGCCACTCTTCACTGATGACCAGGAGGACACCCCCAGCATCGACACCCAAGCCCTCCAAGACATCATTGACATCATCTGCAACTCACCTCCAGGATCAGGGCAGCCCAGCTGCATCGAGGAGACCCCACCCACTACCCAAACAACCCAGCAGGAGGCACCCACTACCCCGGCTGTCTCCCAAGACCCCCACAAACAACACATGGCCTTCCAACGCCGTGTGCTGGAGGGCCAGAGGGAGACGGCTGAGCAGGTGCGGTGGGGTTCGACCTCCTGGCTACCAAACTAGACGCCATCCATGGGTGTCTAGGTCCCATCAGGGACCAGCTCCAGTCCCTAACGGACACCCACGGCCCGCTCCATGGTCTCCAACGAGCCCTGGCTGACATCGCTGGAGTCAGGACTCGGAGACAAGAACACCTGTCCGCCCAGAGTGGCTCCAGCGAACCCAGCCGTGAGCTGGCACACATGCAGAGGCTCATGGAGGACATGGTGCAGATGGAGGCGGAAAGGATGGCAGCCACCGCTGCACATCAGCGAAATGTTGCTGGGATCTACCATGCCCTGCAGATCCTCATCATGGCATTGCTTCCACAAGGCGTGGCGATGATGAATGCTGATGCCCCAACTCCATCCACATCTCCGCCCCCTGGTTTGTCAGTGCCTCCCAGTGCGGCAGGCGTGTCCACTCCGGCACCTGATGTGCCACTGCCACACAGTGTGGCCGACAATCCTCCTCCGGCCCCTGATGTGTCAGTGGCACACAGTGCCGTAGCCGGCACTGCAACACCCACAGGTGGGGCAGAGCACACATCCGAGGACGAGGACGTGGATGGGATTAAGATCAGAAGGAGGCACTAGCATTCATTTCCGCCACCTTGCCTGTTTCTGCTTGGTGCCGCACATGGCCCCATGAACTTCCACTGACCCCCGATACACTCCGCTGCACTCACCTTGGACCGCGACATGGACTGCCATATCCTGTTTGATGACCAATGACACGGCGACCAGACTGCGGACTGTACCCTTCCTCTTCCGCAGTACTTGTCATCCCCGGATGGACTCTGGCTGGCCCTCCAAGGGCCCATATTGTGTAGCGGGCTTGACATGGCCCTGTACTGCTCCAGCTGCAAAACTCCACTGGATGTGCATTAAACATCCAGATATGCACTGCTGTGTCATGTCTGTCATCATTCATGTATGAATGTGTGGATGAATGTAGGGACAGTGATTTCCATTACGTCAATGATGCTCATCTAGTGGGATGCCAGTCACAGTGTGCTACATTGCCAATTGTGTTCCGGGTGCCGTAGACACCACAACAGGGACACATGCATTAGTCACTTCCTTGTCCGGACATGGACTGCACCACGCCAAGAGCCCCCGAGTCATTGTTGCATGCCCTGCGCTGGTCCGGTGTACGCAAGGCCAGACCACTCTGCTTACGCTCAGAGGGGGGGCCCACATAGCTACATGTCGCAGGCGTACACGCTGGTGGTATGCAGGTCACTGGTCTAGTTGTCAGCATGTCACGGCCACTCCCTGAGGGCAGGTTTGCACACACACCACACCCATCCGGCACAGGCGTCACAGGCCATGTGACCCCGCCAATATAAGGGGCCGACGACGTCACATTCCCCACTGCCGGTGTTGACTGGATGACGGACGCTCCACGGTTCTCAATCATAAAGGGCCCATGAGTTGCTACGCACAGGGTTGGTCGCACCCTAAGCCTTGCACCCGTCACGGCCTACCACCACGTGGCGCTGACTGGGGTTGCACAGGGTTAGTGGCACCCGGAGCCTTGCGCCCGTCACGGGCCTACCATCACGTGGCGGTGACTGGGGTTGCACAGGGTTAGTGGTACCCGGAGCCTTGCGCCAGTCACGGGCCTACCACCACGTGGCGCTGACTGGGGTTGCACAGGGTTAGTGGCACCGAAATCGCTGAGCGGGTGTGCAGCCTGCGATGATGACGTGTGCACTGATGTGGTCTCTGCCATTGATGCCTCAGGACTCAGCCTCATGTGTGGGACCTGCTGGGCCGTGGGGCGGGTCCGCATGATGTGGACCATGCCATGGTGGCGGGACCGGGGCCTGGAGCTTGCACGGGCACGTGGTGTGCCCACTTTTGTACACACCGTTGGCGGCAGGTGAGCAGTGGGCCCGGGGTGCGCAAGTGCGGACAGCCAGCGTTGGCCGGGGGGAGGGGGTAGGGTGCGGCTGCATGCGTGCGCAGGGACGGACATGCATTGTTGCTGTGTGCATTGTGATGGACTCTGCCATGATTGACTCTGGCCTCGATTACAGATTGCAGACCTGGTGGCTTGCAGTGTATCCCGGCACGTGGTTGGAGACACACCGGTGGGAGCAGGTGAACAGTGGGGCCTGGGTGCGCGAGGTGGGGGTGTCTCTCTCTCTCCCTTACTTTCCTTTCCTTCCCTCTCTCCCTCTCTCTCTCCCTTCCTTCCCTCTCTCCCTCTCTCTCTCCCTTACTTTCATTCCCCCTCTCCCTCTCTCTCTCTCTCTCTCCCTTCCTTTCCTCTCTCTCTCTCTCTCCCTTCTTTTCCTTCTCTCTCTTTCTCTCTCTGCCTTTCTTTCATTCTCTGTTTCTCTGTGCCTCGCTCCTTTGATGTGCGCATGACACACGTTCTGATTTTGTGCTTTATTTTCCAGGCTGTGACATCGAGATTGTCCTGGACGGCCCCGACTGGTGTCTTCCGCATTGGTGTTTTGTGTTGTATTTCAATAAAGTTTTTTGTTGTTACTTCAGTGATGTGTGACTGTTTCTCGTTCTTCTGGCCACACATGTGTGTTTTATTTTGTCATTGTGTGACATCATGCGCTTTTTGTGGCTCTTGTGTCGTGCACGGTATGTGTTTGTGCGGTGGGGTGCAGGGGGGGGGCTGGGAGTGGTGGAGGTGGGTGTTGTGGCCCTCTTGGGTCTCCGAGCAGCATGTTCATTGTCTCCATGGCATCTGTGGGTCTTCCGATGTGGCTCTGGGCTGGGCTCCCTTTCGTCCTGCAGGGAGTCGTCCTGCTTAACACCAGCATAAGGCAGGTGTTAAATCCCTGCTGCTACTGCGGCTTATCGCCTGTTTTTGGTTCGCTTCGCAGATCTGCCAGTTCGTTGTGAAAGTGATGTTGTGGTTTTTTCGTGTGTTTTTGCACGGGAACGCCTACTCTGCATCTCATTAGGGTTAGTTGGTGGTGCCCACCGTGGGGATAAGTTTTGGGGCAGTTATCGCGGGCATACTGGCGATGTCTGCAGTTTGCACCCGCTTGTGAATGGGGTGTTAAATCTATCTCCACTTTTGATGGGTTAAGGTGGAGATAAATCGGCGGTAGTCCTTGTGAATATGCCCCAGTATCTGCCCCACATTAAGTCATGCCTGCAGTAATACATATCTACTCTATCTAGGTGCACAACAAGAGGTTCCACAGGCACACCTAGCCTAATCCATATCAATGCACCCCTGGTGTCGGAGGAGTATCCAGTGGCGCAATGCTGACCCCTCCAGTGTCAGCATAATCCTGTGACTTCTCTTCCGCCAAATGTGTCTGTTTCAGGAATGCACTGTCCACCCCTTTCGCTTCAGGTATTTCATTATTTTGTGCCGTTTGCCCGTGGTAACCATCCCCCTCACTTTCCATGTGAGGAATTTATACTTAAACGTCTCCATCAGTTGTGTCGTGGTCCTGTCTGCGTCGAGGGGCTGCATAGGTGAATCGTGCATGAAGTGGGTGTGAAACATTAAACATATCCCAACTCTCATCCTCCAAGTTGCAATCACAACGGCTATCCATCCAAAATAAGTAGTAACAATACAAAAGAATAAAAGCAAGCATCAAACAGAAATCCATTGTATGAACCCCATGGCTTATATCCGAGGGAGTTGTGACCGGGACACCCCATTCGGGGTAGCTGTGCGCTTTATAAGTTTCTTTATTATTATTATTATGAGAGTGAGTGGCTTCTAGAGAGCTCCCAGCTTTTCATGCAGGCCTCCCCACTCCTCTGTTCGGAAATGTATCAGGGGCCCCATATTCAAGTAATTTAAGGTGTAGTGCCCCACAGCACCGTGATACACTCCAAAAGCAGGCATCATATTCTGCAGTCACCTCACACTGGCCATTGTCCGTCCATTATCATTGCAGCTGGTTAACACATTCGACAAGGGCCATAATAGATCATCTGCCAAGCGCAGAGTGAATTGCTGAAGCGCCCCCCCCTGCTATCATCTTGGTATCCAATCCACTGGAGTGCATCTCCGAATTCTGTCCACTGGAGGTCCTCTGCAATAGGATCTCAATGATTTTGCAGTCTCCAGTGCTCTCGCCCTGTTCCTTTCCACTTGAGCCGGTTTCAGTCAGGGCTCCCTCTGCCTGCGTCCGTGTACTTTTGGCCGCCGATCTCCTCCCAGAGTCCACACTCTTAGTGGCCCGCATCCAGCCGATGGTCGCTTAGTCCTGGCAAATGTGGTGATGCAATGGTATGTGCTCCCCCCAACCCCCCCCCCCTCCTCCCCCCCGCAGCAGCCATGCCTAGAGAGCTCCCAGCACATCATTTGTGTTCTCTGCTCTTGCAGCTTACCAGGCACATCAGAGGGCATCAAGCAGGGACAGAAATTGGGGGGAGGAAGAGAGGGAAAGCTTGCCAGCACCTCAGCACCTCAGCACCACAGATTAACAGTCCCACCTCCCCTTCGAGCATGTCCCCTCTCAGTTCTTCAGAGGGGTGCAGCCAAATTACACAGGCCACTGGCGAGCACCGTGAGGTACACAAGGCAATTATACTGGAGATGTTCCTTCTTAACAGCACTTATTATTTGTTGCATTATTTATTAATTAATCAGGAACTTTCACTCTTTCCCTTCCTGGTAGTTGCTCTTCTTCCCACTAGGGTTGAGGTTCCTGTTATTTCTGCCTCCCTATCGTCTATGGGATTAGGCTGAGGAGCAGTACTCTTAAACGTTCTCCCTGTTGGTAATACGCAGTTTAATTGCAATTCAACAGTTTTAGTACATGAGGTGGACCGTCCTGCGTCTTTGTGTCTCTAAGCCCTGACAGCAGTCTAAACCCGAGGTGATGGCTGTGGTTGCACCCTCCTCTTTCACAGAGCGGGCTCCTTGCTGTAGGGCCAAGCAGCATCTTCTCCAGAAATCACAGATAAAAAGATTTGTGTAGGCGGGTCTTCATGTTGCTGCTCTACAACATGACAGTGGCATTCTGGTGCAGCTGTGAGCCAGTGCTGAGCCAAACGCTGTTGCTCCAGGAGGAAATTCTCTCCCCCTGCAGACTCCGTAAAACTCCTTCCTTCCTTCTCTCAGCAGGAAGGAAGGCTTCTATACACTTCAAGCAGATCCTCAGATGCTCCAGCAGAAAATGGTGACATCAGGTGTTATTCCCTCACCTGTTGGAGACTAGCTGACACAAGTACTGACTACACAGCGCCTCTTTGAGTACTCTGTGGAGCACTCTTACTTGTTCATGAAGAACTTGGCTCTGGAGCAAAGTAGGGTGGTTTGGTTCCCACTTTTATACACATTATCCAGAAATGGGATGTGGATCCACTGTCTCAAACTTCAGAACTAGTTTGGAGTGGTTCTCCTTCAAGTGTCCTTCTCAGGCTGCTTTCCAGATATAGCCTTTGTTTGAAGTGATGCTTATCACAGCAGGTAGAACAGGGGTTGTTTCCAAGCAGGAGCACACACAATGTGGGCACAATGAAGTGTGAGTTACCTACACCTATGGGTCCTTTGGCCTTTATAAAGCAGTAATCAGGGAGGGACTAAAGTGCAGACCTGGCATAGACACATTCTCATCTTGATGACCAGAAATGGCAGTCTCATCCTTCATACCTACCATCTACCAAATGGCAGTGCACATAAGGGTGGGTGAAAATTTCTCACCCACTCGTGCTCCACTTGAAGTGCAGAGTAATGGCAACCCCCCCCCAAACGCCCTATGGCGGAGTTTTTTCTAACGTGTGGCTGACCAACGTTAAGTTAGAGAGCACGGGTGAGAATTTGCATCCCGTAGTGTGATTGTTGGACGCTAGAACGCCTCCTGGCATGATTTTTCAACGTGTGCAGTCGCAGCAGGCCGCTACCGTTCGCGTTGAGAAAGCTGCCGTTTGCGGTGAGAAAGCTGCCGCTTGAGTAGAAAACCTTTTCGAGCAGCAGCAAAGAAGCAGCGCCCTCTGGCGTGCCGTGTGGTGCCACTCATGCTGATTTTACACCACGGAACAAGCTCCCTGTGCTAAAAATCAGCACGAGCAACGTGGTGTGCCAAAATTTCTCCGCTCAAGGAACTCAGTGGAATCTCGTTGAGTTTTTAGGTAGCTGGAGTGAAACTCCACGAGTTCAAACCCCCCCCCCCCCGCACATGAAGAATTAATCAGCAGCCCCTTGCTGAAAAAGTCTTCATGGTATTTCTAAATGTAGCCCTGTCTTCAGCCTCCATCCTCCAGTCACATGAATGCAGACAATACACTTCTGCTTACTAAGGTAGCTATCCTGCTCTGTCTTGTGCAATGCTATAACTAGGGGCAATCAAAATGGATCCCAGTGGGTCTAGTACTCAGACTCACCCACACACAGAGGTTAACTACTACACATGTAGTACATGCATACTGTACATGCACTTGACATTCACACAGAATGTCAGCACAAGGTTCTGGATTTCACATACCAGTGGAACTTTATACATGAGACACAGATAAAAAAAAAGTCTCACCATACTAATGATTCACAAAATACAGTACGCTGCGTCACCACTTTATAGGCTACACCCAAGACCGGAAAGGTAGTTCATTTTCTACTAAGAGGGCATGCATTGTGTGCCCCTCCTGGTCACAGGACAGATTCTGGAGTGCGCGTTGTTAACGACAGGCCTAGATCTCTGCACACTCTAGCTTAGCGTGACGCCAGGCCAAAATAAAAGTCAGGATACGAGTCTTACATGCAGCTGGGCACTCAGAGCAGGTGTTCATGTAAGTACACTATGCAGGGGACATTCCAGTATCAACACCTATTCCTTCATGTTTACCTCTCTACCCCCTCTCTCTACTTGCACTGTCACTCAACCTAAAACCTCTTTCTGCCTCTCACTGCTGTGTTCATTTGACCTATTTGCATCTCTTATCTCTTACCTATTTCACATACACACTCAACACTCTATCTACCTCACCTCCCTCTCTTGCATTCTCTCTGTACCTATCTACCCCTCTCTCAGCTCTTTCTCTTCTTCACCTCACTCTACCTCATTTTTCTCTGTAACATCTCTCACTACCTTATTTCTTTCAACCCCACCTCGATCTCTCACAACCTAACCTCTCAATTTGCCTTGCCATTCATTTGCTGCCTCAACTCTTCACTTCCACTGTATTTTTAACCTGTCCCATCCACCTCACTTCTTCCATTACCCTAGCCCTTTCCTAGGATCTCTAGTTCTCTATCTTTACCTCTTTTTCTCTATCATTGCCATCTCTGGCATCTCCCTCTGCACCTTCCAACTCGCCTTCTCTGCCTCACCTCTCTCTTTATCACCCTCCCTTTAAACATCTCTCCCCTTCACCACTCTGGGGCATATTTACAGTAGAAGTGGCGGAGTGAGGCATTAGCCTTCTTGGCTTAACGCCGCGCTCCGTCACTTCTGAAATGCAGGGCTGCAACATATTTACAACAATATGGTGCAGCCCTGCGTTTCACCCTGCTCTGGCGCTAAATTTAGCTGCCTGGCGCCAACGCAGGCACATTTGCACAATAGTGCAAGGCTGCCTGCGTTGCAGGGGGAGATGGTTTATGTGCAGGAAGGTGCACCTTCCTGCACATAAACAATCTTTAAATGGCGTTTTGTAACTTCTATGTGTGCTGCTTAATGCAGCACACATAGAAGTTGCAAAACTTAATTTTTTTAAAGATTATTTATGTGCAGGAAGGGACAGCTTCCTGCACATTAACAATCAATGGTGTTTTGCTGTTTCCATGTGTGCTGCACAACGCAGTACACATGGAAACAGCAAAAACGAGGAGAAATTAAACATTTCTCCTTGTTGCGCCAGGGTAAGACCAGGTTTTCCCTGGTCTTAATTTTGGCGCTGCCCCATATTTACGCCACCCTTGTAAATAAGGGGCAGCATCAAAATCAATGGGTATTGCGGTGGAACGCCCACCGCAACACCCATTGCCCTCCCCTTTCACGTTAAGTATAGCGTAAAAGGGGGCTTTATTTAAGTGGCTTAACACTGCCTTGTAAATAAGGCGAAGCCCTATCGCCACCACCACGTCACTGAACGTGGCATTGTGGTGGCGATAGGGGCTTGTAAATATGCCCCTCTGTCTCTAACTCACAACTCTCTCTACCTCATTGTCTATCTCTGTATCAACCTCAACCACACTCTCTCTGCCTCACCTCTAGCTCTCTACTTTACCACTTTTCTCTTTACTCATCTCTCTTTCTACCCTTCTCTTTGATTGCTACATTCATTCTGCCACATTGCTCTGAATATTCTGATCTTTCTTTCTATACCTCTGCTCATTTTGCCCACATTCTACCTCACAGCTGTCTCTACCATTCTTTTCTCTATACTCCTCTCACTGCCTAACCTTTTTACCTCTCTCTGCCTATATGTCTCTCAAACTCACCTTCTTCTATCTTGCTCATCTCTCTGCTCTCCTCCTCTCCCTCCCTCCTTGTACCACAACACTCCCACAGCCTTACATTTCGTCTCCCTATCTCTAACTCTCTCTACCTCATTCAAAAAATATATCTCTGCCTCGCTTTCTCCACCTACCTGTTCCTTTTTCTCCCTCTCCTTGGTTTTCTTTTTGGCTATTTCCCCCTCTCTCTTTATCTTACTCCTCTTCCGACAACATGTCTCTCTTTACCTCATCTCTACTGCCTTCCACTACTTCGCCTCTGTTACCATACTGTCTCTTTACCTCTTCAGCCTCCTCATGTCTCCCATCCTCTCCCATTTCCCATAATCAGTAAAGATTGAGGTCTCTGTCTTGCTAGGGAAGGGTACACATGGATGGAAGAGAGCAGGGACAACGCTGGGGAAGAGAATTAAGTAGAAAACTATCAGAGTTCATCTGTTAGTTTGGTGAAAATATTCAGAGCATTGCTTTGATTTTCACAGTTGTAGTGAAATTGCACGTTGTGAAGGGGGATTTGTGATTTTAAATATCTGATAATTAAAGATACTTATTCAAATACAATGTGCATATTTCATATATTTGAATACATGGACTAATCCATTAAATAGCCTCTAAAGCATCCTTACCTAGTCTTTCCTGTAATGATAGGCTGCTTAGACAGCGAATAATGAATGACAAAAAGAAATCCATTTCCATTTCAATAACTTTATTTCGGCCATTACGGCCTTAAAAGTTCATGAGCATAAAATACAATACAAGCATAGCAAACAATCAATTAAAATAAACCATAATAGCATAAAAAACTTCAAACTTAGAGTCCAGGTTTCCAAAGCTCCGGAAGAAAGAGCAAGTCCACAAAAATGCATTTGTTTAACAGATTAAAAGAGAATCATTCAAATGCTGTAGCCTTGAATAAGAGAATCTACCTCACCCTCATTAACATTTAGGACCCTAAAAGTGCCAGTGCATAAAGTGCAAAATAATCTAAGAATTCATTCAAATGATCCAGGCTAATTCAGTACAAACTGTCCAGAATGACGACAAACATAATAAAAACAGTCCTATAAAACCAGGAAACGTAACAACAACAGTCTATGGCATAATGGTTAGCAGCATAATCCATCACACAAAGCAATTCCTTGTTTAATACAAATCTAAATTGCATGTTAGCTACTTGCCCAGAATTGGATATACAGTTTCCTAGATACAATGATTGTACTACATGATTATATCTAAGCCATTCTAATTTGATCAATCTTAATACCATATGCTATAATGGCCTATATATACACAGTAAAAAAAAGCGCATTTGAGAGTAACAAGATATAGTATCCATACTTGATCTCTCCATTAAGCTTGAAATTAGTAATGCTTATTTATATAAACGATCCTTATATTGATCAATAAGACAATTACTATCAGCCTAAAAAAAATTTCAATAAAGTGCCTGTGCAACATTGGTCAAAAGACCAATCCTGTATTGGAATAACCATTAGGTTCGTAGCACATACCCTTAAAATAACATGTAGTCAAATACAGTTTAAAATACCCCTAAAATTGATCTAAAAATAATTTTTAGCTAAAAACAAAACAATATGAACAATAAATTGATTACCAGCATTATAAAGTGTTTTTTATAAAAGCTCTTCGGGTGCACCACATAGAGAACAAAAACCCTGCCACTGAATAAACTATGGGTATACTAGTGTCGTATTTCAGTAACCTAAAGGCATCTGAGCATTGCCTAGTTCCTAACTGGCACATGCATCAACAATGCCATTTGCGATTCCTTATTAGCGAAAAATAAGGATTCGCTAATAAGGAATAGCAAAAGGCTATGCATGTAGAAATCGCTTTAAAAATAGCGATTTCTAAACATTCCTTAATTGCGACTCGCAAATTGCGACTCGTAATTAAGGAATGCCTCCCCTTCATTCCTATGGGCCTAGAGGCCCATAGGAATGAATGGGAAGACATTCTCAATTTGCGATTCTCAATTAGAGAATCGCAAATTGAGAATGCAATTTCAAGGGTGCCAGGGTGTCAAATAGACACCCTGTTGCACCCTGAAATCTGCATATGAGTACATTTTGCACACACACATGCCCCAAGGGCATGTGTGTGTGTAAATGGAACTTTGAAAAATGCACTTTAGTGCATTTTACAAACTTTTGCAAATTACCATGAAGTTCAACTTCATGGTAATTTGCTCCCCCTATTAGCGAAATCGCTAGTTTTTTTACTTTAATGCATTGCATTTAAGGAATCACAATTTGCGATTCCTTAAATGCAATGGCAATTTAAGTAATCGCAATTTAGAGATTACTTAAATTGCGATTTTTGCATTTGGGATGATGCATCCCAAATGCAAAAATACCGGTCGCAAAGGGGCAGATTCTGAGAATCTGCCCGTTTGCGACCGGTTTTGGCTTTGATGCATGTGGGCCTAAGTTCCTACAAATCTGGGCCAGCCATCTTTTTCTTATTTTTGTGTAACCAGTACAGACAAAAAGTACATGGCTTTCAGATTCCTCTCGACAATTACATGCCGGACAGCCCAACATTTGGTGGCCCACCCATTTATTTGTAAAGGCACGCAATGGCAATACCCCATACCTAAATTGTAGGTAAAGCTTGCGTGCAGCGGCCGGCTTAATGTCGTTAAGTGCCGGTAAGAACATGTACTGATCTTTGGATTCCAAAAATGTCACCGTAAGCTTCCCCATGCAATATTCCCCCTGGAGTTGGGACATTTTAATCTCCCAGTAACGCACCTTAAGCACTTCCCTTGAAACTATAGGGCATTGGATTTCAGGGTTATCCCACAGGTTACCCAAGCCCATTAATAAAGGGAGTTCCTGACATAAGTGAGCCACGGTAGTCGCCTAGCCCCGGGTAGGTTCAACACCTCCCTCAATTCCTCCCTATATACAAGCAATTCCGGGGTAGCCCACAACCGTCTCCAAAATAGAAGTGGTCTTAATGCTACTTCATCCGCAATTGGCCTAACACCCAGGTCCAGCCGTAATGGAATGAGTGGGGTACTACGCGGAAGGCCAAACAGTTGTCTAATAAAAGAATTTTCTGTTTGTATTAGACTGTCAATACGATCATGTCCCCAGATTTCGGCTCCATATAAGGCAGCACCCCTCGCTTGAGCCCTATATAATTCTACTGCTGGACCCACGGGTTTCTGGGTGGAGTTGCGAAACACCTTAAACAAGCCCCCTGCAGTTTGTGTTAACCTCAGGCTTGATTTTTTAATCTGTGTCCCCCAACTCATTTTATCTGTAATAGAAATGCCGAGGTAGTCAAAGGAAGAAACTCTTTCTAATGGTCTGCCTTCTAAACAAGGGTTTGGCCGGGTGCTTTTGGGAGGATTAAAGGCCATAAATTTGGTTTTTGTATATTAATCTCTAGCCCCCTTTCTTTACAGAAATCGTTAAATTTATTTAGGACTCTCTGAATGCCCATCGGGCTTTTAGATAATAACAGAGTGTCATCGGCGAACATCATAGCCGGGATTCTGCGTGCTGCCAACTTTGGTGCGTCTAAATCTTTCTCAGAATTTAAGAAATCACATCTAAGTTAAAAAAGAAAAGGCTTTATTATTGCTTGTTCAAGTTTTTTGGTATTATTTAGCTGGTGGATATTTGGCATCTTTGGCTCCTTATTGATTTTAATGCTGCTATTTCTGCAGGTTTAACATATAATTCAGTATTGTCTGGCGCATCACAAGGGCTTGGATGAGCTAAACGGAGTTAAATTCAACGCTGGTCCAAACAGGGGCCCCAAAATATGTCTTGCCTAGCTCCCTGTCACCCCCCCAAAAAAAGTATGATAGCACTGAGACATTGAACAAAGTTAAAACTGTGTCTCCCCACACGTAATACTCACCAAAGTGCCGTTAGTAAAACCCTACATTTCCCAGTCATAGTAGCTAGTAATATTGTATTGTACTTTTTTACACAGATGTTTTTGGAGCTGTCTAAGCAGGTGTGCTTAATGAATAAGAAATGTATTTTGTTGCTCTAAAACAAGGGGTGACTAAAGTAATACAATTTCACTTACTCTAACTTGAAAAAAAAATTTAAGCAACTTCATAAACATTTTTGTTAAGGAAAGCGATTATTAAAATTCTATTAAAATAGTTTATATGCAGAATACCCAACAGATTATACTTTTGGTAGCAAAGATTTTCCACCAAATCATGTATTTGACAGAATATATTTTTGCAATACGTTTTTGCAGGAACATTCTCCGACACAAAAACTTTTGGTGGGAAAACTTCATTACTTCATTAGACAATCTTAGAATTTTCATACAGCACTGAAATGCAGCAGTTCTGCCTATTTCACATTCCTTAAGTAATTATCCATCTTTTATTTCTCTTGCCGTACTCTTCCCTTTAGTACACCCTGGAGTAAATGAGTATCGTGCTGCTGTGACAAGCCGCACAGCGTCTGCCATTTTCATCCCAGCCTAGTTTCCCAGGTCCATCCGTGATGGGCTGCTCTAGCTCAGATTTTTTTCCTTTGAATTCTGGGGCTTGTAGTACTGTGAACAGATGTTTAAATCCCAAAACCGGGACATTTAAGATAAATAGAAGAAGGACTATCATTCTACATCAACTGAGCGGGGCAGAAAGACTTATAAGACAGTGCTCACCAACGTAGAAAACACAGACATCAAGGCAGTAGGGTAAATAAATGAAATAAAACTTTCACACAGGCTATCATAAGTGCTATTTAACTTGATTTCTACAAGGCTGGTACTCAATCGTGCATATTTGAACACATAAAATCTTGTTGAGTCGATCCTCTAAAAACCGGGGCAAGTGATGAATTTTAGTGAACTCTGTCGGGACAGATGATCAAAAACTGGGACTATCCCGGCAAACCCGGGATGCCTGGGCATCCTGGCTTGTGAAGTCTTGTTTGTTCCATTATTAAACAGCACCTTGAGACCCTTACAGGTGAGTAGCCGCGCTATACAAACCCCTGATTGATTGAATGATTGAAACAGGACTACAAGTCCCAGAATTCAAAGAAAAAACCTGGACTGGGGCAACACAGCACACTTAGACCTGGGAAACTTGGCATCTGAGCTTCACGTTCCACATCCTGACTCTTCGCATGTCTAGGTGCCTTTTTTCTTGCCCTAAATAGCTACTCTACCCATCCCGCTTACGGACAAGCTAAACAGTAACCTCCAGATGTCAGCCACAAACCTAATTGGACAAGATGACGCTGCCAACAGCTTGAGAAGCAAACGACCTGACGCCCTGCGTTCTGCAGCTTCGCAATAATGCTGATGCAGTCTCTGCTATTGATCGTTCGCTGGCAACTGCTATCATAATGCAAAACAAAGCCTGCTGCCCTACAGAATCCTTATTAGCAGACATAATCATGTTTTATGTCTACTCCAAGCCCGGGCTAATTACTAAGAGCTGGTGACATTAGACACGTGTCACATGAAGCGTGCACTAGAAACGACATATATTAAAGGGATCGCAGGTTTATTCTTGATTCAAGCCTGTTTCTATTTTCGGGATCTTGTCGTCTTGAAGACACGAGGAGTAGAAAACTGCATGGAACCTGCAATTACAGGCAAATAAACACACTCGTTAGGGTAAACTTTGGCAGAAATAAATGATGTGCTTGCAAAAGCTTTCGTAAATGTAACACCAGGGGAAAATCTACCTCCTAATTTATTTATTTAATTTTATTTTATTATTGTTAGAGGAGCATCAAACCCTATCAAGTACATACACAGCGAGATCTTTACCAATCACAATTCTATGCATTATAGTGATATATATTTCCATTCATCGAGTACCTGGTTATGGTAGCATTTGTCCAAAACAGTAATTCATCAATTAACATGTGACATACCTAATAATAAATCCAATTTCCCTGATTGTTATTACCACCTTATCAACACCTTCAGGCGCTGTCGTCACCACTAGATTCCGATCTGTTCAACCACTTGGCTACTGGCACCTATACCAGGACTTCCAGCTTTCTTGCTCCCGCCCCTGCCTTGATAAAGATTGCTCTTCATGTCAGACATGTAGAGCAGCCTAGCAAGCCATTGCTGGCCGGTGGGTGGATCCGAGTTACTCCATGCTGAGGCGATAAATATACATATAGCTGCCATAACCACAAAAATACAGTTCTGTTTACCCTTTTCCTTTACAGCACTCGTGTCTATGCCTAGCAAAATTAACTGTGCTGTCATCAGCACCTGAATATTGAGCACTGATCTCAGGTACTAACTGATATTGTCTCCTTATTGGGTTTTTAACTTCTGACCAATAGTTCACTGCACCTGGCAATTTACTGAGCACTTTTACCAGCTTTAAACTGGGATGATTAGGACATTCTCAATTAATTAACATATCCTGAGGCATTACAACTAAACCTAAACCCCCAATCCCATGCAGAGGGGTGATTATGGTATCAGTAAAGGGAAGAGTACATAGAAATTACATGACACAAAGCAAAACAATTGAATGCGCAAATATCCACCTCTATTTAGAATCAGCAGTATATATACAATATTTACATACAATGGTTGCTCCAAACATGTGCAACAGAGTGCTCAGAAAAAGTGTTTGTGCGTTAGTTTATAGATGAAAAAGAAAAAAACAACAAAACATATACAAATTAATTTGAAATCAAGCCTGTCTAAACATCATCCTAAACCACCACAAATTTGTTCCACCATGTAGAGGTGATTGCTTGAATCAGTACTGCCTCTCAGTTGATAATCTCTTCCAGTCAGGCTGTAATGAAATGTCGACATTTCGACCCCTAAACTGGGGTCGAACCTTAGATGCAGGCCTTCATCAGGACAGGGTGAGCAATATAATGGGGGAAACCTATGCAGAAAAAAGGGGAGGGTATTTGGCTCATTAAAATCTTCTTAATTAAAATGTGTATGATATGTACAAACTTATACAAAGCAATGCCTCACCTGGATTCTAGCACTAACCAATGAAGGGATTGACTGATGAATTCTGAAGACAACGAAGGCCAGCTGGCTCCTCATCTGTAGGGGAAAGCTACCTAGAAAAATGTAATAAGGTACCATCGTTAGTCGTGGAGGCATGGTGGGATAACACTTCCTCTCCATTGAAATTCGAAAAGCGTTCAACTTTAGTGTAGACATTGAACATACAGGCAAACAACTTGAAGGGCAAAGTCAAATCAGGGGAGCGACTTGAAGGACAACTTCAAATCAAGGTCTGCGCTGTGAATGGAAGCGCAAACATGAATGTCACTATAAGAGTTGAATGCTGATATCACTACTACCAAATTAGATGTCATATATTTAACACTGATACTCCGTATTTTGAGAACATCACCTTATGGAGGTGGTAATTGATGACGGTCTTATGATTTGGACAGGTAGTGAGGACAGTCTTCACAGCTTCCGTAATTGGTTGAATGAGAGGTCACAGGACATCAAATTTACTGTTCATCATAGTTCTGTTGATGACGGCTGAAATGCCAGAAACCGGTCCTAGGATGCTTGTTTCCGGTCCAGGGAAGACATGGCTTGGCAGTTCGGGCTGGACTGTTCCCATGAGGCACAGGGTCAGACTGATTTGCATATGGCCATGTCTGAACTGGGGTGGTGGAGTGAGCTAAAGAATGATGATGGATTAAACCCAGATCAGTTGACTGGGGGTGAGTGTTTGATTGGCTCAAACGTTCCGTCCATCATCCCCTTTTGTATCGCTTTGTTCGCCCTAAGTTGGCAGGGTATGCTCAGACGTGGGTCCCTTGCTCACTTTGCCACTGGATTCAAGCAAGCCTGGCTGATGACGGCTGAAATGCCAGAAACCGGTCCTAGGATGCTTGTTTCCGGTCCAGGGAAGACATGGCTTGGCAGTTCGGGCTGGACTGTTCCCATGAGGCACAGGGTCAGACTGATTTGCATATGGCCATGTCTGAACTGGGGTGGTGGAGTGAGCTAAAGAATGATGATGGATTAAACCCAGATCAGTTGACTGGGGGTGAGTGTTTGATTGGCTCAAACGTTCCGTCCATCATCCCCTTTTGTATCGCTTTGTTCGCCTTAAGTTGGCGGGGTATGCTCAGACGTGGGTCCCTTGCTCACTTTGCCACTGGATTCAAGCAAGCCTGGCTGATGACGGCTGAAATAGCCAGAAACCGGTCCTAGGATGCTTGTTTCCGGTCCAGGGAAGACATGGCTTGGCAGTTCGGGCTGGACTGTTCCCATGAGGCACAGGGTCAGACTGATTTGCATATGGCCATGTCTGAACTGGGGTGGTGGAGTGAGCTAAAGAATGATGATGGATTAAACCCAGATCAGTTGACTGGGGGTGAGTGTTTGATTGGCTCAAACGTTCCGTCCATCATCCCCTTTTGTATCGCTTTGTTCGCCCTAAGTTGGCGGGGGTATGCTCAGACGTGGGTCCCTTGCTCACTTTGCCACTGGATTCAAGCAAGCCTGGCTGATGACGGCTGAAATGCCAGAAACCGGTCCTAGGATGCTTGTTTCCGGTCCAGGGAAGACATGGCTTGGCAGTTCGGGCTGGACTGTTCCCATGAGGCACAGGGTCAGACTGATTTGCATATGGCCATGTCTGAACTGGGGTGGTGGAGTGAGCTAAAGAATGATGATGGATTAAACCCAGATCAGTTGACTGGGGGTGAGTGTTTGATTGGCTCAAACGTTCCGTCCATCATCCCCTTTTGTATCGCTTTGTTCGCCCTAAGTTGGCGGGGGTATGCTCAGACGTGGGTCCCTTGCTCACTTTGCCACTGGATTCAAGCAAGCCTGGCTGATGACGGCTGAAATGCCAGAAACCGGTCCTAGGATGCTTGTTTCCGGTCCAGGGAAGACATGGCTTGGCAGTTCGGGCTGGACTGTTCCCATGAGGCACAGGGTCAGACTGATTTGCATATGGCCATGTCTGAACTGGGGTGGTGGAGTGAGCTAAAGAAT
Source organism: Calotriton arnoldi (assembly GCA_963921515.1). Classification (NCBI taxonomy): domain Eukaryota; kingdom Metazoa; phylum Chordata; class Amphibia; order Caudata; family Salamandridae; genus Calotriton; species Calotriton arnoldi. Next base: position 678,730 of record CAWUFW010003267.1, read on the forward strand.
GATGATGGATTAAACCCAGATCAGTTGACTGGGGGTGAGTGTTTGATTGGCTCAAACGTTCCGTCCATCATCCCCTTTTGTATCGCTTTGTTCGCCCTAAGTTGGCGGGGGTATGCTCAGACGTGGGTCCCTTGCTCACTTTGCCACTGGATTCAAGCAAGCCTGGCTGATGACGGCTGAAATGCCAGAAACCGGTCCTAGGATGCTTGTTTCCGGTCCAGGGAAGACATGGCTTGGCAGTTCGGGCTGGACTGTTCCCATGAGGCACAGGGTCAGACTGATTTGCATATGGCCATGTCTGAACTGGGGTGGTGGAGTGAGCTAAAGAATGATGATGGATTAAACCCAGATCAGTTGACTGGGGGTGAGTGTTTGATTGGCTCAAACGTTCCGTCCATCATCCCCTTTTGTATCGCTTTGTTCGCCCTAAGTTGGCGGGGGTATGCTCAGACGTGGGTCCCTTGCTCACTTTGCCACTGGATTCAAGCAAGCCTGGCTGATGACGGCTGAAATGCCAGAAACCGGTCCTAGGATGCTTGTTTCCGGTCCAGGGAAGACATGGCTTGGCAGTTCGGGCTGGACTGTTCCCATGAGGCACAGGGTCAGACTGATTTGCATATGGCCATGTCTGAACTGGGGTGGTGGAGTGAGCTAAAGAATGATGATGGATTAAACCCAAATCAGTTGACTGGGGGTGAGTGTTTGATTGGCTCAAACGTTCCGTCCATCATCCCCTTTTGTATCGCTTTGTTCGCCCTAAGTTGGCGGGGGTATGCTCAGACGTGGGTCCCTTGCTCACTTTGCCACTGGATTCAAGCAAGCCTGGCTGATGACGGCTGAAATGCCAGAAACCGGTCCTAGGATGCTTGTTTCCGGTCCAGGGAAGACATGGCTTGGCAGTTCGGGCTGGACTGTTCCCATGAGGCACAGGGTCAGACTGATTTGCATATGGCCATGTCTGAACTGGGGTGGTGGAGTGAGCTAAAGAATGATGATGGATTAAACCCAGATCAGTTGACTGGGGGTGAGTGTTTGATTGGCTCAAACGTTCCGTCCATCATCCCCTTTTGTATCGCATCATAGTTCTGTGGCTATTGATTTTTTGGATATTACCATTAAAGTTGACAACGGTCATTTATATGTGACACTTTTTATAACGAGAAGTGAGAGGAATACTCTTCTACGATATTCCAGTCACCACCCTAGATAACTGAGAAACAATTTACCCTATGTGCAATTTCTCCATCTGCTGGGGAATTGCTTGTATAAACCAGATGTATTTCGAGAATCTGATGATCTAATAGCGTGTCCGGTGGAGAGGGGCTACCCTAGGAGTCTACTGAGAAAATCTCGCAAAAGGGGATGGTTTTGCCCGAGGGCGGTCCTACTTGAACCCAAATAGAGTGGCGACAACACTCAGAACAGAATTTTCTGTGCGACGACTTTCTGTACACGCAGTAACGAGATACGTGAGATCATAAATCATCACTGGACTGGTGGCGGATGAGATTGACACTATCGAGTCGCCTATGCATGCCTTTACGAGAGGTAAATGCATAAAAGATCAGGTGGTGAGTTATTATTTTGGGGGACTGCCAAAACTTTCCATACTTACATTGTGGACCTTGCCACAGGTGACTGGTCATTATAAATGTGATTGCTGTAAAGTCATGGTGACCTTATCAACACATTAAAGGATCACACTAATTGTAATACTGCAGCTATCATCTGTTTGATCATATGTCCGTGTGGGCTTTTATATGTTAGCCAAACTCGACAATAGGTAAGACCTGCATCCTGCAGCACTGCAGGAGGCTTAGATGTAAGGTGCAAGGGGCAACTCTGGTTGAACATTTCAACACTCTCAATCGGACGTTTGCTCCGGAGGCTGAAAGGGAGGGGGCTGGTTTTGAAGCGGTGGGGGCTCGTTTTGGAGTGGTGGGGGGCCAGTTTTGTTACTGGGGGCTGGTTTTGCAGCGATGTTGAAATATCGGCCCCCAATAACAAAAGCAGCAGTGTCGGTTTTGTTAAGCAGCAGTGCTTCACGCTTGCTCCCTCCCACCCCCAAGGTGGGGGCCCGTCCGACAAAACTGTCAGCGCTGCTTTGGGTTCCCAGTTCGACCCTGCCCTCAATCATCCAATAGATAGTCTGAGATGGTTAGTAATTTTAGAAGGTTAGCAATAACCCAAGAGGTGGAAATTTCACTAACGTCATGAATTTGCGCGAATGCAGGCGGATTCCCCACTTGGACACGGTGGTCTATGGTCTTAATTAATGTGAGTAGATTGCAAGACAGGTGGCCACCCTCAGTAATGGTTAGCATGGTGGGTTGTAGGTCTGGACTCCCCATGGAAATGATTGCATTTGATAATACATTCCCCTATATGCATGTTTTCTTTAAAATGACCTGTGGATATCTGTACACTTTGAGTGTTTTTCTGGTTCCTATTTGAACGTTCTGATGTATAACTTTGCAAATGCACTCGGATAATTATCATATGGACTAGAGAGGATGCACATAAGGTTGTGCTCATGATATAAAGTTTGGAATGGATTGTTAAGACGCTGCTGGATTTCGCGTTGTCTGCTCAGAGTTGATATCATATGTTCTCCTTTGTATTTTTATGCTTAACAACTAGTCTGAGGAAGAAATGTTTTATTAATGAAAATGTACATGTGATTGTAATTTGGGGGATTGTCAGAGGAAGAGCTCTTGTATTAATGTAAATGTGCATGTAATTGCATTTTGGGGAATTGTCTTATTAAGTTGTATCATTCAATGCAATTGTGGAACTGGTCATTGTTAATTGAGGTATTGTTTTGTAAGTATTTCTCAATATTCTGAGGTTTCAATGTTCAGGCCTGTTTCATTAATTCAGCGACTTTTTAGATCCTTTACTCAATGACAAACCATCCACATACTGAGCCAGGGTGGACCTGATGCATGTGACATCAAATGCACTGTGATCTGCGTGCACTCAGGCGCCTCATCCTATCCATCTCTCTCGCTCTCTTGGACAGCTCGCATTGCTGCAGCAGAGAGACAACCATTGCTACTTTGTAGCATAAGAGGTAAGCGGCTCTGACTCTGCCGCCCTGTGTTTTTTCGTATTGAAGGTTTTTCACATGTTGGTAATTGTTTCGTTGTCTTTACAGAGCCAACTGGGTGATTTACTCGCAAGGGGCTCTCCTACCTTGATTTTTACAGATTAGATCTGTGGCTCCAGTGAGCAGTTTTACCTTGTTTGTGATATTAGTGTTCAACTCTTATAGTTAACAAAACATTTGGGGGCATATTATCAAGAACGGCGTTAAAATTATCGCCGCTTTAGCGGCAGGAAACTGCCGCTAAAGCGGCGATAATGGGCTTGATAATATGCCCTTGAGAATTCCAATAGAAGCCCAGGATCACAGCAGAACATGGGCTTCTATTGGAATTCTCAAGGGCATATTATCAAGCCCATTATCGCCGCTTTAGCTGCAGTTTCCTGCCGCAAAAGCGGCGATAATTTTAACGCCGTTCTTGATAATATGCCCCTAAGTGACATTCATGTTTGCGATTCCATTCACAGCGCGGACCTTGATTTGACTTTGCCCTTCAGGTCACTTGCCTGAATGTTCAATGTTTACACTTAAGGTGAGCGCTTTTCGAATTTCTACGGAGAGGCAGTGTTATCCCTCCATGCCTCCATGACTAACGATGGTACCTTATTACATTTTTCTAGGGAGCTTAACCTCAACAGATGAGGAGCCGGCTGGCCTTCGCTGTCTTCAGAATCCATCAGTCAGTCCCTTCATTGGCTAGAATCCAGGTGAGGTCTTGCTTTGTATAGGGATAGAGTTTATACATACTATACATACACTTTTATTAATAAGATTCTAATTAGCCAAATTACCCTCCCCTTTTTTCCTCCAAGGTTTCTCCCATTATATTGCTCAGCCTGTCCTGATGAAGACCCGCATGTAAGGTTCTAACTGGCCCCTTCCCCCAGTTTAGGGGTCGAAATGTCGACATTTCATTACAGCCTGGATGGAAGAGATTATCCACTGAGAGGCAGTACTGATTTAAGCAATCACCTCTACATGGTGGAACAAATTTGTTGTGGTTTAGGATGATGTTTAGACAAGCTTGGTTTCAAATGAAAGTGTTGCTTTGTTGTTTATTCTTTTTCATCTATAAACTAACGCACAAACACTTTTTCTGAGCACTCTGTTGCACATGTTTGGAGCAACCATTGTATGTAAATATTGTATTTATACCGCTGATTCTAAATAGAGTTGGATTTTTCTGCATTCAGTTGTAATGCTCTGTGTGATGTAATTTCTATGTACTCTTCCCTTTGCTGATACAATACTTTCCCCTCTCCATGGGATTGGGGGTTTAGGGTTAGTTGTATTGCCTCAGGATATGTTAAGTAATTTAGCTTGTCCTAATCATCCGTGAGGACCATTTGTCACATGTATTAAACCGGGCTTCAGCACCAGATCCAGTTCCACTGCAACCTTTTCTGAAGCACTAATTCCAACATTACCACCAAAAATGACAGCACCTGCATATTTAATGTTTGATGCTATTACCGCATGAGGAAGTACCTCCAGATTTACCTTTGTGCGCCAACCCCAAAACGGGCAGAAATTCCCCTTAAAAACACTGCCACCCAAAGCAGGTGAAAAGCACTTGCCACTTACAGTAGAACAAACAGGAAGTGCTAAATATGCAGTGGTAAACAAGCTGTAGTAATGTATGATTTAATACAACTGCGGTGTTGCTGTTGTCTTTCATTGCCCTTTTTTATTTCTTTTAATACAGAGCCATTATAATAAACACCCACTTGCAGAGTGTGGCAACAACATTATCTCATTGTGGCATAGTTCACAGAATGATCACCAGTTTTAATAAGGGTGTTTGAGTAAATAATATTTTGATATTTCTATGTGGGCGCCCTCTGAGAATGATTCATCTCTCTGCATGGAAAGAGCCTCTCTTGTCTATGATTTCCTCAAATGGACAGCCATCTTAGATGTTAAAACTTCCAAGGGGTGTTGTAGTGGGAGCGCAGTGAGCAGATGAGTGGGCAATCACAAGTGAAAGAACTTTGTAGCGACAGGTTCCAAGTCACATCTATCCCTCACTTCATGAGATGAGGAATTTTGGCAGCCTTGGCAAAAAAACGGAAATAACAACCCACCTCCAAATATATGCTCTATAAATAGAATTGTAAATTAAATGCAGCAACAAACAAACTTCTTTCAATGGAAATATCTCTATTTTTTTGTTTTTTTAAAGCATATAAGTAACATTTCAAAACAATGATTTAATCATAAATATATATGAATCATCTCACCCCTACCGACAAGTAAAAATTGTACAACTATACACCATCAAACTACACACATACCACTCATACCTCGCATCCCATCTTAAAACACAATAGAACCTTTAAAACACAAAGATAATCCGCCTTCCACTGCACTCCATTCAATGAGCATCTCCTCAAACTGCTCAGCTAACATCACTTAATACTACCTCTAGTGATACATATATATATTGACCAGATATATCAATTTACAGGTCTATCAGGACATCTGTTCTTATACATAGTATATACATATCTATTTGCATCTTACATACTAGACATAATAGTAGAAGAAAGCATATATTTCACAGATAGAAATTCAGTTTTTGTTCGGTGTCTGAAGACCTGCAGCGCACGTGTCGACGTGCGTTTCGGTGTACAGTGGTCAGCCGACCACACACCTTCTTCAGGGCACAGAAAGATGTTTCAACGGTGGATAACAGCAGAACAGAAGAGAGGTGGGTTGACAGCCCAACAGTTCTCTGAAAAACTGCTTAGAGAGAGACGTAAAGCGTCAGGCTTGGATGTAAACTTAAAAAAGCTAGACCCAAATAAGAGTCAGGAATACTATTCTTAGGTAATGCCAGGAGATCTAGTCTTCCTACTCTTCATGATGCGTGATCATAGATAATTGCTCTTGAAGTGCAGAAATGCAATCCTGAGGTCCCACAAACGAGTCCTTCTGTCAGAAATTAATCCAGACGAAGTACGATGAATCTATCACCAGCAATGGTCAACAAATACCGGTCCAGCAAACTCTCCCAAAGGATACAAACAGCATGTTGGCAGCCTTGGACATAGCTAATCCTGTTTGCTACCAACAAGAAGCCAGGAGTCAATTTTCTATTTTTGAGGGGTGGTGCAGTTGGTGAATAGTCTGGTTAGTTGACCATAGCGTCCAGGGCTGTTAATGTAGTGGGAAGGTATTTTCATATGTCCAAACCTCAACCCCCTTGTACCCCAAGGGAAACCATCCGCTCCAAGAAAGGACTGTCTTTTCCTGCTCCACTTCCATCGGCGTGAGGGGCTAAACCTTCTTTCTCCTACTTCAACAAACAGATAATTTCAGGAAAAATTATGCTAACTTCTGTCAGTCTTCAGACAGTACAAAGACGTTTATGTGGTTAAATCATTTCACAAGGATGTGTCTATGCCTCATCTTGTGTAGGCAAAGGAGTAGAGAAACCAACTCCAAGGGGATATTTTAAGTAACTATGCACCTTCTGAGGATACTCCATCCCAGGGATTGGAGATCTTTGCCTTACTTTTTGCATAGACCTTTAACCCCAGGGTGTTTGACATGGAAACACCCACACAGCCAACTATGAGAGGAATATAACATATTCATTCTCTCCCCGAGCATACTGTATATTCATCCCTAGTCAACAGCCATCGATACTTATTCTATGGACATGATGCCGCAGATGGAATCAACCCACTTTCTAAATCACAACGGAAAACACAAAATTAAATAACAGCAGAAAAGTACTTTGAGTTTAACTTGCAGATAAAGATGCAGAAAATAGTCAAGGGACATGCTTTACACCCTCAGGTAGGAAGTGTGTGCCTTTTAGGTATCTTTCTCACTCACTCTAACTTCACGTTGTTTGTAATCAGTAAGTATAGGCTAAGCAATGAACTGTGTGCATCTCAAGGAGCTGAGTCAATTACGTAAGTACACTCAGTATATTACTAGTTCCACATTAATCCACATATCTCAACAATGAATCCATCAAAACATAGTATGTGTAGCAACAGAGTCCTGTATCACCGTCCTCACTCAACGGTGCATTGTAACATTTCATCTCTAGAAACTCTGGGCAGGGTTAAATCACTAAGAAACTAGCCAATCAGTGTTGTAAAGCATTGGTATGTCAAGGTCAAGCCTTGATTCAACCCCCGTTATCATATGGGTGCGATGCTCTGCCAACACTGGGCTTTCTAGCAAATGTTTGCATTAACAACATATATCTGGCAGCAATATGGTCATCCATACATACCTTTGACAAGCCCTACTGAGTGGACATTGAGATCAGTAGAGAAGCACAGGTGGGACAGATGCTGATAAAACAACTGCATTCAAGCAGCCACTCATTTCCACCCAACCTCCAATAGCAGAATGCAGAAAAGGTTGAGGCTGCAACACTAAATGATTACTTATCCGTATGAGTAGTTTTGCAGCTTGAAGAATTTTCTGGATTCACATGCACCCCTCCCATGTCCCTAGAAATGTAGTGCCTATGAGATAACAAAATTGAAGGAACTTAAACAGTTGGTAGGAAGCATAAAGAGAAGAAAATCTAAATATGATAACCACAAACAGAGGGCATATGTCTGGCATCACGGGTGGAGGGACGTGCTACCAAATGGTTTTCGATGAGGCCCGGCATGAGAAAAATGATAAAAAAGGACTACAGCAGGAGAGTTCCAGGACCCAGCCACTGGATGGTGAAATGGTGCATGCATGCAAATCCAGAAAATTCCTCAAGCTGCAAAACTACCCCTACATGTAAGTATTGCCATTTAGTTTTGCCAGTACAGTACCTGTGCAAGCACTTTCATCATCATCATCAACTTTATTTCGGCCACATGGACCATAAAAGTCACAAAACACAAAAAGAACCAAAAATACGTTCATGGTTAAAATGTAAATTGATCTACACACCTGATGATTGACTAAAAAACACCAGTTAAAAAACAATTTAAAAAGTATAAAAATTGTATATATAAATTCAAACAATCCATTAAAAGATAATAAAAACAATCGTCTGCACATAATTATGGGCTAGCATATACCCAAGTTATGATAATAAGAAAGGGAGTGCTAAACCACAAACCACAATAAAATACCTACTTTCTCCAAGAATTACTTTAAAAAGCACTTTCATTTTCTTTTCTTTTTGAGAGGACAATGCTAGTGCTGTTTTTGGCTCATTTAGGTTTTGTTTTCCAGATGTGCATCTTCTGGCCTACCAACAAAAGCACTCTGAACTAATCATGGCTAATATACCAACCCAGGAAACTTCCCTTGACTCCATTCATACAGTATGTGAACATCACGGTCCTTACGCAAACCTTTGTAAATAAGAATGTAGTTGATCTAGCACCTACATAGTAGATCTCAGGTTTGAGACCCTCAAGACTTAGGTTCTCTTTTCATGTAAGATCTACAACTAGAATGCACGGTGAGCGATTTCTAAGATTGTTACTTGCAGCTTTGGCTTTTAGTCAAATTACAAATTCCCTTTGGGTTCCTCTAGTGCAGCTATAGTAGACTTTCACTGTTATCACTCAATAACATACCATACCCCCGATAATACTAAGGTTCAATACCACAACTCACTCGTTTATGTATTAAAAAAAAATGTAGACATTCATTTAAAGTACAGCAACACTTGAAGGTCTGAGATTATTGAATTCAAAATTTAATCTACGTATATTACCTTCCTTGAACATGTGTGCCTTCCATGTGCTTGCGTATCTTTATATTTGTTACTTTGCTTCTAATTCAGCATATCCAATGCATTACCCTATATCTCATCCTATATCTCTCGCAGTTTGTCCTCTGCCTCCACTCTAACTCGTCTCCGACCTCATTCTACTACTCTCTCCAATGCACTACCCTATTTCTCACCCTATACCTCTCTCAATGTATCCTCTACCTCCACTCTATTATTCATCCCAAAACCCATACCACTACAATGATCCCCAAAATAACCCTTTCTAGACTCTACGCCTCCTTGCATCATCTCATTTACTATTTAGATCTCCCAAACAAGCCTTTTTTAAACCCTTCCCTCTGACTCTTCTCCCTCCACCTCCCCTGTACTCATCCAAACCCCCTCCTACTGCTATGAACTAAAAAAAAACTTTTTAGGCCTTCCCTCGTCCATCCCTCCACTATTCCTTTCAATCCAAAGAACAGACTAACATGTTCACCGCTCAAATTAATTTCATATTTTCCTATACTAATTCCCCACTAATCCTGTTTGGCTTCAGGAGTAGAGTGCTACCTGCCAATAAGCGCTTCAACACCTCAGCAGGAGTAGCAAGCAATATATAAATGCAAACCTTTCCGTCTTCTATCCCTCCACTATCCTTCTCAATACAAATAACAGACTAACATATCCACCGCTCAAATTAATTTCATATTTCACTATACTAATTCACCACAAATCCTTTTGGGTTCCAGAGTAGCAAGCTACTTGCCGAAAAGCGCTACAACGCCTCATCAGATGTAGTAAGATGAAAAGAAGTACAAGGCATCAGGTAGGTACTTTGTTTATTGTGTCCCGTTCAGGTAACTCCCAGGCAGCAACTGCCAAACCAGTGCATTCTGAGTTCCACGCAGGGAACACCAACAAAGAACATAGCGAACATTCCAATGCAGATCCTCAACACACCCCCTTTCTTCACAATATAGCAAAAAACAAGAACAAAGAAAAGTAAAACAAGTGCAACCAACAGGGCAACGCTACATAATCAAAACATCTCATAGTCATGGAATTTGACAGGAGCAGCTCTTACCCTCGAAGGAAAACTCCTGGAAGAGGTGCGATTTGGACAAACACCACTACTGGAAGGAATTTCATTAACAGAAGAGTAACCAGAATGAACAGGAGTAGCATTGGTAGAAGCATGAGCAGAAGAGGTGCGATTTGGACAAACACCCCTACCGGAAAGGATTTCATTAACAGAAGAGTAACCAGAATGAACAGGAGTAGAATTGGTAGAAGCATGGGCAGAAGCATGATCAAGATGAACACCCAACTTTCCCCCAACGTACACAATCTTGGATTGGGGAACAATGGAAATATTGCATTTGTTCCAAGTTTTGCCATTGTCTAATACCACCACGCGGTCCTTCACCTCTCTCACTTTTGCCGGAGCTGAGAACCGAGAGGTCCCCTTGCGAACAAAACCAGGCTTTTTGATTCTCACCCAATCACCAACACAAACAGGGGAAACTTTCCTAGAAGAGGTAGCATACTTAGATTGTACAGTTGCTCTCACATCCGCTACTTTGCCAAGTTTACACAGATCAACCTCTTTCCTAGACATCCAATCTTTGTTTAACTTGGAACCCACAACCCACCCCCTAAGAAGAGTGAAGGGAGAAATGCCGGTACTGACATGAGGGGTAGTCCTGACTGCCCACAGCATGTCAGCAATTGCCATTCTCCAGTGTAAACCATTCACCAAAGCCAATTGCAACTGGTCTTTGATGACACGATTCATGCGTTCGACAAGACCATTGCTGCAAGGGTGATAAAGAGAAGTTAAAACATGTTTGATGCCATGCTCTTTCAGAAAATTTTGCATTTCCAAAGAAACCAACTGGGTGCCATTATCAGTCACCAGTTCCTCAGGAAACCCTTCACGGAGGAAGACATCCTTGAAAAAATTAATGATGGACGAGGAATTAACACACTCCACAAACTTTACCTCAGGCCACTTGGACATGTAGTCCACCAAGACCAGAGCATACAACAGAGAACTACCAGTGATACCAAAAGGACCCGCAACATCGAAAGCTAGTTTGCACCAGGGAGAATCCTTCACAACAATGGGATCAATGGGAGAGGGATGAGTTACCTGCGACTTGTCACTCAAAACACAAGCGCAACATTCCCTAACATAATGCTCAATGGATCTGTCCAAACCGGGCCACCAAAAATCCTCTCTGACTCTGCGCTACATGGCACGAATACCAGGATGACCTTCGTTAGCGAGGTCCAAAATGTTCTTACGCATACACACCGGAACAACCAAAAGACCACCTCTGCGTAATATACCATCCACCAAGGACAACTCTTCACAAACCCTTTTAAAAGGAATAAGTTCAGAAGACAAATCCTTGTTGATGGGCTAGCCATGAATCATATAATCAACAACCATCCTCAATTCATTGTCTTCAGATAGAGCCTGTAACCACTCACACTCTGAAAGTGCACCTTTAACAGTATCAGCGACAGCACCAACAGCACATACGATGTCAAGATCCTCATCAGAAAACTCGGTGACACTTCCAACAAGGGGTAACCGGGATAAACAGTCAGCAACATTGTTTTTGGCACCAGCAACATACATCAAACGATAATTAAATTCTTGTAACCTCTGCTGCCATTCAGCCATACGTGGTGTGGCCGCCACCTTTGGTGGTAAAAAGGTCAACTAAGGGCTTGTGATCAGTCCTAAGAACAAATTCATTTCCCCACAGAAAATTTCGAAAATACTGAACACCCCACCATAAGGCTAACGCCTCTTTCTCGATGGTAGAGTAAGTACTCTCAGCACCTTGAAGAGTCCTGGAGGCAAATGCAATGGTCTCCTCGCAACCATCACTTCTCTTTTGCATAAGGACAGCACCCAATCCCACGTTACTGGCATCGGCGGAGACAATACACAGGTCGTTAATGTTAAATAATTTTAGAGGGCGCGCCTGCACAATCTCCTTTTTAAGAAGGTTAAACTGATCGTTACATCTGTCGCACCACACAAACCTGGCATTTTTCTTTAGGAGTTCACGCAAGCAGGAGGTTTTATCGGCAAAATTTACCACAAATTTGGCATAGTACTCCACTAACCCAAGGAAGGAGCAAAGTTGGTCTTTATTAGTGGGTGCCGGGGCATTTTGAATGGCATCTAGAATTTTCACCTTGGGTTCAACTCCATTACAGGAAATGCGGTGACCCAGATAATCCACACCCTCTTGAAAGAACTTACATTTGTCCCTTCTTAAAGTCAAACCATGTGACTTCACAGTCTCCAGAACATGTTTGACTCTACGGTCATGCTCCAATTCGGTGTGCGCATGGACGAGGATATCGTCTTGAAAAAACGCGACCCCCACAGTGTTCTTGAATAAGTTGCCCATGAGGCGCTGAAACACTGCGGAAGCCGATGCCAAACCAAAGGGCATGCGTTTGTAACAAAAAGCTCCTTCTGGTGTCACGAAGGAGGTAAGGTGTCTGGAGTCTTTGCTGAGCTCAACTTGGTGATAAGCTGAGGAAATGTCGAATGAAGAAAAATACTTAGCCCCATCCAATGTTGTCAACATTTCGTTTATGTTAGGCAATGGTCAACTCAGATATTGGCATTGAGATCGCGCAAATCCACACACATCCTAAGAGATTTGTCAGCCTTGGGTGCTAAAACTATAGGGGCTTACCATTCAGATCCCTCTATGGGCTCAATTATGTCCATATCACACAAACGTTCCAGTTCACGCTTAAGTTCGGCACGCAGGCTCAGGGGTACCTTGCGCACCTTGTGTATGACCGCCTTTGCATCCTTCTTAAGATTAATGCGGTGCTGAAAACCCTTCAGTTTACCAAGACTACCGTTGAAAACTTCAGGATATTTCTGAATCCACTCTTCACCAGATAAGTGCCCCACCATCACAGAGTCGGAAGGACTGGAAGATGAGGTAGAGTTCTAAAACTTACGTGCCTCACGTCTTGACAAAACCATGTCAGGATGGTTAGGGTCGAGAATGATGCCAAGCTCTCCCTGCTCCTCCCATCCCAACAAGTTTGCACCATCTTCAACAATGTACACAGTCCCAGTGGCAAGATCCCCACAAAATTCCAATTTGGCCTCAAATTTGCCAAGAACTTCCACCCTTTTGCCCCCATATGCAAAAATTCTGATGTTGGACTGGAGTAATTGAATGTCATCCAACCCACCAAAATCCTTAGCATTGATAAGTGAAAATGGAGAACCAGAATCAGCAAGGAAATTCACGTTTTTTCCATTCACACAGATAATACATAATGGTGATGTCCTTTTTCCTGAACTAACCATAGATGCAATCTACACCTTCAGATTGCGAGGATGAAGAAGACAACATTAATAGAACATTATCATTCTCAACATCTGAGTCAACAAAATCTTCTTCGATAGATTTGACAGTATGTGTGATACCTTTGTTCGAGCCAACAGCTCTACAGACACGTGAGAGATGACCCTTTTTACCACATTTGCAACAAATTGGGTTCAAAGCATAACAAAACTTAGCATTTCCTAAATGAGATTTGCTCCCACAACGAAAACAAAAAGGTTGAGTCTTCTCAGATTTAATCTTGGGCGTAGGTACAGATGAAGAATTCCGCGTCGGATTTTCATTAGAAACTTTAGTAGGCTTAACATTAGATTTTGTAGATAGCAATTTGACTTCAGCAGGTTGCACAGAACTGCTCATTTCCTTCATGCAAAATTGAGAATGTTCAATACTTCTGGCAAGAGTGAGAGCAGTTTCAAGATCGGGGTCATCAGATGATAAAAGTTTCTCTTGAATGTTCTTGTTACACGTGCGTTCAATGAGCTGATCACGAATGATTTTGTCTCTGAATTCTCTATAGTTACAAGTGATAGCAAGAGTTCTAAGTGCTGCTACAAAATCGTCGGTAGACTCACCCGGAACTTGAGCACGTTGCAAAAACGTATGACGCTCTAACACAACATTTTTTGGGGGATTGAATCTTTTGTCCAAAGTTTTGATTAAAGATGCATAGTCGTCGATGATTAAGGAATCGCCATTATCACCACCACTTACATGAGTGCTAACAAGTTCAAGAGGTAAAGTCTTCAGAATGCTTCTACCTTCCGCCCCAAGATTGTAGATGAGAAGTGCTTTCTTTTTCTTCGCAGTGAAAGTATCACCGTCGATGGCCTCAAGATAACTCTCAAAAGTATCCTTCCACTGTTGCCACAAAATTGGAGGAGTACCAGGAGTTTGCAAAAAGGGTGGCGGAGCTAAAACACGATCCATAAAGAGGCTGTGAGTGGGTGAGTGGCTGCCTGCACAATTGTAATAAATTAAATGGAAATAAAGTTGCAGTGTAATTAGTGTAAAGGAAACAAAAACACTGTGGACTTGAAAATTGAAGCAACTATAAATGGAGAATACATTTTTTTTTTATAACACAAAACAAAACAAAAAACACAGTGGAGGTGAGAATTACAGCCAATGTAGATGGAGAATACATTTCTATAATGCACACTGTGAGTGCATGACAGAAGGAAAGGATCCAGAAAACAATGTGAATTATGGCAAGGTAATGGCTGTACGTGTCAGCGACAAAACAGAAGACACGCAGTGAACAGGTGAAATTTGCAAAACTGTGCGCATCAGTGACAACACATAAGGTGAGCTGTGCTTGTCAGCGGAAAACAACAGACATGCAGAGAAGCAATAGAGTTGACCAGGCTGTGCGCATCAGCAATGTAACACGAACTGAGCGCGTAAGTGTAAAAAAACAGCTGAGCGCATCAGCGATCGGACAACACTAACGCTGCCATGGAGAAGAAAGCCAAATTGCAATGCGGCTGTCCAAAGTGGCCGCACGCAACGTGACGACGTTGCGTCAGGCAGGTCAGGCTCTTCGACGTTGCACGTCACGAGGGAACGACGTTGTGTGACGACATAGCGCCAGGCAGGTCAGGCACATTGACGTTGCACATCACGAGAAGAGACACATCAGCAGGGGAAAGCGCGAGCGGCACCTGCGGAAACCACCACAGTCACGCGCAAGCCCCAAAACAGTACCTCAATGCCGCAGGAGACCAGCTTCGTCCACTAGAGCAGCAGGAACACAGCAACACGCAGCGAAGATCTCCTTCAGCTCACCGAAATACAAGGGAATGACAAAACAGCAGAAACAGCAGGAACGGACTCAGGAAGGCAGCAGCAGGCAACCAAGGTCCAGGGAATGAAGGGGAAACCAAAAATGGGACAACTCGTCGCCAATGAAAAGAAGTACAAGGCATCAGGTAGGTACTTTGTTTATTGTGTCCCGTTCAGGCAACTCCCAGGCAGCAACTACCAAACCAGTGCATTCTGAGTTCCACGCAGGGAACACCAACAAAGAACATAGCGAACATTCCAATGCAGATCCCCAACATACGCGCTATATAAATACAATACAATATACCTTGAAACCACTTGGAGCTTAGAATAACTATAAACTGCTGGAGCCGCAGGCCACACCCACCACGTCAGGTGTAAAGGATACACACAGGCTCGGCAGTCTGCTGCATGTGGCTGAATTCTGATTGTATGGACCCTTCAGAAACCACGATGTGTAACACACATGATTCACAGACAACATTACTGTATACCTGGAGCATGTCCACTCTGTAGGGCTTGAGGAGGGGCCGCATCCACGGTGACACCAGTTAGCCAGTATCCACCTCATTAAAAGCATAGTGCAGTTGCTTATATCTTTCCGGAAGCAGGAATGTACCAACATCATCATTTATAGACACCAAAGCTGAAAATACCAAAGAGCTGATAGTGTAGTAATAGCCCTTGTAACTTTGAACACATCAAGTGAAAACCACAAATGTTGTGGGAAAACCCCTCCAAGCGTCCAAAAATTCACAGGTTGAAGGACTTTCTTACTCTTTCTTGTATGTTACGGGAGAATTGGGGTTTTAAAAGGGAAGGAAGTGAGGGAGATGGCAGGGACAGGCCATAACACCTCGCCCCCTCCTCCTGGCAGACGTGGTACAGTTTACATCATATTTCAGTGGTATCTGCTCAGAACTTGCTGAATACTGCTGATTTGAGGCTAGCCAGTGCCACAATTCCTCTCCCCATAAACAACTGTGGCTGCTCAGCATTGCCACATACTAACAAAAGGCACAATGGGGGCGTGGCCAAGATGGCAGCCACGACGGACGCACTCTAGGTAGCTCCGTAGCCGTTCCGCTATTTATCCTTCGTAATCCTGCACATCCTACCGTGATCTGGTTGCTGCTTCCGTCCCCCTGGATGTGGTGAGTCCTGGTGCTGCCTGAGACCTGATCTGGAGCTGGAGGACGCCGCCTGGTGGGTCTGCGATGCTGAGGCCTATAGCTGGCCTACCGCAGGCCGGGAGTCCTTGGGTGCGCTTGCGCCGGATTCCCACTGCCGCTTGAGGAGACTGCGGCATTTTTATTGGGAGGCGGCCGGAGACTGAAACAACTGGCTGTGCCTGTCGAGTGCCCCATGAGGGGCGACCACAAGGAGGGCAGACCGGCGGCCCCATTTGCACGGTGGCCCTTGCTTGGGGGACCTTGCAGGCATAGGCACGGTCAGATTGGACTGCTGCCAGTGCTGGAGGCCCTGGACCTCTTTGAATCCTGCAGAGCGCTGTGACTGCCGGGCGTGCCTCCGCTGGTACCTGTGACCTGAAGTGAGGCTGCAGGGCCAACTGTGAGGTGCGGTGCTAGGGTGGGACCTGAGCTGCCAGACGACCGCAGAGGGCCAGCCACTAGGAGGGCAGAGCGGCATCCTGATATTGTCTGCAGGTTGCTGAGTGGCCAGAGCCGGGCAGGAATGCTGCTGGGGACGGTGGCTGAGAGGTTGCCACTGCCCAGCAGCCCTGTCCCGGTGCGGTGAGCGACTCTTGCCCTGAAGGACTTGCCAGGAGGTGGCGTGGCAGACAGTGGATGAAGGAGCCCCATAGCTGCCACTGACGGGTGCCGCGGTGGTGCTGCTCGGCTTGCTGCACTGCAGATCCTTGGCAGTGCACGCCAAGATTGACGCTGTCTCTCTGGATGTCGGTTTACTGTGGGTTGACCTCCGCGCTGTGGCGGAGAGGTCCCTGGCCACCGAGCAGACAGTCTCTGAATTACAGGCTGAGGTCATTACATTGAAGACGGCCCTCATTGACCTCTCTGCGAAAACAGCGACCCTAGAGCCCAGGGCTGAGGATGCGGAAGGCCGCTCATAAGATGTAATCTTCGATTTGTTGGCTTCCCGGAGGGTGATGAGGGTAGCACTGCTGAACTGTTCCTGGAAAACTGGATCAGAACCTCGCTCCCGTTGGCCTCCCTCTCTCCCCTCTTCATGATAGAACGGGCACATCGTGCTCTAGGGCCGGCTCCCCTGCTGGGCGCTATCCCTCGCACGCTTATTGCCAAGGTCCTCAACTACAAAGATCGTGATTGTATTCTAAGGGAGGAAACACGGGTGGATGACCCGGTTTTTGAAAACCACACCATCCGTATTTTCCCGGATTGCACGCGTCTGGTACAACAACAGAGGATGTGCTTTGGTGGTGTGAAACAAAAGCTGAGGGCAATGAACTTGCAGTATATGCTACTTTACCCAGCTAAGCTGAAGGTCATCCATGGAGGTCGTATTAATTTTTTTCCGCACACCCGAGGCTGCCTGGGATTGGCTAGAGGTGAGAGGAGAGGGTCGGACCCTGCCTGCGAATGGATCAAATGGGCGGACATCGTGGACATGGAGCTCGTGGAGAGCGAACAGACGTGGACGGTGAGGTGGACATGCATCGCGCTCCTCGCTGCAAGTGGTGGTGCGGCAGGATGACTCCTTGGACTTGGAGTGGTTTGACTCGGACGGAGAGGGGAGGCAACCACCTTGGATCCTTCTCAATCCAAATAACAGACTAACATATCCACCGCTCAAATTAATTTCATATTTCACTATACTGATTCACCACAAATCCTTTTGGGTTCCACAGTAGCATGCTCCTTGCCGAAAAAGCGCTACAACGCCTCATCAGAGGTAATAAGCACTATATAAATACAATACAATAAACCTTGAAACTACTTGGAGCTTAGAATAACTATAAATTGCCAGATCCGCAGACCACACCCATCACGTCAGGTGTAAAGGATACACACAGGCTCAGCAGTCTGCTGCATGTGGCTGAATTCTGATTGTGTGGACCTGAGGAGTCATAGACCGCTTGGGTTATGTGGACATGTGGCGCACGACACATCCAGAGGAACAGGGCTACAGATGCTATACCCCGGCACGCACAGTCTTTAGTCGTCTGGATCGCTTCCTGCTCTCTGACAGGGCTGCCTCTGTGGCACTGCAGATGTGGGTCTCGGGGCAATTTCTTTCAGATCACGGTCCTGTATTGTTGGAGTGGGGGATGGGGAGTGGTTGACCGAGGGTCCCCCTTTGGTGCCTACAGCCGGAGGTCCTGAAAGACAATATATTTCAAGAGGAGCTCAGAGAGATGACCTGTGGTTATTTGATTACCAACTGACAGTCCACTGCTACCAGGGGGACCGAGTGGAAAACGCTGCAGGTTGTGACGCATGGGGAATGCTTGTCTAAAGTGGGTGGTATGAGGCAGCACCTAGAGAAGGACCTTTCAGAAGCAGAAGATGCCTTGGCTGCCCTACAGGATGGGAGTCCTGTCATGGAGGCGCAGAGTAAGGCTTTGCTGCATTGCCAGCACAGGGTGGGAGATATATGGGACATGCTGAACTGCCTGGTCTGCCGAGAGTATCGTCAGCTGTTGTATCAGGAAGGAGATAAATCAGGGAGGTTATTGGCATGGCTCCTCAGGTGAGAACGACCCCCGATCATATTGATGTTCAGACGGGCATATACCTGTCTCGTCCCCACGCAGACTGGTATTAATTCCCTGTTGCACACTCCCCTGGAGACAGTATATTAGGGAGGACGCAATGGTTAACAGGGCTGATATAGGGCGGTTCCTTGAAGATCTAGCACATCCACACCTCACGGAGGACCAGATTGTCGTCCTGGGGGGTGAAATTCAGCTTAAGGTCTCACAACAAGGTGGACACCATCTATCGGTCCTTTCCACAAAAGCCGTCTTCTACGGCCACTTTTTGCGGACCCTCCCCCTTGCATTCTCTGACAGCTATTCCCAGTATCTCACAGGAAGAGCTTACTCTCCTGAGTAAGAAAGTCAAATCTGGCTCTCCGGCCGACCCTCTAAAACCTGCCCGGTTTAGGGACTCACTGTCTCTCTTTTTGGCTCCTCTGTGCCAGATCATTAACACTTCATTTACCACTGCTGTGGTCCCTGTGCTCTGGAAACAGGCTAGGGTTTCTCCCATTCTTAAAAAACCTTCGTTGGACCCAGCAAAGCTAGAAAACTTCCGACCAATCTCCCTCCTGCCGTGGGTAGCTAAGATTGCTGAGGCCCATGTCAACAACATCCTTACAAAATTTCTCAATACCAATAACATTCTGGACCCTTCGCAAAATGGTTTCCGTGCTGGTCACAGCACAGAGACAGCTCTTCTGGCAATGACTGAACACCTACGGACCATTCTGGACTCCGGTCATACTGCGGCACTGATTCTACTTGATCTCAGTGCCGCATTTGACACGGTTTCACACGCGACTCTGCTACAACGTCTGGAGGCTGCTGGGGTGGTGGGCCTCGCACTCGAATGGTTTAGGTCATTCTTGAGTGAAAGATCCTTCCGCGTGTCAGCCCCCCGTTCCTCTCCCGGTCCCATTCCATTGGGCAAGGGGTTCCCCAGGGCTCTGCTCTGAGCCCCGTATTGTTCAACTTATATGTCCAGCCTCTTGCCACGGTGGCCAGGAAGATGGGCCTCACTATGGTCTCATATGCTGACGATACGCAGCTTGTGGTGGCCCTATCCGATGGTTCCCCTCTGGACGCCCTCAGGTTTAGGAGCGGCCTGGCCGCCGTGGCAGAGTGGATGACCTCTAATTGCCTTCAGTTGAACGCCACTAAAACGGAGGTACTGTTGGTAGGGAAGGACAGGAACCTCTGGAATGAGCAATGGTGGCCAAGTGTGCTTGGAGACACCCCCACCCCTAAGATGGCGGTCAAGAACTTAGGGGTTTGGATGGATTCCACCCTCAGCTTCCAAGAACATACAAAAAAAGTCGCGGGCACTTGTTTTGGCCTCCTGCGGGGTCTCAAGCCATTGCTGAGGTTTTTCAACCCACCCACACGCCAGCTGATTGTCCAGTCTGCTATTCTATCCAGACTGGACTACGCTAACTCGCTCCTCTTAGGAGCCAATCAGGCTGAGGTAATGCGATTACAGCGTGTGCAGAATGCGGCTGCTAGAGCCCTTTTAGGGCTCCCACGTCACTGTTCCGCCACTGATGCCGTTCGGCGGCTTCACTGGCTTCCGGTGGCCAAACGGATCCAATTCAAGGCACTTTGCCTATCTTTCAAGATCTTGAAACTAGCCTCACCCAGCCTCCTTGCCAATATGTTAACTCCCTACGAATCCACTCGTGAGCTGCGATCCTCGGGGCAGTACTTAGTCACTGTCCCCCGTGTGAAGCGCGTCCGGGCTGGTGGTCGATCATTCCACTACATGGCCGCTAAGCTATGGAATTCTCTGCCCCCTCAGATTCGCTGCTTAAATCACTTGTTGGCTTTCAGGAAAGCTATCAAAACCTTCCTCTTTCCGCCAGCTTAGGCCGCCTGCTCTTTTTCCTGTTGCTTACCAGTTTCTCCTTTACCCTGCTACTCTCTGAGGCTGGCAGCGCCGGGACGCCTCTTCGCTGGGGCAGCTGTGCGCTATATAAATCTGGTTAACATAACAAAAAGCGGTGCAGAATATGGAGCGCTGCAAGTCCCCGGGCCGCAACGGTCTCCCGGTGGAGCACTTGACTGTTGGAGACCCTGCAGGAGGCCAAACAAGCGGGGATCCTGCCTTCCTCTATACGGGAGGCTTGGATTGTTATGCTCCCTAAACCAGGCAAGGAGCCACATATACCTGGTTCTTACCGGCCCCTATGTTAGGGGTTGACACCAAAATATTGGCTAAGGTACTGGTGCCGCGTCTCGGTAGGGTGGTGACGCATTTGGTCCATGACAACCAATGTGGATTTATGCCAGGTAGGGGAACCCATATTAACCTGCAAAGATTCTCTCACATACTGCATTCAACAGCAGATATGGATGTACAGGTGGCTGCGGTAGCTTTGGATATCGAGAACTCCGATACCCTCCAATGGGACTACCTGTGGGAGGTTTTGGAGAGAATGGGCCAGGGTCCGGACTTTATTTCTTGGGTTCGCTTACTGTATTGCCAACCAACAGCACGGGTCCGAAGTGGTGGTGTAGTTTCTGCTGCTATTTCTATAGAGTGGGGCACGAGACAGGGATGCCCGTTGTCCCCGCTCCTCTTCGCACTGGTAATGGAACCGTTGGCGATCTGGCTGCAATGCGACATGGCCAGCTGGGGCATAACTGTGGGCGGACGTACCTATGTCGTATCTTAGTATGCGGATGACGCACTGCTTTATGTCCTTCATCCAGAGGCAGCGGTGTCCTCCCTCTTGGACATATTGTCGGCGTTTGGGCTGCGTCGGGGTTGGTTGTTAATAGCCAGAAGTCAGTCATGTTCCCACTGGTGACTCTGGTTGGGAAGAAGATCATGGATCTCCCAGCTTCAGAGTTTAAATGGGAAGGCAATCATTTCCATTATTTAGGTATCCAGGTTGCCCATACGGCTGAGGCACAATATACCTTGAACCTGGGAGCAGTCCTTTTTGGCTTAGAATCCTCTATTTGTTTCTGGAACCGCCTGCCCCTGTCTGTTATGGGATGAGTAGCCCTGGCTAAAATGGTCCTCCTGCCTCGTTGCCTCTATGTTCTACAGAACACCTTCTGCCGTATCCCCAGTACCACCTTTGCCGCCCTAAACAGCCTTCTCATCTCCTTAGTGTGGGCCAGGAAACGCAGCAGGGTGAAACTGGAGATATCAAAACTAGCTATGGACCAGGGGGGCCTGGGCCTTCCGGACCTTCACCTTTACTACTTTGCTAAACTCTTACAATATGCGGCGCAGTGGTGGCCGAGGGTCCAAACACAGAGAAGAAACTATTGTCTGACTGGGGCAAAGGGGTAGACCTTCCAGGATATCTTATGATGGGTTCCTGGACCCCTTGGATTGCCTGTTCGTGGTCCACCAGGTTGCATGGGCCTGGGAATGAGCGGTCACCCTTGTTTTGCGAAGGGCACCATGTGCGCGATTGCTTCCCCTACAATGGCTCCACAGCTTCCATCACATACAAACGGTGATGGACTTGGCTGGATGGCTTGAAGGTGGTTGTGGGTGGCAGGCGACCTAAATCTCAACAGGGCTTTCCTCTCCCTTGCTGATATGAGAGAATGTTACCAGGTCCCAGAGTGCCATTTTCTTCAATACGCAAAAATATCACGCACAGTGCGCGAGCTGTGGATCACCTTTCCTGAGGAACCCGACGAATCCCACAACTTGATGACGATCATTGATCCGGGCTCCTTCAGGGAATTGATTTCACGCCTGTATAAAGCCTTGAAGGCAGACCGCAAAGTCGATGTCTCGAGGGTACAGAGTAGATGGTTGAGGGACTTATCATCGCCCCTTATGGAGGAGGAGGAGGAGGAGGAGGAGGAGGAGGAGGGGAGGCGAGCATTCGCGCAGGTTTCAGAGGTGGCAAGCAACGCTTGCTTTAAACTGACACAATTTCACTACCTGCAACGCACATACCTGACCCCCTCACCAATTGTCGCGCTTTAATGCAACGTATGCACCAACGTGCCCCTGGTGCAGTACTGAACCTGCAACATTTATGCACATGACCTGGGCTTGTGCTCGCCTCAAGGTATACTGGGCGAGGTCCTGGAATTGCTGCAGGACACTACGGGAGTCCCGGCTGAGGCGTCAACCAAACAGTGTCTTTTGGGGCTTTTGCCGGCCCCAAACCAAGAACCTGTATGCAATATAAATTTACCCTATTGGGGCTAGTGTTGGCAAAACGCCGTATTGCTATACATTGGACACATTCTGCGCCCCCTCGCCTAGCTAAATGGTAGGCTGATGTGTGCGAATAGGGGGTGGCTGAGGAGCGCCACCAGCGCTCAGTTCGTACAGATGAAAATTCAGACCATGACTTTGAGACCTGGGGGAACATATTGGAGCGGTTACAGTCAGCTGAGCTGCCGGGTGGGGACAAGGTGGACCCGACACATGCAAAGATTCCCTCCTCACAGGTGCGGACGCAGGAAACCAACCCACTGGTTGAATGATGGCTACTAGCTGGGGTGAATGGTTTGGGTGAGAGCACTGAGAGTAGTGACCCTGGTGCTGGGGATCATTCCGGGACTGCCCACCCCCTATGGGTCCTCTAGGGAAAGAGTTGGAGTTGCCTCTGAAATTGCCTCCAGATATTTGGGATGCTCCAGGTCTATGTTGACTGATAATTGCTACCTGACCAGATGCCCCGTACCATAGCCCCACAGTCTCGTAATTCACTGAGTCGTAGATCCACCCCGGGGGATGGGGGTGTGGATTCTGAAAAGTACTTGAGACCATTTATATGCCTTGAGAAGGATTATCTTGTATCACCACTGCTAGTCACTGCTGGGGTTTCTTTTGATTTTGTATTCTGTTTCACTCTTTTTTTTTACTATTGATTCATGGGATTGTGCAATACATCTGGCACGTGGAAATGTATAGTATGATGTTGATCACGGACCTAGTCCCAGGCCATTCTTGGGCTCATTGCAGACACTGGGAGGGCACTCGGATGTATGTAGTGCATTTTTTGTTTATTCCCTCTAAGTTACTCTCACACATTGTAACCACATGTGCTGTAATGTCCACAGATGACCGCACAGTTCTGTAATAAGAACAAAGTGAGAAAAAAAAAACCAAGAGGCACAATGTGCTTGTGCGTGCAATCAATAATTCTCAAAATCTGGCACTGCCAGACCCCCAACACAAGGATCAGCTGAGATGAGCCTAATGAGCAGGGAAGTAGCCTAGCCAAAAAGATCTTGTAAGTACCCTATGAGCATTCTGAAAGAGGCATTACAAATCCAAGTAGGTCAATCATTTCGGTTGAACACATATATCCAGTTTGTGAGAGTGACAGCCCAGACTGCCGTTCAACCATTATCTCAACTTCAAAATCGCACTTCCTAACCTAGGCATGCATGACCCAAAGCTACTCCCACATATCTGATTTATTCAGGACCCCACATAAAGCTAAAGTTGGGTGAACGTAAACTTTCGCTCTGCGCATATCAAGACAAAGGGGCACATTTACAAGCGCCACCGGAGTGGCAACTTTTTTGACGCTCTGGTGGTGCTGTCCGCTGGCCCATATTTACAAGGCCACGCAAAGCCACTTTGTGTGGCTTTACACAGCCTTGTAAATATGACCCTCTTTCATGCAGTACTCTGTATCAAGGGGGCGTGTCATGGGTGTTGCTGTGGGTGTTCCCACGCAACACCCATGGCTTTTTAACACTGCACCAGATTGACAAAGATTCGTAAATCTGAGGAAGGACCAAAAACAAATGCCTTTCCAGGGGAGGCATAAAAGTGGCGCAACGAGGAGAAGTACTTTTATTTCACCTCGTTTGTTGCTCTGTCTGTGTGTGTTGCATTTTGCAGCACACATAGAAGGAGCAAAACACCATTAAAGATTGTTTTTGTGCGGGAAGCTGTCCCTTCCTGCACAAACACAATCATCCGAGCAACGTAGGCACCCTTGCACCATGGTGCAAGGGTGCCTGAGTTGGTGCATGGCTGCTGTTTGTGCACCGGCTCAGGGAAGAACACAGGGGTGCACCGTATTCTTGTAAATACGACGCATCCCTGCATTTTTTAATTGACTCAGCTTGGCGCAGCAAAATTGCTTGCGGTGCAGCGCTGCGCCATTTCATTGTAAATATGCCCCAAAGTTTCTCCACTTCAACCGACTATCTTCGAGGTTTCCGGCTCCTCTGCCCTGCATCCAGATGTCCCACCCAAGAAGTGCTGGACTACGCCCTGAAGAAAATTGGGTGCAGAGCAGGAATGTTTAGTGGTGCCACTCACTTCACTCTCTGAGTGGAGCAGTAGCACTAAGTAGTCACCTCCCAGCAGACATGTAAATCCCCCTCCATGCTGTCAGAAGCCTTAGGGCAGGACCTTTGGCATTGGGGAATGAAGCATAGACTGCTCAGAAGCTGATGATGAGATGCTGCTGAGCAGTGATAACACTGAGCATCAGCAGGTGGATTCTGCTGTCACAAAGGGTCCATGTATTACTCCCCTTTGTTAAGATTTTCCAGGTTCACTCTCTTTTAAAAAAGAAAAATTGCTAAGTTGCAGAGTATTGGACTTTGTGATTTTGCACGCTCCTATGCCAAACCTAAATTCTGAAGTGCCTTAGTAACAGTATCTGTCAGGAGGAAAACATTGATTGAACCCAATTAATAACTACGCCAGAATTTACAAAAACTCTTGGATATCTAAAATGTTTGGGGTCAAATTTTCTGCATGTTTAACATATACATGCCTGTCATTGGCAGACTACAACAACAACAATACATTATGCAAAGGGATTATAATATCTTAGCGGCTGGGCCTTAGCCTGAGAAAGCAGGGCAACTGCTGATCCTCCAAGGGAAATAAAAGGGATGGAAAGGGACATCCCCGGTATAGATGTATTGATGCAGCGGCCAGGCCATTGAACAGTACGCCAGTGCCTGGATGAGCACCCCGTACTGCAAGAATTACAATGAAAGAATCCCTTTCTCCCATACTGTGCAGTATGTCAAATCGAAAGAGCCACTCTATTCATTCGAATGCCTTTTCGACATCAAACAATCACCTATATAAAAAGGTCCATTGGATACAGTTTTGAAAACAACCTCTTAAGAGTAGATGATGTAGGCCAACAGGAAACAAATCCAGCCTGCTCTAGTAGCACCAGCACAGACACCATGGGCACCAAGGACTCTCTCCGAAATATTACAATCCAGATTTATGGAGGACAGTGACCATACCAAGAGCACTGACCCTCTAGTTTGTCAGACTCAAGCATGAGAGTACTCAGCACCTCCCTTTGGCAGGAATAATTCACTTTTCAATAACACATGTGTGAAGAAGTACAGAGGCAGATGGTACTTTAGATGAACTTCTTTATTCAAGCTTCAGGTACAGCAACGTCCTACCCATAGGACACCCCACAGCAACTGACTCTAAGCACTTAGCAACAAGACTAAGCACACTCTACATTCTAAGCCAGATGAAGGGAATGTTCCACATGAAGTCAATGGTTAACACAGAGCTGCACAAGGGAAGCTACCACACACCTTCCCCCAAACATAACAGAGGAGTAATGATACATAGGTAAGCTACAAAGAACATAACAATGTGAGTTGCGAGAACAAGAAAGGAAAATTAATTCAAAACATAGTTACGTAGGTTCTCTGGAGCCTTACGTGTGCGAGTGCTCCTGCGCAGAGGAGAAACTACCTTTGTCGGGACAAGTTGATCATGTCGACCCAAGGAAACAAAGGGACGTAAGGCAGCAATCCGTCCTAAATTCCAAATACGCCCATCGTCGAGTTTCATGGCATTGTGAAACAATTTGGTCACCTTAAAAGGAGGAGAGAACTTAGTACCAGAAGATTTTTGGGGAAAACGTACTCTCACACGATCACCCACACGAACCATCGTGCGAGAGACCGCATGTCTGGTATCAAAGTTGGCCTTTCTCTTGGCTGACTTGAGATCCTGTAGTGCCCGCCATTGAGCATCCTCACGAACCTCAATGTCAGCACCTTTCCCTCTCGTCCAAGTCTGGAACATGTAAGTGTTGGGGGTGCAACCCCTAAACAACTCAAAGGGAACCTTCTCAGTGGTGGAGTGAGGAGTCAAGCGGTAAACCATAACTCTCTCAAGGATCACAGACCTCCAGTCTCTCCCTTGTTATTTTGCCAGTTGGATTGACTTCTTCAATACACGGTTGAACCTCTCTACCATTCCGTTGCATTCGGGGTGATAGAGAGAACAACGTTTGTGTTCAATCCCTTTCCTGGCCAAAAACTCTTCCATCTCTCTTGACCCAAGCTGAACCCCATTGTCAGTCAGAATAAGTAAGTCCGTTTTTATATAGCGCAGCTACTCACACTTACGGGTCTCAAGGCGCTGGGGGCCGTCGTGGAAATTAAGTGAGCTATTGCCCAGAGTCACATGGTGTTGAGCTGAGCTGCCGCCGGAGCCGGGGATCGAACCGTGAACCCTGTGCTCCGAAGTCAGCTGCCCTGGCCGCTGCACCACACCTCTCCTGAATGGATGGATTCATGGAGGCCCTCCCTGCAGAAAATGTCCTCCAAAAATGTTGTAACATCTCTGGTCTCTATACTCTGTGTTACCTTGACCTCTGGCCATCTTGAGTACATGTCAATCAGGACAAGAACATAGGATTGACCCACTTTGGTGGAGACAGGCTCCAAGAGATCCAAGGAGACATGTTGCCAACACCGTGTGGGAGCCTGTCGTATTACCATGGGCTGAACCCTAGTCTTGCAAACTTTATCACAGACATTGCACTCAGTGCAGTCTCTCACCATGCGTTCCACAAGAATGTCGATGCCCGGCCACCAGAAGTGCAGGCGTACCCTCTCCTTTGTTTTGGAGATGCCCTGGTGTCCCTGGTGTGCCAGGTGACCAATTTTCTCTCTAACTGGTGATGGAGGGACAAGTCGTTTGCCCCTCCAAAGTAAGTCTCTTCCCACCGAAAGTTCACTCCGCACATTCCAGAACTTCCGGACGCCTTCACTCAAGGCCTTGATGCCCGTCCAACCTTCGGACACCAATCTGTGACTTTGTTCGCCCTAAGTTGGCAGGGTATGCCCAGACGTGGGTCCCTTGCTCACTTTGCCACTGGATTCAAGCTAGCCTGGCTGATGATGGCTGAATAGCCAGAAACCGGTCCCAGGATGCTTGTTTCCGGTCCAGGGAAGACATGGCTTGGCAGTTCGGGCTGGACTGTTCCCATGAGGCACAGGGTCAGACTGATTTGCATATGGTCATGTCTGAACTGGGGTGGTGGAGTGAGCTAAAGAATGATGATGGATTAAACCCAGATCAGTTGACTGGGGGTGAGTGTTTGATTTGCTCTAACGCTCCGTCCATCATCCCCTTTGGTATCGCTTTGTTCGCCCTAAGTTGGCAGGGTATGCCCAGACGTGGGTCCCTTGCTCACCTTGCCACTGGATTCAAGCTAGCCTGGCTGATGACGGCTGAATAGCCAGAAACCGGTCCCAGGATGCTTGTTTCCGGTCCAGGGAAGACATGGCTTGGCAGTTCGGGCTGGACTGTTCCCATGAGGCACAGGGTCAGACTGATTTGCATATGGCCATGTCTGAAATGGGGTGGTGGAGTGAGCTAAAGAATGATGATGGATTAAACCCAGATCAGTTGACTGGGGGTGAGTGTTTGATTTGCTCTAACGCTCCGTCCATCATCCCCTTTGGTATCGCTTTGTTCGCCCTAAGTTGGCAGGGTATGCCCAGACGTGGGTCCCTTGCTCACTTTGCCACTGGATTCAAGCTAGCCTGGCTGATGACGGCTGAATAGCCAGAAACTGGTCCCAGGATGCTTGTTTCCGGTCCAGGGAAGACATGGCTTGGCAGTTCGGGCTGGACAGGGTCAGACTGATTTGCATATGGCCATGTCTGAACTGGGGTGGTGGAGTGAGCTAAAGAATGATGATGGATTAAACCCAGATCAGTTGACTGGGGGTAAGTGTTTGATTTGCTCTAACGCTCCGTCCATCATCCCCTTTGGTATCGCTTTGTTCGCCCTAAGTTGGCAGGGTATGCCCAGACGTGGGTCCCTTGCTCACTTTGCCACTGGATTCAAGCTAGCCTGGCTGATGACGGCTGAATAGCCAGAAACCGGTCCCAGGATGCTTGTTTCCGGTCCAGGGAAGACATGGCTTGGCAGTTCGGGCTGGACTGTTCCCATGAGGCACAGGGTCAGACTGATTTGCATATGGCCATGTCTGAACTGGGGTGGTGGAGTGAGCTAAAGAATGATGATGGATTAAACCCAGATCATTTGACTGGGGGTGAGTGTTTGATTTGCTCTAACGCTCCGTCCATCATCCCCTTTGGTATCGCTTTGTTCGCCCTAAGTTGGCAGGGTATGCCCAGACGTGGGTCCCTTGCTCACTTTGCCACTGGATTTAAGCTAGCCTGGCTGATGACGGCTGAATAGCCAGAAACCGGTCCCAGGATGCTTGTTTCCGGTCCAGGGAAGACATGGCTTGGCAGTTCGGGCTGGACTGTTCCCATGAGGCACAGGGTCAGACTGATTTGCATATGGCCATGTCTGAACTGGGGTGGTGGAGTGAGCTAAAGAATGATGATGGATTAAACCCAGATCAGTTGACTGGGGGTGAGTGTTTGATTTGCTCTAACGCTCCGTCCATCATCCCCTTTGGTATCGCTTTGTTCGCCCTAAGTTGACAGGGTATGCCCAGACGTGGGTCCCTTGCTCACTTTGCCACTGGATTCAAGCTAGCCTGGCTGATGACGGCTGAATAGCCAGAAACCGGTCCCAGGATGCTTGTTTCTGGTCCAGGGAAGACATGGCTTGGCAGTTCGGGCTGGACTGTTCCCATGAGGCACAGGGTCAGACTGATTTGCAAATGGCCATGTCTGAACTGGGGTGGTGGAGTGAGCTAAAGAATGATGATGGATTAAACCCAGATCAGTTGACTGGGGGTGAGTGTTTGATTTGCTCTAACGCTCCGTCCATCATCCCCTTTGGTATCGCTTTGTTCGCCCTAAGTTGGCAGGGTATGCCCAGACGTGGGTCCCTTGCTCACTTTGCCACTGGATTCAAGCTAGCCTGGCTGATGATGGCTGAATAGCCAGAAACCAGTCCCAGGATGCTTGTTTCCGGTCCAGGGAAGACATGGCTTGGCAGTTCGGGCTGGACTGTTCCCATGAGGCACAGGGTCAGACTGATTTGCATATGGCCATGACTGAACTGGGGTGGTGGAGTGAGCTAAAGAATGATGATGGATTAAACCCAGAGCAGTTGACTGGGGGTGAGTGTTTGATTTGCTCTAACGCTCCGTCCATCATCCCCTTTGGTATCGCTTTGTTCGCCCTAAGTTGGCAGGGTAAGCCCAGACGTGGGTCCCGTGCTCACTTTGCCACTGGATTCAAGCTAGCCTGGCTGATGACAGCTGAATAGCCAGAAACCGGTCCCAGGATGCTTGTTTCCGGTCCAGGGAAGACATGGCTTGGCAGTTCGGGCTGGACTGTTCCCATGAGGCACAGGGTCAGACTGATTTGCATATGGCCATGTCTGAACTGGGGTGGTGGAGTGAGCTAAAGAATGATGATGGATTAAACCCAGATCAGTTGACTGGGGGTGAGTGTTTGATTTGCTCTAACGCTCCGTCCATCATCCCCTTTGGTATCGCTTTGTTCGCCCTAAGTTGGCAGGGGTATGCCCAGACGTGGGTCCCTTGCTCACTTTGCCACTGGATTCAAGCTAGGCTGGCTGATGACGGCTGAATATGCCAGAAACCGGTCCCAGGATGCTTGTTTCCGGTCCAGGGAAGACATGGCTTGGCAGTTCGGGCTGGACTGTTCCCATGAGGCACAGTGTCAGACTGATTTGCATATGGCCATGTCTGAACTGGGGTGGTGGAGTGAGCTAAAGAATGATGATGGATTAAACCCAGATCAGTTGACTGGGGGTGAGTGTTTGATTTGCTCTAACGCTCCGTCCATCATCCCCTTTGGTATCGACTTCAAGCATGTCAACATCACTCCTCATGGCATCTCTCCATTGTGTCTCTGAAACGACACCTTCAACAATCTCACATACCTTGAAGTCATCAATTTCCCAAGAATTTTCGTGGTCAAGCGGGGCTTCCCCACACTGTTTGGGCACTAAGCGAGAGAGACAGTCAGCGACCTTGTTATCTACCCCAGGAATGTATTTTACAACAAAGTCGAAATCTTGCAGGGCGATCACCCATTTACATATTCGAGAGGAGACAGCGTCTAGAGCCTTTTTACAGAAGACGTCCTTTAGGGGTTTATGGTCTGAATGGACAACAAATGAGCTACCCCAGAGGAATTTTTTAAGTTTCTTAATGGCCCAGAAGATGCACAGTGCTTCCTTTTCGATCACGGAATACTGGAGTTCTGGACCTACAAGGGCCCTTGAGAGAAACATGATGGTCTCTTCTTTGCCATCCCTTGCTTGCTTAAGGACAGTGCCCAAACCCTTAGAACTGGCATCAGTGATCAAAATAGAGCTCGAAGAATTGTCGAAGCTCTGAAGAGAGGGAGCTGAACTAAGAGCCTTCTTGACATCCTCAAATTCCAGCTGACACTGGGGAGATCAAGAGATCTTCACACCCTTCTTAAAGAGGGATCTCAACGTGAAGGTGCGGCAAGCGAACCTTGGAACAAATTTATTATAGTACTCCGCCATCCCTAAGAAGGTGACTAATTCATCTCTGGATTGCGGGACGGGAAGTTCTTCATTGGTCCTCACAAGGCGATCTCTAGATCTAACTCCACCCCCAGTCAAGCAGTGACCCAGGTGGTCAATTTCAGGAAGATTGAACCTGCATTTGTTCTCACGCAGAGTCAAACCTCTTGCACTGAATCGCTCGAGTACAGCCCTCAGCCTCACATCATTTTCCAGTTGGGATGAGCCATGGATCAAGACGTCGTCTTGGTATATCTTGACTCCTTCCACGCCGTTCAACACATTTTCCATGGCTCTCTGGAACACGGAGGCTGCAGAGACCAAGCCAAAGGAAGGCGAGTGAACTTGTAGGTTCCAAAAGGGGTTATGAAGGCCGTCAGGTCCATGGACTCATCATCAATTCTAACCTGAAGGAAGGCCGCCCTGAGGTCTAGAGTGGAGAAGATGCGTGCATCCCTTAATTGAGCTAACATTTCCGTGATGTTTGGAAGAGGGTGCCTGTCAGCAACGACAGCGCGGTTGAGAGCACGGAGGTCCACACACAAGCGTACCTCACCAGAGGCCTTGCGTGCAAGAACTACTGGGGCCAACCACTCACTAGCCTCCGTCTCAACAATGATACCCTCTTTCTTCAGCTTCTCAAGTTCAGCGCGCATAGACTCCCTCATGCCCAGAGGTACACTGCGCACCTTACATGTCACTGGAATGGCATCAGATTTTAGCGTGATCTTGTGAGTGTAATCTGAGAGACAACCCAACCTCTCACTGAAGACTTCCTTAAATTCAGTGCGTACAGCACAGCTTGGGTCAACCACAGCAGAAGCAACAATAGAATTATTTTCACACGAAACAACATTCAAAGGGACCAAATGTGGAGAGATGTCTCTGAGAGTAATGCAGGGATCACCACCAGGAACTAATGACACACCTAGATCGGCCTGGTGAAACCAGCTGATTATTCTGTCGCCTCAGCATGAGACATATATTTTCCCTGAAGTTAGTCTCCCTTTATATTCAATATTGCCTATGAAATAGCCAAACAATTTTATGGGTTGACCAGTATAAGCCAGGGGCTTAATGTCGGGTTTGTAAACCTTTACTCTCCCATGTAGTTTCAAGTCAAAGAAGTCTTTGGGGATGAGTGAGATCTTTGCCCCTGAGTCAAAGAGCATTTTAATGTTGCAATCATTCACCATGACCTCATCCACAGGCCCTTTACACTTATTTTGACCATTCAGTGTTATAACCTCCCCACAGTGTAGTTCATCATAGTCAGAATCACTTCCACTCTCAAGGGAAACCTCCTTGACCCGTCTGCTCAACTTATTCTTTTTAGCTTTACAAGCTTTGGCTAAGTAACCAACTTTTCCACAATTGAGACAATTAGAGGAGAGAGCAGGGCATGACTTGTCATTGGCGAGATGACCGATCATGTCACATCGGTAACATTTCATCTTGGTATTTCCCTTGAGTTTGGAGTTAGAAGAGGAATGAGTAGGTTCACGTCGTTTCCAAACCGCCTTTGTTGAATTTTTAGTAACAGCGTGAACCTTCTCTTCTAAGACACCATTTTCTTTTTTGATGACTTCAACACAAGCGAGGGAGTGTCCTATCCTCTTGGCAATAGTCACAACTTCATCAAGCTATGGATCATCCTTTTGCCAAAGTTCATCCTTAATCTTCTCAACACTGCATCCCAGCATAAACTGATCACGGATGCGTTTTTCCAGGGACCCATCAATTTTACAGGTGGCACCCAACTTACGCAGAGCGGTAATATAAGCTTCAACGGATTCTTCAGGTTTCTGCACTCTCTTTCCAAAATGATACCGCTCAAGGATGGTACTGACTTTTGGAAGATAGTGCTTGTCGAGTTTCTTAAGACAAATCTCGAATTCGTTGAGGCTATCTGCTTCACTATCATTCAAATCAGGGAAGTGTTCAAACACCTCCTGTCCTTCGGAACCCAGACAGTGTAACAGTAGCGCTGATTTTCTCTCTGCGCTCAGAGATACCCCGCAAACCCTTGCATAATTAAGAAATACCTTTTTCCATTTTGACCAACGCAGAACTGGATCTCCAGGATTAGAGAGAAAGAACGGAGGAGGAGTAACATTTTGCATTTTACAACAAAGAACTTAGGGGCAGATTTACTAGTTCTTGCGCCACTTTTGCATCATTTTTAACATGGGAAAAGTGACGCAAAAGTGGCGCAAGGGGCTTGTAAATAAGCCCCTTAATGTTATAATCACAGTTATAGAAGAGTATGTCACGTTTGTAAAGTTGGCATGTAACAGTCATGCTTGTATCATAAAGAGTATTACAAATAAGTAAGCAAGAACATGTGTGTATCACTAACAAGTAATGGAAGTATCTGACGTGACTTCTAGTTTGTTGAACGCGTGTAAAATTGAAGCTAAGTGTATCAGCGCATAAAATACACTAAATCAGCACACTGTAGAAGTAGAAAACAAGGTTTGAAGTCATCAGCGTGATAAACTAAACATTGTGATAAAAGCAACAAGTAGTAATGGGTATGCTGAGCGTATCAGCGCAAGCGGAGACAAGGGTTCAAAGAGCTGATACGCTGTTGGAAACGGGGTTACCGATTCCAGCACGGTAGCATGGCGCGAGGCGGGAAAGCACCCGAAGGCAATGTGTAAGGCAGTTGTGCAGCACACACTCACTTGGACCCAGTAATGCGGACGCAATAACGTGACACCACACCAGGCTTGTGTATTAAAAACACGTTCTTTTATATAAATCAATGCAGCATCAGATGAGGCAGATTAATTCAGGTCAACATTTAAAGTCATTGCCGTACTCAACTGGTGCGTAATTTCCTTAAAGCATCATAGCTCATCAACATTGTAGGCCACTAAAAGGCCGCAGGAATCATCTCCTAAACGTAGCACCAATAATGATCACAGGGTGCAAGAATAAAACATGGGCCTAAAACATGCAGTTCACCTCATGAATATTCAATCACTTGTAAATAGGCATTATACGTTACATTTCAAACAGGGCCTGCGTTAATCTAGGCGCACCCACATTCAGTACAGTGGGCGTCGCAACTCCGGTACACCTGCAACATAAAACACTTCAACTCTTGGCGGTGTACACTTCAGCTCAATTCAGTTAAGCACCTTTACACTAGGCAAATACATTTCATTAGCGCTGATCTACATTGGCCTAAACAGTGATTAAGGCAGGCAGAACAACTAGGCGGGTGAACAACTTGGGGAACCCCTCAACATGTCCTTTACTCTGGGAATTCCCTGTCAATTAGGCTTCTGGGCCCCTCAGGGCTACTCAGGGGTTAAGTTAGGCCAGGCCCACTCCTCTCCGGGGCCTCGCCTCGTGCGTATAATTGCTGTTGGCCCCCGGCCCCCAGGGGCGTTTCTAGGGCCCTAGGGGTCTCCTGGGCTCACCTGTAGGTGGTTCGTTGGTCGCTCCTCGCAGCGACTGGCTCCCTCCCGGGCCGGCCCGTGATTGGCGGGGCGGGGCCCGGAGCGAGTTCCACGGCCCTCCGGCCGGAATTGCGGGACGGTGGGGGGCCGGTATCACCCTCCTCCGGCCCCCGGGTTTAGCGGAGCAAGGTCGGTCTCCTGGAAAGGGAGGGGGGGGCCGGTATCGCACTCCTCCGGCCCCCGCGATCAGTAGTGTAATGCGGGGAAGGGAGCGGTAGCCGGCAGTCTTCTCCGGACGGCTTCCCGTCTCCCTTTGCTTACTCGGAGCTCTTCTCCGGCCTCCGTCGGCGCTGGGGGCGTGGCGCGAGCCGGCGCCCAATCCTTGCGCGGCCTTCCCGGGGGCGCGGCCGATGACGCGGTCGGCGTCCCCGGTCTCCTGGCAACGGCGTCGGCGGGGCCTGGAGGCCTCGTTCTTCCCGCTAGGCCTCAGTTTCTTCACGCGAGCCCCTGGGCCGCGGTGGTGATCTTTGGGCCGCGACTTCATCGGCGGGGCTCCCGGGCCCGGCGGTGACCTTTGGGGCAAATCCTCAGGCTTCGGTGAGGGCGCGGACGGCGCACCTCACCACCACGGCCTCGGAGAGGCCACGCTCGCCTCCACAGCTCTCCACACGCGGCGGCCGCCGCAACGGCAGATTCTAGCCACGAGGTCAGTGGCTTGGGGGCAATTCCTCCTTCGTGGAGGTATAGCGCGGGCGCGCTGGCAGCAGGCTGGAAAGGGGCTGACACAGAAGGGCTTTTGGGCAGCCCAGCAGCAGCTTGGAATAGATGGGGTGAAGGTCTAGCGCTTCAAGGCACGGCGCTTTACCTGGTGATCCCCGGTCTGGCAGTTCAGGTTTCTGGCCTTGCTGGTCGGTCAGGCCTTACAATTTAAGGTTACTTGCAGCAGTTCTTGGTTGGTTGCTTCTTGGGGGTTTCTCTGTATGGGGGAGGGAATGAGTTGGTGGTTCTTGGGGTGCTGGATGGTACTTCCCAGCACGGTGAAGGTGGTTCCCTGGGTCCCCTCATGCTGGGCAAGGTCAGTGGGTGGTGGGCGTTCCTCAGCTAACTTACTACAGCAGTGCCTAAGCCTTGTCAGCAGCAGTAGTGTAGGTCTCCCCCCTAGGCCCTACAGCCTCTACTCCGGCAGAGGTTCTCCCAGGATCAGTGGTGCCCCAACTGACTAAAAGATTTCCCTCCAACTCTCTTATACCCCTAGGTCAGGTGACCCTCCTAAAGGCGGCAAAACATAACTCCTCCCACAGCCAAGAAGGTTCTGGAACCTTCCACCATGTCTGGCTATGTGGCCCAGAGGCGGGGATGGGATGGATACTGTATCCCTATGTCCCAGCCTGACCCTGGCTACTAGTGTGTGTATGTGTGCAAGGCCACTCTGCAGTAGCAGGGGCCTGTGGCAGCCATCTTGAGGGAGAGAGCACCTGCACCTCAGCACTGGTTGGCAGTGGTAAGGCGCACGGAGACCTAGGTCCAGGAAAAATACGGTGGCAAAAATGAGGCGCAAAAGGGAAAAAAACAGGGCAAGACCACCCCAGGGCTGACAGGTCTAACACGCGTCCCCCCAGCCGAAAGAGGGGAGAGCTTCCCAACCTCTAGGGAGTTCTCGTCGCTAAGGCGGAAAAACCGGGAGAGACCGTCAGCGTTGGCGTGGTCTACACCGGGTCGATGTTCCACCCGAAAGTCCATCCCCTGGAGGGAAATGGACCACCTCAACAATTTGGGGTTTTCGCCTCTCATCTGCATGAGCCAGCGAAGGGGTCTGTGGTCGGTCTGGATCAGGAAGTGACAACCAAAAAGGTATGGCCTCAACTTCTTTACAGCCCAAACCACGGCAAAGGCTTCTCGTTCGATGGTACTCCACCGCTGTTCCCGGGGAGTAGTCTTCGGGAAATGAAGGCCACTAGCTGGTCTTGGCCATCGTCATTCAGCTGCGAGAGCACAGCTCCTATGCCATGCTCAGAAGCGTCTGTCTGCACGATAAATTCCCGTCCAAAGTCTGGAGTCCTGAGCACCGGTGCGGTGCACATCGCCTGTTTGACGGTCTCAAATGCTTCCTGGCAGGCAGCCGTCCAGATGACTCTGCGTGGCTGCTTCTTCGAAGTCAATTCCGTCAAAGGGCCCACAATGGTTCTATATCCCTTGACGAACCGGCGGTAGTATCCTGTGAGGCCGAGAAAAGCCCGGACCTCTGTTTGGGTCTTGGGGGGCTCCCAGGCCAAGATGGTCTCGATCTTGGCTTGGAGGGGTTGCACCTTACCTCCGCCCACCAGATGTCCCAGGTACACGACAGATCCCTGTCCAATCTGGCACTTGCTGGCCTTGATGGTTAGACCAGCCCGTTGCAGAGCCTGTAGCACCTCCTGGAGATGCTCCAGATGGTCCTCCCAGCTGCTACTGAAGACAGCTATGTCATCCAGGTAGGCAGCAGAGAAGGCCTCTAGGCCAGACAGCACCTGGTTCACCAACCGCTGGAAAGTGGCTGGAGCATTTTTCAACCCGAAGGGCATCACCCGAAATTGAAAGTGGCCCTCGGGGATGGAGAACGCAGTCTTCTCCCTTGCTCCTTCTGCCATGGCGATCTGCCAATAGCCTGACGTCAAATCAATGGTACTCAGATACCGGGCTGCTCCCAGCTGGTCAATGAGCTCATCCGCCCGAGGGATCGGGTGAACGTCGGTCTTGGTTACTGAGTTGAGTCCGCGGTAATCCACACAGAACCGAAGTTCTGGTGTGGTGCCCGGTGGGGCCGCTTTCGGCACCAACACCACCGGACTAGCCCAAGGGCTACTGGAAGGCTCAATCACCCCCAGTTCTAGCATCTTGGTAACCTCACCCTGGATACTAGCCTTGACCTTATCGGACAGCCGGTAAGACTTGGTTTTTACTGGCGGACTGTCCCCTGTGTCCACATCATGGGTACACAGGTGCGTGATCCCAGGCGTGAGGGAGAACAACGAGGCGTACTGCCCCAAGACCTGGCGGCAGTCCCTCTGTTGCTCTGGGGTCAAGGATGGGGCGAGGACCACTCCCTCTACCGAGCCATCCTTCTCATGGGCCGCCAGAAGGTCTGGAAGAGGCTCACTCTCCTCCTCCTCACTTCCATCTGTTATCATCAGGAGAGTGAGCTCTGAACGCTCCTGGTGTGGCTTCAGGCGGTTGACGTGGAACACCCTGTGGGGTTGACGGGGGGTCTTCACATCGACGACATACGTGGTCTGGCCTCTCCTTTCCAAGATCTCAAACGGTCCAGTCCACCGGTCCTGGAGGGCGCTAAGCTCTCCTGGCTCCATGACCCACACCTTCTGTCCAGCGTCCAACTCTACCGTCCGAGCGTTCCGGTCATACCATTTCTTCATGACGGCCTGACTAGCCTCTAGGTTGTCCGAGGCTTCCTTCCACAGCTTGGCCACTTGGCTGCGGAATGCCAGCATATAGCTGACCACATCACGGGGAAGCTTCGAGGAAGACTTCTCCCACCCCTCCTTGACAAGACTGAGGGGCCCCCGAACGGGGTCGCCATAGAGCAGCTCAAAGGGGCTGAAACCGACCCCTTCTGCGGCACCTCTCGGTAGGAGAAGAGCAGACAGGGTAAGAGGACGTCCCACTTCCTTCTCAAGTCCTCGGGTAGGCTCTGGATCATCCCCTTCAAGGTCTTATTGAAACGCTCCACGAGCCCGTTCGTCTGGGGGTGGTAAGGAGTGGAGAACCGGTAGGTCACTCCACACTCCTTCCACATGGCCTGCATGTAGGCCGACATGAAATTCGTGCCCCTATCTGACACCACGACCTTGGGGAATCCCACTCGGGTAAAAATCCCCATCAGGGCCCGCGCCACCACCAGTGCAGTGATGGTCCTCAGAGGGATTGCCTCTGGGTACCGGGTGGCGTGGTCCACCAGCACCAAGATGAACCTGTGTCCCGCAGAAGTCGGCGGGTCCAACGGCCCGACAATGTCAATCCCTACCCGCTCAAAAGGGGTACCGACAACTGGGAGAGGTTCCAGGGGGACCTTCACTTTAGTCCCTGTCTTGCCGCTCGCCTGGCAAGTGGTGCAGGTCTTGCAGAAAGTGTCAGAAGTGACGCGCATCCTGGGCCAGTAAAAGTGTGGGAC
Organism: Calotriton arnoldi; assembly: GCA_963921515.1. Classification (NCBI taxonomy): domain Eukaryota; kingdom Metazoa; phylum Chordata; class Amphibia; order Caudata; family Salamandridae; genus Calotriton; species Calotriton arnoldi. The sequence continues at coordinate 717,673 of CAWUFW010003267.1, forward strand.
CAAACGCGCAAACGTCTTGTCCAGGCCCAGGTGTCCTGCTAGTGGTATTTCATGTGCCAACTCTAGCAGAAAGGCTCGGTAGCATTGGGGGACCACTACGGCCCTTGAGGACCCATGCACCGGAGCCTTAGGCTCACTGTAGAGGAGACCATCCTCCCAGTAGACATGGTAGTTACCAGTCTCTGTTCCAGTTGCTTGGGCTTCGGCCTGCTGCCGCATGCCTTCAAGCGTAGGGCACTCCTTCTGCGCCCGGCAGAATTCCTCCCGGGTAGGCCCTCCTTCCACCTGCCACTCTGCAGGGGTCGGCAGGTCCCCCACGGGAACACCATCCACCTCAGCGGACTCCGGGGTCACCTCCGCGGGCTCCCCATCCATCTCACCGGGTGTTTCCTCCTGGACATCTCCTCGTCCAGCAGTGGGCTGGGCCATTATTTCAGGCTCCAACCCGGGCTGAGTTCCTTGTCGGGCAGCCATGGACCGCGTGACGACGCAAGTCCATCCTGGTAATCCCAACATCTCAGCATGGGCATTGAACTCTACCTCCCTCCAGGCAGTATGTTCCAAGTCGTTACCCAGCAGACAGTCAACTGGCATGGCAGGGCTCACCGCAACCTTCAACAGGCCTGAGACTCCTCCCCACTCAAAGGGAACTTGGGCCACGGGGTAATGACCCAGGCTATTATCAGCCATAACAACCGGGTGGAATACCTCAGGAATCACCTGCTCTGGGGACACCAGCTGACGTCTCACCATCGTCATGCTGGCACCTGTGTCCCTCAGAGCCTCCACCTCCTCCCCGTTCACCAGGACCCTCTGCCGATACTTGGCAGTGTTCGAGGGTACCTGAACCCGTGGGATGATCTCTCTATCCCCAGGGAAACTAAGGTCAAGCCTGTCCACTCACCTCCCCTACCTAGGGACAACTCCTCCCCAAGCGCTACACTGGCCACCCCGGAGCTCTTAGCTCCTGTGGGGGCTGGGGTTCTCTTGCGACACTGGGGATCCCCCTTGTAGTGTCCAACCTCCCCGCACTCGTAGCACCGGACAGTTCTGGGCTGCTGACTCCTGTCAGGGTAAGTGGGTTTCTGGAATCCAGATTGGGATGGGGAACCTACCCCTCTCCCAGGCGGTCTATTTTGGGGGCCTTTAAAGAACTCCCTCCTTTTATCTCCCCCTCTTTCTTCTGGGGGAACCCCTGTCCACCTTTCGGGGGTCCGCCCCGGCTCCCTTGTGGGACACCCGAGTGCTGACCCACGTGTCTGCCTCCTCTGCAAGCTCCCGTGGATTGGTCAGCTTGCGGTCCACCAAGTACTGGCGCAGCTCCGGAAAACATTTCTCTAGGAGGTGCTCTCTCAAGAACAGGTCGTACAGCCCTTTGTAATCATCAATGTTGCTGCCACGCACCCAACCCTCCAATGCCTTCCGGGCATAATCAAAAAAATCCACCCAGTTCTGTGTGTGAAGTTTGTGGCTGTTACGGAACTTTTGGCGGTACTTCTCTGGGGTGAGGCCAAACTTCTTAAGCAGAGCCTCCTTCATGATACGGTAGTTCGTCTGATCCCCCTTGTCCAAGGTCAAAAGTGTGTCCCTTACTAGTGGAGGTATGTACCTGTAGAGACCTCCCCCCCAGTAGCTCTCAGGAACCCTATGCGCCACCAAAGACACCTCGTACGCCGCCAACCACTTATCGATGTCATCTCCCACACTAAAACTGGTTATCACCTCTCTAGGTAGATAGAACTTGGGCTCCTGGGGAACCCCAGCAGGTACGCTGCCACCATTCAAGTTGCCCTGCATCTCCATCTGCAAGGCTCGGAGCTCTAATTCTTTGAGGCTAAGCTCATGCGCAAGCTTCCTTTCTTCCATGGCTAGCCTTGCCTGTTCTCGCTCCCTGTCCATCCTAGCAAGTTCTAACTTCAATTGCCTCTCCTCCCTCCTGTCCTCAAATTCCTCTGCAGACAAACTCCCCCTGGCGCACTACTGCCTGCCCTGGAACGTCTTCCTGGCAACACATTCTCGCTAACGTTAATGTGCAGTAGGTCCAGTTCTCCTGGGTTGTCTGCCTCCCTCTGCTCCTCGTCCCCTCTTCCCCCGGGTGGGCCATTACCCATGCCCTCAAAGCTTTCTGAAGCACCTCCTTCCTGGCGCCTCGCTTGACGGACACCCCCCTCTCTAGACAGAACTCCTTGAGCTGTGTCACCGTATACCTTTCTAGGTTGGCCAACTCAAACTCCATCCTGCTAGGTGGGGCCCCAGACAATTTAGAGAAAGAGTTCTAGACTGTAGGTAGCAGGTCTAACGCAGGAATGTACACAATCAGGCAATCACAAAAGAATTCTTAGCACTTGCATTTATCTAGGTGTCCAATTGCGGCGCACACTGAGTCCCTGTGGGGTGCTGCACAAACACCAGTCCTTATCCCACCGCTGAACACCAATGTTGGAAACGGGGTTACCGATTCCGGCACGGTAGCATGGCGCGAGGCGGGAAAGCACCCGAAGGCAATGTGTAAGGCAGTTATGCAGCACACACTCACTTGGACCCAGTAATGCAGACGCAATAACGAGACACCACACCAGGCTTGTGTATTAAAAACAAGTTCTTTTATATAAATCAATGCAGCATCAGATGAGGTAGATTAATTCAGGTCAACATTTAAAGTCATTGCCGTACTCAACTGGTGCGTAATTTCCTTAAAGCATCATAGCTCATCAACATTGTAGGCCACTAAAAGGCCGCAGGAATCATCTCCTAAACGTAGCACCAATAATGATCACAGGGTGCAAGAATAAAACATGGGCCTAAAACATGCAGTTCACCTCATGAATATTCAATCACTTGTAAATAGGCATTTTACGTTACATTTCAAACAGGGCCTGCGTTAATCTAGGCGCACCCACATTCAGTACAGTGGGCGTCGCAACTCCGGTACACCTGCAACATAAAACACTTCAACTCTTGGCGGTGTACACTTCAGCTCAATTCAGTTAAGCACCTTTACACTAGGCAAAGACATTTCATTAGCGCTGATCTACATTGGCCTAAACAGTGATTAAGGCAGGCAGAACAACTAGGCGGGTGAACAACTTGGGGAACCCCTCAACATGTCCTTTACTCTGGGAATTCCCTGTCAATTAGGCTTCTGGGCCCCTCAGGGCTACAAAGGGGTTAAGTTAGGCCAGGCCCACTCCTCTCCGGGGCCTCGCCTCGTGCGTATAATTGCTGTTGGCCCCCGGCCCCCAGGGGCGTTTCTAGGGCCCTAGGGGCCTCCTGGGCTCACCTGTAGGTGGTTCGTTGGTTGCTCCTCGCAGCGACTGGCTCCCTCCCGGGCCGGCCCGTGATTGGCGGGGCGGGGCCCGGAGCGAGTTCCACGGCCCTCCGGCCGGAATTGCGGGACGGTGGGGGGCCGGTATCACCCTCCTCCGGCCCCCGGGTTTAGCGGAGCAAGGTCGGTCTCCTGGAAAGGGAGGGGGGGCCGGTATCGCACTCCTCCGGCCCCCGCGATCAGTAGTGTAATGCGGGGGCGGGAGCCGGCAGTCCTCTCCGGACGGCTTCCCGTCTCCCTCTGCTTACTCAGAGCTCTTCTCCGGCCTCCGTCGGCGCTGGGGGCGTGGCGCGAGCCGGCGCCCAATCCTTGCCCGGCCTTCCCGGGGGCGCGGCCGATGACGCGGTCGGCGTCCCCGGTCTCCTGGCAACGGCGTCGGCGGGGCCTGGAGGCCTCGTTCTTCCCGCTAGGCCTCAGTTTCTTCACGCGAGCCCCTGGGCCGCGGCGGTGATCTTTGGGCCGCGACTTCGTCGGCGGGGCTCCCGGGCCCGGCGGTGACCTTTGGGGCAAATCCTCAGGCTTCGGTGAGGGCGCGGACGGCGCACCTCACCACCACGGCCTCGGAGAGGCCACGCTCGCCTCCACAGCTCTCCACACGCGGCGGCGGCCGCAACGGAAGATTCTAGCCACAAGGTCAGTGGCTTGGGGGCAATTCCTCCTTCGTGGAGGTATAGCCCGGGGCGCGCTGGCAGCAGGCTGGAAAGGGGCTGACACAGAAGGGCTTTTGGGCAGCCCAGCAGCAGCTTGGAATAGATGGGGTGAAGGTCTAGTGCTTCAAGGCACGGCGCTTTACCTGGTGATCCCCGGTTTGGCAGTTCAGGTTTCTGGCCTTGCTGGTCGGTCAGGCCTTACAATTTAAGGTTACTTGCGGCAGTTCTTAGTTGGTTGCTTCTTGGGGGTTTCTCTGTATGGGGGAGGGAATGAGTTGGTGGTTCTTGGGGTGCTGGATGGTACTTCCCAGCACGCTGAAGATGGTTCCCTGGGTCCCCTCACGCTGGGCAAGGTCAGTGGGTGGTGGGCGTTCCTCAGCTAACTTACTATAGCAGTGCCTAAGCCTTGTCAGCAGCAGTAGTGTAGGTCTCCCCCCCAGGCCCTACAGCCTGTACTCCGGCAGAGGTTCTCCCAGGATCAGTGGTGCCCCAACTGACTAAAAGATTTCCCTCCAAACCTCTTATACCCCTAGGTCAGGTGACCCTCCTAAAGGCGGCAAAACATAACTCCTCCCACAGCCCGGAAGGTTCTGGAACGTTCTACCATGTCTGGCTATGTGGCCCAGAGGCGGGGACGGGATGGATACTGTATCCCTATGTCCCAGCCTGACCCTGGCTACTAGTGTGTGTATGTGTGCAAGGCCACTCTGCAGTAGCAGGGGCCTGTGGCAGCCATCTTGAGTGAGAGAGCACCTGCACCTCAGCACTGGTTGGCAGTGGTAAGGCGCCCGGAGACCTAGGTCCAGTAAAAATACGGTGGCAAAAATGAGGCGCAAAAGGTAAAAAAACAGGGCAAGACCACCCCAGGGCTGACAGGTCTAACATACGCAAATATAAATAGAAGTGCTGTGCGTATCAGCGTAGCGATGCTTACTGGAATTGAGTTGCTGTGCATATCAGCACGAAACAAAATGCAGGGAAAAGCAAGCAATGTTGAGATATGCTGTGCGCATCAGGGCGTTATCAAAACAGAAACGCTGTGCGCATAGGAATGCGGAAGAAACAGGATGGCTGTGCGCGTCAGCGCGTTGTTAGGGAAACAAAGGTACTCCGTAGGCGAAGTTGGTCGCACAGCAACAAGTAGTTGCAATCGTGTTCCGTCGGAATGCGCTGGACGTCATGCGTCTTAGGCCTGCGTAGCAATGAGCGATGACGTCGGCCTTTGCTGTGATGAAGAATGGAGGCGTTCGCAGGAGGCAAGCAGACGTTCGGCGCGAGCAGGTACAGAGAGCCTTTGAAAAATGCTCTGAAGAGAGCTCGCAGTTATTAGACAAAGTAAAAGGCCCCAAAGTTTCGAATATATGGGTACAGAGCGTTTTTAAAAGTGTAGATGCACGCACAAGTTTTGGCACAGAGGAGGGAGCTCTGAAGCAGGAAAGAGCAAACCTGATTAAGTCAGCGTAAATCTTGAAGGTAGATTGTAATTTTGCCGATCTCTAAAGCACGTTGTGTAGAAGGCAGGAAACGCGCTGCATGAAAGATGCTTGAAAAGTGCGTTCTGCGCCGGAAAGTGTTTGGAGGTGTCAAGAGACCTGGTGGGGAAAACGGGTATGCCGGCCACAGGTCACAAGATAAAGCAGGGCAGGGCAGATGTGCAGAGAGATGGCTTGGGGATATAGTCTTCTCTGAAAACAGCGCGCACAGTACCTTGAGTGAAGTAACACTTAGCCGTGTTAGGACGTTTGCTGTTGATGACCACAAGGAGACGTCTTCTTATCTTCTTTGAGATGGTCTTGCTTGGGTTCAATCTTTTCGCTCGTCGCCAGTGTGAAGCAACAAGACTAAGCACACTCTACATTCTGAGCCAGATGAAGGGAATGTTCCACATGAAGTCAATGGCTAACACAGAGCTGCACAGGGGAAACTACCACAACATGCTCATACCTTGAGGGCAGGTGAGTTCTGCAAATACTTTTATTGCTCTAACAACTTCAGTACTATTCAATAGTTGGTTGACACCCACTTTCTTGAAAACATAAACTCAGAAGCACAAGGGTGTCTTTTTGGTATCAGTGTGCAGTAGAAATATTCATTCATTCATCTTGTATAGCCCTACATTCCATTTATACTGTTTGCACTCACAACAACGAATCCCTCATTTTGATATGAGGGATAAATCCAAGGGTAATACACAGAAAATGTAATAATCCTATTGGAATCAGTAAGTGTGGTATTACCTCTTGATACAGACTTTTATCCCCGTATAAGCATAATACATTTTTTTCATAATTACTACATTGCTGCAGGCTGTCCCACATTTGGGTACTCTAAATTACCACCAGTGTTTTGTTGACGGGAGTAAACCACAACTCCCCCATGCTTTTTTGTGGAAATGCTACACTTGTAATGCTCTATTACTGCGTTGATCCAAATTGGTGGTAGCGTTAAACTGTGCAGATGTACAATACTGGTATTTTTAGCATTTTAAATGAGGATGTGATAGTTTCAATTTACAATTTACAAGAAAAGTGTGGGAAGCTCTTCCCTTCACATCTGTAGAGAAGGATTGGTCTTTGCCTATAGACCCTATGGATGTAAAATGCCCTTCACGTGCACCTACCCACTCACAGGTATTGGAGCCCGGGCCGGGGAAGGCGAAGCCGGACCCAATAGGGGCCCGGGACAAACTCCGCCCGGAGGCGGGAAGCCCCCCCGCTCCCCCCCAGGGCGAGAGCCCATGAAAATGGGGCGACCAGGATTGGTCGCCCCAGGGCGGTATATGACCCCCCCAATCAGCGGATGCGATGGTAAGCCGCGAGGGGGTTTAAGAAGGGGGCGAAAGGCCACCCAAAGCACATACTCCCCCTCGCTGAAGGAAAGAAGTGTAAAATCGCCGGATCGACGTGAGCAGGCATCGGAGCAGCAGGATCGGGCAGCATTGCAGCAGGGCAGCGAAGGACTACGCCTCCAAACCTACCGACAACTGAGGATCTGGCTTCGGCGCCCAAAGCCCCCCTTTTTGTCACCAGGACGGCGGGGGCTGTGAAGCACGACCAGGAAGTGGCGAAGCGGCTTTGGGCAGAGGCATCGGCAGGAGGAAGCGGAGGAGCCAGCCGCAAACAGCAGGAAGGCCGGTCGACTGAGACGCAGCACAGCGGTGAGCTGGGCGAGGCCGAGAGAGAGGTTCCTCGCTTAAAGGAGCAGTAACCCTCATCAACAGTTAACCCTCGGTGTCCCCAGGCTCCGACAGCAGCAAGCGGCCTGGAGCGAGGGAAAGGAGGGATTTTTGTTTGTTTTCCTGGGGAAGGAGGGCTACGCACCACGGAGCACTGGAGAATTGTGCCTGATACAGTGGGCATTTGAAGCCCAGGGGACAGCGACCTTTTTTCTGGGGCCCGGCAGTCCATTGGGAGGACGACAGGACCGGTGGGGCTCCCACAGTAGGGAACTGCAACACCCAACATCGATCAGAAGAAGCAAGAAGGTCACACAAGGCACCACAAGATGGCCAACAGGCGTGGTGCTGCTGGAAGGGAAACACGCCCCCCAGCACGTTATAGAGAAGCGCAGGAGCGCCCAGAGGCCCCCCAGAAGGGACAAAAGAGGCCCAGAGGGGACACAGGGTCTGCTCTGGACGACGACTTGCAGGCAATGCTGGATAAGGCTAGGGCTTTGGTAGCCCTAAAAGGTAACACATGGATTGACCAGCAGATGAGCGAGAGTGCCCACGGCAAAGGGAAGAAGCAGCGGCAGGCACCCCCTCCAGCACCACCTCACAGGAAACCAGGAGACAAGGGGCCTATAGCCAGGACGGCGGCCCCCGCAAAAAGCAACTAGGCAAAGGCAAAGACTCCCACGGCCAGGAGGCCTGAGCGCTGCAGGGTCACAGGCACGCAGGCAAAGGACAGGAGGAACGTAACCCCTGAGATGGCGTCCGCCTCGGACACAGCAGAGAGCAGTGACGATGAGGGGTCTGTAGCCGACACGGTAGCCCCTCTGGAGCCTCGCGGAGTGCAGAACAAAGTGGGCAGCAACGAGGACGGTAAGCGATGCATGCAGGGCAACAGGAGAGGGCGCATTAAGGGGCGGTATGCAGGCCCAGCAGATGGGGGGCCAGGGAAAATTGTGAACCAGGGCACGCAGCATGGTGTAAGTAATTTAACAATGCAGGGGCCTTGGCCCATGTACCCTCCATGGCAGTCCGGAATTGGGAGAGACCAGAAGGGTTTCCAGGGCAAAGCATGGGGACAGGGTCCGGCGCACCCAGCGACATGGATGCCTTGGTGGTAATGGCCAGGGACAGGTTTCCCATTAGGGGGAGGCACCCCATGGGGCACAGAGAGGAATAGGGCTAGCCAGGTACCGGAACAATGGCGGAATAGTGGTGGGGACCCAGAAAGGGCGACAAGCAATGGGAAAGATAACCCACAGCAGGCACAGCAGAGCGAGAAAACAGCACAGGAGGGGACTGGGCAAGGAGGGGCAGCAGCCCCTAAGGGCACTAATGCAGGAAAAAGTGGGGCAGAAGAGGGTCCGGACCCGAAAGGGAAGCCGGCCAGCGAATACCTGCGCCCATCCCCAGGAGACCCTCCCACCACAACTAAACTCCTAGGGTTGGGTAATCTCATCCCATTAGCTGTGAAGGAGAGAATATGGAGGAAAGAATTTATAGACATTTTTTCCCTGCTGGAGGTGCGCCAGGCAGGTTTGGACCTGACGGCGCACCACAAAAAGGATGAGAACAAGAGGGAAAGGCGTAAACCCAGGGTGGAGCGATCACTAGAGAACTGGCTGGGAGCTTTCAGGACCCTGGCCTTCGTTTTCATTGAAAAGTTCCCCCAAAGTGCGCAGCACTTATTTTATATGAACAAAAGGTGCATGACGCACAACAGCAGTATCAGGGGGACGCATGGTTGAGGTACAACGAATGCTTCAGAGAAAAGATGCAGACATGGCCAGTGATCGAATGGGACTGCCAAGACATGGAGGGTTTCACGACACATATGGTAGCTGCCAGAGAGGGAGTCAGCAATAAAGATCACAATTTTCGTCCCTTCGGGAGTAAAGGCAAATACGAAGGGCAAGGACAGGGTTTCAGGGGAAAGAACCAGGGAAGTGACAAGACAGGGAAACCGTGCTGGAAGTATGGCAAGGATGAGTGTAAATGGGGTGCAGCATGCAGGTTTAAGCACGCATGCTGATCATGCGGGGGGGGGCATCCCACAATACGCTGCAGGCAGGCCCAGGGAACCGGGACCGGCAAAGACAAGGCAGCCATTAAAAAAAAAGGAGCAGGCCCCCCCCCCCTGGTGGGGGTGACCGTGGGACGGGCGGGGGACAGCTGCTACCAACCCCTATTCACGCAGGCAGGCTATTACACCTATTAGGTCATTATCCCAAAGCAACAGACAAACAGAAATTAGCAGACGGTTTCACTCAAGGTTTTCCAATCCCCTATAAAGGTCCCAAGGGCGCCCGGGAAAGCCGGAACTTGAAATCCATAAGGGACAACCCTGGGGTGGCATGACAGAAGGTAAAAAAGGAAGTCCAGCTGGGCCGGGTGGCCGGCCCTTTTGCTCCCCCCCCCAGAGGACCTGATGATATCCCCTTTGGGAGTGGTACCCAAGAAGGAGGCAGGCAAATTCCGGCTAATACACCACCTGTCCCATCCCCACGGTGATTCCGTCAACGACTGACTTGAACAAGAGAGTTGCTCGGTCGCCTACGCATCGGTAGACGATGCGGTGGACCTGATAAGACAAGCAGGGGTGGGGGCCCTGCTGGCTAAGACAGACATAGAGTCAGCGTTCCGCCTCCTGCCAGTGCACCCAGACAGCTACCACTTGCTAGGTTTCCAGCTAGACGGGCAATACTACTATGACAAATGCCTAAAAATGGGTTGCTCAATATCCTGCACATACTTTGAGGCTTTTAGCAGTTTCCTGGAATGGGAGCTGGGTACACGTGCCCCGACGGGGGGTCGGGTTCACTACTTAGATGACTTCCTCTTTATCAGCAGGGCGGGCACAGGGTAATGTGCCAACCTCCTGCAGACCTTCATAGGCCTGGCCCGGAAATTGGGAATACCCCTAGCCCAAGACAAGACAGAGGGCCCGGCACAAAACTATCCTTCCTCGGGATAGAGCTGGACTCGGTGGCAGGCACATGCAAATTGCCACCCGAGAAGGTGGGGGAGTTAAGAGAAATCATTAGCAGACTGAAGCAGCAAAAAAACGCCACGCTAGGCGAGATACAGCAACTGCTGGGAAAATTGAATTTCGCCACTCGGGTGATGCGCGCCTTTGCAAGAAGATTAGCGTGGCTAACTAGGGGGATGACACTGAGGTACCACAGGGTCCGCCTGACGCAAAGGGTAAAGGAGGACCTGGGGCAGTGGGAAACCTTCCTGGCCAAATTCAATGGCACACTCATGTGGCGCAAACCCTGGGTGCCGGCAAACCAGCTCGAGCTCTACACAGACTCAGCCAGGGGTTTCGGCTTCGAGGCCATCCTAGGGCGGCATGGATGGCGGGGGCATGGCCTATGACTTGGAGAGAAACAGGGGCAACAGCGAACATCTCTTTGCTTGAATTGCTCCCTATCATGGTGGCATTTCATATCTGGGCGGAACGGCTGGCGAACAGACAGATAACACTATGGTCTGACGCAGTGGTGCAGGCAATCAATATGGGAACAGCAAGATGTGCGGTGGTGGCCAGCTTGCTACGCAGACTAGTTGACTGCCAGCTGAGAGCCAACATCGCGCTTAGGGCACAGCACATCCCTGGGGTAGACAACTCAATTGCGGATGCTATTTCTCGTTTTCAGTGGGCAAAATTTCGAGAACTCGCCCCGGACGCGGACCAAGTGATGACCCCGGTGCCAGACGAGCCATGGGCGTGGGTGGACCTGGGTTAGAAGAGATGCTGGACAACGCACTGGCCCCAAAAACAAAGTACCGTTACTGTAAGTGCTGGGCAACATTTACTGCCGCGACAGGGCTAACGCATGGGCAGCCGGCCGGGCAGTAGGAGGTCCTGAACTTCATAGAATGGGCCTTCCGATCAGGGAAGACAAAATCCTAGGCCCAGGCCCACCTGAGTGCCGCGGCATACTACACGAAGATGGCAATGGGTGAGGACCCGACTAAGGGGTTCCAATGTAGAATGGCAATGAAGGGTTGGGGGAGGATCCAACAGACAAGAAAGGACACGAGAAGGCCCATCCATTTCGACATACTATGGCATATGATAGGGCCCTCGGGGGAATATGCAACTCAGAGAGGGAAGCCATACTCTTCCGGGCAGCTTTCGCGCTTGCATTTTTTGGGGCTTACAGAGTCAGCGAGTTGGTGGCTCCGGCGGTGGGTGACCCGGGGACGGCATGCATTCATGCGACCGATGTGGAGCTCGAGGAAGGGCACATGTATGTCCTACTAAGGTGGTCAAAAACAGACCAGGCAGGCAGAGGGAAGTGGACCAGAATAAATTGCATCAATAATGAATCCTGCTGCCCAGTGTGCCTAGTTCAGAGATACCTGGCAACCGAGGAACCCCAACCCGGGCCGTTTTTCAGACACAGGGACGGGTCTTTTCTGAGCAGATTCCAATTCATAGCAGTGATGAGAAAGGCATTGGAGGCGGTGGGGCTCCCGGCCAGGGCATTCAGCTCCCACTCATTCAGGATAGGGGCGGCCACCACAGCTGCAGGCTTAGGCCTGGGTAGTGAACAAATCAAGGGTATCGGGAGGTGGGCTTCTGGTGCTTTTAAACGTTACATACGCCCCACGCTGTATTAAGTCCGGTCTCTCTTTCCCCTACCTCCCCCACCCGTATAGGTCCGACCGAGCGGCGCAAGAAAGTGTGGATTGTGGGGCACTACTACATAACTCGAGCGCAACAATATGTAGCGGGCAGAAGCGAATTTGGCCGAATCTGGCTGCGGGACCCCGACATAAGCTGGCTGGGATGATCGGGCATGAAATGGGACCAGCTACTCCCCGCGGTGCGGGAAGCAATGGGGCACAGTGGCAGACCGGATGCGGTGGTGGTCCACTTGGGAGGCAATGGCCTGACCGCGCTGGGGAGGAAGGGCCTGCTGGAAAAGATGCAGGAGGGCCTCTCAGCCTTGGCGAGACTAGTGCGCCCTGCCGAAATAATTTTCACAGAAATAATAGTGCGGAGAGCATGGAGGGGGGCCATAGACCCAGGCGCGGTAGAGAAATCAAGACGCAAACTGAATATCACAATGACAAAGATATGTAAGGCAAACGGCTGGGGTTTTGAAAGACACGGGTTCATAAACCTGCATTCGCCAGGCTATCACATGGAGGACGAGGTACACCTAACTGGGGTAGAGATGGATATGTTCCTGCTTAACATCGTGGGAGTACTAGAGCAGATGGGTTTCGCGTGAAAGGTAGGAAGGGGTAGGCGGAGCAAGGGGGAGCTCCCTCCGATCGGAAAACCGTAGGTAGCGTGGCGGAGAAGACCCTAGAATGATAGAAAAAGGAGATAAATTGTTAGAGGCAGATGGAAGGCTCACACAGTGTCCTTGGGACGCCTCATGGCAGGGGCACTGAGGGAGCCAGTGGTGGCAATCAGCCACAGACAGAGTAGATGTGATGCTCCCGCTGGGCCCTTGGGATGCCTCATGGCAGGGGTACCAAAAGGAGCGAGATGTCAGATCTCAGCATCAGGCTGAATAGATGAAGTGCTCACACAGGGTCCTTGGGATGCCACACGGCAGGGACCCGGAGGAGCAGGGAGGGGCCAAGAAGGGGGTCGAAGGCAAGCGGGACGGCACTTGCAGCCCGGGCTGGTCCTGACGGACACCCACCAAGTCGGTAGCAAGTTGAAGCCTAACACCGCGGAAACAACGGCCCAGGTTGTTGGCCCCTCCCCAGAGATTGGCCTGCCTGAAGGCAGACAATGAACAGGAATGGACTAATAGGACTATAATTGCAGAGGCAGTATATGTGTCAACAGAATGTTATGCATGAGCATGAAAATGTCAATATGTATAAATGTTATGTTATAATAAACTGCGACCTTTTAAGGCACCAAGCATGTGGTCACTGGTGTATGTCAATGGTTAAGAGGGACGCAGTTGGAGATGTTGAAGGGTGGGGGAGGTGAATCCCCGCTTGGGAGGAGTTGGAGCCCGGGCCGGGGAAGGCGAAGCCGGACCCAATAGGGGCCTTGGACAAACTCCGCCCGGAGGTGGGAAGCCCTCCCCACCCCCTCCTAGGGCAAGAGCCCGTAAAAGTGGAGCGACCAGAATTGGTCGCCCCAGGGCGGTATACGACCCTCCCAATCAGGGGGTGCGATGGTAAGCCGTGTGGGTGTTTAAGACGGGGGCAAAAGGCCACCCAAAGTACATACTCCCCCTCGCTGAAGGAAAGAAGTGGGAAATCCCACCCACCCACTCCAGATAAAGGCGGGCGTCGCAGCCGTAGGTGTAGAGGTGAGGCGGAGAAAACCCTAGAATGATAGAAAAAGGAGATAAATTGCTGGAGGTAGATGGAAGGCTCACACAGTGTCCTTGGGATGCCTCACGGCAGGGGCACTGAGGGAGCCAGTGGTGGCAATCAGCCACAGACAGAGTAGATGTGATGCTCCCGCTGGGCCCTTGGGAGGCCTCACGGCAGGGATACCAAAAGGAGCGAGATGTAAGAACTCAGCATCAGGCTGAATAGATGAAGTGCTCACACAGGGTCCTTGGGATGCCACACGGCAGGGACCCGGAGGAGCAGGGAGGGGCCAAGAAGGGGGTCGAAGGCAAGCGGGACGGCACTTGCAGCCCGGGCTGGTCCTGACCGACACCCACCAAGTCGGTAGCAAGTTGAAGCCTAACACAGCGGAAATAACGGCCCAGGTGGTTGGGCCCTCCCCAGAGATTGGCCTGCCTGAAGGCAGACAATGAACAGGAATGGACTAAAAGGACTATAATTGCAGAGACAGTATATGTGTCAACAGACTGTTATGCATGAGCATGAAATTGTCAATATGTATAAATGTTATGTTATAATAAACTGCGACCTTTCAAGGCACCAAGAATGTGGTCACTGGTGTATGTCAATGGTTAAGAGGGACGCAGTTGGAGATGTTGAAGGGTGGGGGAGGGGAATCACTGCTTGGGAGGAGTTAGAGATTTGCCCTAGGTAGAACACACCAGTACACACGGTTGTACATTTCTGCACCTGGCCGCACCCATGCCGCGTCCCTGCCGGGTTACAATGATGCGGTATTGCTTCAAATACCAATTGATCTGTTCAGCAAGTTCCTTTAATAAATTTGCATATATTGCCCTCTCTGGGGGACAAACGCGTGAACACATCCGCCTGTAATCAGGATTTGCATTTGAGTAAATGGTATGTAATTCTGCCGCACTAACATACCCCATGTTCGAAAGAGCACGTCAGCCTTCTGACGCCTTCGCTGAGCTGAACATGGCAACCTTTGTGGAATTAAATGTGGATTCTTGACAGCCAGTCTCCAGCGGTTTGATCCTTTGCCAGGCAACAGAAAGAAGCGTTGTCTGAGAACTGAAATTCATTTAAATGATTATGAATGGTTCGCATTCCCTAGTTCCTTTGTGGTTTTTATTTTGTTTGCCATTTTTTTTTCCTATTAGATTCTAGTTTTTTTCTTTTCTATTTATTTTCATGTCCTGCGCTCATTTTTATAACTATTAGTTTTTTGTTTGTGTCCTTTGTATGCAAAGTGAAGGGACTGACATTGTGTCTGCTCCATGGATGAGAAGCAAATTCGATAATCAAATGTCAGGCCAAAGATTCATAACACAGGGAAGGCATGTGGTGCAGCGACCAATTTGCAGACTTTGGAACTAGGAGACGTGTTACCCACATTACTGTGCTTTTTATTTTCTTGGACAAATAACAATGTCTCAGCTAGACATAAGGTAAGGATGGCCAGGTATAAATGCTGCTACCCCCTTGCCATTTTGTATACCCCTGGCTCTATCCTTGTGCTCACTCTGTCAATGGGTATGAAGACAGCAGCAGTAACACACAAGGGCATAGCTTCGGAGGGAGTGGGGGGTGTTTGGGGTGTTACACATCCCTGATAAAAGTATTTTCTGACAAATAGTTGGGTACAGGTACTTCCAGTCGGGGATTTCAGCAGGAATTTTTACATACACAAAGACAAAACCACACACACACACACACTCTCCCTCTCTGTTTTGATAGTCTTCAGAAATGTTGGTTATTTTACAAAATAACGTGCTTTCTCTCACTTAGGGGCTTATTTAGAAGCCCCTATCACAACCACAAAGTCACTTTTAATGATGTTGTGGTGGCAATAGGGGCTTTGCCTTATTTACAAGGCAGTGTTAAAGCTGCCTTGAAAATAAGGCCCCTTTCACACTATACTAAGCGTAAAAGGGAGGGCAATGGGTGTTGCGATGGCCATTCCACCTGTATATGTGCAGGTATCCCTTCCTGCACATATACAATCATTTAAAAAAATTATGTTTTGCAACTTCCATGTGTGCTGCATTAAGCAGCATACATAGAAGTTACAAAACTCCATATAAAGATTGTTTATGTGCAGGAAGGAACAACTTCCTGCACATAAACAATCTTCCCCTGCAACGCAGACACCTTTGCACTATGGTGCAAGGGTGCCTGCGTTGACGTTAGGCAGCTAAATTTAGCTCAAGCGCAGGGGGAAACATAGGGCTGCACCATATTGTTGTAAATATGTTGCAGCCCTGTGTTTCAGAAGTGGCGGAGCACAGGGTTAAGCCAAGGAGGCTAACGCTGCGCTCCACCACTTCTATTGTACATATGCCCCTTAGTAACCCTACCAATCTGCATTTCTCCCTTTCCACTGCCCCCTTAGGCCCCTCTCATGCACTATGCTATTCGTATAATGTATTTTAAAATTATGTGCCAGCCTGATGGTTGAAAAAACTGAAGTTCTTACCACCACAATCTTACTGACCAAGCTACCCACCTTGTAACACTAAGTACATGGGGCTTCCTGTTGTTCTTCTTAAACAGGTGCTGCCAAGTTTAGAAGACACATTACATGTAATTTTGTGTTGTAATAGCGCAGACTTTTACTATGCAGTCGGTGAATCCACGTCCGCCTATTTTACAGTCATCAGACGAACCACCTCTTAAGTGGAAAACCTGGTATAGGGCGTTCACAAAGTATTTAGGAGATTTTGATAGGAATCGATATTGTCCTGAGAGGAAAAGGTTCCTCCTTGAGCTCAATTTAGGTTTCGAGGGACAAACCATTTTTTAACATCTTCCTCCGATACAACATGCGTCAGATGATAATTAGAAATTGGACGAGTTTCAAGAGGCAGTTCAGAAATTGAAGAAACAGTTTGATGTTCTGCCAAGTTTGATTTTCGATAGGCATACATTTTTCACAAGACAGCAGCACCAGGAGGAGTCGATAGACTCATACGTGGCAGCTTTACGCGTCCTAGCTGCCAATTGCGAATTTGAAGATTTCACGAACCAGTTAATCAGGGTTCAAATACTGTCAGGTGTTGTGATAAAAAAGTACAGGAGAAACTTTTCAAGCATAAGAATCCATCCTTAAATGAAATAATATACTTTGTAAAAAGCATTGAAATTTCTCATAAAGCTTCTAGAGAATTGGTTAATAAGGACAGCGTTGGGGTGTTGGCAGACAGTAGTTCCATGAAGGACAGTAACTCAAAATCTTCATTTCAAAAGAGAAAATTTGATGCTACGAGAGGGGACAGGAATCCATTCTTTAAGCAAAACAATGTATGCTTCAGGTGTGGTTATCCTCAGAGTCCTCCCATGGAATGTCCTTGTCCCGCAAGAAGTGCCACACATAAAAACTATGGGAGAATAGGGCATTTTGCCAAAGTTTGCCAGTCAAAGAAAAACAAGGTGAATGTTGTGTTTGAATGTGATTCTGGAAACGATACGGTTGATCTGGTGGAAGGAATGAGAAACTTGGTATTAGTCATACACGATGAAGACGAGCATGAGTGTAGGGACCCATACACTGATTTGTGCATGGATGGGAAGATGTTGAAATTGCTTGTGAATTCTGGAGCAAAAATTACCATAACCACAGAAGAGTTGTTCAGGGACACATGGGATGACAAAGAGTTGCTGGCCCCAGACAGGTGTCTGGTCTCAAATGATGGAAAAAAAATAGTTGGTTGGTTATTTTAAAACCACTCTTCAATTTAAAGAGAGGGTCATTCAAGGGAAAGTACTCATTGCCAAGAAGGGCCTTAACTTAGTAGGTTGGTATCACCAATGGCTGTTTTGGTTGAGGTTAAGACCAGGAAAGGAGGTAAAAGTTTCATTAGTCAAGGAGCCTTACACTGACACTAGCAATCCTTGGATGGTAAGGTTTCCTAAGGTTTTTGAGGAGAGATTGTGGAGGATTAGTGGGTTCAGCCGCAAGATTAAGGTTCAGGAAAAGGCAGAGCAAATAAAACATAAATTGAGAATGGTGCCTTTTAGCATTACAGAAGAGCTGGAAAACATACTTGAAAAGATGTGTATTCAGGGGGTTATCGAACCAATTAAATCCTCGCTTTGGCTAGCTCTGTTGTTGAACCCCTGAAAGAAAACAGGAGATTTAAGAGTACGCATTGACCTGCATAGTCTGAGCAAAGTCATCTGGGTAGATTTGCATCCCCTTCCATGGATCGATGACTTTGTTTCTCATTTTGCTGGTGCCTCTGTTTTTAGCAAAATTGATTTGGCATCCGCTTACCATCAGGTGGAAGTGGAACAATCCGGCAGGCATCTCACGGCTTTCATTTCTCCCGTGGGTACTTTTCAGTTTAAGAGGATGCCATTTGGTTTGGCATCCAGCGCGTCAGTCTTCCAAAGCATCATGGAGTCTCTGCTCAAGAGCATCAATGGTATAGTGGTGTTTCAAGACAACATACTAATAGCTACTAGGTACATGCAGGAACACAACCAAATATTGCAGTGTGGGGTGGTTGCAAATGTTAAGGAGTGTGAATTTGCCAGTTCCAGGATTTAATATTTGGGCCATATTTTTTCACGACAAGGGCCAGAACTATGTCCAGGTTTAGTAGAAGCCATTGTGAAAGCCCAGGCACCCAACAGTAAAGAACAGGTGTCATCTTTTTTGGGTGTGTTTGTGAATTTTACGTTAAGTTCATCAAACATTTTGCCAGCAAGACTGAGAGTTTGAGAAATTTGCTAAAATAAAATAAAATTTTCAAATGGGTTGAAAGGTGCCACGGTTATTTTGCCCAGCTGAAGGATGCGATAGGTTCAGACAAAGTTTTGGCACCGTATGATCCTGCTAGTCAATGCTTCGTCCCTGTTGATGTGAGTAACACTGGATTAGGGGCTACCCTTACCCAAATGGTTGGGCAAAGCAAAAGGACTGCTGGTTTTGCCGCCAGGGCTCTACGAGACAAAGAGAAAAACGTTTTAGTAATTTCAGCAATTTCAGTAAATTGAAAAGGAACTGCTTGCTTGTTGTTGGCCTGTTGAGCAATTCAAGTGTTTTGTCTGGGGCAAGAAGTTTAAGGTATTTGCAAACCATTAACCTCTGTTTGGTCCTTTGAGTGGAGATGTTATCAGAGATTTGACACCCAGAATTGTCAGATTGATTGCAAAACTTCTCCAGTACAATTTTGTGATAGAGTATATCCCTGGCGGGAAGAATATAAGAGCAGGCTACCTGTCAAGATCACCGTCTGTGCTCATGGAAGGTGAACCTGAGGATGAGGACCAAGAATGTCTCATAGCAGTGGTTGATGTGAGTTTTGAGAGTGCTTTTTATAGAGAGGAATATTTGGAGTGTATGGAGAAAGATGATGTCCTAAAAATGGTTCGTGAATTTGTGGTTGGAAGATGGCCTAAAGAGTGTTCTTTTCATTCAAGTGTCCAACCATACTTTAAGATCTCTGCTGAGTTGATGTTAGAGGGTGAGATTCCAATCATGAGAGGTGATAAGTTTATTCCACCGGTTTACCTTAGAGGATGGATCGTTCAGGCTGGGCACAAGGGCCATTTGGTTGCAAACAGTCACTAAAAGAAGGAAGCGTTCTGTGTATTGGTGGCCCAGTATGGACAATGAAATTGTACAAATGGTCAGGGATTGTGTTATTTGCTCAACAAGTGACAAGGTTTTGAAAATTGGCACACCACCTCTTCACCCAGTTGAGGTTCCTGAAAGGCCATGGTCCAAACTTGCAGTGGATTTCATTGGACCTTTCAGTATTTTGCCGCCCAGGTTTAGGCTCGCCATCGTTTTGATCGACTATTATAGTAAGAGGTGGGACGTGGAATTTGTCCCGGAACCAAATACTAGTGCTGTGATATAATTTTTCAGTAAAACCTTTATAAGAGAAGGTTTTCCAAAGGAGTTAGTCTCCGACAATGGAGTTCAAGAGAAATGAGAGAGTTTTTGAGTAAATCTGGTATCAAGCAAAAAAGGGTTGCACTGTATGATCCACGGGCAAATGTTTTGGAGGAGAAAATGTATAGGACATTAGTAGATTGTATCCAATGGGCTGCTAAGAACAGTATTGGTGTGCCCACTGCTGTGGATCATATTTTATTTGTCCATCGAACTAGTCCAAATGCGGTTACAAGTAAGAAACCTTTCGGGATTATGAGAGGTCGGTTATGTTTCCAGCATGTTTGAAAGAGTGTACATGTGGCTTTCCCCATGAAAGTGGCATGGATAAGTATGTCCGCCCAAAGGTGGAGATGGCACAGAGAGAAATGAAGCAAAGTTTTTATGAGAAACATTGAGGGTGCAGGCATGTGCCGAAGGGTCAGTCAAAGTTCAGAGAACCTGTAAAAGTAGAAGCCATTAGTGGTCATTCCATTAAAGTGAAAGAAAATGAATGGTGCAATTGTTCTAGAGTAGTGAAAGTCAAAACAGAGATCTGGTGGATGCACAAGAGGAGTATGGTCCATTTGTGGCTGGTGCCCAGGGTGTAGACAATCATTCTCACCCAAGGAGAATCATTAGGAAACTGTTAGGTTTTGTTAGGAAAACATAGTGTTTGGTGTCTGGTCGTAGAATGTTTTCTATGCATGACAAAGCGTAGAGCTTAAGTTTCCTTTTATATTCATTTTTTGGTTATGGTTATGTTGTTTTTCGATTTTAACAGTATTATTTGTAAATCGAATATGATTTTCAAAGGTCATATGTAAGTTATTCAATCTGAAAAAAGGAAGATGTTGTGGTGACCTATTACAGTGCTCACATGCTGATTAGAACCCTGTCAGATTTGTGTTCTATGTTCTGATTGGAATGTGCTGATGTATACCAGGATGACAGTTGTCTCCTGGTGCTGTTGAGGTATGACGTGCATAAATACTTTACTTCAATCAACCCATGTTGTGTGGTACACTGGGTTACCACATCCACCCAGGACTATGTCCGTGTTTATCCTTTTCCAATTAGCTGTGAAGTGCACATCCCGCCATGCCATTGAATGAACGCGCTGCTGGACCATTTAGTGAACAGAGCTCCTCACCTTCCCAGAGGTGCATTTTGTAAGAGATTCTCCCTTAGCTGCAGCAGAAAGGGAAGCACAACATGCTGATGCATTCATGCATCCTCTTCCTGCTGCTGCACAGTGCACACATGGCATCATTAGGGCAGCACAAGGCATGGCCTGGGCTTCAGCTTTCACCAGATCAATACCTCAGTCTCAGAGGACCTTGCCTCCTGGGGTATACTGCTGCTGCAACAGAAACAAGCCTTACAAACACTGTTTTGTTGTTTTTCAAAATGTTTTCTTTGTGAGTCAGTATCCTGCTTTTAACTCCAGTGATCTGTTATGGGCTATTTTTATCAATCGGTGAAGGCAGTTATTATATCCTATCTGAAAATACAATTTAATAGAGTCCTACACCTTTGTTATTCTAGTTCAAAGTCTGTGAAATGCACCATAATGCAATCTAGTAATTAACTTTTTATTATACACAATGCAAGAGTGTGGTTTCTGATCCAAATGTTCCCAATAGTGCAGCACTTTGTAAGACCGTGGGAGCCTGGGAAATAATGGGTCAAAGTTATTAGACTATCTATCTAGTCATGGAGGTTAAATTCACACTCTACATTTCTGCAATTTTCAATGTGGGATTTCATCACTGAACCTCCAGATTCCATCATGGTACTCACCTTCTTTACATTAGTATTCTTAGTCTGGACATTACTACAGCCTGGAAAGGAGACCAGGTACCTCTTAAGAGGATCTCACGGACCACATTGATTAAAAAATGATCCATTATTAAAATGTTAGCACTTGATACAGCGTTTTCTGGGCCCCCTTGCTTACCATTGGTCCTCCGATGGACCTTTTAAACCCAACTGAGAGGGAGGTGATGGGAGTTAGCATTTACATTCAATCAAATTTCAATTTACAGTGCAGCCCATGTGGCTCACAATGAGGATCAGGAATCAGTAGCCAAGTTTAAGAAGGTGTATTACAAATTATTAATCTAGTTCAAATACACCATGCTGTAAAGGAACAGAAAAACAGCTGGTAGTCCTAACCTCCTGAAGAAATTGAGGCTGACTAGTATCAGACAAACAAGTAGCTCAGTCACAGCAATACAAATGAGCAGCACCAATATTTGATGCTCAAAAAAATAGTCTAAGACTCTCTCGCCTATACATTAGTAATCTACATTTCCTAAATCCGGTCCAGGTTAAGAGGATGGTTTGGTAACCTAAAGAGTCTCCAAAAATCAGGGAATTTCCTTGAAGGAAGTCAGGACAAGACAAAGGAAAATCAAGTAGGAAAGTGTTAGCATCTCAGAAGCTCAGTCAAGAGTCTTCAATTGGTCAGGAATAGGTGTTAGCCTTACTTAGGAAAGAATTAAAAGGAATCGTTGAGGTCTAAACCTCTCAAAGCCCATTCAGGTAGAAGGGGATCAAGGAAGGTATCTGCAAGGAATCTGCAAGAGGGATCTGCATAGAGTCTGCAGAAGGGTTCAGCAAAGCAGTTCAGAAGTCAGGAAAGGTTCTGAAGGTGTTCTGAAGGGAATCTGATGTCAGATGGGGTGAACACTATGTTATATCTCCTTCTCACAGTCATGGCAAGTTTGACACTTTGCTGAATAAGGCTTTCAGTTAGTGCTCGTGTTCTCCATGTACTTTCTTCAAGGTCTTTTTCTCAGGCTCTCTCCTCTATGTCTAGTACAGTAATATATCTATTCTAAATAATGCAGAGAACACCTGCAAGAAATGCCTCATTAGCAAAAAATGGGAAACAGTTCTTTATGGAATGCAGCATGGTGAAATACAGGCCTAAATTGTCAGGACAAGTTAAACCACTAACTCAGTGGTGCACATTTAATATGCATGTGCACATTTAAACACAACTGAATGTAGGTTTCTAGTACATTGTATTAAATTCGTATTACATGTGGCATACAGTAAATCTTCAAACTAATCAAGTGTAAGTATGACTAAGAACTACATTTAAATGCATATTTGTGTAACACTCGTGCACACATTGCATATACTTTTATGATTTTAAATGAAATCACATTCTACATATATGAGGATGGTTACTATCTAGTTTTCATGTCATTAAATCCATTAAATGTTATTCCTATATTAAAGCACGTTTATGAAAGTCGAATTTCATCTTCATACTACTAAATGAGAATAGTTTTAATTCATTAAGACTTCAATCAATAGGTATATTAACGTGATTAAAACACACACATAAGTACATTCTCTAATTCTACGATGAATGCGCTCTTTAATAGTAATGTTGAATGCAACATTCTCAATAATTATTGAACCATGTAAGATATTTGTGATATGTAAAGAGTGGGCACCTTTACGCTACACCACAGTGGCATAACACAGGCCCCCGAGGCCCGCGGTGCGGAGGGCCACCCTCAGCACAGTATTCTGTCCTGAGAGCTCCCGATTGAGTCTGGAGGGGGCCCCTCCACGTACCTTGCAGGTACGTTTTGTTATGCCACTGTTGCACCACACTGATGTCGCTTTACAAAGTGAGAAATACAGCGGACCGCAGGGGCTACCGTTCAGAATCACAGCTGGGATACAGCTCTATTGATGAGGCCAGAAACATGAGAGAGACTTTAAGCAGTGACAGGTGTAAAGTTCAAGGAGACCCTTAGAGAGTACTGAAGTTTTGTAATAGTGTTGTCATCCCTAAGTATAATTACTAGTTTACCATGTGCCACAGTGGGGGATCATATCTCACCATTTTGTGTCCTTCTGGGACTACAGCTGGCAAACTGGGGCCATAGGATTTCTGCAGCCTGCTTGTATATATTATATTCATATATATTGTATGCATCATATATATAACATGGGTGTGCAGGTGACATCTATGTCTATGTCTGTGCAGCGAGCATTGAAAACGAAGCATCGAAGACCTGCTAGGTCAGTTTACAAAATATGCTTCTAGAGACACCTACACAAGGTATGAGCTGCAAAGTCATTCGATGCATGACAACTGTTTTTTAGTTCCTGCATATAGTTAAAAGAGAAGACTCAATAATGGCTCACGTTGGCATGAAAAAGAATATAATGCTAATCCCACCAGAAGTTCCTATCACTATGGGGCACATTCAGGGTTACTGTATGCAAGTCATTGGCATACTAGCAGTATGGAGCTTTCCATTGACGTGGTGCTGGTAGCTGTAAGGAAAAACACCTTTGCACTTATTTAGCCCGGATTTATTTCATGTATTTGCCATGCATTGTTGGAGTTTTGGATCTCTGAGCAGGTTGGGCCTGTCAGACAGCCCCACCTGCAAGTCCTTTTTCCAAAAACATGGGAACCATTTTAACTTTTTATGTTTAAATTTGTTTATTGTTACTGAAACCTCTGAGAATATCTGTCAGCTAGGCATCAACATTCAGCCGTAGCTAGCTTTGCAGTAACTTTTATGTAAACACCACTAACACCCCGAACACCCCCCTCCCCTCTCCCCCCCATGGGTGCTTAACCAGTTGAATCTTAATTACAGATCAAATACCTGATGCAGTCACGGGTGGGAATTTAGGCCCTATTGCGCTGTCGGGTCAGTCAAACGCAGCAATTTTACATATTTAGGGGAAGTCCATTCCGTAAATTCCTGGGAGAGCATAGCTATGAATGGGCGCCAAGACTCCCTAAATGTGTCATCTTGCTGTCTGAGCGTTGTCGAGAGTCTTTCCATTCCCAAGTGGTGCCAAATACGATGCAGCCAATGTCTGCGTGACGGAACCTTTCCCGTTCCCCACAGCACCAGGACCGCTTGATGTGCTGCCCCAATGCCAAGGCTATATGTTTGCCACGTTTAGATTTAAGTGGATAGGTGAGGGGGTTGGGAAGGCCAAGAACCACGTATGAGGGGAATCTAGGGAGCTGAGTGTCAAAATTTGTGTCACTATCCGATAGGATTTCCTCCCAAAATCCAGTCAACTTGGGAAATTCCGACAAAATATGGACTGTTTCCCTGACCACTACATCCCCTCCAGCATCCATCTCCCCATTAGGTTCCCTTCCTTCAGGCGTACCGGGGTGAGCTACCAATACGTAACTATTTTTGTCGCTATTTCTATGCTAGACCATTTTAACTTTTTAATTGTTCTATTTGACAGGCAAATGGCGCAAGCTGTCTAAATGTCAAAGTCCTATAGGAAAGTTACTCAACTCAGTTTTGCTGCAAAACCTGTAATTTGAGGCGAGGAAACACCATGTAACACAACAACCTAAGACTGAGGGGCATATTATCAAGAAACGGCGTTAAAATTATCGCCGCTTTAGCGGCAGAAAACTGCCGCTAAAGCGGCGATAATGGGCTTGATAATATGCCCTTGAGAATTCCAATAGAAGCCCAGATTCTGGTGTCAACATGGGCTTCTATTGGAATTCTCCAGGGCATATTATCAAGCCCATTATCGCCGCTTTAGCGGCAGTTTTCTGCCGCTAAAGCGGCGATAATTTTAACGCCGTTTCTTGATAATATGCCCCTGTGTTTTGTAGGGGAAACTGAACCTCTTTTTACAATTAAAATTATGATTCTGCAAAATTGTGTAATTAGCTTTTAGAGTGAAATGTGGTTTGCTGATATTCCTCATGACTTTTACTCTGGTAAACATATCTTTCATTAAAAAAAACAAGCAAAATACTGGCAAGAGACTGTGACAGTAGAAAATGCCTCTCACTGAGACACTTTCTGCATGATCCGGTCTCCTGTGAGAAGAAAATGCATCAAATTGCATAATGCTAAAAATTGCATGGTTCACACAATGCACAATTTGGTAATTCATGAATTTTACCAGCATAATTTTAATGTTGCCCAGGCCTTTTTAAAATGCTAGAGTTAGAACTGTGCTAGTCAGTGGGCAACGTACCTTGTCAAAGTAAGGCCTAGTTGCATCATGCTTAAATGCAAAAACTCAGATTTACATTTAAAAAGGAGAACAAAATCTGTGTTACATCTGAAGCTGAAGATTTTATGTAGGTGTGTGCAAAATTCGGTTTTGCAAAATATGTGAAATTTCATCTAAATTATGCAAAATGATGTGAAATTATGCCTAATTACACAAATGCAAATCTGTCATTTCGCGCTACACCTTAGCATGAAAACTCTAAAAAATTGCAAAAAACCAAAAGCACCGAGAGCAACATCCGCTCATGTTCTGTTGCTCCGGTGCGTTTGCAGTAACTTTTTACCACAAATGGTGCATTTGGTGCATATGCTGCTTGTGTCCCACATGCAATTTTCTCTGAGGAAGGACTTGCTGCTCATGCCAAGATACCGAGGTTATGCTGGGGATTCTTCACAGAAACCTCTTTTCTTAATAACGACTATATTGTTTCTCTTTGGAAGAGCTCAACCACAGGTCATATTAAGAATGACTCCTTTCACCTACATAGTTAAACAATATGGATTCCTAAAAAAAATAAGGAAAAAGCTATGAGGCATGGTCATGTGATTGTGCAGCTTAAGCTGAGCAGTGGAGGGAATTCCAAGGCCTGTTCAAACATAGTCCAGTCACAGTCAAATCATTTCAAAACTGAAGCTATAGGGGCCATTGTCTCAGCAAGTGTTTATTTACAAGGAATCAAAAGAGGATCAAATATTGAGAAGTTATAATGATCAAGCAGTGCAGCTGCACTTTAGCAAGTGTCTCGAGCACAGACTACTGTCCAGCATGGGCCTGCTGATTGTCAGTGCATAAGGAGTCAGTGATGAGGTCATCAGTGATGTCACAGTTTAAAAAATTCATTGCACTAATACAATTGAGCTCATTCTAACTTAGAGAACATTGGCCTAAGACTCAATCTTGTCTGAGACATTTGTTGCAAATATTCATGTGCCCAAGGTCTAACTCACCTGTCCTGGTAGAATTATGAAAAATTATGCCCTTGTTTGTTCTAGTACAGGTAGAATTTGTAAGAATCACCATGTTATAGAATTATGGAAAACTTAAGATATGTATTCCTCCTCAACTGTTTCACTTTGCTTAATTCTGATTGGTTCAAGCTGTGGGAACCATGTACAACTGTGTTGAATGTGTGAAAGTATTACATTCTTTGTTCAGAAAACTATAAAAGTGCAGTCTTTTTGTAGGTGAGAGGACTCTTTTCTCCCTGACCCTGGGAGGTAAATCCTTGTTGGTTGTCTGTCTCATTTTATACTCTGTATTTTGCTGTCCTGAACTTTACTAGGGGCCTCATTACGATGACGGACGGACTTCAGTCTATCCGCCATCGTCTCCTATCTGGGACCGCCCGTCAACCGTGCGGCAGTCCCACAATAGGAATTAGGATGCGACTGCCACTGTGGCAGCCGCATCACCCACCTTTAACATTGCGGTGGGTGTTGCTGGCTGCGCGTGACAGGCACCATGCGGTGCCTATCACTTGGTACAGGGATCTGTAGGGGTTCACCATAGGTGCCCCCCAAAACCCAAAGGAAAGGTCCAGGTTGAACCGCCATGGAAAGACTGGCGTGGATTGACATCCTAATCTGACCGGCGGTGCCTAACAGGCACCGCCGCCATTCTGGACTATGCGGGTGGACCGACTGGTGATCGGATTCAATCCGCCCGTGGAACCGTGGTGGTCAGATTTTCCGACCACCACCGATCAGACCGCCATCATAATGTGGCAGTCTGATTGGCCCTTACGATTGGCTGGGGGACCACCACCGACGGGCTGGCGGTGGCGGTCCTCTCGCTATTGTAATGAGCCCTTCAGTTCTTTGATTGATTTGGTATTCTGACTGAGCTATGCATTCTGATCCATTGATTTATTGTTTTCGCTATACTATTTGATTTATTGTATGACTAAAAATCTGAAAAGAAACCTTTAAGGTTTTAGCTTACTCTGTCTGTCATTTTTGGGAGACTAAATGGGTTTCACATGTTAATTTTAACTGGACAAAAGAGAACCAGGTTGACTCCGGAGCACCAACATCCTACAGCGATTACCACCACTCCCGGTCCATCAGGTGCATAAATAGAACCAGGAAGAGCACACCAACATCAGTCAGCAGATCATAAAGCCTATGCTAAGAGGAGGAATGAATACCAGAGCCTATGGGATTAGGGTTTAAGTACCTTCCAACTACAGTTTCTTTAGAGCCACAAGGACATAAAAAAGGGCACCGAATAGTCGGGTCTAGGGCCTTAATAGACTAATGCGCCCACTTTAGGGGCCTGTGTTTGACCTCATGGTCACAGGCTCAAATCCACTCAGCCTTTCATCCTTCCGAGGTTGATGAAATGAGTATTATTGAGTTGGGTAACAATAAACATCTGTTTTTCAGTGCCAAGATACCTTAGGTGAACATACGCTTTAGAAATACACATTATGTTACGTTAATATTACTTCTTTCTTCAAACTTCATACAATATAAAGGAGGTGCAATCTCAGGTTGCTTGATGAAGAGATGGGAGTCCAGATCACATCACAAAATTGGCGTGACACCCTATTCTCATGCTCGAAACCAATTTTTTCAAGCACGCCTGCAACAGTGTCTACCTTGATACCTACTGCTACTCTCCCTCCCGAGAAGAAGTCAATTCCGAGAATTGGACGAGGTGGGCACACTCACGTAATGTGGCATGCTTCATCATTTGCCACCTCGTCCCACCCTGGTAAGGTGATACTACCAGGGCAGACTGGATACAATACTTGGTACCAGTTTATTGAATTTAAAAAGCCTGTCACATTACGTGAGTGAGCCTACCTCGCCCAATTGTGTTGTAATTGTTTACTGAGGGCGGGTGAGAGCCCATTAGTGCCTTTGTCTCTCCTCTTTGTGTTATAAAGTCCAGATCATATCCAATTGATTGCACATATTGGACAAAGGTGGGAGAGATACTAATCATTATGCGATGGACTTTCATAACCTTCTGGGATAAATGGAAGCAGAGAAGCAGAACAGTAGAAATGTAGTTTATATTCTGTGTAATAATTTTCATTGCATATTCATTACGGTGATACACAGCCTATAAACAAAGAACACATTCATCACATAGGAGGGAATTAATTGTCATAAACTAAAGTGTGACATGCATCTAAAGTACATTTGAGTCAAATCACATTGTAACATGACAACAATAGGAAAAACATTGCTGTGTTTGTTCAGTGAGGGGCGTTCATTTGTGAACAGGAGCAGATTTCAGATCAGTTTGACTTCAGCTGACCTTGCTAGACAAAAACAGTTCTGGGAAAAGCACCTTCAGATAATGCAACAACCTTCAAATCAGAACATAAGAGTGAGAAAACTTCATCAAGGTGTTCCTTTGAATTTATTTACACTGATAATTCGGTTATACTCTGACAGCAAATCACCGTTAGCCGGGAAGTGTGGCAAGGTTGCTTCCTCGCAGCCACACTTATCACTCCCTTTAATAATGGTTGTATTGACCATCTGCTGAAATATTATAAGATTGTCCACCACTTGTGGGCCAGAAGGTCCCAACATCACTATTCACCGACAAAAATATTGTTGATTTATAAAATTCCCATTGGCTTCCAAGATTTCATTGAAAATTTCAGAAAGTTTTACTCCTGGCTTGGAAATTAATGCCACAAACTCCAAATTCATGGCTTTTTATTCACATAGATCTTTTCTCGGCTCAATACAAATGGGTGACATTATACTGGAGAAGGTCTCAGAATTTGATTACTGAGGTGTCAAGTTGTCAAATTCTCATTCTTGGTCACCCCAAATTGTAAAAAGTCAACTACTCATAAATCATAGAGCAGCCACTATTCAGAAATGTGTGAACCATTCTAAGTTCTATTCCATATCGCCAGTATATCACTTACCTGCATTTCACTTACCGCTGTAAGTGCTGCGCTGTGCAGCTCCGAACTCTGGGGTCATTGTAACATGACTTCATTGGTTAAGAAGAAAAACAAATATAGTTCTTCTGAACTTGCCACGGAACGCCCCTACTATCCTGTTACGGCTTGATCTTAGTTTAAAATATACAGCTCATACTGCAGATCTTAGACCTCTTTTTAATTGGTTACCCTTTGGTTAACTGGTGGGCTAAACCCACATATAAGCGATCTTCTAGACGTTAAATAGAGTCCTGAAGTTCTTAAGATTGCACAGATAAAAACTTGTTAAAACCTAGTTGGAACATTTAGGTGAGTGAATGTTGGTCCATCCCATCACTGATTCCCATCAATTGTGTTAGAATTGGACAAACTAGATATTGGGAGCTAGTGCTAGGAAAATGGTTATCTGATATACCAACAGTGAAGGCAATATTGATTCATTTTAACAATCAAAAATGCTGTAGAATTTGAGAACTTTTGGGATTATGTTAACCCCCCATTAACAGGAGTTTATATTAGAAAAGTAATCTTGGCATTTTACTGCCTGCTGATTTTGCTTATAAGTGGCCCAATTCAAAACTGTAGTTGAAACTCTGCCCTGTGTGAAACCTGGCCAAAGAGGATGTGAGCATGTAACCAATGTGGGATCACACTGCTTCACCGCCCAGCAGGTTCGCCCCTGAGCATTGTGGTCAATGAAGTTCACCAAGCGTGTGTGCTTGCAGAATTGTCTCGAGTAATTACAAAGTTGTACTGGCCATCTCTATACACGTGTTTCTGGATCATTATCCTTCGTCAGTAGAGATCAGGCATCAAATATTTGGGGTTGCTGAGCCGGCTGCCAAAGTATTCTCAGGTCACAGTACCTCTCAAGACGCGCAGGAGCCTCTCCACGAGCTCATCAGCTCAGCCGGCCCGAGGGAGCCTTTCAAACAGGAAACCAATGTGGGATCACACTGCTTCACCTCCCAGCAGGTTCGCCCCTGAGCATTGTGGTCAATGCAGTTCACCAAGCGTGTGTGCTTGCAGAATTGTCTCGAGTAATTACAAAGTTGTACTGGCCATCTCTATACACGTGTTTCTGGATCATTATCCGTCGTCAGTAGAGATCAGGCATCAAATATTTGGGGTTGCTGAGCAGGCTGCCAAAGTATTCTCAGGTCACAGTACCTCTCAAGGCGCGCAGGTGCCTCTCCACGAGCTCGTCAGCTCAGCCGGCCCGAGGGAGCCTTTCAAACAGGAAACCAATGTGGGATCACACTGCTTCACCTCCCAGCAGGTTCACCCCTGAGCATTGTGGTCAATGCAGTTCACCAAGCGTGTGTGCTTGCAGAATTGTCTCGAGTAATTACAAAGTTGTACTGGCCATCTCTATACACGTGTTTCTGGATCATTATCCGTCGTCAGTAGAGATCAGGCATCAAATATTTGGGGTTGCTGAGCAGGCTGCCAAAGTATTCTCAGGTCACAGTACCTCTCAAGGCGCGCAGGTGCCTCTCCACGAGCTCGTCAGCTCAGCCGGCCCGAGGAGCCTTTCAAACAGGAAACCAATGTGGGATCACACTGCTTCACCTCCCAGCAGGTTCACCCCTGAGCATTGTGGTCAATGCAGTTCACCAAGCGTGTGTGCTTGCAGAATTGTCTCGAGTAATTACAAAGTTGTACTGGCCATCTCTATACACGTGTTTCTGGATCATTATCCGTCGTCAGTAGAGATCAGGCATCAAATATTTGGGGTTGCTGAGCAGGCTGCCAAAGTATTCTCAGGTCACAGTACCTCTCAAGGCGCGCAGGTGCCTCTCCACGAGCTCGTCAGCTCAGCCGGCCCGAGGAGCCTTTCAAACAGGAAACCAATGTGGGATCACACTGCTTCACCTCCCAGCAGGTTCACCCCTGAGCATTGTGGTCAATGCAGTTCACCAAGCGTGTGTGCTTGCAGAATTGTCTCGAGTAATTACAAAGTTGTACTGGCCATCTCTATACACGTGTTTCTGGATCATTATCCGTCGTCAGTAGAGATCAGGCATCAAATATTTGGGGTTGCTGAGCAGGCTGCCAAAGTATTCTCAGGTCACAGTACCTCTCAAGGCGCGCAGGTGCCTCTCCACGAGCTCGTCAGCTCAGCCGGCCCGAGGGAGCCTTTCAAACAGGAAACAAATGTGGGATCACACTGCTTCACCTCCCAGCAGGTTCGCCCCTGAGCATTGTGGTCAATGCAGTTCACCAAGCGTGTGTGCTTGCAGAATTGTCTCGAGTAATTACAAAGTTGTACTGACCATCTCTATACACGTATTTCTGGATCATTATCCGTCGTCAGTAGAGATCAGGCATCAAATATTTGGGGTTGCTGAGCAGGCTGTCAAAGTATTCTAAGGTCACAGTACCTCTCAAGGTGCGCAGGTGCCTCTCCATGAGCTCGTCAGCTCAGCCGGCCCGAGGGAGCCTTTCAAACAGGAAACCAATGTGGGATCACACTGCTTCACCTCCCAGCAGGTTCGTGCCTGAGCATTGTGGTCAATGCAGTTCACCAAGCGTGTGTGCTTGCAGAATTGTCTCGAGTAATTACAAAGTTGTACTGACCATCTCTATACACGTGTTTCTGGATCATTATCAGTCGTCAGTAGAGATCAGGCATCAAATATTTGGGGTTGCTGAGCAGTCTGCCAAAGTATTCTCAGGTCACAGTACCTCTCAAGGCGCGCAGGTGCCTCTCCACGAGCTCGTCAGCTCAGCCGGCCCGAGGGAGCCTTTCAAACAGGAAACCAATGTGGGATCACACTGCTTCACCTCCCAGCAGGTTCGCCCCTGAGCATTGTGGTCAATGCAGTTCACCAAGCGTGTGTGCTTGCAGAATTGTCTCGAGTAATTACAAAGTTGTACTGGCCATCTCTATACACGTGTTTCTGGATCATTATCCATCGTCAGTAGAGATCAGGCATCACATTTTTGGGGTTGCTGAGCAGGCTGCCAAAGTATTCTCAGGTCACAGTACCTCTCAAGGCGCGCAGGTGCCTCTCCACGAGCTCGTCAGCTCAGCCGGCCCGAGGGAGCCTTTCAAACAGGAAACCAATGTGGGATCACACTGCTTCACCTCCCAGCAGGTTCGCCCCTGAGCATTGTGGTCAATGCAGTTCACCAAGCGTGTGTGCTTGCAGAATTGTCTCCAGTAATTACAAAGTTGTACTGGCCATCTCTATACACGTGTTTCTGGATCATTATCCGTCGTCAGTAGAGATCAGGCATCAAATATTTGTGTTGCTCTCTACTGAAGAAGGACAATTATCATGAAACACGTGTCCAGAGATACACAGCACTGGCTGCACCAACCAGGGTGAAAAACTAAAGCCTGACACTGAAGAAAGTGTTATCATGCACTGCATTTATTATGATGCATCGGGGCAAACTGAGTGCTGGAGTGTGAGGCAGTGTGCGCCCACCCCCTTCCTATTTGAAAAGGATGTGAGCATGTGTTGTTCTGCTGTAGGGATTATCGGAGATCAAGGAGCAAATGGATTGCCCCGCCATGTCTGAAAATGGGAATCAAGCGTTGTTGGATAGCCCTAAGGATATGCCATGTCCACACTGGCAACCAAGGTTTTTTTTTGCTATTTCGAGTTTTTTTAGAGTCATTTTGGCATTTAAGAGCAAAACATATTCCTTGGACCAGCTCTGTGTTACAACAGCTATGCATTGCTTTTATATTAAAATTTTGAATTATCAAATGAATTTTGTGAATCGAGACGTTTAGTCTAATTTTTATAGGATTTTAAAGTGTACTGCTGTGAGTCATTTTGTATATGGTGATAGGTTATTTAACCCAAACTCAAAATAAAATTGAATTGAATTATCTAACACAGTGGAGTTCATCACACGTTTCTGAAAAAATCAAGAGCCGTTTTCACTGATGTCCAGAAATAGACAGAGTTAGAGTGTGACTGGCCTGGAAGATGGATGGGTGTGCATGACGTCTATCTGAGACTCAATGTTCTTTGAGGATGATTGAGGCAGCTGATTCTTCCTAGAGAGCCTAAGTGCCCTACTGTGATAATGAACTTAGGCCAGGTGTCGTCCTGTTGCCACTAGCCTGCAACCTGTAGAGATGCAAGAGGTACTTCGGCGGGCTGAGGCTCCAAATAGCTTTACCCACCATAGAAATCACATTTGAATAGCACTAGTCTTGGATAGAAGACCAGTGTGATTTATTCAGTATCAATCAATCATTGGGTATTTATAAAGCGTGGCTACTCACTTGTAAGGGTATCCAGGCACAGAGGTCTTGCTGGGATCAGTCGAAGAGCCAGGTTTTGAGTCGCTTTCTAAACTTGGTGAGAGATGGAGGTGTTCAAAGGTGGAGGGGACAATCATTCCAAGATTTGGCGGTGAGGTAGAAGAAGGAATGGATTCCACTGTGGCTTTTGCGGATGCAGGGTGTGTGTGCGAGGGTGCAGGAGGCAGAGCATAGGTGTCTTGAAGGTTGGCGGAAGTTCAGGCGGTGGTTGATGTATGCTGGTCCTTGGTCGTGTAGGGATATGTACGCATGAGTAAGTGTCTTGAACTGACATCTCTTCTGGATGGGGAGCCAGTAGAGGTTCCTTAGGTGGAGGGTGATGTAGCTACGCTTGGGTAGGTCAAGGAAGAGTCTGGCCACTGAGTTCTGCATCATCTGGAGTCTCTTCAAGAGTTGGGTAGTAATTCACGCGCAGAGGGTGTTTCCGTAGTCCAGGCAGCTGGTGACGAGAGTTTGAGTGACGGTTTTCCTGGTGCTGACCGAGATTCATCTGAAGATCTTTCAGAGCATGCGGAGGGTGTGAAAGCAGGCAGATGAAACAGCGTTGATCTGGCATTTCATGGTGAGTTTGCTGTCCAGGATGATGTTGAGGTTGCGGATGTGGTTTGTCGGGGAGTGTGTGGGTTTGAGTTCGGCAGGTCACCAGGTGTCGTCCCATGGGGAGGTGTTGGTCCCAAAAATTAGCACTTCCGTCTTGTCCATGTTGAGATTGAGGCAGCTGGTCTTCATCCAGTCGGAGACATTCTTCATGGCGTTGTGGAAGTTGGTTCTCGTGGTGGGGGTGTCTTCAGTGAGCGAGAGGCTAAGTTGGGTGTCATCTGTGTAGGATATGATGTTAAGTCCATTGGTTCTGACGATGTCGGCCATGGTTGTCATGTAGGTGGTGAACAGGGTCGGGCTGAGGGATGAACCTTGAGGGACACCAGAGCTGATGTTCTTGGGCTCCAAGGTGAAGAGTGGTAGCAGGATTTTCTGGGTGCATCCTGTGAAGAAGAATGCAATCCATTTGTATTCCGATGTAGTGGAGCTTCTTGATAAGGGTGTGGTGGGATACGGTGCCGAACGCCCCAGAGAGTTCTAGGAGGATCAGGGCTGCTGTTTCCCTCCAGTCAAGGAGGGTTCTGATGTCATCGGTGTTGTGGTGAATAAGGCAGTCTCCGTGCTGTGGTTGGTGCAAAAGTTGACTGGGAGGCAGGTTGTTTCTTTCCAGGTGTTCAGTGAACTGGTGGTTGATGGCCTTCTCAAGGACCTTGGCAGGAAAAGGGAGCAGTGAGATGGGGCTGTAGTTCTCGAGTTTGCTGGGATTGGCGAAGGGTTTCTTGTGGAGGGGCCTCACTTCTGCATGTTTCCATCCAGTGGGGAAGGCAGTCATGGTGATGCATATGTTGAGTATGGAGCTGAGTGCCATGCTGATTTCTTTGCTCCTGAGGTTGAATAGGCAGTGTGGGTAGGTATACTTCGATGCTTCAGAGTGGATGGAGTTCGTGATGGCTGTGGTACTTTGTGTGGGAAGCTGTTCCAATGCGGTGAGGGGGCGGGTGGCATCCGAAGGTGGGATGAGGCTGTAGAGGTCCGTGGGTTGGGGTTCGAGTTTACTGTAGAAGGTGGATATTTTGTTGTGGAAATAGGGCTGACTTGAGGGTGGCTTGGTTTGTTGGGTCTCTACTAGTACGCCACCTTCTTTCCAGTTGTTTGCAGTTGCGTTTTAGGGTCCTGAGTTCTGGTGTGTACCAGCTGGTTTGCTTGGTGGCTCTGATGTTCTTGGCTGGCTTAGTTGGGGCAACTCTTGCTTTCATATATTGAAATGTATGCATGGAGGGTACCTAGTGTGCTGCATTGTTTTGAGAAACATTGACTTTTTTGTGTCAGTCTACCAATGCAAAATTCATAGAAAGTGCTGCAATAGTCCTTTGACTATTCAAAATATCATAAGGCTTCATGACTCTCCCCTTAATGGAGGACCAAAGAGAACATAAGACCTGATGTGTCTAAGGGAGTTTTTCACTGCCTTCGCTGAACAAAGTGTTAGGTTTTGTGGGGACAAAAAGCTAAACCTCAATGTACTAAAATCTCACTACAAGTCGGAAATGGGTTTACGACTCAGAATGTCAATACTGTGAACCTTTGTGAATCAGAACGAAAAGAGTGGCAATGAGGTAACCATTCTCTTGGTGGAAGGTGTCTGTGAGGTGCAACTTTCCTGGGCAAATGCCACCTCTAGGCATGGTCGAAGCTGACAACAGTTCCATGTACTGCAGCATACCTCCCCAATGCCCTATTTTCAAAGAGACACTCATTTTTTAGTCTGGCCTACCAGATAGCAGAAACTGTCTAGTTGCAAAAGACTTATTGTCAACTTATACTGCGCTTGGAGCCCTACCATTACTTTCCATTGGTTGGCTTGTCACTCTCCTGTACTTGCTTTACTTGTCAATTCAATTATACCTAGCCCCTGGAGCCTGGGTGCAGAGTTGTCCTGGCTGTCCCTGTTACTAAACGGGAGCTGCGGGAGAGTTGTTTTTACAGCTGAAACTGTGCTGCAGGGAGAAAATATGCAAAAATACAACGGAGAAGCTGCTGATGTCGGATGGATGTTGGATGGAATCTCCTCTAGGTGCAGCATCGAATGCAGCGATCGGTTGCTGGAGTGGCAACCAACAAGCCTTGACAGAGGTAAGTGGAGCCGAAAGTAACTTTGACGTCCGGTAGTCCAAGGGACTGCAGTAGCTGCCTGTAACTTCGTGGAAGGCAGGACTACAGTTCCCACAATGCACTAGACCATCTAGATTTGGGCAATCCCTTGAAGGGGCCAATGCGCAGCGATTCTTCAGATCCGAAGCATTGTTTTACCTGCAGTTTGCAGGGGACTAGTGGCACTAGTCCAGGTGAGTCTGAGGGTGCTTCAGACTTCCACAGGGGTCCCTCTGTCTAGGGGAACCAAGAGATAGCGTAGGACGAGTCTCAATCAGGCAGTTCCAGGAGTGTTGCCAAAGGTGCAAGATATCCCTCTTTTGCTTGGTGCAAGTCCTGTTGTCGCTGAAATGGGTCTCTTCTTCTGTCCTTTTTGATGCAGGTTGTTCTGAACTGAGTTTCTGGTGTCAGGGGTGTCCCTTAAATCCTAGATTAGTGGAGTTAGGGGTGTGGGAGTAAGTAGCCAATTGCCTGCTAATCCCAGCAACTAACCTGCTGCTGAGGTGACCACATCCGGTGTGTAGGTCACCTTTTCTACCCAGAACCTTCTATTCTGTCACTCCTAAAGATAGCATAAATCTAATTTTAGTGTACAGCCCAGGCTGCTCACTCTGGAGGTGTGGCTAGCCTTCTGGGGTGTACACCTCCTTGACTAACTAATTTCACACCTGTCCAGGTGCAAATGTGCCTAGGGGCAGGGGAGGGCTGTTTTCTCCATTGGGAGGGTCAGCCCTGATGCACATCAGAGGTGGTGCAGCCTTTGAAGCTCACCGCCTTGATGTGCCACTTCACTAGTCTGCTTGGGAGGAGGGAGGTATGACCTCCTTCCTGCCCAAGCCTTTGTTCCTGACTCCTGGTCACACTGCCTGGCAGGAGGTCAGAATCCTATCTTGGTGGCAGCAAATGCGGGAAATGGGGGCTTGCCAGCCAGAGCACAGAAAAAGCTGGGGCAACCAGGTGGGCAACCTCTAAGGTAGCCACCTGGGTGCATGCCGCATCGCTCTTGACACAAGATTTGTGTCAGGGTTAGAAGGAACATTGTTTGATACCAAACACTTCATAATTAGACGGTAGCATGATGGAGCTGCCAACCTCGGGGTTTCCCGGGTGCCAGCCCATGCTATCCTATGGACCCTCTATCACTTATAGTGTCCTTTAATGGTAAAGGGCACTATAGGGTCATATAATCTTGCACTTACATATCAAAACCTTTAATATAAGGCACCCTGCCTCCTGTGCTTTAGGAGGCCTTCCTTAGGGGTGCCTGGCATATATCAGAGATAGTTCATTGACTTTACCACACATGGGGGCATATTCACTTTTAAAGACATTGTGGTGGGGGCGATACAGGCTTCGCCTTATTTACATCCCACTTAGGGGGCCAGATGTACGACCATTTCATATAGCGCCTCGCAATTTGCGACACATTGCGAGTCGCAAATAGCGAGGCGCTAAATCAAATGTACAACAGTGTGTTTAACACTGTTTGCGATTCCCAATGGGGTCGCAAATTGCGAGGCTCATTAATATTAATGAGCCTCTCGCTATTTGTGAGCCAATTGGGAATGCCAGCCCTCCCAGGGATGGTGGCCTGCTGGGCTCAGCAGACCACCATGTCTGGGACTGCTTTTAAATAAAGCAGTTTTAAAAAAAAAAAAATGCAACCCGTTTTCCTTAAAAGAAAAAGGGATGCATTTAAAAAAATAAAATGAAATGTTTTCGTTTCATTTTTTAAGGGCAAGCAGTGGACCACTGCCTGCCCTTAAAAAATAATTTTGCATGCTTTTGCAAAGGGGAAGGGGACCCCTTCCCATTTGCAAATGCATTACCACCTACTTGAAGTAGGTGGTAATTGCGAGTGTTTTGCGACCGCAATTGCGGTTGCAAAACATTTGTACATGGATTTGAGACTCGCTATTTGGAAGGGAACGCCCCTTCCAAATAGCGAGTCGCAAAACCTATTTAGCGAGTCGCAAATAAATGTGACTCGCTAAATAGGCTATGTACTTGGCCCAATAGGTTTTTGTATGCGTAAGCGGGTTCGCAAACCTGTTTGCGCATGCAAAAACGGGTCGTACATCTGGCACCTAATGTGGCTTAACACTGCCTTGTAAATAAGGCACCCTTTCATGCTATACTTAGCGTGAAAGGGGAGGGCAATGGGTGTTGCTGTGGGCTTTCCACCGCAACACCCATTGATTTTGACTCTGCCCAATATTTACAAGGGTGGCATAAATATGGGGCAGCTCCAAAATTAAGACCAGGGAAAACCTGGTCTTACCCTGGCAAAACGAGGAGAAATGTTTAATTTCTCCTTGATTTTCCTGTTTCCATGTGTGCTGCACTATGCAGCACACATGGAAACAGCAAAACACCTTTGATTGTTTATGTGATTGTTTATGTGCAGAAAGGTGTCCCTGATGTGTTGCAAATTCCACGTGTGCTGCATTAAGCAGCTCACATAGAAGTTTGAAATCGCCATTTCAGATGGTTTATGTGCAGGAAGGGACACCTTCCTGCACACCTTCCCACCTTCCTGCACACCTTCCCTATGTGCAGGAAGGGACACCTTCCTGCATATAAACAATCACTTCCCTCAACGCAGACACCCTTGCACTATGGTGCAAGGGTGCATGCCTTGGTGCTATGCAGCTAAAATTAGCACCAGCGCAGGGGTAAATGCAGTGCTGCACCATATTCTTGCAATTTGGTGCAGCCCTGCATTTCTAAAGTGACAGAGCGTGTCGTTAGCCTCCTTGGCTTGAACGACACGCTTCACCACTTTCCTAGTGCTCCATGGTTTGGCTAATGTTGAGTTCGAGCAGTTTGCAGTGCTCCCGAAGTCTGAAATGTCAGGCCTGCTGCCAGTAGTTTACTTGGGTCACTCAGGGTGGCACAAACAGTGCTGCAAGCCCTGGGGACCCCTTTACCACCCATGCCCTGGGTATCACTGCTACCATATACTAGGGCATTATATGGGGAGTAAAGTCCTTGTCAATTAGGGTTGCCAATTTACACAACAGTTTTAGGGGGAGAGCACTGGCACTGGGGCCTGGTTAGCAGGGTTCAGTGCACTGTCAGAGTTGCACTGTCAGAGTTGAAATCCAGCATCTAATAGTCCAAATGAGGGCAACAAATAGTGGGGGACATCTGCAAAAAGCCCTGTTTTCTTACATTGTGAGTCTGGGCTCTTCTGTCCTGACTGCAGCACAGACACTGTGACCTTCAATGATGCCCTCCACATTATGGTCGATGGCAGTTTTCTGCTCTTGTGAGATCTCTGGATGTTACTCTAGTTGATAACCATGTACTAAGTGTCATCGAGCCAGTGAATACAAAAGTCAAGTAAAGTCTTTAAAACAACCAAAAAAATATGCAAATGTTATGTTATGTATATTTGTTTAGTGCACAACTCGGGATTTTCTGGCACTCAACCTCTGCTGGAACATCCACCAATGCTTGTCACTGCTGGCCGAATTTCTTCTAGCAAGTGTGGGTGCTGGAAATTGACACCCACAAGTTGAATATGTTTTTGTCCAAGTCTTCCACGCTTTCCTTGGGGTCTGTCACTGAAGTGCCTCAGCCACACACGGATGTGAGCCAATAACCCTGGAATAGGCCGCTGATCCGCCATCTTGTCTGTTGATGTTGAGTCTGAACTTTGTCTGGACCAATCGCATAACCAGTAGAGTCTGTCCTGAGACCATACTGCCAGAGGGATGCACTACAAAGGGTGGTTACGTGCCCAGTGACGCGGATGCAAAATCTGTCATGCGTTGATGGATTCTCTCTCACTGTCCCTCCACAACAGCCCCTGTGTCTTGAACACCCAGTACACAATAGCAGCATTCATGTTCAGTCTTATTGGCCTGCTGGTGCTTATGTTTGTGTATTTTACCAGGTGCCTATACTTGGAGTTTATAAAAATTCGAAAAAAGTAGTAATTACAGAACAGATCTTTAGGGATAGAAAAGACATTTTGAGGAGCGGATTTAAACTTTTAGGCTGGCATACCAGTCTGTGTCGTGCATCTGCAAATGTTCTTTGCAATTATTTTTGGTACAGTAGTTCAACAAATCCTCTTTCCTAAATCTCGGGCGCTCTCTGTAAGCTGTGCATCTAAAGTAAGTCATGAGAGATGCTTTGCCACGGGGAAAGACGTGATAAGAACACAGAGGACAGTAGAAACGATGGAGGGAGGGAGGCCTGAAAGAATTAGAAGGGGGAAGGAGGGAGGAAGCAGGGGAATGAGAAAGGTGTGAGCGAACAAAAAAGGAAAGCTTGAGGAAAGTGTAAATGTGACAAAGAGAAGAAATACCGCAAGAGAGTGAGAGGGGAGAAGGAGGTGAGCGGGGGAAGAGAAAAGAAGCAGGCTAGAGAAGGTGAGAAAAAGAAAATAAAAGAACAGTGGAGTGGAACCTGGATAGAGCAAGCGTTGTGAATAGGCATGGGCGGAGTTCGCTGTGTTCTGCTATGCGGAACTTTGAGAGCTGACCACAAAGCTCTGCTGCGCTAGGCGGAGTTCCGCAAGTGGCAGAGTGTATTACGTCACGCCGTTTGTGCTGATTTTTAGCCCGAGAGTTTGCCCCGTGCTGTAAAATCAGTGTGCATGGCACCACGCATAGCGCTAGACTGTGTTGCTTCTTTCTGCCCCT
Organism: Calotriton arnoldi; assembly: GCA_963921515.1. Lineage (NCBI taxonomy): Eukaryota > Metazoa > Chordata > Amphibia > Caudata > Salamandridae > Calotriton > Calotriton arnoldi. The sequence continues at coordinate 758,602 of CAWUFW010003267.1, forward strand.
CGAGTAGATGTTCTACTCTAGTGGCAACTTCCTCAAGGCGAACGGAAGGTTTCTCAATGCGAGCGGTAGCTACCATCCGCGTCCGCCCATGTTGAGACATCTCACTGGGAGGTGGTCTGGAGTAAGATTTTCCTTGCTTGAACTCGCCAAATTAACGGTGAGTGCGAGTGAGGAAAAAACTCCACCCTGCTGAGTTTTTCGGAACTCCGTGTGCTACGCGAAGCACGGAGTGGGAAAAACTCAGCAAACTCCACAAGCGGAGCAGAAGTTCATGCCCTAGCCTAGTTCTGAACAACAAAAGAGAAATGTCAGAGGTGAAAACATGGCAAGAAAGTCAGAGAAAGAGAGAGAAAGAAAGAGGGGCATAAGAGAGGGAGAAAGGGCGACAGTGCAAGGCAAAAGAGAGACTGAGGAGGAAGGGACAGCCAAAAACCTGACAAAGACATATTTCCTTTCTCTGCTCCACTTGTTGTTGCACTGGCCCACTTATCTCCCACCCCAAGAACCCTCCTTCTGTTTTACCTCCCTCTTTCTAGGGCCTTTGACGTCAAGAATCAAATATTGAACTCTAAAGCTTGGCCTTTGCTGTGATCCTCTATTTCATCCCAGGTGTTTTATTTTGTATTTTAAGATTATTTTTTTACTTACCCTTCCTTGCCTTGTTGTATCGTCCTAATGGCTGAAGGATGTTTGTGTTTATGTTTCTATATATAAAACAGTTATAGGTCTCTGGAGTTCCCTCCACCCTATTAAATAGATATAAAGGTATGAAATACACGCTTTCTGAGCTCAGATAAAAGGACCGAGTGTAACTCCTTTTGAAATCATACTAATGTCACTCCTTTGGATGACCCTGCTGTCCAGTTCCCATATCAACGGACTAGTCACACAATGCCATGGATGGGGGAGAGGCAGTCAGTAGACAGCTATGCTGCTCTCTCACATCACTTCTTCTCTTTGTGGTACCCTTGCTCCTTTTATTCATGTTGGGTCTCAGCATCCGCGCCAGCAGTCAGTGTTGACCTAATGGTCACGGGTTTGAGTACCGGTGAGTCCACTAGGTCTTTCATCCTTCTGAGGTCGATAAAAATAGTACCATTGAGTTGGTTAACAATAAATACCTGTTATTCACTGCCACGACGCCCCAAGGGGTGACTGTGTGCTTTATAAATGCATGTTATTTTATTCATATGAAGGATTGCTTTCTTTTTTTAGTCAACATTTGGTCTCAGAAAACTTCGACATATTGCTGGATATGTCAACTCTTCCCCACTTGTCATTGTAGAATGACGTTTTTCAAGCTTTCGAGGCAACTGTTGACCAGAGAAAGTGAAGTTGTGTGATTTCAGAATAGTTCTTGGAGTGATTAACCATCAAATTTTCTTAGAAACCCAATATTTGCCTGTAATCAGTAAATGGAACCACTAAATGTCTGCAGATTGCAGATGGAGGGCAAAGGCGTCAGAGAACTGTTACTTTTGGAACTCCCCACAGCCTTTAACACTATTGCCCCTTTCCGTTTGTGGCAACATCTTGCAAAAGCAGGGATGTCCTCAACGATGTAATTAAACATGTCATGAGTGATGTAATATGTGATATATGCATCACATGGTGGGGTGGAAGTTATAGATAGTTCACTAAACTATAACTAGGGAATTTCAGTTTTTTTTTTTTTTACTTTAGCTTTTATCTCATTTCAACACCTAACTAGAACTTTATTACTTTACTGTTTGTTTTTTTACAGTAGATTTCAGTTTTAATGTATTTATCAGTTGATTATACGCCTATGTCCCTCGGACCTCCTGCACCGAACCCCGCAGCATGCAAAGCCCCCCCGCCTAAAGCCATGTCATGGTCTATGGTTTATGCATTGGCATGTTTTTATGTGTATTTGTTGTAAAAACGTATGTAACCAATACCAAGGCGCTAAATTTGTGCAGCAACAGTGTTTTAAAGGTATGTAGATGAGGCGTTGAGAAAAATTAAATCTATACTTACCTTTACAATATTTTGGTTGTTGTTTTTCTGGCTAAGATATTTTTGTGGACAATAACTTTGTACTTGATATTCTGATATACAACTTAAGCCCTGTGTCTAAATTAGGAAATTCACATGATCCTTCTGTGCAGCAAGTATAAAGATGAATGTCTTGCACAGGAAGTACACGGGAAATATAACCATGTATGGTCCTGCACAGTAAATAGAAATGTCCACTTGTGCATGGTTGCGTCGTAGCTACATGGTTGGTTGCAGAATCAGATCATTTTAGGGCTCGTGCTTAGATATGGCGCCGTATTACAATAAGTGCCCTGGGGGTGCAACGGGCGTTTGCGCCCGCTTTGCGTGCCCCGGGGCACTTTGGTATTATAGAAGGGGGCGCAGACGCTTGTGCATCCCCTTCTATAATACCGATAGCACTGGCGCACTTAAAGCGCCAGCGCTACCTTCAGAGGGTGTTCCGTCATTTGCAAAGGGGCGTGCCCTATGCAAATGAGGGAATTCCTTTGACTCTGCGCCCGCGCCGTATTACAGACGTGGGCGCAGAGTCAAAGCAGCCCTCAGGAGGCACATTGACAGTGCGCCATTTAAAAGGTGGCACACTGTCAGTGCGCCCCCTGAGAGCAACCCTCTGCAGGGGGTAAAGGGGGTCACAAGGACCCTCAGACATCTTTTTGCAGGCGGGTGCAGTCACTGACTGCACCCACCTGCAAGGGGATCCCTAATCCCCTTTGAAAGTGCAGGCGGGTACCGCCAACACAGTGAAAACACGGAGCAGCTGCTCCGTGTTTTCACATAAATGCGCAGCCCCCAGGGCAGCGCGAGTTCGCGGCTGCCCTGGGGGCAGCGCATACAACATAATAGGGTGCAATGTGATTGTTCGCGCCAGGCGCACCTTTTAAAAGGTGCGTCGGGCGCAAACAATCACAATGCATAATACGGCCCATGGTGTTCGGATGCCAATCAGCACACTAAAAATTCAGGAAGAAGAACTCCAGGCCTATCTTGTTCTGCCCAGGAATGTTGTGAGGATTATCAGAGATCCAGGTAAAATTGCATTTTGTCGCATGGAGCACTCCAAATACACTAGTTACAGGTATCACACATTTTGGGGGATATTCTCAAGAATGTGCGATAAACATCGCCAAAATAGGTTAACGCAAGTTTTCATATCGCGGGAAAATAACCCCGTGTTAACGTGGCATTCACAACACGGCGGTAACATGCGATAGTACCCCGATAACGCGGCAAATGTCTGCGATAACACTACCGGGACGGCGATAAAAATCTCAACCCGAACGTGAAAAAAGTTGCAATGTGCCCAACCGCGAAAAAAAATCCAGCGAGAAGCAGCGCCAGGCCTGCAAGTCCCACAAGTCAGGCTGCAAAAAGCACAATAAAAGCGGCAACACAAAACACAAACAACTGCGAAGCACCATGGAGGTAGCCGGAGCAAGCACAGAGGACAACCAGAACCCCACAAGCCCCACGGAGGACCAGCCTGGGACCTCGGGGTCAGGGAAGGGCAAGGAGAAGAAGAAGAGGAAGACGCGGTTCAGTCCGCAGGAAAACAGGATCCTGATCACGGAGGTGATAGAACACCATCAACAACTGTACGTCACCTCCACTGTATCATTGGCAACAAAAAATACAATATGGCAGTCCATCCTGGACAAGGCAAATGCAGTCGGAGTGCTGAGGAGGACAATGGACGAGGTCAAGAGGCGCTGGAATGATGTGAAGCGCAAGACCAAGCAGAAACTCGAAGGCAGCAATGCAGACTGGAGGTGGGAGTCCAGCGCCACAGGAGGAGCTGGATGAGATGGAGGAAATGGTGTCCACAGTCATCAGTGGGGAGATGGTGGCAGGAGTTGGGGGACCGGACACTGCTCAACATGACCCGACACAACAGCAACAGGATGAGTAACCACCAGGGACTGGGGGGACGGGGGGAGATGGGCACAATGGCACACATGCACAATTAAGTAGAGCACATCTGCAGACAAACCATGGCCAAGAGTCACAACTCCAACCAAGAGCCCAATTTACCCATGTCTGCAACATCTCAGCACTGCATAAGCACAGAAGTGAAAGCCACACCGCCTGAAAGGGATAAGGGCCAGCCAAATCAGAGCTGAAGGGGCAACTCACCTACAATGCAGCACACACACATAAGATCCAGAGCACCGCAACATTTACAACAATGTTGAACAAACAGCAACACCAGCACAACAGAACAGAGGACACAACTGCTGCCGCTTGTGTGTGGAAAATGGCCATTCGCATGTGGCACAGCAGGATACTGTGAGATGATAATGTACTAGTACAACCCCACATCCCTGATGGTGCAGTAATGCATGTATGGCCGTGACCCAGATAGGCAGCGAGACACACATTGTCATGCAAATCAACACTCCTCACAGTTGAATACAAGAGAGGGGGCGTAGACTTTATTAGCATATGCGTGTCAGTACGGCCAAGATAAGTGCCACAACATGCAGACCAATGCAGCAGTATGTCAGAACGTGGAACGTTGCCAAGCGCCGCTGTCCACTCCGGGGGAGTGCCGCACCATTCACAGGTGTGTGTTTACCCGCGTTGTTGTCCGCTCATGTATTCGGAGTCCAGGCGAATGCAGCCATGTCCACTGTTGTCGTGGGAGATGTGACCAGAACCCCAAGTTCCAACAAGGTGTCGGGACATGTGCAATGTGTTCCAAACTGTTGTGTCTGCAGGTACGTAGTTACATGTCCATGAAAGCTAGTGCAGCTTCGTAGGCAATCATTTCCAACATGAGGTCGTTGTCGACTTCATCGAACAGGACGGCGAGGCTAACCATTAGCAGGTCCGGACAGATGTGCTGCGTCCACCCCCTTTCACCAATTAGCACTACAGCCCAATAGGGGAGCGGCTCAATTTGCTCACTGCACACGAGGAGTTCTGCAATCTCCCAGATCCAGCTGCCAGCATGTATGCCAAGTATCCAGGCATCCCATAGACGGGTAACACGGTGACACTCATGGTCGTGGGCCAACATGGGGCGCACACACATGTCGAAATACAGTTCGGCTACCGTCCTGTTGGATAGGCAGACATCCATGGACCATTCGAATATGCACGAGCGACAATGCAACACAGGCTGCACGCAGGTGACGTTGGCAAGGCGGAAGCTCAGCCGGTAACTGATCTGCAGCACTACCAATGGCAGTGCCCCCAGTAAATGCAGCATACGTGCACTGTAGAGTTCCACGTGACAGGAGTTGTGCAAGTGTCCGGGATGGTCTGCCATTGCGTTAGTGGCTCTGGTTGAAGCGGCACTGTTCTGACATGCGCCAGTTCTGTGGATGAAATGCCACAGCTCGGAGCAATGAGTTGTTTTAGTGTGCAACGGTTGTACGCCTGGGTTAATGTGGGAGTAAGTGTGAAGGCCATTCCATGCAAGATAACTTCGAGCAAGGACTTCTGTGTGTGGGGTGTGTATATGTTGGTCTTTCGTCGGGCTGTGCGTAGTGTGGGAGTCGTCATCAGCTGCTATAGTATCTGTCAGGGGGTGCCGGGCACATGCAATTCCGAGGTCGGAGGTGCAGATGTGCTTCCGCCTGATAGCTCCGACAAAGGAGCATTCATCCCTAATGTAAGTTTTTCATCTGCTTGCATTCAGGTACTGTGAAATGGCTTGTTGGGGGTGGGGTGGGATGTGTGCGGCTTTGGGATTCATGTTCGACATGTCTTGCATGTGGCAAATGAGCGGCATCACTGTGTGTAACGTTGCCTCACAGCTGCTCCTCCCTCCCCCGAGCCTATTTACTTGTGTGCGCTGCGCGGTTGCATCACTGGCACTCCTACGGCACACCATTGTCATGCCTGTCTGCGCATGTCCACAAGCCTGACAACGACACTGTGATGTTGGCTGTTGGAGGTGGGCGGCCACGTGAGTGTAGGCCTGTGGGAAGGATAGGGCGGACACAGACGTAGAGTTCATGCCTGGCTGAACTCGCGCTGCGATTAAGGCTAGGCATTTGGCTCATGCTGCGGCAATACAGATACACACAACACTTGGCATGTATGAGCCAAGACCCCGAGCGGTCTTGCGCTCCTTCATTTCCCTGTTCGTGCGAGCCCGCCCTCCGGGTGCATGCTCATTGCAACATTGTCGATTGCGGACTGGGTGGCGCCGACACTACAACAGAGACACACGCATTAGTTACTTCCTTGTCAGGCCAGAACTGAACCACGCCCAGAGCCCCGGGGAAATCCTTCACACCCCTACGCTTGATTGGCGTACACGGGCCCAGCCCACTCCGCTTACGCTTACAGGGGTGGACGGCAAAGCTACATGTCCAAGGTCGCACCCACTGCCTGAGGTGACATGGTTGCATCCGCTGTCCACAGCACAATGCAATGTGGTAGGGCCCTGGCCATCATGCATACATAATGACCACACGGACACACTTAGATAGTTGAACTGGCTACGGGCACGTGCGCCCGGCCACTTTTTATTACCAGGGTCACATGTCCAGTGACGCCTGTGCTGGATGGGTGTGGGGTGAGTGTAAGCCAGCCCTCAAGGAGTGGTTGGTGCTGGCAACAACTAGAACAGTGATCATCGGATCACACACACAGATTCAATCATAAAGGGTCCATGACTTGCAGTGCACTGAGGTAGGGGCACCAGAGCTGAGCGTGCTCATGTGAAGGAATTGTTAATGATTTGGTCCCTTCGGGATATTCCTGCTGCAGCTGCAGTGCGGTGTGGTACACCTGCCTCATCTTCATCATCATCGTCCCAGGTCTTCCCCACTGCCTGAGGTGACATTGTTGCGTCCGCTGTCCACAGCACAAAACTCAATCATGAAGGGTCCATGTGTTGTGGTGCACTGAGTTAGTGGCACCTGAAGAGCTGAGCAGGGTATCAAGCTGATGATGGCATCCAAGACAGGTGTGAGCAACTTAGATAGGCTGGCTGTGAGACTCCTCCTCTGGCAGTTGTTGGTTGGAGGTGGTCCTGGCGGTGGTGGCGGGTGTGCAGCCAGCGATGATGGCGTGTCCTTGCATGTCAGTATTGGATTTGGTTTGCGAGCCCTGCTGACCGCAGTGTAGGCCGGAGGCAGTGGTCAGAAAGGGCACACAGCCACGTGACGATGACTTGTGGTGCACTGAGTTAGTGGCACCTGGAGCGCTCGGCGGGTGCGCAGCCTGCGCTGATGCGTCGTCCGGGCGGCCCGCCCTGGAAGCAATGTCTGTTGCCTACTGGACTCTGCCATAAATGAATCAAGACTCAATTTGATTTGCGAGCCCTGCTGACCACAGTTTAGGCTGGAGGCAGCGGTCAGCAAGGGCACACAGCCACGTGGCGTCGACTTGTGTTGCACAGGGTCAGTGGCACCTGGAGCGCTCAGCAGGTGCACAGCCAACGACGATGCACCGTCCGTGTGGGCCGCACTGGGTGCAATGTTTTTCGCCTACTGAATTCTGCCTCAATATTGCCACGTGGCGTCGGCTTGTGTTGCACAGGGTCAGTGGCACCTGGAGTGCTCAGCAGGTGCACAGCCAACGATGATGCGTCGTTTGACTTGGGGGACCTGCTGACTGTAGTGTAGGCCGGAGGCAGCGGTCAGCGAGGGCCCACAGCCACGTGGTGATGACTTGTGTTGCACAGGGTCAGTGGCACCTGGAGCGCTCAGCGGGTGCACAGCCAACAATGATGCGTCGTTTGACTTGGGGGACCTGCTGACCGCAGTGTAGGCCGGAGGCAGCGGTCAGCGAGGGCCCACAGCCACGTGGCGATGACTTGTGGTGCACTGAGTTAGTGGCACCTGGAGCGCTCAGCGGGTGTGCAGCCAACGATGATGCGTCATTCGGGCGGGCCGCACTGGAGGCAATGTCTGTTGACTAGTGGTTTCCTCCATTAACAGAAATGTGGCACGATTTAAATTGTGGGACCTGCTGACCGCAGTGTAGGTCTAAGGCAGTGTCCGGCACACACATGAGTCCGTGTTGCTGTGCCGCTGGATGCGCTGGGGGCCTGTGTCGCGGAGTCTGGAGGTCATGGCGGCGGACTCGTGGCAGAGTGAGGTGCGCCACCCTGGCAGACGCGTTGCCCATCACGGAAGAGAACCACGCCCAGGGCCCCGGCCTTTTTATCAGCACTCCTACGCCGGAGTGGCGTACGCCGGCCCAGCCCACTGCGCTTATGCTTACAGGTGGGGACGGCACAGCTACATGTCCAAGGTCTTCCCCACTGCCTGAGGTGACATGGTTGCGTCCACTGTCCACAAAACTACACACACCAGCAGTATATGTCCACATGGACATGTCTGTGCTCTGCATTCTGTGGTCTGTCCAGCACATCACCGCCACACTTGGCATTGTGTACATTCTTCTTCATGGGTGAGTTGCCTCCTTCACACATACTTGGTTCCCACCTCTCCCCACATTCTGCACTTGTGTGGCTGAGGGGCCATGCCGTTTTCGGAAGGTCCGCTGTCTTGCCCTACGCTGCCTCGGTGGTAGTCCGGAGGGGTCTGGAGGGGGGGTGGTCCTGGGGGTGGTGGCGGTGGGTGTTGTGGCCCTCTTGGGTCTCCGGGCTGCATGTTCATTGTCTCCATGGCATCTGTGGGTCTTCAGATGTGGCTCTGGGCTGGGCTCCCTTTCATACTGCAGGTAGTCGTCCTGTTTAGCACCAGCAGAAGGCAGGTGTTAAATCCCTGCTGCTAACGCGCCTTATCACCGGTTTTTGGGTCGTATCGCAGATCTGGCTGGTCGTTAAGAATCTCGCGAAGTGGTGTTTTCGTGTGTTTTTGCACGGGAACGCCTACTCTGCATATCATTAGCGTTAGTTGTCGCACTCATCCGTGGCGATGTTTTTTGCGGCAGCTATCGCTGGTAAACTGGCGATATTGGCAGTTTGCACCAGCTTGAGAATAGGGCGATAAATCTATCGCCACTTTTGCCGCGCTAAAGTGCCGATAAATCGGCGATAAGTCCTTGAGAATATGCCCCTTTGTGTCTAGTTAGAAGCTAAGGGGCATATTTATCAAATATTCACGCAACGCAGCAAGACACCTTGCTGCACTGCGTGAAAGGGAGAGGGCAGGAATGTGCTGCATTTACCATTATACTGCGCATTCCTGCTCTCTGCCTGCACTGGCGCTCAAACTGCTGCCTAGTGTCAACGTAGGCACCCCACCCTTGCACCATGTTCCTGCATTGTAGGAAGGATTATTTTGGGGCAGGATTGTTTTTATGCAGGAAGGTGTCTCTTCTTGCACAAAAACAATCCTCTGAGGCAATTTTTTTTTCAGCCAATGGCGTTCTGCATGCTGCCATTTTTAGCCCCATATTCAGAAGGGGAAAAGAAAAACACAAAGCCTTGGCAGGAGAGAGGCCTCATAAAACATAAAGTTGGCTGCTCTATTTCCAGAGAGTCATGCAATAAAAATTCACAAAAAGTATCCGATATTAGAAGCAAAATTGCTACTTGGGTCAGCAATAGAAGAAAAGGGGTTCAGTATCCAGAACATGTGACCAGGATAAAAAATATACCACATAGCAGACACAATGCAAAAGGACTCAAGGAGCTAGAGAGGGCGCAGAAGAGGTAAGTGTCAGAAGGACAGACATAGGAAAACAAGAGGAAGGAACTTAAAGATTTCAGTGAGCAGCAGGACAGATGGGAGCTCGATCTGGGGAAGGCATGCACCAGGAGCGGCAGAAGAATTCCGATAATCAAATTAGTGTTCCAGGAGCTGGAATCTCCTTCCAAAAAATGCCCGAGAGAGGGAACGCTGGGGGAAGGATTAAAAATTGGAAATTGTATTTGTTACTCAGTGTTGAGTTTGTGGCCTTCTAATAAAGGGATTAGAGCGTTTCCCAAGCGGAAATGAGCATTTGGAGGGTTTGTGGGAGAAAAGCTAGAGCAAATCTTAACTCTATCAGGCTTTGTCGCCGCGTGAAGGAAAATATATGAGGTGCTACTGCCCCCTTGTGGTTTTTGTTTGTTCAGTGGATTAAAAAGTAAACCTTATTAAAATGAGGCCCAATAAATTGGGTTCATTGTCAACTTTTATGAAGAAAATTACAACTCTTTTCAGGATACTTTTAGGAAACAGACTATCACCGTACTTAAACTAGTGCATTGCACCGGTTGCATATTTCAAGAAAGCCTCAACTATAAAATCAACTCCTCATGTAATAATCCATAACAAACGTGGCGAAAATATAGATTTATAAATGCAGAAGACTATAATGGGCTGGAATCATGCGATTCTGTGGCACATTTCCTCATAATTATGGATTTGCCGCATTTACCACATAGTCCTTCACCTGCTACATAATCTACAGATTTTAACAAAAGAATCGCGTTGACACTTTACCGTGCATTGAAATGCCGTCTGCAGTGGTTGACTGGTCACCTTTCGGTTGTTTGACATTTTATTTGGATGTTAAACTGGTACTAATGAGGTGAAACATGTGCCTAGACAGTGTTGGCATGTGTAAAAGAGACAAAATTATGAAGTAATACAATCACTAAATTGTCACATAATGTGCCCGTTTCGTCACATAATCTGCCCTTTCTTGCCTCATAATTTAGTCAACATGCTGGATAATTTAGTCCTCCCTGCTGCATATTTTCAGTGGCCCTAGTTATAATGCAGTTGTAATATGGTGAATAGTATATCCACCATGTAGTTTATTAGTTGGGGTGGATGGTCGTTCACCACAAGTAAAAAAGTCACACACCTGGTAGGTCTAGTCAAAGGTTTCAGTAATTTAAACCTGAGCTCATGGCAGAGAGCAGACAGGTTTAATTTAAAGAAAATGTGCAAAGTATTTAGAAGTTGCTCAACAGTCAAAAACACAACACAATAAAATCATACTCTTTATACAGATAGGGAATGATTTAATGAAAAAAAATGACACCAAAACAACAAAAGTCCAATAAGGGGAACCACAAGTATAACTTTTTAAGATTTAAGTGCAAATAGCATCAAAAAGTGCAAAGCGCCAAAGGTAGTCAATGATCGAGGTAGACCAGCACCTACACGCCATTTGGAGCCAACTGCGTTGGAACCTGCATAGGATACACCAACCACATTCAACGAGGTCAGAGGTTTTATCTTTGGACTAAATCTTTTTTTTCTGGGAGTCAAAATTCTTCAGCAGGGCAAGGCAGCGGGGTGTATCTGACATTGGATAGGTGTTGGGCTAGGTACTGCAGCAGCGATTGGTTTTGGCAGGAAAAGCTCAGAGTGGGAGAATTCAAATTTCTCCCCAATGAAGTCATCTCGATGGTCAGATACTTTAGGTGCCTTTGCCTAGTCAAGATCTCGAACTTCAGACTTAATCTCTTTTTCAGAGTTCACAATCCTCCAGCGGGGCAAGGCTTCAAGCTGTATCTGACAAGGGCTCACTGAATTAGATTTGCTACAGTGGAAAAACTCAGAGCTGGGAAACCTGTTTCTTCAGCCCAGTGAGGTCAGACTTTGACTTGATCGGCTTGGAGGTATATTCTGGTCCTCTGGAGGTCTTGAAGTCCATGGTTTTCCAGATAGGTTCGAAGTCCAGTTAAAAACACCCAAAGGTCCCAGGACCTCAAAAACAACACTTGCAGGTCAAGACTCACTCCAGCAGAGGGCACCGACAGGGTCCAAGTCAGGTTCAGTTGGAACTGGTCGGCTGGGAGTTGAAGGATCTGTCCACAAAACAGGTGATGGACACGCAAAAAGAGGCACTTTTTGGCACACGTTTTGGTGGAGTAAACTCTAAATAAGTCCCTAAGGCACTACCAGAATTGTAGAGCCATTTTTCAACCCTACTCTCAACCTCACTGAATTTCTCGTTATTTTACAAATTTGTAAAGCACCCACATTGCACTAAATCCACTCCAAAGTGAAAGCAATTGGAGATAAATAGACTCAGCAGAGTAGACCATTGGGGGCCAAATGGTGGAGCCTCTGGGCCCGATTCACAAAAGTAATCTGAGACAAAATCCTAACTTTACGACTTTCGGTATTCACAAAGAGCATTTAGGAGTACTAAAGTTAGGATTTTGATCCAGTTAAACGTAAGACCAAAACTTAAGACCAAAACTTAAGTTTTGTGAATCTCGCCCTCTGACTTTACTGGTATTTGACTCTTGTATCTCTTACTCCCAGGCCCTGTGAGTCCCCCAACAGCTTCCTCAGTAGGGGCTGTAATCAGAGCATGGGAGTAACCAGGAAACATTTCTATTCCCGCTTCTTGTAGAGCATGGGAGATACAGACTCTACCGATGATAGAGGCAAGGCCGACGCCGCCTTCAGGAGAAACCAGTAGCGCTATAAAACAAATGCATGTGAGAGGGTCTATGGAGAGATGAGGGGCACTGTTGGAGGGTGGTAGTGCAGGAATCCATGGAGAAGGAGGTCAATGGGGGGTGCCAAAAAATATTGTTGCACCGGGTTCCCTAGAGCTAAAGCCGGCCCTGCTGCCAGTATCTGAGTCTGTGGGTCTGATTTAGAAGAAGGAAGTGAAGAAGTTACCAGCAAAAACAGCAGATTCAGCATCCCCCATCGAGGTGCAAGTACCCTAGCTGGGTTTTTAACAATGGCTGATGTGATACCATCTGAGACACCATAGGTCAGCACTTGGTTCCACCAAGGTGTGGCACTAACTCCACAGAATCTAAAGGCAGTTTAGCCACCTACTGTGGCGGAAGGCCCATTCTCCATGTTTTCCATGCGTAAGTCTGACCTAAATTTGCATCTTTCCAAGTTAATTTGCAACCACAGTTTACAAAGTTAGCGTCTGCAGCAAATGAACCGACAAAATAATTTCTCTGTGCTCTGCACAGACATTGCAAAGCTATGGATGCATGTATGTATGTGGTAGTTTTATGGTGTGACTAGCCAAAGACAGCTGAGTGCTGTGCGCCGCTCCCACATCTATTTGCACTTCCAACCTCTCCATTTCTACAGGAGGTGCAAGGGAAAGAATGTCTGCACGAGAAAAACGTTTTGTACATGAAAAAAGAAGAACAAATGCAGTGAATTTCATAATAATTCAATCCCATCAGCTCTTTAAGTTAGACGATCCTCACATATAGGTTTAAGGCAAATAGACTTAAGTCTATGGTATGTCCAGGATGAATTAGATGAAAAGTCAGAAGCTTCCACACATTGCAGACGCTCACCTACAGCTCAGAGGACTTCTGATTTTTTTAAAGCATCATCAGGACCAAGATAAAACAGGGGACTGACCTCATCAGCACAGTCATGTTCGCCTCTAAGCGCACACACTGACAAATACACTCATTTTTCTGTGCCCATTGTAAGACAAGTGGTGCACAAAATTTTAATTCTTCCTGCAAATTTTGCTAAGGTGTCAAAGTTTGAAACTTCATGGGATTTCTTGGCTGTTCAGCATGTTAAATGTGGGTTGTTTTTCTGACACACACTTTTTCTACATGAAAATGCACCCACAAAAACTTAGATTTGCTAGTTTGAAGGTCTTTTCTCCACCAAACTGATTTTGTTTTGCAGAAATTGTACCCACTTATTTCAAATTTACCCACATTGGTGAAGGTGGCGAAGTTCATGCTTGCCAACACTGAACATTCATTCTTGCTTGGCAGCCAAGTGCACGACTCAAAAAATCTAGAACCTGAAGGGGCGTGGCCTGCAGCCGAGGAAGATGGCCGCATACTGAGTGAGCTGTGGTAGCAGATAACGCAAAATCACCCCATATCTGTTATAATCCGGCCATAGGGTGACGCAGACAGCGGAGCTGACCGGCGGTGAGCCGCTTGCAGGTCTAAACGCGGCGGCAGCGAGGACGAGGGAGGCTTCCGAGCCGATGGGGCGGAACTCGGGGCTCAGCGCCCGTGAGGGAGAAAATGGCGCCGATGGCGTACGAGCGCTCGGCCTGAAGCGGAAGGTCCTGAGACGCGCGCCGGAGCCGGACTTGACGGCGGGAGGTGCTCGGGCTGTGGCGGAGCCCGGGAGTGGTGCGCACACGAGCGGCTGAGAGGCGGCCTGAGGAGATCGGCGGCCAACACAGAGGTGGGTGCGGAAGTGCCCTGGGAGCGTCGCTTGGGGCCCGGTGGTGAGCTTGCAGTGCAGGCACATAGACGCTACGAGCGGTCCCGCTGTTGTAGCGGGGGGCCGCGCTGGGCGTGCTTGGTAGACAGCGCAGAGCTCCGGAGGCCGGGGAAGCGGCGAAGAGAGCCTGAGATCCGGGAACTTGGCCGCATTGGTGGGGCCCGTGAGAGCGAGCAGGACCTGCTGAGCGTTGCTGCCTCCCACCGGAGGGCCGAGCTAGGATAAATCCGGGGTCTGTGCCCCGCGTACTCTGGGACTCGTTCATTGTGGTGGGAGGCCCGGACCAGCATTGAGTGGCCCGAGAGGGGCTGGGGTGAGAACTCATCTGCCTACCCCTGGCTCCCTGCTGCAGCCGGAGCGAGTGATCGGAAGTCTGCTGCGTGGCCGGTGGCAGTAGGGCCTGCTGAGCCGGCCGGCGTGTGACCAGAGCAAGGGTGTGCGGTGGTGTCCCCCACGGCTGGTGTGGCGGGAGACCGGGAGTGGACTGGACGGTTCCTCCGGCCTGCAGTTGGACGGCTGCGGCAAAGGCAGGGGGCCCGACGTGTGAGCCCTCCCACCACGGCCTCGTCTACGGCCACGGGCCGGCATAAGCTGCCCCTTCCGAACCAAGCCAACCAGATCGACAAGTACACGGTGGCCACGGGGAAGGGAGAGTGCCTCCGTGATGGGGGACAACAGGGTGACGACGCGGACGGAGGATCAGACCCGTCACTCAGAGACATCATGCAAGCCATCAAAGACATGCGTGGCACCATGGAGCCCAAACTTGACTCGGTCACTGAGGAGGTTAACCTCCTCCGTGCTGACTTTCGGAACATGTCGGGCAGGGTGGCCGAGACGGAGAGTGGCATCGGGAATCTGCAAGCCAGAACAAAGAAGCTTGAAGAGCAGGTTGCCACGCTAGTGAAGGCCCAGGGCGACGTCGTAGCCCGCCTGGAGGATCAGGAAGGCCGGGCGCGACGCAACAACGTCCGCATAGTAGGGGTGCCGGAGGGATTGGAAGGGCCGTCCATGGATTGTTTCGTAGAGGAACTGATACTGCAACACCTTAAGCCGAAGCGTCTCTCAAAATTTTTCTTCGTTGAAAGAGCCCACCGCGCATTGGGAGGGAGGCCCAAGCCTGGGGCCCCTCCGCGCACCATCATTGCCCGGTTCCTGAACTATCGGGACCGGGATGCCATCCTGCAGGCCTCACGTACCACCGGGGACCTACGACTGGAGAACGCAACGATCCGTTTTTTCCCAGATTTTACTTTACAGGTCCAGCGCCAGCGTAGGTCCTTTGAGGGCATCAAGCGAGCCCTTAGGGACCAGGGTGTGCGGTATATGATGCTTTTCCCTGCACGGCTCAAGATCCTGGATGGAGAAAAGGTGTACTTTTTCGATTCTCCGGTGGAGGCGAGCGACTGGATAGAGGGATGGCGGACCGTGGGCCGCCAGGGTGGAGCGCGACGCCTTACCTCCAACGACACCTCTCGTGCGGCTGGGACGGACATAGCACCAACCCGAGAGAGCCAGGAGCGTGAACGCCCGCCACCGGAGGACTGATGGTGACATAGGCCGCACTGAGGGCTACATATGGATGAGGCAGGTAAAGGCGCGTGCCTCTTGGGCCCTGGTGAGTTGGGGGCCACTAGCCACGCTGCACAAACATTTTGAACATCTCCGAGACTGTCAGTTGCCGCGCTGGCTGATGTGGACTGCTCGTCCAAAGGGTTCCAGGCGTTGGCCCGCTGGGGTTTGGGGGAGGGGGGGAGGGTGTGTGCTAGTTTTTCGCTTAAGGGGTGGGAATCCGACAGTCAGTTGTGCCAGTTTCTGCGAGTTGTGGGCCTACGTTCCCTCATTTAGTTGAAATGGGATTATTTGGGCGACAGGCACTCTGCAAGTTTTTAAGGTGGGGGTTGGGGGCCCACTTAGCAGGGAGGCAGGGAGGGGGGCGGAATGGGGGGTGGGATGGGGTTGATGGGAAGTTTAAGTTTAGCTCATGTCAATATATTTCTTTCAATGCTGTCGTATTGTGGGGGCACTACGCAGTGGCAGGGTGGAAATCCGTCGAGGTTGTGGACTCACAGTGGGGATGGGGGATCAGGCTAAGATCAAAATATGGACATGGAATGTCAATGGGATGGGCAACAAGATCAAGAGAACGTTTGTATTGCAGCACCTGAAACGCCATTCCCCAGATGTGGTGCTCTTGCAGGAAACCCACCTCTGGGGTAATAATTGCAGGGCCTTAGATAGGTTCGGGTACAAGATGGTAGCCCACTCCGGATTCACGTCCGGCTCGAGGGGGGTGGGAATACTGGTCCGTAGGAGTCTGCCAGTAACCGTATTGAATTCCTGGACAGAGGACGCTGGGTGCTTCGCGGCGGTGGCGGTGAGATGGGAAGGACGTACGGTGCTCCTATGCTCATGTTATATCCCGCCCGGCCTGCATGCCACACTCTACAAGAAATTGGGGGGACACTTGGCGAACCTCCCCAACGGCACTCTGGTCCTGGGGGGTGACACTAACGCGGTAATGACCGTCGAATTGGATCGGTCAGGCGACAGACGGGCCAGCGGAGGGGAGATGGGCCAGCGGGGCTTCACGGACGCAATGGGTCTTTGCGATATATGGCGAACACGGTTCCCAACCCGTAGACTCTACACCTTCTATTCGGCCAGACATGGCTCCTTCTCGAGGTTGGACTATATTTTCACGCGGGGGGATCAGTTGGGAGATTTTGTAGACCCGTGTATTATGGCGCGCGGCATATCGGACCACTCACCGGTGGGTATTCTCCTTAGGGGGACGGTGGTAGACAGGGCCGCATTCCCGCGAATAGATCCATGGTGGTTAAAAGACACTTCGATTACTGATAAGCTTCGGGAGGGCTCCGAAAATTATTTCTCCGATAATCAGGGGTCAGTTACCTCCCAGCTAACGTTGTGGGAGGCAATCAAGGCGGTCCTGAGGGGACAGGCCCAGGCTTTGATCGGTGCCCAGAAGAAAGAGGAATCGCTGCAGATTCAACAGTTGGAGCGCGAAATTGAGTCTCTGGAGCGAGAGGCCAGTGCGTCGCCCTCGCCGGAGCGCAACCATGTTCTGGCCATGAAACACAGGGAACTTCGCTCGTTAGCGGAGGGTGAGGCACGTGCCTACTCCCTCGCCACGCAGCATCGGATATATGACGCAGGGGACAAGAGTATGAAGCTTCTTGCGTGGCTGGAGCATCGTGACAGGGAGCGTTCCTGGGTTACGGAGGTGCGGGATGGTTCTGGGGCCCTGGCTTCCACGAGCGCGACCATTGCGGAGGCTTTTGCGTCCTACTATGAAGGAGTATATACCCCAGTGTGCACTAGAACTGAGAGAGACTGCGAGGAATTCCTGCAAGACTTTGCGTTGCCTATGCTATCTCAGGAGCAAACTGAGCGTCTGGATGCAGACCTCACAAGAGCGGAGCTGGGAGAAGCCCTCAATGCCCTCCAGGCCGGCAAGGCGCAGGGACCCAACGGACTCCCGGTTGAAATTTTTAAGAAACAGGCGAGTGTGGTACTGGAGCCCATGCGACGCATGCTCCTTGAGGCACGGGAGGTGGCCGTGCTTCCGCCCAACCAGAGAGAGGCCACGATTGTGGTTATTCATAAGGCCGGGAAACCAGCGGACTGCTGCTCGTCCTATCGGCCTATCTCCCTCCTGAACGTGGAGGCGAAGGTATTGGCCAAGGCCTTAGCGACAAGACTGCTATCCGTACTGCCCGACCTCGTGCATGTGGACCAGTCGGGTTTTATGCCCCACAGGAGCACTCGGCACAACCTGCGGAGGCTCTATGGTATTCTGCACATGACTAAGGACGTGGGAAATGCGCAGACGGCATTGATGGCGCTGGACGCCTCAATGGCCTTCGATAGCATCGAATGGCCATACCTATTTATGGTGCTGAATAGACTGGGCTTGGGCCCAGTGTTCGGTAGCTGGGTGAGACTCCTATACACGCAGCCGATGGCAAGGGTGAGGGTCAATGGGGTGATGTCCCGGGCTTTCGCCCTGTATAGGGGCACTAGGCAGGGCTGCCCCCTGTCACCGCTCCTGTTTGCTCTGGCCCTGGAGCCGCTCGCTCATTGGATCAGAAGAGATAGGGCCTTTTGGGGCCTGGCACTCACGGATGAATGGGAGGAGCGTATTTCTTTATACGCTGACGATATTGTCCTGTATATGGCCAGACCCTACCATTCAATGGCGCGGGCTCTCCACCTCTTCGCCCTTTTCGGTAGCTATTCTGGATACTCGATCAATTGGGCCAAGTCGGTGGTTTATCCCCTGTCGGGTCCACCTCCTCGCATCCCGCGGGATTGCCCAGCATCGCTAGAGACCGCTGGATTCCGGTACTTGGGAGTGTACGTCACCAGAGACACAGAGGAGTTCTTCGCCCGTAATCTGGAGCCTCAACTGATGAGGCTGGGGGTGGACATTGGACATTGGAGGTCTCTGCCCTTGTCCTTGATGGGGCGCGTGGCGCTCTTTAAAATGCTGGCGCTGCCACGACTGCTATATATCCTCCAAAACACACCGTACCTGGTCCCGACGGCGACATTCAAGCGGATCTCCCGGGAGTTGCGGACGCTACTCTGGGACGGCGGCAACCCGAGGATTGCACTGCAGAAGCTTACGAGGGGGTGTACGACGGGGGCTGGCCCTCCCGGACGTTCAACTCTACTACTGGGCAGCACAGTTGCAGGTGGTCAACGACTGGGTTTACGCGCCGACCTCGGAGCCGGCTTATAGAATGGATAGGCACGCTATGATTGGGGGAACCTGCGAGCCATATCTCTACTCCCGCAGGCGGGGTCGTGACCTGCCCGCGCACACCGAGGTGGTGCTCCACTGCTGGAGGGAGGCCAACAAATTCTTGGGCTGGACGAACACCCTAACGGGACGGACCCCGCTTTGGACGGGCGACCAGCTAAAGGAGGTGGCGGGACTATCAGGCTAAAGGGGGTGGAAACTGATCGGCATCGAGTATCTTGGTGATGTGTGGAAGGGGGGGGCCCCGGTCCCATTTGCGGCTCTGAAAAAAGAATACCAACTTCATGATTCGCAACAATACCTTTACCTGCGCCTTGTACATGCATTGCGAGCCCACATCCGTGCTGGCACTTCCATCCCGGAGTACTCCCCTATGGAGGACAGGCTCCTTCTCGACCCCATTCTAACGAAACCCACGTCAACGATCTACCGAAAACTTATTAATAATATGCCGGACCCCCTTGGTCCCCTGCGGGCGAGATGGGAGGGAGACATTGGGACACTAGATGATGACGACTGGCAGGACGCCCTGCAGAGCCCTCGTGAAGTTGCGATCCGGCCGCGATTCCGCCTTGTGCAGTTAAAAATACTTCACAGGGTCTATTATCCCCGCACCCACCTGTTCTCCTGGGGTAGGACCCTATCGCCCTTGTGTGTGAGGGGCTATCAAGGGGAGGGCTCGTTCTATCACATTCTATGGGATTGCCCACTCATAATTCCGTTTTGGACCAGGGTGACGCAAACGATGGAGGGGGTGGTGAGGTCCCCGGTCCCACTGGAGCCCAAGTGGCTCTTGCTCCTGATTAAAGGAGCCACAGACTGGACACGCCATAACGAGATTTGGTTAGGGCTGGCAGCAGGGGTGGCCAAACGCAATATTGCCAGGTGCTGGGGTGCACAGGCGCCCCCTCATGGGATCAGTGGCTCTGTGACTTGGATTGGTGTCAGAGGGCGGAGGAAACGGTCTATAGGTCCCGGGGCTGTGTGAACAAATGGAGGAAGGTGTGGGGTCCCTGGCAAAGGTTTCGAGCCGTACAAGATGGGTTGGGATAGAAGATTGTTGCAATTACTCATATGTATTTCCATGCATGCAAAATATATGACGAGCTGTGATCCCTGTGACTGTATCATGAACTGCTGCTGTGTACTGTACTTGAACATGAGCAATGTTAATAAAAAGAAATTTAAAAAAAAAAAAAAAAAAATCTAGAACCTATGATATCTCTTTATTAATTCTTTTTGGGTGTTTTTGTGCAGACCAGACCAGTTCAGATGTGTGGTACTGTCAATGGCATGGTCCAGTACCAACAAAATCTTGTTCATATCTAAGCATTGCCAGATGGGTACCCCATCAAGAGACTTTTAAAATCTATCATTCTAGGAAGAAGTAGCTAGACAACATGGCATCTCCTGCACATACCTTTACCATGCAGGTTCCTTTACCACCCTTGGTAAGCATAATAAGGTAAGTAAAAACCTCTCCCTCTCTCTCGCTCAACTAACTATAACGGCCGAATTTCTCTGGTTTTGTACGAGTGAAATGTCAGCCTAACTATAACGTCCCTGAAACCTGTGTTTTTTTAGTGAATTTCTAAGGTTTTTTAAATGCTAATTACTAACTATAATGTCCCGGAAACCTATGGTTTTTTCAGTGAATTTATAAGGTTTTTTAAATACTAATTTCTAACTATGCCTACAATGGTAGGACATATACAGAAAGAGGAAGAAAGGCGCAGAAAGAAGCAAGAAAAGTGCAGAAAGTTGCAAGAGAGGTGCAGAAAGAAGCAAGAGAAGTGCAGAAAGAAGCAACAGAGGTGCAGAAAGAGGCCTACTTCGACTGTACCTTTTCATAGACTCATACAAAGTAGCCTAATCACTAATTCGTCTCCCAAGATGTCTTAAACCTCACTTTTCTCTTGAAGGTTCACTATTCAACAACTGCTCAGAAAGTTAGGCCTACCAAATGTAAAACAGCAATCCTAACCATATCACTGTTGTAAGTCTGACCAAGTTTGTGAAGGTATGCATGCGTGTGTCTCTGCTTTTACCTAGTGACATGTTACATAAAAATATGCATACAAATACTTGAACGCCTGTGTTTCAAACAGCATACTCTGTAAATTTGTGTACAAAAAGGAGTATGTATTTCTTTCTGCTCATAATACAGGGCACATGGGTATTCAATAGTATATTTGAGAGGCTCTATAACACTTATATACATACATAAGACATGTCTGCCTGTGCAACTGAATGAGAGAGCACAACTGAGAAAATGTAACCACCTATAGCAGAAGCTACCCGATTTTTAAGCTGCCATCCTCAGAAGCATAACACATGTGAGAATACATGTACAAGTAGACATATACCGCAGTCAAGAGCACGCAGACCTTTAACCTTCAAACTGCACTTCCCGTTTGAATACAGAACGAGGCGAGAGAAGTACAGAAAGAAGCAAGAGAAGTGTAGAAAAAAACAAGAGAGGTGCAGAAAGAGTAGCAAATGTGCAGAAAGAGGCAGGAGAAGTGCAGAAAGAGGCAAGAGAAGTGCAGAAAGAGGCAAGAGAAGTGGGAAAGAGGCAAGAGAGGTGCAGAAAGAGGCAAGAGAGGTGCAGAAAGAACCAACAGAGGTGCAGAAAGAGGCAAGAGGGTCCATAAAGAGGCAAGAGAAGTGCAGAAAGAAGCAACAGAGCTGCAGAAAGATGCAAGAGAGGTGCAGAAAGAGGCAAGAGAGGTGCAGAAAGAACTAAGAGAAGTGCAGAAAAAAGCAAGAGGGGTACAGAAAGAGGCAAGAGGGGTACAGAAAGAGGGAAGACAAGTGCAGAAAGAGTCAACAGGGGAGCAGAAAGAAGCAAGAGAGGTGCAGAAAGAAGCAGAGACGTGCAGAAAGAAGCAACAGAGGTACAGAAAGAGGCAAGAGAAGTGCAGAAAGAGGCAAGAGAAGTGCAGAAAGAGGCAAGAGAGGTGAAGAAAGAGGGAAGAGGGGTGCAGAAAGAGACAAGAGGAGTGCATAAAGAAGCAAGAGAAGTACAGAAAGAAGCATGAGAAGTGCAGAAAGAAGCAGCAGGGGTGCAGAAAGAGGGAACAGGGGTGCAGACAGAGGCAAGAGAGGTGCAGAGAGAGGGAAGAGGGGTGCAGAAAGAGGCAAGAGGGATGCAGATATTTGCAAGAGAGGTGCAGAAAGAAGCAAGAGCAGTGCAGAAAGAGCCAACAGAGGTGCAGAAAGAGGCAAGTGGGGTGCAGAAAGAGGCAAAAGAAGTGTAGAAAGAAGCAAAAGAGGTTCAGAAAGAGGCAAGAGAACTGCAGAAAAAGTCAAGAGAGGTGCAGAAAGAAGAAAGAGAAGTGCAGAAAGAAGTAACAGAGGTGCAGAAAGAGGCAAGAGGGGTGCATAAAGAGGCAAGAGAAGTGCAGAAAGAAGAAACAGGTGCAGAAAGAGGCAAGAGAGGTGCATAAACAGGCAGCAGAGTTGAAGAAAGAGGGAACAGGGGTGCAGAAAGATGGAAGAGAGGTGCAGAAAGAGGGAAGAGGGGTGCAGAAAGAAGCAAGTGAGGTGCAGAAAGAGGCAAGAGAGGTGCAGAAAGAGGCAAGAGAGGTGCAGAAACAGGCAAGAGAGGTGCAGAAACAGGCAAGAGAGGTGCAGAAACAGGCAAGATAAGTGCAGAAAGAGGCAAGAGAATTGCTGAAAGAAGCAAAAGAGGTGCAGAAAGAAGCAAAAGAAGTGATGAAAAAGGCAAGAGAGTTGCAGAATGAAGCAACAGAGGTGCAGAAAGAGGCAAGAGAGGTGCCCAAACAGGCAGCAGAGCTGCAGAAAGAGGGAACAGGTGTGCAGAAAGAGGCAACAGAGGTGCAGAAAGAGGCAAGAGAGGTGTAGAAAGAAGCAAGTGAGGTACAGAAAGAGGCAACAGAGGTGCAGAAAAAAGCAAGAGAAGTGCAGAAAGAAACAACAGAGGTGCAGAAAGAGGCAAGAGGGGTGCAGAAAGAGGCAAGAGAGGTGCAGAAAGAGGGAAGACAAGTGCAGAAAGAGGGAACTGGGGTGCAGAAAGAGGCAAGAGAGGTGCAGAAACAGGCAAGAGAGGTGCAGAAAGAGGGAACAGGGGTGCAGAAAGAGGGAACAGGGGTGCAGACAGAGGCAAGAGAGGTGCAGAAAGAGGGAATAGGGGTGCAGAAAGAGGCAAGAGGGAGGTGCAGAAAGAGGGAAGAGGTGTGCAGAAAGAGGCAAGAGGGGTGCAGAAAGAAGCAAGACAGGTGCAGAAAGAAAGAGAAGTGCAGAAAGAGGCAAGAGGGGTGCAGAAAGAGGCAAGAGAAGTGCTGAAAGAAGCAAAAGAGGTGCAGAAAGAGACAAGAGAAGTGCAGAAAAAGACAAGAGAGGTGCAGAAAGAGGCAGGAGAGGTGCACAAAGAAGCAAGAGAGGTGCAGAAAGAGAAGTGCAGAAAGAAGTAACAGAGGTGCAGAAAGAGGCAAGAGGGGTGCAGAAAGAAGCAAGAGAAGTACAGAAAGAAGCAACAGAGGTGCAGAAAGAGGCAGCAGATGTGCAGAAAGAGGGAACAGGGGTGCAGAAAGAGGCAAGAGAGGTGCAGAAACAGGCAAGAAAAGTAAAGAAAGAAGCTAGTGAGGTGCAGAAAGAGTCAACAGAAGTGCAGAAAAAAGCGAGAGAAGTGCAGAAAGAGGCAAGTGAGGTGCAGAAAGAGGCAAGAGAAGTGCCAGAAGAAACAACCGAGGTGCAGAAAGAGGCAAGAGGGGTGCATAAAGAGGCAAGAGAGGTGCAGAGAGAGGGAAGACGAGTGCAGAAAGAGGCAACAGGGGTGCAGAAGGAGAAGTGCAGAAAGAGGCAAGAGAGTTGCTGAAACAGGCAAGAGAGGTGCAGAAAGAGGGAACAGGGGTGCAGAAAGAGGCAAAAGAGGTGCAGAAACAGGCAAGAGACGTGTAGAAAGAGGGAACGGGGTGCAGACATAGGCAAGAGAGGTGCAGAAAGGGTGAAGAGGGGTGCAGAAAGAGGCAAGAGAGGTGCAGAAAGAGGGAAGAGGGCTGCAGAAAGAAGCAAGGCAGGTGCAGAAAAAAGAAAGAGACATGCAGAAAGAAGCAACAGAAGTGCAGAGAGAGGCAAGAGGGGTGCAGAAAGAGGCAAGAGAAGTGCAGAAAGAAGCAACAGAGGTGCAGAAAGAGGCAAGAGAGGTGCACAACGAGGGAGCAGAGGTGCAGAAAGATGCAACAGAGGTGTAGAAAGAAGCAAGAGAAGTGCAGAAAGAGGAAAGAGGGGTGCAGAAAGATGCAAGTGAGGTGCAGAAAGGCACAAGAGAGGTGCAGAAAGAGGCAAGAGACGTGCAGAAAGAGGCAAGTGAGGTGCAGAAACAGGCAAGAGGAGTGCAGAAAGAGGCAAGAGAAGTGCAGAAAGAAGTAACAGAGGTACAGAAGGAGGCAAGAGAACTACAGAAAGAGACAAGAGAGTTGCAGAAACAGGCAAGAGAGGTGCAGAAAGAGGGAAGAGGGGTGCAGAAAGAAGCAAGAGAGATGCAGAAAGAAGCAAGAGAAGTGCAGAAAGAAGCAACTGAGGTGCAGAAAGAGGCAATAGGGGTGCAGAAAGAAGCAAGAGAGGTGTAGAAAGAAGCAAGGGAAGTGCAGAAAGAAACAAGGAAGGTGCAGAAAGAGGCAAGAGAAGTGCAAAAAGAGGCAAGAGAGGTGCAGAAAGAGGCAAGAGAGGTGCAGAAAGAGGGAAGAGGGTGCAGAAAGAGGCAAGAGAAGTGCAGAAAGAAGCAACAGAGGTGTAGAAAGAGGCAAGAGAGGTGCAGAAGAAAGAAGCAAGAGAGGTGCAGAAAGAAGCAAGAGAGGTGCAGAAAGAAGGGAGGTGCAGAAAGCAGAAGAAATGTGTTGAAAGAGGCAAGAGAAGTGCAGAAAAAGGAAGAAAGGTGCAGAAAGAAGCAAGAGAAATGCAGAAAGAGGCAAGTAAGGCGCAGGAAGAAGCAAGAGTTTTTTGCGCACCATTATTACCAATTTAACACCCAAATTTAGCAATATTTCAGGTTTGCAAAGGGCCTTCCACTACGCTGTAACACTTGTCGCTGCATTTTTGGTAACGTTTGAGCTGTTTGTGCTAGAAACAAGGTTTTTCTTTGTTTAAATCTGCAGATTATGCAGCAGATGATGGATTATGTGGCAAATGCGGAAAATGTATAATTATGCAAAAATACGTGCAGCCGAACAGTCGCATAATTCCAGTGGCCCTGCTCATACCTCTAACTAGGTCCAGAAGTGCTCCTCAGTGGTTCCTTCTTTTGTTGTCTCAGTGAGTTTATAGTTTAGCTTCTATGGAAACGAAGAAGACTAAACCTGAGGTTACCACTCCACAACACAGACTACCATACCACATAATTTTTCTCCATAACACATAATCCCACTCTATATAGTTCCTATACACTAAATACCACAACTTTGAATCCACATAATTTCACTGCACAACATACCACATAATTCCACTACACACAAAGTACATCCACTTCACTCCAAAAAGCATAAGTAAAAAACATTTACAGTTACAACGCCAATAGCTCTAACTGTCACAAATGCGAGACCTATTACATTGCAAATGCTTCTTTAACTAGTAGTCGCATTTGCAGAGTGGTGGAGAAAGGGGGCTGGGCCTCTGACCAGCGCTCAGGAATTCCGCTAGGTAGGACTTACAGGAGGCAACAGGAGGACTTCTTGGCCCCCAAAATCCCTCAGTAGTAAAGTGGACTTCATTCCCCAACCAGTACTGTGCCAGGAGGCACATTTGCAGAGTGGTGGACTAAGGGAGGCGTGGCCTCTGAAGACCTCTTAGCTATGGTAGTTAGCCCAAAAGGACATTCTTGGGGGCCAACTACCCCTCCTATTACCTATAGGAGGCCACGCCCCCTTTGCCAACCACTCTGCAAACGTGCTCCCTGGAGCGCTCTAGCATGGGGATTGAGGTCCCCTTCGCTACTGGTGGTCCTTAGTGGCCAACTAGCCTACCTGTTACTTCCAGTAAGCCCCACACAGTGGGATTGCTGAGAGGTGAACACAGGCCACGCCCCCTTTATCCACCACTCTGCAAATGCGCCTCCTGGCGCACTGCTGCTAGGGGGATGAAGTCCACTTTAGTCCTGAAGTCCTCAGGACACAAGGGGACCTCATCGCCCCACCAGCAATGCGCCAAGAGGTGCATTTGCAGAGTGTTGTAAAAAGGGGCGTGGCCTCAGACCACCTCTCAGCAATCCCACTGTGTGGGGCTTACTGGAGGTACCTGGTGGGCTAGTTGGCCCCTAAGGACCCTTATGATTGAAGGGGACTTATTCTCCCAACCCAGAACGCGCCAGGAGGCGTGTTGGCAGAGTGGTGGAGGGAGGGGGCAGGGCCTCCTGCGAGTTGCAGGTTTCTTTTTTTTTAATTTTAGGAAGGGGGTCTGTGTGGCCCCCCCTTCTTTTATTTAACCCTTTTGGGCCCCGGGGACCCCATCCCCCGGGGCCTGAGACATTTAAAAAAAAAAATAATTGAAAAGGGAGAGGGCCGCGTGGCCCCCCCTCCCAAGCCCAATTACGGCCAGGGGGACCCCATCCCCGGGGCTAGGCCTTTGTTTATTATATTTTTTATAGGGGAGGGGGGCCCACCTCCCCAGGCCGATTTCGTCCCCGGGGATCCCATCCCCAGGGACCTGCCCTGCCACATGGCCCCCTTCCCGGGCCATTTTTGGCCCCAGGTACCCCAACCCCGGGGCTTGGCCTCACATTGGGGACTGCGGGGGGCCCCAATGCCCCCGCGGTCCTTGCCAGCTCCCTGCCTCCTGCGGGAGCCAGCATTGCTTTTGGGCATTGGGAGCTGCAAACGTGCAGCTCCCTTTGCCCAAAAGCAATTCTGCTTCGCTTCATGGAAGTGAGAGCAGTTTTTCTGCTCTCCCTTCCATGAAGCGAAGCAGATGTTTGCTATGACAGGGCGGGAGCAGTGCCATAGCAAACTGCAATGTCCCGGGGGTGGGCACCCTGGGACATTGCTAGAGCCGGCACTGGGGGGTGGCGGTCCCAGGGCCATGGAAAGCTCCTGGAGGGGGGCCACACGGCCCCCCTCCCAGCATGTTTAAAGCCCTGGAGAGGTGGTGGTCCCCGGGGCCCGGGTGTCCGCCACAGACCCCCGTATTTACATAATCAATGCCCCGGGGAGGTGGTGGTCTACGGGGCAGTGTGGGGGGCAGGAGCCCCCCACACTATATTAATTTTAAAAAAAGCCCTGGGGAGGTGGCAGTCCCTGGGGCTGCAGGGGGTGCGAGGCCCCCCCACATTTGAATATGAAAGCTCCAGGGAGGTGGCGGTCCCTGGGGCAGCGTGAGGGAGCAGGAGCCCCCACGCATTTTATTTAAAGAAAGCCCTGAGAAGGTGGCGGACTCAGGGGCTGTGGGGGGCCGCGTGCCCCCGCATTTACATTAGTATAGCCCCGGGGAGGTGATGATCCCTGGGGCAGCGGGGGCCCCACGGCCCCCGCTACATAATTAAACATTGCCTCTCGGACCTGGCCCACCCGGGGGTGTAAAACAAATGAAGGGTGTTTCATTTTTCTGCAGGATTCACGGACCATACGTTAATTTCACCAATTTAAAAAAAAAAATGCTTTTTTGGGCTCTTGGGGTCCCTGACCAGGCCTCGGGGGTCAGGGTGTTCCTACCCTGCCCCCTTTTCTTATTTTTTTACCTTTTTTCTTGTGACTCGGTTCAACCGAGTCACAAGATGGCTGCCAACACTTCCTGGTTTGAAGTGTTGGCAGCCAATCAGAGTCAAGCTTGTGCTCGGGAGGGTTCGCGGATCCACCACGGTCACCAGATATCTATATTGTTTTATATATGAATTTCTC
Organism: Calotriton arnoldi; assembly: GCA_963921515.1. Taxonomy (NCBI): domain Eukaryota; kingdom Metazoa; phylum Chordata; class Amphibia; order Caudata; family Salamandridae; genus Calotriton; species Calotriton arnoldi. Next base: position 786,318 of record CAWUFW010003267.1, read on the forward strand.
AAGAACTACTGAACGGATTTACACCATTTAAAGCAAAGAGTGCACTCTGGACCAAGAGCTACCTTTTTGCCAAATTTGGTGTAATTCCGTTCAGTAGTTCGGGCTGTGGCTCTGTCAAATGTTTCCTATGGAAATTAACATGGAGAAAACACGTTTTGGGAGCCCGCTTGACAAATCACCCCGAAACTTTCAAGACAGGAGCTGATCGGAGCGCCCCATTAGTTCTGAAAATTTTGAGAACTTTCGTCAAACGGCGCCAAAGATATTGGCAAAAGAAAAAACACTTTTTGAATAGAAACAAGGTCCTAACTATAACTACCTGCAGGGTGGAAATACTATGACCCCATGGTTGAGAAATGGGGTGTTAGTGACACAAGCTATGTGTCCAAAATCGTTATTCGCAATGATGCTGCAACAGCCAGCTCGGTCCCCCGTGTATCATCGTGGGGACATCGCGACTATCATTGTCATCGCAAATATTGGTGGAAATATAAAAAATATGTCAGTGAATCATTATTACGCATTGTTATAGAGATAATGAGATTTTGATTAATGTTTTCATATAGTTATTTATATAGTGAGTTATGTACTGTGATGGTTAGAATGAGTTATATACTTATAATTTTTTTATGTGATGGTGGCTATTGAATTCCTGCTTTTGCTTTCTGCTTTCATGTCAGGACCATAGGGAACGCGATTACCGGCGTCATCATGATCTCCAGCCTCACCGCGAAAACGGAAAATAGGTTTTAGAGATGGTTGTTCTAGAATACACTAGAAAAACATTAGTTTGAAGTGTACAGTAATAAATCCCTAGTGTGTAAAATACTGTAATAAGTGTGCATATATGTGTTTTCACTTTATGGAAAAAGGCGCGACGTCCCGATTAACCGGGAAAACGGAAAATAGGTCTGGAAGATGGTTTTTAAAGAAACTTAGTAGAAAACTATGAGTTTAAACTTGCTTTGAAAGAAGTATGTATATAGTAATATATGTAGTGCAATGTTCTGTTTTCGCAACGTGCCTGGGGGAACCGAGATTACCAACGTCATTGCGATCTCCAGAGTCATCGCAAAAACATAAAATAGGTTTTAGAGATGGTTTTCATAGAAACTCTGTAGAAAAACATGACTTTAGAGAATACTGTAAGAAACCCCTCGTGTGTAAAATACTTTAGTATGTGTGGATATATGTGTTTTAGACTTTATGGAAAAGGCGTGATCGTCGCAGGTAACGACATCATCGCGACGTCCCAAATAATCGCAAGAATGGAAATTAGGTCTGAAAGATGGTTTTTAAAGAAACTTAGTACAAAAATGTGAGTTTAAACATGCTTTGAAAGAAGTATGTATATAGTAATATGTGTAGTGCAATGTTCAGAATAGATTTTTTTACATATAATTTTTGGATGTTTTGGTGGCCATTGAATGTCTGCGTTGGTTTTATGTTTTCGCGACGTAGCGTCGTCACAAAGACTGTCAAAAACTAAAAAAAACTTTTAGAAAAAACTTTACAATATTTCGGGGACTAGAGTGGCTCTGACACGAGCCGTTGCGTTGGTTGTCTGTATATTACTACTACACATAAGACCAGATGCAGAGATTCAGGTTACTTAGAAACACCCTGTTGCCTTCATCTGTAAAGTGCACTCCATCATTTCTGTAAATTCCATGCATGTCAAATTACAGATTGTTGTTATAGATGCAGCCCATGCGATGGTCTCTGAGGAATGCAGAAACAGTTTTATCAACATGTTTCCTGGCTTTGTTAATCTGTGGACAGAATTGATTTGACCATTTCCATTTCTGTCTTTGGCATATATTAGAGTACTTGGTTGAAAAAGAAGTCGGTACTGCACACCTTTTTATGAATAGAAGAAAAATATATAAAACTGTATTTCACCGAGATAGTTTTCCAGTTCAACTACTTTGGGGCCGATTCCGATTCGGGCCGGAAATCTCTCCGACCGAGCCGGACCCGGAGAGATTTCCGACCGAATCGGACCCTAGCAGTCCGACCGGACGAGTACGATGCATTCGCATGCTATCGGACTCGATTCGGTCGGACTCCCATTGAAGTCAATGGGAGCCGGTCGTACAACGCGTACGCGGGCTCCCATTGACTCAATGGGTGCGAGGCGAACAAGGGCGCCCCCTACAGTGGGTACGCGTCCATGCGCATCGCGGCGTACATGCACAGGTAGGGGGACCCATGGGTCCCCCTGTGTGCGACTCGCGCGCCTACGCGTACAGGGGGGTCCGACGCGGACCCCCAAAGTCCGGCTCCGACAGCTCTTTCGAGCCAGATGGCACGAGTCGGTCGGACTGCTTGCGGCGCGCATCGTACTTACCCGGCCGGGAAACGTCTCCATAGCGCGGTGCGAGTCGTGTCCGTGCGAGTCGGTCGGAGCGTGTTGAAGCCGTGTACGAGTCGGTCGGCGATTTCGCGGGAGCTTGCATTGTACTCGCTCGGCCGGACCCGCGTACGATTCGGTCGGGGAACAGGGCTCCGAATCGGATCCGGTAAATCCGAATCCGATTCGGAGCACTACCGGCCGAGATCGGAATCGGCCCCTTTGTGTGTGCTGCACGGTGTCTAAGGGCTGCCTGTCCCTAGATGAACATTGGTATGCAAAAAAGCAAGCTGGATGGCTTGCAGTTAACCGTGTGCACTACTAACGAAACAAATTATTCAATCCTGATCAATTTTCAAACTGCGCAATTTTACACTCTTAAACAATTTTCAACAAAAATTGTTGTAGAAATGAATATATCCACAAGAGTCGTCATTGATTGAAATAAACATCAAATCACAACTTCAAATACAATATGTACATAATACATCAGATACAGAAAAAAATTGGTTAATTGAATATTCTTGATGGCAATTCCACTTGATGTCGTAGTGCCCTATGCATTTCGGGACGCAAATGTTCCTTCTTCAGGGGACACTATAATACAAAACAAAAAATAGTATTTGATTACTGCTGCTTCAAGCAAGCCTGCTTTAGAGCCACCTTATAGCCCAACAACCTGGGGGGTCAACCAGTATTTTAGACAAATGTCAGAAAAATATGCAAGACCGTTCACCGTTAATAGTGAACAAGTGATAGACGTAGAACCACATGCTTCAAACCCCAGCTATCAAACCAAGAAGTTACGAAAATGCTACAATAGGTGATAATACCACTGACACCAAAGAAACTAAAGGAAAGTCACCACAGGTGAATACACATCCATAAACCCCATAATAAATAAACTAACACTTACTGACAAGCAGAAGAATGGCAACTACTTAATGCGTGAACCCACGCAGCAAGTGAACTCTGCCAGAAAAAAGCACAAAAGGTTATAACAGGAACTGAAACCACGGATAAACCCAAAAAGAAATGGCCCACCACGGGAAAAACCAATACCTTAATCGACGATGATGGTGCTTGTTAATAACCTGTAAATAATACCAAAATTGTGACCGCCTGAACAAAAACAAAATTATGTAGCAAGATAGAAAAACAGAACGAGCTAACTCTTACCTGCACTGGACACAGACGTGTATACAAAAGCTCAAATGGAGAGTGTTAGAAATCGTTAGCTCCAAGAGGGATACTGTTAAAGGGTCTCAGTGCACGCCAAACCGGCAGCCGGTCACATGGGTCGGATACGACCCAAGTATCTGAGCGTAATTGGAAATGACTGCTAAAAGTGCAGCCATCTTGGAGGGAGCGTGAAACATACCAAAAGTACACATAAACCTGTATGATGCGTGAAAAATACCCGGATCGTGCAACAAACTCTGTCATGCTGCAAAACTAAATGAACTCCTAATTCTAAACACCCTTGACACAAACCAAATCCAAGTCTGAAAAATTGTTAATAAAAATAATAATAAAAAGATACAAATGCTACAGCGACATAACAGCCATCCTACAACCTAAGTCAAGAAATACTGATTGAGCTAAACGAAAAAGGATGCAACAATGCACGTAAAGGTGCTATGGTGAAAGCAAAGATGCTCAACAGCAGCAACCAAGCACTGTGCCTTCAATTATTATATTATATATATTTTTTATTTGCCCCTGTTATTGTCCTCCAACTCTTTGTGCCTCTCTCCCTGTTCCCGGTTACGTGCCCGGTTTTCCCGCCCGCCGCTGCTGCCCCCGCAGCCCCTCCCCCCTGCCAGTTCTCCCGCTCCCGCCTCCCAGTTGCGCTTCCCTCCTTCCCCCTCCCCTATTTAATGGCGGCCACGCGCACCTGGCGTGCCGCTGGCGCGCTGAAGGCAGACCAAAGGCAAGCCCGCCTGCGCCCGCCTGTGACCCGACCGCAACCAGCACCAGGGACCCCGGATCACCGACCTCCCACCGCTATGACAGAGCTGCCCTGCTCACACTCGTCACCGGAAGGAACAACAACTGAAAGCTGTCCATGCCGAACACCACCCACGGCCAATTCTCCTGCCGTCACTGCCACCAAACCTTCACCACCCTCCGCACCCCCACGCTCACCGCCCCCAAGCTAGACGCCTACAACACCAAAGCCCTGAAGTGTATCCTCCTCAACATACGTTCCCTGCACAGACACGCTGTAGAAATCTGGGACCTCCTCGATACCCTCTCGCCAGACGTTTCCTTCTTCACAGAAACATGGACAAACACCTCCTCCGCCCCCTACATCGCCACCGCCATCCCCGACGGATACAAGATCCAGAGGGTGGACCGCCCCAACTGCCCAAGAGGAGGACTCGCCATTGCACACAAGAGCTCCCTCCGACTCTCCACCTCCACCACGAGCGACTCCTTCTCGACCACCGAACACCTTAATTTCCAGATCCAGACCAGCCCTAGAAACACACTTCGAGGCACCCTCGCCTACAGACCCCCGGTCCCTGTTCGCCACTACTGTCGCTGACCTCATCGCCCCTCATGCCATCGCCTCCACGAACTACATACTCATCGGAGACCTGAACTTTCACCTCGATGACCCCAGGGACTCCAACTCCACCACCCTCCTGGACAACCTCACCAATGTCGGACTGAAACAGCTCATCACCACCCCTACCCACAAGGCAGGACACACCCTTGACCCCATCTTCGCAAGCGGGAACAACATCAGCTTCAGCCACACCACGCAACCCCCATGGACTGATCACCACTGCGTACACTTCCTCGTCAACAAACCCACACCGCCTAAACCTACACTTCGCCATCCATGAAGAAACTGGAGCAAAGTCACAGAGGAGCAGCTCATCGCCACCCTCAACCATGACACCCCTACCACCTCGACCGACGCCAACCTCGCAGCCAAAGAACTCCACAGATGGATCTCGAACTGCGCAGACAAGCTCGCACCCCTATGTCAGCCCGACAGACAGCGCCCCAGGAAGGCCACGTTGTTCACCGCCGACCTCCAAGAATCCAGACGCACCTGCAGACGTCTCGAGAAGAACTGGAGAAACAGCAAAATGTCAGAAGACCACACCGCCTACAAGAACGCGATGACAGGATACCACCAACACATCAAATCCACCAAAAGGGCCTTCATTCAAAACAATATCCTCGCTAACTCCAGCAACTCCAAAGAACTCTTCAGCATCATCCAGGAATTCACCAAGCCCCCCAGCGAAACCACGGACATCACCCCATCCCAGGACCTCTGCAACAAGCTCGGCGCCTGCTTACACCTGAAAATCAAGGGCCTCTATGACAACTTCAACGACCAGACACCCGACTTCGAAGCCACCTCCCTCTCCAGAAATGCCAGCCTGCCCACTGTCTCCACCTGGACCCCAATCACCACTGAAGACAACTTTCGACTATGAGAGGTACCCACTCAGGGGCCCCCACGGAAAAGCATTTTTTGGTTTGCTTATAACTTTGGTGCCATTTGACAAAGAAGATCTTCACAAAACTTTCCAAAAAAAAGTCTCATCCACCTCAGCTCCTTCCTGGAAAGTTTCGAGGTGATCAGTCAAGTGTGGGTCAGAGAGATAGGTGGGGCCTCAAAATATGTTTCCCCATTCACTTTTCCATAGACAAATTCACAAAACTTTCCAAAAAAAGTCTCATCCACCTCAGCTCCTTCCTGGAAAGTTTCGAGGTGATCAGTCAAGTGTGGGTCAGAGAGATAGGTGGGGCCTCAAAATATGTTTCCCCATTCACTTTTCCATAGAAAAATTGAACAGCAATACAGCACAAACTGCTGAATGGAATTACACCAAATTTGGCAGAAAACTAGATCATGGCTCAGAAAGGGTGCTTTTTGTGATTTGGTGTAAATCCATTCAGTAGTTTTTGAAATATTAAGTCTCAAAAACTTTGTATATTTCACACCATGGAGAATCCATGGGTCAGCAGATCTTGAGATAAGATCTGACTGGCTGCCACCACATCAACAACAATGTGGTGGAGGCCATCTTAGGACTCAGGACTCAGTCCCTTCTCCTGGAAAAAAGGTTGAAACAAGATATAAGCGGGCCGGATAAGGATACCCTGCCCCCTAGGCCTGGTGGTAGAGGTCCCAGAAGGACCCCCAGTGCCAAAAAACATATTGCATAAACATATTGCAGTTTATTTATAAATCTGTGGTAACAAATTGACCCTCTGGGGTGGGCTAGAGCCCGGGGGTGGAACATTTGTTTATTTTGGGGATGGGGCATGTGGCTCCCCCTCCCTGAGGGTTCACTGACAGAATATTCAACACCTAAAATATCCCAATACCACAATATCTAGTTTTAAATATCGATGTCAAGAATATCGACATCATATATTTATAATGGTAAGTACAAAAATATTGAGAAAAAAATATCGATGTCAAAAATATAGTTGTACAAAATATTGCTTTGTTATATAAATATGATAAAATATTAAATATATCAAACAATAAAATTAATTAAAAAATAATATTAGAGTTAATATACATTTTAGCAAATAAACGTATTTAAAAAAAGTTACACACATACATAATTAATATATATATTTACTTTAAAATAATTAATAAACTATTAATTTTAATTTAATTTATAATTTAAAAATAATTTAAACATTTACAAATAAATATATATATATATATACATATATATATATATAATACTTACGGCTTGCTTCTACTGCCCTTCTCTCGCCCGCGGCAGTTGGAGCGTCATGTCGGCGAAGCCCACCGAACTTCAAATGTCAATTGTTTAACCAGTTAGGCGCTCACTCAGGGTAAAGTTTCACCAGCTTAAGATTTTATTCCACCAGGTATATATAGATATATACATATATACATATATACATATACCAATAACATAAAATCTAATAAAAAAACATTCTATTATAAATTTAACTTACATTTCCCACTCCAGTCAGTGCAACAGTAGGGAATGTGTTGGGTAGCGGAGGGGATAAAAATTACTATTCCCACTCCAAAGAGTGCAACAGTAGGGAAAGTGTTGGATAGCGGAGGGGTAAAAATTACTATTCCCACTCTAGTGAATGCAACAGTAGGGAAAGTGTTGGATAGCGGAGGGTTAAAATTTACTATTCCCATTCCAGTCAGTGCAACAGTAGGGAAAGGGTTGGATAGCGGAGGGGTAAAAATTACTATTCCCACTCCAATGAGTTCAACAGTAGGGAAAGTGTTGGATAGCGGAGGGGTAACAATTACTATTCCCACTCCAATAAATGCAACAGTAGGGAAAGTGTTGGATATTGGAAGTGTAAACATTACTATTCCCACTCCTGTGAGTGTAACAGTAGGGAAAGTATTGAATAGCGGAGGGATAAAATTTACTATTCCCACTCCAGTGAGTTCAACAGTAGGGAAAGTGTTGGATAGCGGAGCGGTAAAAACTACTATTCCCACTCCAGTGAGTGCAACAATAGGGAAAGTGTTGGATAGCGGAGGGGTAAAAATTTATATTCCCACTCCAATGAGTGCAACAGAATGGAAAGTGTTGGATAGCGGAGGGGAAAAATTACTATTCCCACTCCAGTGAGTGCAACAATAGGTAAAGTGTTGGATAGTGGCGGAATAAAATGTACTATTCCCACTCCAGTCAGTTCAAAATAAAAATCAAACAAAATATCAACAACAACAACAAAATATTTTAAAAAACAAAAAGAATATATAAATATGTTAAAAATTAAAATACAAAAGTATTTAATATTAAAAAATTAAAAATAAAAACATAATATAATGTTAAATATATGTGACAAATACCTACAAATATTATATTAAAAAAATCAAACTAATACATTTTTGTAATTAGAAATTATTTAGAAACAAAAACATTATTACATAAATTTAGTTTTTTATTTCCTACCCTATACCACCACACAATTCCCAACCAACATCTATATTAAAAAGAAAATGTACTTCCATAATTAACATAATTAATGATCAATTAAAGAAATATTATTAATTGAAAAACAAATTAAAACTCATAAAAATTAATTAACTTTACCCCTATAATCCCCACAACCCACAGCTAAAACTAAACTGTAAAATAATTAATTATACAATTAAAATGTATTTTCAATTAAATAACTAATAGTATTTAACAACTAATTATAAAGTAAGTAAAATTAATTTACTCCCCACCCTTTGCCCGTATAAAATAAAAACCCACACCTAAAATTAATTACACAATTTCCATATTTAATTTTCAACTAATTAATTAATATTAATTGACAACTAATTATGAATTAATTAAACATAAATTACTTCCCACCCTTTACCCCTATAAACCCCACAACCCACACCTAAAATTAATTACACAATTTCCATATTTCATTTTCAATTAATTAATTAATATTAATTAACAACTAATTATTAATTAATCAAAAATGAATTACTTCGTACCCTTTACCCCTATAAACCCCACAACCCGCACCTAAAATTAATTACACAATTTCCATATTTCATTTTCAATTAATTAATTAATATTAATTAACAACTATTATTAATTAATTAAAAATACATTACTTCCCACCCTTTACCCCTATAAACCCCACAAGCAGCACCTAACAAAATTGCACAATTACCATAATTAATTACCAGTTAATTAATTAATATTAATTGACAACCAATTAATATTTAATTAATAATAAATGACTTCCCACAATTAATAATTATTAATTTATTATAATTAAATTACCTCCCACCCTATTCCCCTATAAACCCACAACCCGTTACGGAACTAAAAAACGCAAAATTTAATTAAAATAAAATTGATTACTTCTAAACATTTAACACATATGTTAAAAAACATAAACAATACTTATACAAAAAAATACATCACATACATTTAAAATATATACTAAAATACATAACACTAATTACAATTTTAAACAACTGTGGGCCTGATTACGATGCCATTGTCCCGGGGATGGGGACCGCCCGCCTATAAGGCGGCGGTCCCACATATGTTATTACAATGCGGCCGCCAACATAACGGCCGCAAAATGCATTTTTTCCATTGCGTCGGGTGCTGCTGGCTGCAGCATGCGCCACAATGGAAAAAAAGCAGGTTTTGCTTTTCCCGGCATTACGTGGCAGGCACCATGTGGTTCCTGCCACATGGTGAACGGAAATGTAGGGTGGACCATAGGTGCCCCCCAAGTGCAAAACCAACTGCCCCTGCACAAGGGGGGCCCGCAACGGGCCCCCAAAAGCCATCCCACCAGCCTTTCCATGGTGGGTAAACCACCATGCGAAGGCTGGTGGGGAGCTAGCATCATAATCATTACATGCTGAGGGCCTCCGCAGCACCGGCGGGCTCAAGGAGCCCATCGGATACGTGGCAGTCAGTGTTTCCGACCGCCACAGTTCCGCCCGCCATCATAATATGGCGGGCAGAAAATGGCCTCACGATGACAGTGAACCCTCCACCGACAGCCTGTCGGTGGCAGGTTCACCGCCATCATAATGAAACCTGTATTTTTGCAAACGATATTAATGACTTCTATATTTAAAAAAATGTTATTTCTTACCTTAAAATCAATATTCTTGACCACGATATTCTTGCTGCCGATATTTCTGTGTCACAATATTTACAACTCGATATTTGTGTAATTCAACATTTCTAACTCAATATTTTGTCTGAATACCCTCCATGAGCCTCTCGGGTGCCCCTGGGACCCAAACCCCAGGGGCTGATGTTATAATAAGGCAATTCTAAATTAAAGAGGTTGGGCATGCAGCCCCCTTCCTCAAGCGTCGGAAAACCACAGGCACTCCATCCCAGGGGCTGCCTCAATTGTTTTGTCCTGGAAAGCCCACCCCAGAGACACTGTTTTTGTGCCCATAAGAGTGCGGGAGGATAGACTGGGGTGCTCCCACCTGGCAAAAATGCTCCAGCTGGATGAGTGCACATGAGTGCAGGAGCAGAGAAAAAAACCTGCTCTTGCCTGGTGGGAGCAAAGCCGACTCCCGCTGCACCTAGAATTCGTGCATGAAGGGGAGGCGGCGGGTCGCGGGGGCCATGGACCTCCCCCCACGACCCCCAACTTTTTGCGCTGTGGGATGGGGTCCTCAGGCCAGTGTTAGCTCAGGGAGGGCGCCGAATACCCCCTACCCTTTAAATCAATTTTCGGCCCGGGGGATGGCCACAGGCCAAGCCCTGCTGCTAACCCTACACTGCATGCAGCTGTTGGTGTACATCTGGTAATACAATATTACTTTATGTTAAAAAAAATCTAGAAACTCACTGAAAAATTCAAAGGTTAAAGTGACTTTATAGTTATGTATGGTAAAAATATCTTACTTTGCATTAAAAAACCTTAGAAATTTACTGAAAACACCAAAGGTTAAAGGGATGTTACAATTGGGTGAAAATGTCAGTTAAACCAGAAACAAAACCACTAAAAAGTAACAGTTATAGTTATCTCAAGTAACTATAACTCCTAAAACTCCTACTCTAAATTAATTATAACCCTCACCATGCACTGATTATGACACCACATATTACATCACTTATGACATGTTCTTTGACATCATTGATAACCTGACTGCAACATCTGAAATGACACTGATGATGATGACAAGACTGTGCATGGTGGGGGCGCTAGTTAAAGTTACTTTAGGGGACGAATTACAATTACTTCACATCTATGGACATATGAACACCTGCGTAATGTGACATAGGTGTGAATACCTGTGTCAACCATGCAAAAAGCACTTCTTTGACTATGCACATTAATTGAGGTCCGTGAAATACGATGCCTTTCAGAATCACTCACTCGTATTTAATACGTCCTTATGAACCACTGTTTCTTTTCCTCTTAGGAATTATGAGTGTTAGTAAAGACCAACAGTCTTATTTTTCACCAAATAAATTTGCCGAGCCAAAAATTACTGGTAAATATTGGTACATGTGTTTTTTTTGGTGAAGTTGGCACCAAACTCCGGGGCTTATTTACAAGCCCATTGCGTGCCGGTGCATCACTTTTTTTGACGCACCGACGGCGCAGTGTGCCTTCCCATATTTAAAAGGCCACGTAAAGCCACCTTGCGTGGCTTTTCTTGGCCTTCTGAATATGGCCCTCTTTCACCCATTACTCTGAGTGAAAGGGCATTCTATGGGTGTTGCAGTGGGTATTCCCACGCAACATCCATGGAACCCTGATTCCCAGATTTACAAGGTTTTGTAAACCTGGGAATACATCAGATTCCTATGCCTCCCCAGGGGAGGCATAAGGGAGGTGCAACAAGGAGAAATACCTTTATTTCTCCTAGTTTTACCTTTTTCTATGTGTGCTGCCATCTGCAGCACACATAGAAAGAGGAAAACACTTCTTGTGATTGTTTTCGTGCAGGAAGGTGTCCCTTCCTGCACAAAAACAATCACCCCTACAACACAGACACCCTTGCACCATGGCGCAAAGGTGCCTGCGTTGGTGCATGGCAACCCATTGTGCGCCAGCGCAGAGGAAAAGGACAGGAATGTGCCATATCTTGTCGATATGGTGCATTCCTGTTCTTTTCTTTTGATGAACAGCAGCACAGCAGGAAGGCTTACTGCGCTGCCATGCGTCAAAATATTGTAAATGAGGCCCTCCATCTGTAATTTGCAATTTTGAGGGCAACACTCGTGACTAACGTTATGTAGTTGAGTCCTTGAAACTCAAAATAACCTATCATCAGCTCTAAGCTTGGGGTGTGCAAAGTTGTGATATTTTTTATTTTCAACTATCACAAAAAACCTTTTGCAAATTCACAACAATTTACAAAAAATGTCTGCTTTGCTCATCTGCATCACAGTTATGAGATTTGCATCATTTTATTTTTCATACATTCCTATTTAACAGAATCTAAATAGTTCTTCATATGTTTTTCATGAGATATCCTTCAAAGAAAATAGGGGTCTTCTTATGGGCAATGCCATTCTTCATAGAAAGGCTTCACAAAATATAATCTTGCTGAAAGAAATCTGCATACATTTTCCTAGTGTGGTTCATTCACAGTGAAAATATTATCACTATAAGGCCAAGATTATATCGCTAGGTAGAGAAAACATATCACGGTAGAAGACAAAAGTATACTTGAAAACTATGCAAACTTCAAACATTGTGAAAACTGGAAAGATTTTTTTAAACTAGCGGGTAATTTAAATTTAGTGGCTGTCCTGCCAGGGTGGCAGACACTGTAACATCCACCACCATGGCAGATTACCTCCTGTAATTTTTTGAGACCTCCTTCTGCCTGGCAGAGATCTCTGTTCTTTGAAAGGAGCCATGGCTCTAGTTAAGACTGGAAGTCTTCCATGTTGTTGCTATGTTTCATGCAGCTGCAATGGAAACTTTTTTATTTTTGAAAAACAAAAAACTAATGTCCCTGACACTTTGGAAATTTTCTTCCATGGGGTGGCGGTCATTTATTTATTTTTTCTTTACGAGACCACCAGTCCTTGCCTGGAGGTCCTGAATAGGAAGCAAGTACATCAGAATGTCTGCCCTAGATAGGGTGGATTGTCTGAGGCACTCATGCCTATGGTTCGATGTCCGTGGAGCCATAAGTCTGATGTTTTCACTGACACAGCCCATGGGGGCCCCTCTGCTGGAAACATGATGATTCATCCAATTCTAAATAGATAGTATGGCCCCTCAGTTTGGCGGGCACATTTGTGATGGAGTACCCTGTCCACCAACGTTAAAAATTCCCCTTTGCCTACAAAATAAAAAACTTTCCACACCGCCGCAATGCCTTCACCAATGACTGTGCAAAATCTATATTAGTAACAGAATTTCTGGGTATAAAAATCCAGAAATCCTGATTCTGTGATCTAAGCCTGACATTTACATATGTACACATCTAAATTATACTTTGTGTTGCAAAATGTCATTGAAATGGGCACACAGGCCCTCATTACAAAGGTGGAGAAATGCCAGTGGGCTAGATTCCACTATTATAGTTGTCATCCCTGCACCTGAATCTTGTAATTTCACGTTAATGAGGCTGGAGTGGGGAGCAATGCACAGACTTGGTTTTACCAGGTCTTTTTGTGTATAGATCCCTGACTCTGACATTCTATGCTCTCATTTATCACCTGCGTAGGACAGGTAATAAATGGGACATGAGGAATTTGTTCACATCTGGCGGTGTTGGTGGTTTACAGCCATGGAGAGTGTACAGCAGGACAGCCCCAAGCTTGGGGTGTATTTGCAAATCCCCGTTGGGGTTGGAGGAGAGGGGGCAGTGGCTGGGTGCTGCCTGCAGCCCCAGCAGCCCTGAAGATAGCTTTGGCTCCACTGTCTCCTGGCCCAGGATTGCCAGGTCCAGTATTTGTGAAGCAGATAATTGCTTTTCATTCCACATGAAACCTTTAGACTTCAGCGGTGATGCTACAATTGAATAAAACAATTTTGATGACTGTTGGAAATGGCCCACTTTGCAGGGTCATCCCCAAACTGTTTGCCTTTTTCTCTCCACTTGCTGCTGATATCATATTTTTTGGCCTGAGGACTCTGTGCACTTTACCACTGCTAACCAGTGCTAAAGTGCTTGTGCTCTCTCCCTAAAACATGCTATAATTGACTTATACCTAATTGGCATACTTATATTACTTGTAAGTCCCTTGTACAGTGCTATACTATATACCTAGGGCCTGTAAATTAAATGCTTCCAGTGGGCCTGTAGCACTTATTGTGCCATGCACTTAAGTGACAACCTTAAAACTTGTCCCAAGCCTGCCATTGCAGCCTGAATGCAATGTCACAATGGCATGTCGACTTGGCATTTAAAATCCCTTGCCAAGCCTTAAACTCCCCTTTTATTACAAATACTTCACCCCAACGGTAGGTCCTAGGTAGTCTATAGGGCAGGGTGCTGTGTAACTAAAATGTAGGACATGTGCTATTAGGTTTGACATGTCCTGGTAGTGAAAAACTCCCAAATTCGTTTTTCACTACTATGAGGCCTACCCCTCCCATAGGATAACATTGGGGAATCCTTATTGCATTTTATAAGCTGTAATTCCTCATTGGGAGGATGTATATATTTCATGTTTGGTACCTATGAACTTGAAATGATAAATCCTCTTTAATGGTAAGTCGAACTTGTCATTACAATTTTGAAAATGCCACTTTTAGAAAGTTTACCTCAGGGCACATAATTCGCGCACCCATCTGTCTCACTGCGGTGTGGGAAAACATCCCTCTTTTAAACCATTACTCTTAAGTTATCCATTGTCATCACTTGATACCAGTTAATTATTTAATTCCTTATTCCATCACTCTTCCGGGCTCATTAAGTCACCACGGAGACAGCATGATTCCACCTTATTTCTTTATTTGACTTTTTCATATGTCACCTGCGTGCCCATCCAGGCATTTCACAGCGACACGTAAAGGTAAAGGTGAAATGTACAACAAAGTAGACTCGTTACTTTATTCCCAATGCATTTCGAGCCAACTCAACACAAAGGGGAGTTGTGGGGTAATGAGGGTGGTGATAATGGGCATGGTAATATTGTTTTGTGAAGGTTAACAGTGAATAGTTAGCTGAGCTGTCTCTTTTATTTGTTGCAGAGACCCCTGACGAAGAGCCTTTTAGGCTCGAAATGCATTGGGAATAAAGTAACGAGTCTACTTTGTTGTACATTTCACCTTTACCTTTACGTGTCGCTGTGAAATGCCTGGATGGGCACGCAGGTGACATATGAAAAAGTCAAATAAAGAAATAAGGTGGAATCATGCTGTCTCCGTGGTGACTTAATGAGCCCGGAAGAGTGATGGAATAAGGAATTAAATAATTAACTGGTATCAAGTGATGACAATGGATAACTTAAGAGTAATGGTTTAAAAAGAGGGATGTTTTCCCATACCGCAGTGAGACAGATGGGTGCGCGAATTATGTGCCCTGAGGTATACTTATGTATGAGCTGTGAGCTGGGGCGGTTCACAGCATCTGATCGCACGCACTATCAGATGTTAGACTTTCGTATAATGACAAATCAAAAAAAAGGGAAGGAGTGCATTCTTACCACATATTTTTCTAACTTTTAGAAAGTTGGCAGTTTCCTGCCCTCAGCCCTTTGAGCCTGCCTTAGGTCACATGACTTGGTGTAGCTGACAGTTAGCCTTTGTGAATTCCCTCCAGACAGCTACACAATAGTGGGATTAGATGAGGCTTAATGGGCCATTAAGGGGCTTGATGGGGGCGGAGCTGAGCACAGCCCCAATTGCACCTGAATAGGTTGTGTTCTGTCTCTTCATAATAGGCCTAACGACCCTGTATTGGCAGTACAGCCAGCTTGGAGCTAGGGCAGGGGAAGCAGGAAACCCCGAGAACTTCAAAGGACCTTTCCAGAAATATCTCCCACCTTCTGGAAGCAGGGCACCAGGGTATAAAATAGGGCTCTCAGACCCACTCTTCAGTTCACTACTGGACCTGCAGAAGGACTCACATGGGATTGCCTGCTGCTGTGACCTGCTGTGCACTCTGCCAGACTACTGCTGTACCCGGAAGGACTACTTTGCTGCTTGGAGCCTGCCTTAAACCCTCAGAGGCCAGCCCTGCTGTTGAGCTCTGCTTCTTCACCTGCACCCAGGACTTCCAGAAGTGACTCCAACAGCTAGTTTGCTGGCCTCCTGTTCAGAGCCACATGGACATAACAGGCTCCCACCATCTTTAACCCGCACTTGGACCCTGTCTGAGCGAGTCTTGAACCCTAAAGAGGTCTCCATTTACTCCTGGACCCTTGGTTGTGGTGCTAAAGGTGATCAGATGTCTGAAGTTGGTGCTTTTATCTTTTAGGCACTATTTTGAACCTTAAACTCTAAAAATTCATAACTCTACTGATTGGATTTTTGCTGTTTTGTGTCAAATAATTTATTAAAATGGCTTGGGATTGTTCTTGTGTTATGTTTTCACATTGTTTCCTGTTTGTGTGCTGCATAAATACTTTACACATTGCCTCTAAGTTAAGTCTGGCTGTTTTTTGTGCCAAGCTACCCAGGGTTAAGCATAGGTTAATTTACTGAGTTTTTGTGGTTCACCCAGCAAGGGATTGTGGCTGTTGCTTGACCAGGGCTCACACTTCAATCAACCACCAACCCAATTTCTCACATCGCCTATCTTTAACATAATCAGGGTTTAAAAGATTAAATGTATATGAATGAACAAATTAATTATTACATGAATGAATGAAGGGATGGATGAATGAATGAAAGTCTTATGGAGCATGGCAGCTACCCTACGTAGGGCTACTCAGTGCTGGATACATTACAATACCTGAACATCTTGAAAGCTAGCCTCGATTAAAGAGACAGATTTTAATATTTTAGAAAACATTGCCATAAAGGTAACTGGGCACAAATCGATAGGAAGTCAATTCTAATGATTAGTAGCCCGAAAAGCAAAGGAACATCCACCGATTCTGGCATGATGGAATTTGGGAATAGTTAAAAGCATGCTCCCTATGACCTTAGGGCTCTGCCTGGAGAATAGAACTGGAATAGCTTCTGAAGACAGACTGGTACTTCTTTCTTTTGAACTCTGCACGTTAAAATCATAGCCTTAAATAGCACCCTTTTATGAATGGGGTACCACTGTAGATGACGTAACCGAGAAGAGACGAAGTGATGTCTAGGCAAATTCTAAACAAGGTGGGTGGCCACGTTCTGAACAGTCTAATGCTGATTAATAGAATATTTGGGGAGGCCTAGATAAAGAGAATCGCTATAATCTAGTCTTGAAGTGATCACAGCATGAATCACCGTTTTTCAGTTCGTAGAAGGTAGAAAGTCCAGGATTTCAGCAAAGAGAGGCAAGATGCAGATACTGCTGAGATCTGTGATTTAAAGGACAGATTGTGGTCATATTGGATTCTGAAATTTATGGTTTTCATAGAAGGATTAGGAATCTGGCCTAATTCAGGTGGAACAAAGTGCATATAATGTAAATAGGTCAGAGGGCTACTGCTTTTGTCAGAGAGATCCTATTGTTACTTGCAGTTTATAAGTTAAAATCCTAATGTAGAACAGCGAGCTATTAACTGTCATCAAACAGCTGCCCAAAAACTGCAAGGTATAGGTTAGAGCATTATGATTTGTTCCCCAGACTTTTATTATCCTTATGTTTCAAAGGGGAGAGGATGTAGCCTTACGGCTAGAGCAGTCAACCTCGAAGCTGGGGAACCGGGTTTGAGTCTCGGCAGGGATGCTCAACATCCTGTGATTCTGGGCAAATCACTTAATCTCCCATGCCTAACAAAAATGAATGTGTCCATCTGTAACGAAACTGGTGCTCATGTAAAGCGCTCTGATATCTTCGGGTCGAGTTTGCGCTTTATAAAACTCTAAAAAACAAAATGGCTTCATTTGAGTAGAAATTAGTTCTTAATATTAAAGAGAACCCTCAACCATGGTGTTACATTTTAAATTCTGAGTTTGTGCTTCTCCAGATGTTGCACTCAAGCTATATTGCCTACCTGTATGGATCGATACCAAAGGGGATGATGGACGGAGCGCTTGAGCTAATCAAACACTCACCCCCAGTCAACTGATCTGGGTTTAATCCATCATCATTCTTTAGCTCACTCCACCACCCCAGTTCAGACATGGCCATATGCAAATCAGTCTGACCCTGTGCCTCATGGGAACAGTCCAGCCCGAACTGCCAAGCCATGTCTTCCCTGGACCGGAAACAAGCATCCTGGGACCGGTTTCTGGCTATTCAGCCGTCATCAGCCAGGCTAGCTTGAATCCAGTGGCAAAGTGAGCAAGGGACCCACGTCTGGGCATACTCTGCCAACTTAAGGTGAACAAAGCGATACCAAAGGGGATGATGGACGGAGCGCTTGAGCTAATCAAACACTTACCCCCAGTCAACTGATCTGGGTTTAATCCATCATCATTCTTTAGCTCACTCCACCACCCCAGTTCAGACATGGCCATATGCAAATCAGTCTGACCCTGTGCCTCATGGGAACAGTCCAGCCCGAACTGCCAAGCCATGTCTTCCCTGGACCGGAAACAAGCATCCTGGGACCGGTTTCTGGCTATTCAGCCGTCATCAGCCAGGCTAGCTTGAATCCAGTGGCAAAGTGAGCAAGGGACCCACGTCTGGGCATACCCTGCCAACTTAAGGCGAACAAAGCGATACTCAAAGGGGATGATGGACGGAGCGCTTGAGCTAATCAAACACTCACCCCCAGTCAACTGATCTGGGTTTAATCCATCATCATTCTTTAGCTCACTCCACCACCCCAGTTCAGACATGGCCATATGCAAATCAGTCTGACCCTGTGCCTCATGGGAACAGTCCAGCCCGAACTGCCAAGCCATGTCTTCCCTGGACCGGAAACAAGCATCCTGGGGCCGGTTTCTGGCTATTCAGCCGTCATCAGCCAGGCTAGCTTGAATCCAGTGGCAAAGTGAGCAAGGGACCCACGTCTGGGCATACCCTGCCAACTTAAGGCGAACAAAGCGATACCAAAGGGGATGATGGACGGAGCGCTTGAGCTAATCAAACACTCACCCCCAGTCAACTGATCTGGGTTTAATCCATCATCATTCTTTAGCTCACTCCACCACCCCAGTTCAGACATGGCCATATGCAAATCAGTCTGACCCTGTGCCTCATGGGAACAGTCCAGCCCGAACTGCCAAGCCATGTCTTCCCTGGACCGGAAACAAGCATCCTGGGACCGGTTTCTGGCTATTCAGCTATCATCAGCTAGGCTAGCTTGAATCCAGTGGCAAAGTGAGCAAGGGACCCACGTCTGGGCATACCCTGCCAACTTAAGGCGAACAAAGCAATACCAAAGGGGATGATGGACGGAGCGCTTGAGCTAATCAAACACTCACCCCCAGTCAACTGATCTGGGTTTAATCCATCATCATTCTTTAGCTCACTCCACCACCCCAGTTCAGACATGGCCATATGCAAATCAGTCTGACCCTGTGCCTCATGGGAACAGTCCAGCCCGAACTGCCAAGCCATGTCTTCCCTGGACCGGAAACAAGCATCCTGGGACCGGTTTCTGGCTATTCAGCCGTCATCAGCCAGGCTAGCTTAAATCCAGTGGCAAAGTGAGCAAGGGACCCACGTCTGGGCATACCCTGCCAACTTAAGGCGAACAAAGCGATACCAAAGGGGATGATGGACGGAGCCATGAGCTAATCAAACACTCACCCCCAGTCAACTGATCTGGGTTTAATCCATCATCATTCTTTAGCTCACTCCACCACCCCAGTTCAGACATGGCCATATGCAAATCAGTCTGACCCTGTGCCTCATGGGAACAGTCCAGCCCGAACTGCCAAGCCATGTCTTCCCTGGACCGGAAACAAGCATCCTGGGACCGGTTTCTGGCTATTCAGCCGTCATCAGCCAGGCTAGCTTGAATCCAGTGGCAAAGTGAGCAAGGGACCCACGTCTGGGCATACCCTGCCAACTTAAGGCGAACAAAGCGATACCAAAGGGGATGATGGACGGAGCGCTTGAGCTAATCAAACACTCACCCCCAGTCAACTGATCTGGGTTTAATCCATCATCATTCTTTAGCTCACTGCACCACCCCAGTTCAGACATGGCCATATGCAAATCAGTCTGACCCTGTGCCTCATGGGAACAGTCCAGCCCGAACTGCCAAGCCATGTCTTCCCTGGACCGGAAACAAGCATCCTGGGACCGGTTTCTGGCTATTCAGCCGTCATCAGCCAGGCTA
Source organism: Calotriton arnoldi (assembly GCA_963921515.1). Classification (NCBI taxonomy): domain Eukaryota; kingdom Metazoa; phylum Chordata; class Amphibia; order Caudata; family Salamandridae; genus Calotriton; species Calotriton arnoldi. Next base: position 806,463 of record CAWUFW010003267.1, read on the forward strand.
GCTTGAATCCAGTGGCAAAGTGAGCAAGGGACCCACGTCTGGGCATACCCTGCCAACTTAAGGCGAACAAAGCGATACCAAAGGGGATGATGGACGGAGCGCTTGAGCTAATCAAACACTCACCCCCAGTCAACTGATCTGGGTTTAATCCATCATCATTCTTTAGCTCACTCCACCACCCCAGTTCAGATATGGCCATATGCAAATCAGTCTGACCCTGTGCCTCATGGGAACAGTCCAGCCCGAACTGCCAAGCCATGTCTTCCCTGGACCGGAAACAAGCATCCTGGGACCGGTTTCTGGCTATTCAGCCGTCATCAGCCAGGCTAACTTGAATCCAGTGGCAAAATGAGCAAGGGACCCACGTCTGGGCATACCCTGCCAACTTAAGGCGAACAAAGCGATACCAAAGGGGATGATGGACGGAGCGCTTGAGCTAATCAAACACTCACCCCCAGTCAACTGATTTGGGTTTAATCCATCATCATTCTTTAGCTCACTCAACCACCCCAGTTCAGACATGGCCATATGCAAATCAGTCTGACCCTGTGCCTCATGGGAACAGTCCAGCCCGAACTGCCAAGCCATGTCTTCCCTGGACCGGAAACAAGCATCCTGGGACCGGTTTCTGGCTATTCAGCCGTCATCAGCCAGGCTAGCTTGAATCCAGTGGCAAAGTGAGCAAGGGACCCACGTCTGGGCATACCCTGCCAACTTAAGGCGAACAAAGCGATACCAAAGGGGATGATGGACGGAGCGCTTGAGCTAATCAAACACTCACCCCCAGTCAACTGATCTGGGTTTAATCCATCATCATTCTTTAGCTCACTCCACCACCCCAGTTCAGACATGGCCCTATGCAAATCAGTCTGACCCTGTGCCTCATGGGAACAGTCCAGCCCGAACTGCCAAGCCATGTCTTCCCTGGACCGGAAACAAGCATCCTGGGACCGGTTTCTGGCTATTCAGCCGTCATCAGCGCTCCGTCCATCATCCCCTTTGGTATCGCTTTGTTCGCCCTAAGTTGGCAGGGTATGCCCAGACGTGGGTCCCTTGCTCACTTTGCCACTGGATTCAAGCTAGCCTGGCTGATGACGGCTGAATGGCCAGAAACTGGTCCCAGGATGCTTGTTTCCGGTCCAGGGAAGACATGGCTTGGCAGTTCGGGCTGGACTGTTCCCATGAGGCACAGGGTCAGACTGATTTGCATATGGCCATGTCTGAACTGGGGTGGTGGAGTGAGCTAAAGAATGATGATGGATTAAACCCAGATCAGTTGACTGGGGGTGAGTGTTTGATTAGCTCAAGCGCTCCGTCCATCATCCCCTTTGGTATCGCTTTGTTCGCCTTAAGTTGGCAGGGTATGCCCAGACGTGGGTCCCTTGCTCACTTTGCCACTGGATTCAAGCTAGCCTGGCTGATGACGGCTGAATAGCCAGAAACCGGTCCCAGGATGCTTGTTTCCGGTCCAGGGAAGACATGGCTTGGCAGTTCGGGCTGGACTGTTCCCATGAGGCACAGGGTCAGACTGATTTGCATATGGCCATCTCTGAACTGGGGTGGTGGAGTGAGCTAAAGAATGATGATGAATTAAACCCAGATCAGTTGACTGGGGGTGAGTGTTTGATTTGCTCAAGCGCTCCGTCCATCATCCCCTTTGGTATCTACCTGTATGGATGACATGTGACTCCTACATCTTGTAGTCGCCGAGCGTATGTAACATTTCATATACACTGATTTACACACGTACGATTGACCGTCTCTGTGTAATATGTGTGTGATGTAAAGTGCTCTGACACCCTACACTGGTATGAACGGCGCTATAAAACTAATTAAATGCACCAGGATTTCAGCAAACAGAGGCAAGATGCAGATACAGCTGAGATCTGTGATTTGAAGGACAGATTGTGGTCATATTGGATTCTGAAATTTATGGGTTCCGTAGAAGGATTACGAATCTGGCCAAATTTAGGTGGCAACCAAGCTGGAGACCAGGTGGTACTGGCATGACCAAAGACCAGAATCTTATTGTATTCTGAATTAATCTGGATACTGTCATATTAAGGATTTTTGTGGCCTCGGGCAAGACATATTATGGGGCCCCCATTGGAACAATTTTGAATTTATTACCTATTTTCTAATAATTCAGGTGCATGATGCCAAACAATTTTATATTGCATTCAAACTTTTACTCAACACAGCTGAAATGTGTCTTGCCAGAGGCCCACAAATCCTTAAAATGACACTGAACAGAGAGATAGAGGTAGAAGTAGAGGGAGGAAAAGAGATGGAGCAAGGTTCTGCTAGATAAATCAATGCAAAAGAGAGAAACTGAGAATTATCACTTTACCAGGGGGCACTCAGAAGGAGGGGGCCCTGGGCAATTTCCCACTTTGTCCATGCCTTAGAACATCTCTGGCTGTAGACAGCGATTGAGTATCTATTTGACTGTGGCCGAAAGACAATCTTTGAAAAGTTCTTGGGTACAAGAAATTGGCTCAGAAATTGACGCAACTAACTGTGTTTCATCGGTATAAGGTAAGTGCTCACTGCACTATGTGTGTTGATGCACCATTTGGAACTCACAAGTATACTTTTAACGTGTGAGGCGAGATGTTGTTCTAAGGAAGACAAAAAGAGCTTGGTGGTATAACAAGAAGTGCTTCTGATTTTGTAAGGGGTTAACTTGTGCCAGTGAGTGCTTCGGGGTATCGGGTCCAGGGCCGGCCCTAGGGCGGTGCGACGGGTGCCATCGCACAGGGAGCTGACTAATGGTGGGGGTACCGTATATTATGGTTTTAAAAGCACTTGCTGCTGCGTTCCTCGCCTCCAGAAATTTTGCGGCAACAAAAAATCTGTCAAGATAACTCTGGTGATTAATGTACCTGCTGGAGAGAAGGATCAGAGTTTTGTCTGTGGAAGTTTTGGCTCATGTAAGGTAGCGATGAGGGTTAATATGCTTGCTGCTAAGAACGTGGGCATTTAGAGAGTTCACATAGCACACCCCTACCCCCTCCCATGCCCCGGCCACCCCCCTCCCTGCACACGCAGACTGAGCCAGCTGCTTAAAAATAAAACGATAATAAAATATTGTTTTATATTTTAGCTGCTGGCTCTGAGCCAGAGGGGCGACACTCCTCCCCCATTGCGGAGGAGCCGCCCCTGTTGACAGGTGCTGAACAGCCAAGAAAGCAGCTAAAACTATGAAGGAGCAGTGCTTCCATTACAGTGTCCCTACACTGTATCTTTAGATGTGCTGACATAGCAGTAGCCTTAGCACTTTGTAAATATGTTTCAGTGATATCACCGAAGTGCCTGCACTTACTTAGGGGCATATTAACAAGGGCCAGCGATAATTATCGCTGGCCCCACATAGCGATAGAAATATTATCGCCGGCTATCGCTGAAAATTATCGCCATGATAACGCTATATTTACATTGCATAGCGCTATGGCGATAATATTTCAGCGATAGCGGTGTTTGCCATGGAACATCGCTGGTTTTCCAGCGATGTTCCATGGAAAACAGCGATAACATTGCTGATACGACCCTGTGGTCGTATCAGCATAATCCACCTACCATTATTAGTATGCCTTAGTCTGGAATTTAACAGACGTTAAATTCCAGCGTTAAGGCCGAGGTAGCGCGATTTTTTTATCGCTGCACCTCCTTGTTACTATCGCGAAGCTGCCTTCGCGATATTTTCATGTGCTGTTTTCACAGCCACGCCTTCTTTGCATCTCATTAGCGATGCGAGGCGAGGCTGTGAAAAACGGGCTCTACATCAAGGAAACACGCGCTAGCGTGTCCTTGATGATATTGCGATATAATTATCGCCGCTTATCGCCCGAAAACGGACGCTAAAGCGGCGATAATTATATCGCCAGCCCTTGCTAATATGCCCCTTATTAGTTTGGCTGTGGATGGGGACTTGCAAGACAGTGGCCAATCGCCAGGAGGCTTTTCATAAACTGCTACATGATGTTTGGTAAATTTTTTTGTCAGAAAGTTTATTCGGTCACAGTCCAGATTAAGTGTGAGTGATCACTCCAGGCCGGTATGTTACCTTTATCCCGCAGTATTTACCCCTCATGGCCTTTATGAGGCAGTCTTTACCTCTCATTGCCTTTACCCTGCAGTCTTTACTCCTCATGTAAGTACTCTGCAAGTAGGTACAGTTAATAGGTTTTTACCTTTACCACTGATCCTTTACCCTGCAGGATTTTACCACGCAGGTCGGTATATATAATCTGTAAGTCCCTCTTCTCCCGCCTTGTTCTGATGGAAGGTGTCAATTATGGTAACACGTGACCTTGGATTTAATGAGGCAGCAGCCAGCCATGTAGTCGTTCTCCATTCCCCTAACAGAGTGGGGACCAATAAACTCCCTTAATGAGCAGGATGATATTGAATCCCTTTTCTAATTACAAGCAGGTAAGTAAGTGGTTCCAGCAGAGAGTACAGGAGTCTTGCTCCTCACATTGAGAACAGTATAAACAACACTTGGTCCTGACGTAACCTTCCAGTCCACGTGAACGGCCCGGGACTGGAAGAATCAATTCAAACGGTCATACAGAGAGTTATTTTATAATTTGATTCTAGTCACAGAGAGAAAGACCAAAGACATCAATGTTTGTATGAAAAAATCTCATCTTTATATAGTTTTTACGAAAAACAGTATTTAGTCAATCATTATAAGAATATGACTGTTTGAATTGATTCTTCCAGTCCCGGGCCGTTCATGTGGACTGGAAGGTTACGTCAGGACCAAATGTTGTTTATACTGTATAGATTCCCAGGTCCTTGACTTTCTCTGGGAGAACCCCGTTAGTATTTAATGGTACCTCACATTGAGAAGGCACAACCTTGGAAATGAACTGACATCAACTCCTCCATTCTGACGAGCTGAGTGCAATTTTTAAGAAGTGATTTGAAGCAGTGAGGGCTTTGCCTATTCCAGTTCTCATTGCTGAGGTCCCGCCACAAGTGCCAAACCCCTCGCCATTACTGCGGGGCGTCCGCCCGAGTGCACAAGTGCAGTCAATCGAGCCCTGTGTTATTATAGTCTATAACGTCCTGTGCTTTCTGTCAATTGAGTAGGACCAGGAGCTGGCCGCCGTGTATTGGCAGAAGCTGGTAGATTAAAGTAGCGTCTGGTGGGGCACGATGCCCAAAAAACTCACCATAAGTATGTTGCTGGCCACAGGGTCCAGTCGCCGTCCAGGGCCGGACTGGGAACCAAAACCGGCCCTGGCAGAGTGCTCGGCCGGCCCCCCGGGGCGTTGGGGGTGCGGCCGAGCTGTTTGCCAGGGTTGGTTTCGGCCGATTTTGTTACTGGGGCCGATATTGCAGCTGTGCTGCAAAAACGGCCCTGTAACAAAAACGGCCCCCCACAGGCCCAAAACCGGCCCCCACCCTGGCGGCCCACCGGGGAAATGCCCGGTGCCCGCTACGGCCAGTCCGGCCCTGTCGCCGTCTCTCTCTTCTTCTGGCGCTCTCGGACTCAGGCGGAAAGGGAAGGACTTCCTCCCTTGTGCCACTAGATCCAAGCAATCGGTTGGAGCAGACTAACCCAGCGCTCATTTTGAGGCTGGAGGCCTGCGGCTGCAATCCCTTGGCTGGTTTTTCAGCCCTGGGATTGCAAGCTTCGAAGTGACATTACAGATTGGCTGACTGTAGGCAGCAGGCCAATCTGTCATGTGCACTGGCAGGGTGCTGACGTAATAGTGCAGTCCCCACAAGTTATCTGGTACAATAACAACGCTAACTAACTACCTTGATTCAGCCAAGGGGAATCACCGACTTATAGTTGCAGGCGACTTCAATACAACCTTTGAACCTGTTGACTACATACAGGACCTTATTTCAGATGGAGATAAAGCCAGGGGGATTGCAAAGCTCCAGACACCACCTATTAAGAAATGTACTAAGGTGGGGCAACAGGTTTTATCATTTACTATTACTTTTGGGGTCCGAGCCTGCAATGGTCGGACAGATTCCGACAGAAAAGCATGCCACAAGTTCAAGAGGGGGGCAACTAAGACCAGGATTGATTATATCCTCGTCGATCTGGAACTCTGGACTAGTGTTAAAGATATGGCTGTTTTAATCCGGGAAGATAGCGACCATAATGCCCTGGTTCTCACACTGTCCGGTACAGCTTTATTGTACGGACATCCTTGGCCTAAGAGCACCCCAGTAATCACTAGCAAAAACAACAAAAGAGTTAAATGGCCTATGATATTGGCCGATCCAAATGCTCTTCCTGAAATATATTCGGAGGTAGAGCAGACTCTCTCAGATCTGAGTAATATTGCCTCTGGGACAGATGACATCATGGCCATATTCTTGCAACTGACCACCACAATAAGACCATTCTTTTATAAATAATGTAATCGACTTAAGCGGAAAATAGCTCCTTGGTTTAACAAGGCCTGTAAAAAAACTAAGGATGACCTAATTGTGGCGGTGAAGTTGAAATCTCATACAGACATAAAAAATAGCAGGAAGCTATATAAACTGGCACAAACTAAGGCAAAAAGGGACTGGGAGTCAGAAAACTGGCGCATGCTTGTGGAAGCCTCGAAGCAAAAGAATAGCCAATTGTTTTGGCACCTGCTGTCAAAAGGCTCTCCCAACATGGAAATAGAAACTGACTTCCATATTCAGCCCCATGTGTGGGAGGAATATTTTGAGCAGTTATATGCAGGACATTGTGTTCCATATGACCCAGGCCCACAAACGAGATTCTTAGATTCAGTAATAACCGAGGAGAATGCCATTACTCTAGACAAAACCATCCTAGCCATAAACTCATTACAGAATGGGAAAGCCCTGGGCCTAGATAAGCTCCCGGGAGACATGTACAGGGCTGAACCAACAATATGGGGACCCCTGCTCCAAGTGGTTTTTAACGCCATCATGTTTGGTGGCGAAATCCCGGCGTCCTGGAGGGGCGCCGAGATTATTCCAATCCATAAAAAGGGAGATAAAGGGTCTCCCAGAAACTATAGACCCATCAGCCTTATAGATGTCTCCCCAAAAATATTCTGTAAAATTATTTTAACTAGGATCCAAAACTGGATCGAGGAATATTACGTTTTGTCAAATTTACAGGCAGGATTCAGGGCTTCCACATGTACCACTGATCAAGTTTTTAGATTTTTCTTGTTAATTTGGAAGGAAGTGACCATCAGAGGAGGCCACTTGTACGTTGTATTTGTGGATTTAAAAACGGCCTTTGATTCTATAGATCGAACCCAACTCTGGCTAGCCCTGAGCGAACTAGGACTCCCATCTTATATACTTAATATCCTGATTCGGCTACACCATGATACATACGCAAAGGTCAGGTGATATTCTGATGGTAGTCTTACAGATGACATATCGGTTCGGAAAGGTGTTCGCCAAGGTTGTGTCCTTGCCCCAACATTATTTACCCTCTACATTAATGGCCTAATAGGAGAGTTGTATAACTGTGGTGGCGACCCCCCGAAATTAGCAGGCAGTGTAGTGCCATGCCTGCTTTTTGCAGACGACACATTACTTATTGCTAGAACACCTAAAGGGATCCAGAACCTTCTGAATAAATTTGATAAAGCATGCAAGAAGAGGGGGCTAGAAATAAATTGCTCCAAGACTAAATACATGACTTTTAATCCCTATAAATCCCACAAGGGAAAACTCATGCTTGGCACGCAATCTCTTGAACAGGTCAAGTCTTTCGATTACTTGGGAGTACGTATTAGCGATAGGCTGGCCTGGACAGCACAAATTGAGAAGAGCACTCTGACCCTCCAGCATGCCGATTGTGCAATAGTTTGGAGGGCCAGGGCATCTCCTTACCGGCCGATTTCGCCTATTCTAGAACTTCACAGGGCAAAAGGTCTAGGAGCAGCCCTTTATGGGGCTGAGTTATGGGGGTTGGAAAATCTGAAGGACTTAGCCCTTGCTGAAAATAAATTTATTAGAGCGATCCTGAACTTGCCTGTGAATACTCCCTATTGCCGCTAAGACTTGATCTTGGTTTAAAACCTATAGACCACTTTGCTATCCTTAGGGCACTCCTGTTCTGGATTAGGATATGGACTAGTAACACACAGGTCCCGGTGAAGGAGGCCCTGGAAGAGCTGATTGCTCTGCATAAACAAACAGGTTGCATTAAGTGGCTCAATAAAATCAAGGAGTGGTTTTTAAAATTAGGGCTGGGGTGCTTTTGGGAGGAGCCAGGGTCCATTCTAAAATCAATGGTTCCCCCTCTCAAAAAAAGGTACTGGGAGTATATGGACTCACAAAGTCTAGAAGGTATTGCACATGGCACTTTAACTGCGAGTTTCTTAACTTTTAAAGGAGGGTTTGGCTTTGAATTGTTTCTGGATGACATCGAACCCCCCCAGGCAAGAGCCTTGTATATTCTATTTAGCTTTCCCCTTAAATGCAAGAAGAAGCACCTGGAAAAATGCGTCTGTGACACCACTGTGCCCTACACGTCACACTTTTCCTGAGACTCTTGATCACTTTCTTTTTTGTTGTCCTTCCTATGTTGATCTTAGGAAAACTTGGATAACTCCAGCCTGCCGCTTACTATCTTTTACTCGCCCCAGTGAAGCTCTACGTATTTTTAGGTCAGACACTACAAGGTGGCTCGTATTTGCAATCTCGAGATTTCTGCTCTTTGCCTGTTGGAAGAGGTCAAAAATGATTAAAATTGCCTCTGAGAATTTAACTTGTTAATACATCCCAACCTGGCTCCAGGGAATGGATTTATGTATTTTATATTTATTTTGGACAATGTGAAAGTTTGTTTTATTACATGAATTTTTTTATGAATTATTGTATTGTAATTTTAACTGTTTTTATGCTTATGAATTGTTTTTACGATGTAAATGATCATATTTTTGATTGAATAAAGAATATATATATAGTGCAATTGCACTAATCAGTCCCAGCCCCTGCCCTCGCGCTTTAGCAGCGTGAGCCTGCCACGCATGATAAAATGGCATTTCTTACCATTCTATGAATGTGTGTGCCTACTGCACTGGCAGCAGGCGGGGCGACGCTCCTCCGCAATTACGGAGGAGCCCCGCTGGTAGATATGGGGTACTGGGGTACAGACCTGTTTACCTACAAACCTGGGAAATCCATCCAATCACAGTGACTGGTTCCTTTAATTCCCTGATTTATTGCTGTGTGACAGTGTTATACATGGCATGTTTGTTGGTCCAGAAGCTACATGAGTGGTGACTGTACAACAATATGGAGACTCCCTACAAACTGTTGACCAATATTCTATCTTCCTTTTTTTCTTGGAGCAGCTCCTTGAGAATGCCCATCAAAGAAACTTGTCTTATTTTCACCCTTGTCTGGATTCTGATCTGAAACACACCTCCAGCCCTGCTGTGCACTGTGGCTGCAGAGCAAGCTCTGTACTATCTGACGTCTATCTGGGCCCTTCATTGGTCGCCTTCTGAACGAAGGGCTATCCCTACTCCCAGTTCCACAGCCAAAATCCTAAGGGGGTTACTTTGACATGTAACTCTGCTGAAAAGCGAGGCGTTGCCCAGAACAGTGTTGTGGCCAGGGTGCTATGGAACTTACAGTTCAGTGATCCCTGTAGGCCTCTGGGATCCAGGGCCGCTTGTTGGAAATTACCATCTTTTGCATATTAAGCCCCCCAGATTTTTGCCTTCAGTGCCCTATTTTTGCTGAACCTGATTTTGTTGGCTTTAGGACTCTGCACACTTTACTCCTGCTAACCAGTGGTAAAGTGCTTGTGCTCTCCCTTTCAAACCTAGTACAATTGGGATACACCTGAGTCGTACATTTAATGTACTTCTACGTCCCTAGTATAGGGTACTTCATATACTAGGGCCACCTAATAAAGTAGCACAGTTAAATATGTCTAAGGCCTGCTGCTGCATCCTATAGTGCAGTTTTAAACTGTCAAATTGTCTTGGTAAAATAAACCTTTTGCCAGGTCTAAACCTCCCTGTTCAATACTTATAAATCACCCCTAATGCTCATAGGGCCAGGCGCATGGCATTTAAAATGTAGGATCTGTATTTTAAAAGTTTTATATTTCCTCGCAGTGAAAAATCTCCAAAGTCATTCTTCTCTGTGGCAAGGCTGACTCTCTCAGAGAAAAACACTGGGTTATATTATAGCACCTTATAATGCACAACTTCAGTTTTGAAAGAGCTAGAACAATGGTTCAAAGACCCAAATAGTAATTCAAAATCCCATCTAATTGTAAAGTTGGAATATAAATTACTATTTTGAAAATGCCACTTTTAGACAATTGCGATTCAATAAAGGCCTTTTAGTACAGTTCTTCAAGTTATGCCATAGCGGCACTCGTTGAACTGAAGTGAAGATCTGAGGAATATACTTTTGATTACTTGGGATTAATCTTGGATTAAACATTGGATGAATAAAGAATAAAAGAAGAAATCTTTTTCTGGATGTTCCGTACACTTTTTGCAGTGCATCCTGAGTTGGGGAACCTGAGGAGGCTCCAGCAGTATGATTACTTTTAGACAATTGGCATTTTCCTGCCTAAATTAAACGTGCCTTTCTGCCATTGCCCAGGGTCACATGACTGTTAATGGCTCTCCTGTGGTGTGATGTGTATTAGGACTAGACAGTGGACAAAGGACCTGGAGGTAGAGGGGAAGGGAATTTCCTGGCAGGGTGGCTGGGGGGGACCTGTGTCCCTGCCCTGTAACACTTCAAAGAGTAGCCTGTGGGCTCTACCCAGCCAGTTCCTACTTCATAAGAAGCCTGCCCTGTTACTGGCAGATGCCGTTCTCACGTGGGCCTGCCTGCCCTTTGTTTCACTAGACAGACTTGAGCCAAACCCAGGGGGTGGGGAAAGAACTGACCTGAGACAGTTTTAGAGTTAGAAAAAGGGGTCTCCTCCACCCACAGGCTGGCACTGGGCATAAAAGTGGCATTCCCAGAAACTGAAATAAGAACACTCATGGACCGGAGAAGATTTAGAAGGACTGCCCTGCTGTCTGAAGAAAGAAGACTGGACCTGCTTACCTAGAACCCAGGACCACAGAAGTGACTCTAACGGTCAGTTGGCTGACCTCCTGTTTGAGCTAACGGGACATAACAAGTTTCCAGAGGCCTTTCCAGCTTTTCAGCTGACCAGATCCATGTGGATCTATCCAGTCCCCTCTGCTGACCTCTCTGAGAGTAAGCCCTGACCCCCAAGTAAGGTACTCAAGGTCCTGGTCCCTTGGCTGGAGTCAGAGTGCACTTCTCCCTGCCTAACATTAGATTTCATTGTTTACACCGCGGAGCGGCGCAAAGTGATGCCGGGCCGTTGGCGCGTTGAGTCTTTGTGCTATGTTTAAACTAAAAATGTATAACTCCGGATCTACTGATTGGATTTTTGTCATTTTGGTCTAATTTTATTTATTAACATACTCTCTATTTTTCTAAATTGGTTCTGGATTTGATTTTTTTCATATGTTTTCATTGATTACACTTTATTACTGTTTTAGTGCTGTAACAATTGTTTACACATTGCTTCTAAGTTAAGTTTGACTGTTTTGTGCCGAGCTACCAAAGGGTTAAGCCCAGGTTTATTTAGTAACTTTTGTGCATCACCCTAACAAATATTGTGATTATTATTTGAGTGGGGCTGTGACCCCTCTCAACTAATATACCAAATTCTTACACTACTGAACTTCCTGGACCATTCATAGCTACACCCCGGACCCAGAGTGACAGTAGATAGAGTGAAACCCTGTCCAGGAGAGATGAAGATCTGTACCCCAAGTGGCCAGCATCAACTACCCAGCCAAACCACCAGCAGAAAAATGGGGACATCAGGGAGCCAAAGGAATGGCATCTGGCTGGTAAGCATGCTCCCCTGCATTATTTTCTCTGATCTGCATCCTCTTCACCAGCCGCACAGCCCTATATAGTACGCCTAGCATCTGACCCCGGGATCGTAGCAGTAAACAGGAGACAGGTGAGAAAGGGTATGTGAACCTGCTTTGACTTCCTGAGGTGCCTTGTCTTTTCACCAATTTCAGTCAAAAGCAAGAACTAGGGGGCTTATTTATGAGAGTCCTGCATCACTTTCGCACCACGTAAAGTTGTACTTGTATGATGCAGGACTCTCACAAAGATTTATGATGCCACGTAAAGCCACCCTGCATGGCTTTGAGTGGCATCATAAATCATGGGTAGGTGTGTAGTGCAAATCGCTGCGTTGCCTTACTCTGCGCACTGGAGGACACCCATGGGTGTTGTGGTAGGTTTTCCCACGCAACACCCATGTATTTTGATGCTGCCCCAGATTTATTAAGTGATGTAAACCTGGGGAACAGGGCCGGACTGGGAACCAAAACCGGCCCTGGCAAAGTGCTCGGCCGGCCCCCCAAGGGGTTGGAGGTGCGGTCAAACTGTTTGCCAGGGCCGGTTTCGGCCGATTTTGTTACAGGGGCCGATTTTGCAGCTATGCTGCAAAAACGTCCCTGTAACAAAAACAGCCCCAAGGGGCCCAAAACCGGCCCCCACCCTGGCGGCCCACCGGGGAAATGCCCGGTGCCCGCTACGGCCAGTCCGGCCCTGCTGGGGAAGCATCAAATCTGTATGCCTTCCGAGGTAAGGTGTTAACGAGGAGAAATATGTTTATTTCTCCTAATTTGTTCCTGTTTCCATGTGGGCTACATTTTGTAGCACACACAGATAGAGGAAAATGCCTCGTAGGATTGTTTTTGTGTAGGAAAGTGCCACTTCCTACACAAAATCCTGCATGCAATGGAGGCACCCTTGCACCGTGGTACAAGGGTGCCTATGTTGGTGCTATGCTGCCAAAACGGCACCAGTGCAGGGAGAAGGGACAGGAAACTAAAAGACTATAAAAACTCTATTCTTCAGACCAAGGCAATTTACTTTTCCTCGAAAATTACAAACTCAGCCACTAAGACCAAGGATATTTTCTCAATAGTTGATGAACTTACACAACCTGACAGAGTGATAGCTAAACCTGTCCCCTCACAATCACTATGTGACTCCCTGAACTCGTATTTTATCGAGAAAATTGCCACCATCAAAAGCAATATTCCGTCTTCCACACTTTCAACTGCCCTCTCTATCACATGTAATAATCCCCTGGTGTTGGATTTAATCCCCTGATTTCCAGGGAAGAGTTTTCTGTCCTCCTAAAAAAAATTGGATCAGGCTCCCCACCGACTGCTGCCCTTCTCATATTCTACAAGAGGCTTTCCTTACCTTCCCAGATCCGCCCCTCTCACTCCTCAATAACTCTCTTAAACAAGGTATTGTCCCAGACACCTTTAAACATGCGGAAATCGTCCCTATTTTGAAGAAACCCAACGCTGACCCCTTGGTCCTGAGTAACTTCCGCCCAATCTCTTTACTTCCTTATCTTAGTAAGATCTTAGAAGCTCACGTAGCAAATTGTTTGAGCTCATTCATTGAACATTCTCAGTTTCTTGACCCCCATCAAGCAGGTTTTAGACCTGCACACTCTACGGAGTCAGTCATTCTTGCAGTCATGGATAAACTTAGGAGAGGGGCCGATAAAAACATCACCCAGGCCCTGGTGCTCTTGGATTTATCGGCTGCTTTTGACAGGGTCGACCATGACCTCCTGATCGATCGTGTCAGTAATGCTGGCATCCAGGGTCTGGCCCTGAAGTGGATCTCCTCTTTTCTACACAACCGATCTCAGGCAGTCCATCTCGCTAATTTCTCAGCCAAGAAAGCTAGGCTGACTTGCGGGGTCCCCCAGGGTTCCTCCCTTTCACCCCTCCTGTTTAATCTGTACATGCTTCCTCTGATTCGGTCCTTACGCAAAAAGAGAGTTGTCACTTTTAATTATGCTGATGACCTCCAGCTGGTGTTTGAAATTGATTCTTCTAACACCGCAGTATCCAATTTCCAGTCCACCATGAGTTATATTAGCGAATGGATGTACGCCAACCAACTAAAACTCAACCCTGATAAAACTGAGCTGGTCCTGACAGGAGGCACCGCCAACCCGTGGAATTCTAATTTTGGCCCCCTTTTAGGTAGCCCGCCTCGCCCAGCAGAATCTGTAAAAAGTCTAGGGGTCATAATCAGTAATGATTTGTCCATGAAAGCTCAGATTAGTGCAGTGGTCTCTACCTGCTTTTTCCACCTACGCAGAATTCGGAAGATCTGTAGATTTCTGACCACCGAGGCCTTGACCCTAGTCATCCTGGCCTTGGTTATCTCTCGTATTGATTATGCCAATTCACTTTATGTTGGCATTCCGGCATACCAACTCCACCGTTTGCAACTGGTACAAAATCAAGCAGCCAGGCTCATCTTCCGTCAACCCAGATACCAACACGTCCGCCCCCTGATGAAGAGCCTGCATTGGCTCCCGGTGGCTAAATGGTGTGTATTTAAACTGGGCTGCACCATCTTTAAAGCCCTTGCCGGTCTTGGCCCAGTATTCATCTCATCTAGGATCCATCGTTATGTCCCCTACCGTGAACTACGCTCCTCTCATTTGAATCTGCTCACCATCCCCACTTTCAAACGCAAAAAACATGGTGGCCTTGGATTTTCTTTTTGGCCCCTCAATTTTGGAATGCTCTCCCCATTGGACTGAGGTTAGCTACCTCCTACGCCCAGTTCAGAACACTTCTTAAGACTCTTTTGTTCTCTCAGGCCTACGAGTAAAGCTTCTGTTCATTATAACATTGTCGCTCCTCTGCTCTCAGCGCCATGAAACCGCTTGGTGTTAGTGCGCTCTATAAATACTTTTAACATAACAACATAACAATGCGCCGTGTTCCTTAAATACAGTGCATTTCAGCCCTTTCATTTTAGCGTAGGTCAGGGCAGCATGGTGCCTTGCTGCGCTGCCCTAAGCCAAAATCCCATAAATAAGCCCCAGGCCTTTACCCTCGAAACCAAGACTATTAGGATGTCTTCTGTCATTTTAGCTGGGTTATGTTGAGTTTGTACACATTGGAACCACGATAGATGACTTATGATTCTTGGGAATTGTGGCTAAAAAAATCTGGTACCACCACACCCTAAAGCAGTGTGCCACTGTCCATGGTGGGTGATGAGTTGTGCATCGGGTGCCTCTGGCCCTCTGGGTCTCTGAACCACTGGAAAATTCAGACTCCAACCAGTATCTCATGAGATGCAGGCCTTGAGGTATGCCCCCGCCCCCGTTGCAGACGGTTGGTGCTAGCCAATCACCCAGCACAAGTTACACCCCGAACATACCAGTTTGCATCACCCGGTGACACCCCTGGTGAACTGTGAGTGCTGCCCACCACCAGGAACCAGCAGGCCCCGGTTAAATGGAAAACCCTACTTTAATTATCTCTCACCCCTGTTAACCCATCCAGAGCACATCCTTTTAGGTCCTATTTTTACTTGTCTGCTGGGGTTTGGGATTTTAGGGGCATATTCACAAGGAGCTTTCGCCGAATTAACGGCACTTTATCGCAGCCAGAGTCGTGATAAATGTACCCCCCCATTCACAAGCCGGTGTTAACAGCCCACAGCACCAGTTTACCCGCGATAGCAGCCGCCAAAAACATTGCCACAGAGGACCCTCGCAAATATCGCTAATGAGATGCAGAGTAGGCGTTCCCGTGACAAAAGCAGAGACAACACCACACCTCAACATTCACAACGACCAGCCACATCCGCGATAAAAACACAAAACAGGCGATAAGGCGCGTTAGCACCAGGAAATCTACACCTGCTCTGACCTGGTGTAAAGTCGGACGGCAGCCAGCACCACAAAAGGGAGCACAGCCCAGGGCCACAACCGAAGGGCAACAGATGCCATGGAGCCACACATCATGCAGCCCGGACACCCAAGAGGGCCACAACACCCACCCCCACCACCCCAGGACCCCATCCCACACCCGGAACACCCCCCCCGGACCAACACAGACGCAGCGCAGACAAAGACAGCGGAACCCCAGGAAACGTACCAGCCACACAGACCCAACATCTGACAATGTCACCTTCCACTAAAGGCTGAAAGGGACAACCAATCTACGCATCCTGACCATCATCGCCTAACAGGCCTACGGCAACAACACAGCGGACAACCAACATCCCACCCCACAGAAAGCTGATGGCGTGGCTGCACCTGTTGGCCCCTGAGACTCCCCATCCAACACCCGCCAGAGTCGGAGGAGTCCCACAGCCAGCCACATCCAAGTCCCCCACACCTGTCCTGGACGTCACCATCACCCTGGTACCCCAGTCCCCATACGTACAACACAATGCACAGGATCCGCTGGAGACCAAGCAAGGACCAGACGCCATAGTAGGATGCACGCACGTGTTGGGGGCAACACACAGCACACATGTACTACCTGTGCCCCCTGGTGACACAGCACACAATCACCGCAACAGGAAGCACACGTCACACACCAATGTGCAGGCAACAACAGAACACCGTGGAACACCCAACAATGTCGCCTTCAAATACACAGCCAGTGTGCATGATACCTACATCCTCCGACAGTCCATCATCAACCAGCGTTCCCAGGATGGCAACAAGGGAAATGTACAGCCCCTTGGCAATATACAAATGAACACCCCACACACCTCAACACCACAACCATGCAACTCACAACTCGGGCAATGCACAGGTCACAAAATCACATACAACAGGCACAACAACATGCCCACCCACCAGACACGACAGAACAACTTACAATGTCCACATGGGCAAGCCCTGAAAATGAGCCAGCAACTGCATGGCACCTCAGCCACATACTAGCCAAATGTGGGGAGAGGTGGCAACCAGGCATGTGTGAAGGATGCAGGAGAACCATGATTGGGAAAGTACACAATGCCAAGAGTGCCGAAGATGTGCTGGACACCTCGCAGTATGCAGAACACACCCATATCCATGGCGACATACACCGCTTACGTATGGAGTGTAGTGGACAGTGGACCCCACCATGTCCCCACAGCCAGTGGGGGACCTCGCAGAAATGTTGCCTGTTACGCCCCCCCCCTAAGCGTCAGCGGAGTGGGATGGCCCGGCGTATGCCACGCCAGCGTTGGGGTGTGAATAAAAACCACATAGGCCTGGGCGTGGTCCACTTCCGGAAAGACCCACGTCTCTGCCAGGGCGGCGCCTCCCACCTCGCCACGAGGCCGACGCCATCCCTGTGAGCGGAGTTGCCTGAGATGCCGTGCGCCTGCCGGACCCCGGCACGCTGGTCCACGAACCCCTCAGGCCAGCCCCTGCGCAGCCAGACCACACTGATCACCTTCCGACACCGGCGTGAGTCAAGGAGGGCCCACCACGTGCCGGCGCAAGCCACAAGCCCGAGGCCCGAGACCTTGGCAGCCACCTCAGACCATCACGGCTGCCACGACACCGGCCCGCTTCATTCCTTTTCCGTTGACGTACTCTACTGCCGCCCCCGGCCTACTCTTCGGACCAGTAGGTCCCACATGTGGAACTGTGTCTTGAGTCATGAATGGCAGTGACCCCAAATCCGGGACAGCGGCCACAGCACCAGACCCCCCCGATCAGTGAGGCATAGTTCCATATGGGCATCTTGCGACACGTGGTGCCACTAACCCTGTTCAACGCCAGCCGGCAACACGTGGTGCCACTAACCCTGTTCAACGCCAGCCGGCAACACGTGGTGCCACTGAACCTGAACTACGCAGGCCGGTGGGGCCATCCAACCAATGCTGGCGACACTCAGTGAATGGGCCGTGCTGACCGCTGCCTCCGGCCTACACTGCGGTCCAGTAGGTCACAGAGTCTTGATTTGGCAATGTTGGAGTTCACATCTGTGTACCGGCATCATCACAGACTGCATCCCCTCACAGCACCTGTGCCACTAAGTTTGTTCCCCGACATTCATGGACACTCACTGGTCGGACATTGGTGGCGTTTGAGTCCATGGACTAGCGGCTAGTTTTCATCCTCATGTAGCTGATCCAGAATTGATGGTGAGGACGAGGCTTGCGCTTTCCACTCCTTCATTTGCTGCTTCCAGATAACATCAGACCTTCTGCATCATGCCCTGGAGGACACCTTCCACTGTCCCCCGGATCCCTCCGCAACATACACTTCGGACATTGATGGGGACCCGCTCAGGTCGCATGGCCCATCTGACTGCACCGCAAGTCACCGTCCCGTGGCTGGGTGCCTGTGCCGGCCGCAGTGCATCCGGGGCCACTAACTCTCTACTGGTCAGGTCTGGGACACCTTCTTCTGAGACATTGAATGGCCTCTGTAGCGATGGTCTTGGGGTGATCAACGCCATGTGTCTGTGGCCCTGCGCTGTCCGCCTCCTCCGGCCCCAACTGCGGGCCACAAGGGCCCACACATGGCATCGAGTCTTGACCGGCCCGGACATCGCATCACCGCAGGAGGCACACGCCACCACCCAAAGGACCACCTTCAACCAGAGTCGAAAGGGTGGTCCTGACAGACCTACGGAGTTGCCCAGACCTGTCGTGGATGCCATCATCGGCCTGCTGCCCTGCTCAGCACTCCAGGTGCCAGTGACTCAGTGCACCGCAAGCCATTGTCCGTTACTGATTGAGTTATGTGCTGTTGTGAGGTTGCGCAGCAATGTCACCTCATGCAGTGGGGAAGACCTGGGACCATGAGGAGGAGGATGTGTCAAGTGTGCGGACGGGAGAAGGCACAGACAATGGGAGGTCAGGTGGCAGCAGCCCCAAGGCAGGAATGTAGACTGGTGGTGGTAGTCAAGCTACACACCCTGATCTGATACTGGGTATTGTGCTGTGGACTGCGGACGCAACTGTCACCTCAGGCAGTGTGGGAGCCCTGGGACGTTGATGAGGAAGTTGATGCAGGTGTACCACACCCCACTGCATCTGCATCAGGACACAATCCTAGCAATTCCTTCACATGAGCGCGCTCTTCTCTAGTGCCCCTACCTCAGTGCACTGTAACTCACGGAACATCCAGACTGAATATTGGGTGTCCTCTGTCCTTACTCCGGATCCCTCCATGTTGCTCTGCATATGACTCTGTTAATCTGGTGTTTTCTGTTTCCATGACACTGGTGTCCACTTTTCAGGTTGTTGCCAGCACCAAGCACTCCATGCGGGCTGGCTTATACTCACCCCACACACATCCAGCACAGGCGTCACTGTACATGTGGCCCTGCCAATAAAGGGGCCGGGCGCACGTGCCCGTAGCCAGTTCAACATGATATGTGCATGTGTCTCTGTGGAGGTGTGGGTCTCCTTTGTAGGTTGTAGGTGGTCCCTGAAGGGTATTGGACACCCACGTATGTATTCTACTTCGCATTTCATGGGTTAGGCAACACCCTCACCTGTTGGGCCACCTCCTTTTGGCGTTCGGCCACCTGGCATTGGGGTGCCATGTGTGGGTGGGTGACGTGTTGTGAGGCAGCCGTGATTGCGGGTGCTTCATGCTGTGTGGTCTGTTGCAGAGTCTGGGCTCTCCTCTGAGTAGCTTGTCTGCCCAGGTCCTGGTGGTGGGTTGTGTGGGATGTCCCTGGGCTGTTGTAGGGCGTCGGGTCGGGGGTGTGGTGTTCGTCTCGGGCATCACTGATGGGTTGTCTGTTCAGACCTGCTGGAGGTGTTGTTTGTCCCTCTGCATTGTGAAGGGGAGGTGCATGTTGGCATTGTGTTGGCGCCTTGTTCTTGTCGACATGCAGACTGTGTGACAATGTACATTGTGACTGTTTGGGCGGTGGTGGCTATTTGAGTTGGGACAGTGTACATTTGGCTTACATGGCTGATGTGGGGTTGTAGGGGTAGATGTGCATCTCACAGTTCCCTGCTCTGTCCGATGTCATTGTTCTGTTTCTGCGCCTGGGTGGACCCAGTTGTGTCCCCTGTTCTGCAGTGTGGGTGTTGCACTTTGTGCCACGTTGTCATGGTATGTGCTGTGATTGCTATGTGTGTGTGCTGCAGTGTGCTATGGGGATGGGGGACATGTCCCTGGGTAATTGTGGATGTGCACTGTGCTACACCTCATTGTGCATGTGTGGCATTGTGCCCATCACCCCCCGTCCCCCCAGTCCCTGTTGGATCCTCACCCTGTTGTTGTTGTGTCAGGTCCTGTCGAGCTGTGTCTGTACTCCCTACTCCTTGCACCCTCTCCACACTGATGACTGTAGCCTGGCTTTCCTCCTGCTCCTCCTGTGTCGCTGGACTGCCACCTCCTGTCGCCGTTGCTGCCTTCCTGTTGGCAGAGGGTTTGTGCCTGGTTTAGGTTGTCACGTCCTGGCGGAGCCTCTTGGCCTCCTGGATTGGCCTCCTGGGCTCTGCGACTGCATTCCAGGCGATCTGCTTGTGGGTCATTTGCTGGTAGTGTTCTGTCGCCTCCGTGGCCTTGGTCTTGTTTTCCTGCGGTCTGCACCCCGACTTCCTCTCCATTTTCTCCTTGGCCTTCCCCGACCCACTTGTTCCTTGCTGGTGGTCTGTGGGGGTTGTGGGGTTCGCGTTGCCCTCTGCGCTGGGTCAGGGTGCATGGATGTTGCTACGTGCTTTGACTTGTTTCTGGTGTGTTGTGCCTGTGGTTTTTATGGTGCAATTGCCCGCCAGACGCGTGGGAGTTGCAGGCCAGAGGCTGCTTTTCGCAGCTTTTTGTACCGCGATTGGCCTCATTGCATGGTTTCTCGCGTTCGCGTTTCGCATTTTTTGGGCGTGGTGTTGATTTACACGCTGGCATTTGACGCGTTATCTGGTGACTATCGCATGGTACCGCCTTGTTGTGAATTCCACGTTGTCACAGGGTTATTTTCCCGTGATAGGCTGCGTTATTGAAAGTTGCGTTACGCTACTCTTGCGGTAGTTATCACACGTTCTTGTGAATATACCCCTTAGTGTTTGAGAAAATCCCTACAGAATCAGAAACAGTGGCCAGTTTACAGAGACATCTGTGGTATCTGCGCCGCATATCCAGATTCTATCATCTGCCTAAGTCTAACCAGCGCCCATCTCCTTGAGCCGGGCATCTCAAACCCGCCAATCAGCCATAAATCTGAATTGGGCGGGGCAGTAAGAACAGCTGTTGTGAACTGCACTCCCACCAGATGTCGAAGTGTGCGGGGTCTGTGGGGCACCATGCGCCCATCCCATTTTAATTGAACAAAAATAGTTCCCTACTTTTTGTTTAGGGTAGATTTTTTTAGTAATAATATATTTAGTTTATGTTATTTTATGATCATAATTATATGTTATTCTGGCTAGCAGCCCCGAATCAATTCCGTGAAGGGGATCAAAACACGCTGGCTGTTCCTTTTAAGTACAATTTGTTTGAAGAAATAAAATAAAGGTTGTTTTAAAGGAAATACATGTACTGTAAGAATTCTAAGAAACACTTTTGAATTTGTTCAACAATCAAGGCTGTGAACCGAAGATTTTTTCTAAAAGGACTGTCGGAGCACAGCTGACACCAGTTGTTGAGAGCAAGTCCTTCAATTCAGGTATGGCGAGGGGAGCAAGTCGTCTGTCGTCCAGACCCCCCCGCCCCTGAACAAGTCACTAATTGTCTGTCGACCGACACCCCCGCGCCCCCACCCCTCCGCTCTTACCTGCACCAGGCAGGGAAAACTCAGGGATCGGCCCGGGCAGCAATAGGTCTAGCAACGCCACTGGAAAATCATAGATACATTTTTGCAGTAGACCTGTCTAACCCTTAATTCATTGGCCGGGGTGTACATTCATGAAAGACTGAAAGTCAATGTTTCTAACGTCAAGCTGGATGTTGAAGGATAACATTGAACATGGACATTAACGTTTAATGATTGTACCGTCTGCGTCTAGGTACCATAAAAGGATTTAGAGTCAAATACTCAGGGCCTCATTACGATGTCGGTCGGAAACACTCCGAATGGCATTCAGTTTGACTGAACCAGTGTCGGAAGCCATGTTTCCGACCGACTCGGAAACATTTCCGACCGACCGATTATGATACAAGGTAGTCGGTCGGTCATTCTGAAAACGGTTCCGATCGGCATTCGGAAAGTCCGAGTCAGTCAGAAATGAATCGTAGAGCTCTATGGGCCGCGTTTCCGACCGACCAATTACAATGTCGGATTCCGACAGCCGTACCGACTCAGTCTGTCCGACACGGATCAGCTGTCACAAACTGACTTTGGGGGCCCATAGCAGGCCCCCCTTCACCCGCAGGCCTCTGGTTGGGGCCCGAGGGGGTACCCATGGGACCCCTCTTTCCAACCATGCACAGTGTGGCAAGCACCATGGGGTGGCTGCCACATGGTGCAAGGTTTTCCGCAACCACCCCTTTTTTCAATGGGAGCCTGTGTTTCGGTCAGAACACAGGCTCCCATTGAAGTCAATGGGAGTTTGACCGAACAGTGTTCGGAACCATCGTAATAGGTCGGTTGGACTCCCCGAACCCGAGTTGGTCGGAAACGATTCCGATAAGGAGTCGGTCGGAATGCTTTCCGGCCGACATCGTAATGAAGCACCCCAGTCTTTGTTCAGAACTCATTAATTTACTGGCTTACATTTCCCTCATTTTTATAAAGCACAGATCCAACTGAATGTTGCCCTTTATTGTTTGTGATTAATATGCCATACTCTATCTGAGTCAGCTTCGGTGCAAGGAATTTTTGAGCCCGAAGCAAAATTACATTTTACCATTTGCCTATTCCAGCTCCCCTAGTAACATGGGCACTTTTTGGGCTGATTGTTGCAAAGTGGCTTGCTTTTGTAGCATATTGAGGTGGTGCCATAAGGCAGTGGTATACACTGTCTTAAAAGTAGCATCGGCCCAGTGTGAGCTCCAAGCGCACACTGCGTCTTTGTGTAAAATTGAGACTGATTTGGCCTGGCTGTTACACTCTACTGCATCACCAACATGCATCTGTGCTGCATCGAGTTTGCTGCAATGTGACTGGAGCACCCCTCGGACCACCACGCATGACACCCAATGCTTCCTACATAGGTCTTACTATAAACTTACGCTCTTACACCCATGCGTACTACACAGACTTCAAGGACTGTACATCACTTTTACTGTATCAATTTCTTTGGGTCTTGGGATGATGATGGTTGTTTTACTATTAAACACACATACAAACCTAGGAAAGACTAGTTACTCCTCGATTTTTAGTCTCCTAAGCACCCCCTGCATCTGGAAAGTGCTTAATTTGTAAAGAAAAAATGATAAAAGTGAAGGGGCACACGGTTTTTCGTAGGAGTAATGCAGGGGTTGCTAAATGCCAAGGCTGTCTAGTTCTGAATCCACACCTTGCCTCTTCCTCCAACCACTCTACACTCCTTGTCCCTGTATCTCACTCTTGTAAGTTCTTTTTCATAGCTGTCTGCTCCCTTTGTCACTGTTTTCTTAAATTTCTATTCCTCCTTCTTTTTCCCTTGCACTCTCCTGATCCGGGTCAAAGTCAGATGAGGAATAATAAGTCCTGGTCCCCAACTGAAGTGCCGGTGCCCAGCACCTGCAAACACCAGTACAAATTAAGCACTGACTGTGGTATATCTGGAGCCAAAGCAGCGCCCCTTCTGGATGTGTTTGATGGAATTCAGACTCTCCAGAACACAGTACAAACTGCAACTCAAAAGATTTATGGAAGCGTCATTTTATTTCAGTGTTGACATCAGAACAACTAATCAGATTGCTAGTGGTTTTAGGGGGTGGCCGATGGGAGCCGAGTAGAGGGGGGGATCAGATATGCAAAATATTCAACATAATTTCAGGCAAGGCGGAATCTTAGCAAAGCTCAGCTGGTACATAAACGGTTTTACTCTCTGAAACAATTATCTGCTCCCTCCCTGGGAGTGAAATCTCCTCAGCTGGGATGAGCCCTTGGGCTCTGCTGTGGGAGTGAGACAGTAGGTAAGGAGATGAGCACAGGGGCTGCTTACATATCTCAGCAGCACACTCAGGTTTGAGATAAGCATAGCTCTGTACTAAGCAACTTTTTCCGCAAGCATCGAACAAGCTTATCCGCCATGAAATCCCATTTGCAGATGCAAAGCCACCGCTTTTGTTCTTGATGTGGAAGTCTGCACAGAGAAGCAGAAAAGAGAGAAAAACACTGTCCATCCCTCTTAATAAACTCTTCCCACAACAACGTTGTAGCTTGGGGTCACTTATTACCCCGGTAAACAAAACTGAACCTACCTTAAAATAAAATCAAAATAATTAGGTATGGCGTTAGCCAAAACCTTTAGATTTTACTAAAATTATATGCATAGTAAATTTACTTACAGGGCCTTTCAGCCAGCCCTCTTAACCCATTAGTCTGTTGTTGTGTCATTCACATGTCCCCCCTGCCCACTGCAGATATCACTGACAGAATATAAGAACGAAAAATATTGTGCGAACAAAATATCGCGTCAAACATATCGAGGACCATAATATTGAGTAGGAAGCCCTTTTGCCAAGCTCTTTTGCCTAGCTTTGTTGTTCGCCCCTCACTGGGGCAGGTGAACAGGAGACCGGGAGACCGGGAGCCAGGAGGAGGACTACACTCCCCAGCATCCCTTGCTGTCCCGCGAGCAGCCGCCAACGCCGTCACTCCTCTCAGCACCAGGAGGCGCCTACAAAAGTCAACAAGGGCTCCCGCAGCGCGGGAAGCCCTTTTGCCAAGCTCTTTTGCCCAGCTTTGTTGTTCGCCCCTCGCTGGGGCAGGTGAACAGGAGACCGGGAGCCGGGAGGAGGACTACACTCCCCAGCCTCCCTTGCTGTCCCGCGAGCAGCCGCCAACGCCGTCACTCCTCTCAGCACCAGGAGGCGCCTACAAAAGTCAACAAGGGCTCCCGCAGCGCGGGAAGCCCTTTTGCCAAGCTCTTTTGCCCAGCTTTGTTGTTCGCCCCTCGCTGGGGCAGGTGAACAGGAGACCGGGAGACCGGGAGCCGGGAGGAGGACTACACTCCCCAGCATCCCTTGCTGTCCCGCGAGCAGCCGCCAACGCTGTCACTCCTCTCAGCGCCGCCAGGAGGCGCCTACAAAAGTCAAAAGGGGCTCCCGCAGCGCGGGAAGCCCTTTTGCCAAGCTCTTTTGCCCAGATTTGTTGTTCGCCCCTTGCTGGAGCAGGTCAACAGGAGACCGGGAGACCGGGAGCCGGGAGGAGGACTACACTCCCCAGCATCCCTTGCTGTCCCGCGAGCAGCCGCCAACGCCGTCACTCCTCTCAGCGCCAGGAGGCGCCTACAAAAGTCAACAGGGGCTCCCGCAGCGCACCCGTCCGCGGCAGGACGAGGCTGGGCTGTGCCACCACCCTTGGCTTTTCAGGAGCAGTTCTACCGGTAAGGAGACATAATACTTCACATTTTTTCCCGTGAATACATTCATTGGCGGGAATATGGGTAAAAGGAAATTACCGTCCTCTGTAGGAAAGTTGCCCACGAAAAGTGCGCCAATCACTAAATATTTGAAAAATGCCGTGGGGTTGATAAATAACGAGATTATCCAAGTTGAGGAACAACTTGCGGCCACCAAAACTGCTTTAGATGCAGTATTAAAAGAGTCTGTACCAGAAGGTGGGCTTGACCCGTCAGTAACTGTGAGTAATGGGAGAGTCAAGGATTTTGTGGCAGAGATATCTAGCCTGGATGAAAATAACGAGGTTATTGTTCCAAACTTGGCCAACCCTTGTATTTTCACGACTTCTTTGGAGATCTCAGTGCTATCTAATAATACAGATCTGGTTTCCCCTCCAGCCAAAAAATCGAAACAATTACCTCAATTGACTAATGTACCCTCAGTTAACCTGGCAGTTAAGGCCAAATCCAAGTCAAAAAAAGGAGGAAAAAACGCAGGGGTGGCAAAAGGTGTGGGGGCTAGTAATACAGTAAACCATGCACAAATCCCGCAAAACTTTGAAACATTATTAAGAACATTGCATGGCAAATTAGATAATATCGAGCGACGTTTGATGTCAGAGATTAAACTAGTCCAAAAGGATGTGACCTATCTAACAGACTTGGTTTCTGAACTATTGACACTAAAACCACTGATTAAGGGACTGGGTGCAACTGACCCAGTCACGAGGCCAAAGGAAGTCCTAGGTACCTTTACCTCTGTGGGTAAAATCCAGCAGAGGCCGACTTATCCTGCATCGTTATCAAGGGACTGCCCAATTACACAACCCGTGCAAGAACAAAGGGCTAACAAAGCCAGCACAATTAACCCTCCTAGAACTACGAAAACTAACCAGGTGGACAAAATGAACTGGACCACGCAATCAACCAACAATATTGAGGAGCCACTACATTTACTCCCCCAGGCGACCCCATATGTTATCGTTTTGAACAACGTTCCAAAATTAACGGATAACAATAGGGAATCATATGAGTCCTTGAAAAACCAACTTGAACATTGGATTTCCGTAAAGACTAATTTTGGTATTAATTTATTACAACAGAATATCATAATGTTAAGGAGGGTGAACTGGGTGGGTAGTTCTAGAAAATCATGTCAGGGAGACTGTGTGGTTGTGAACTTTCGCAGCAGGGAGTTGGTAGAGAATTTGATGGAAATACTCTCTAACACTTTTATTGAGCCTTTTTTCCAACAGAATGATTATATAACTGCAGTTTCACTTGGCTTCTTTTATAGGCCTAGAAATGAGCCCAATCACAGTAAAGTGAATATAACTTACAGGCATAACTCAATCCCGATTGCCCCCTCATACAATAAGAACGCCCCTAAGAAGTTGTAGCGAAATTGATTGACAGAGGGAAAATGCGGGCGGGCCACTAGTTAGTAATAAGGATTACAACCCTACCTGTAACACAAAAGATGCTGGCCCCAGTGTACGAACAGGGCCGGACTGGCCATAGCGGGCACTGGGCGTTTCCCCGGTGGGCCGCTAGGGTGGGGGCCGGTTTTGGGACCCTGGGGGGCCGGTTTTGTTACCGGGGTCAGCAATATCGGCCCCCTGTAACAAAATCGGGAAACCGGCCCTCGCAAACTGCTCGGCTGCACTCCCCCTCACCCCAGGGGGGGCCGGCTGAGCAGTTTGCCAGGGCCGGTTTCTGTTCCCAGTCCGGCCCTGTGTATGAATATATGAGTACTTATCTATTATGTCGTGGAACGTGGCAGGGGTCAAAAATAAGATAAATGATGGGGAATGGCTAAAAACGTTCGAGAATTGTGTTCTAATTTTGATGCAGGAAACCTGGTATACCGAGCCCTTTTTTATTAATGGCTTTCAAACGGTTTGTACTCAGGCCATCCCTTCTAGAATGGGGAGAGTCAAAGGTGGCTTAGCCACCTTAATTGCTGTAACCTCACCTTTAATATTACAGTACTATCAGTTTTTACATCTCCATTTAGAGGGGAAACAGTCTATTATTGTGATAAATTTTTATAATAATATCTTTGATAATACAATACAAGGGTGATTAAGTCATTAGAAGAAGATTTGGATTGTTTTTTAAAGGGGGTGGGAGGTGATTATATAATCATCTGGGCGGGTGATTTTAATTGTGACAAATCTGAAATTGTAGCGGGAGTTCAATGTGGATATCGTCACCGCTTTGGTGACCGAATCCCCCACTTCCCACATGAAACTTACGGGGAAGCAATTAACATTGCTATTCATAAATATAATTTAGCTGTCATGGAGCCAGACGAACTTGAAGGAGAGATAACTATCAAAACATTTGTAGGGGCTAGATCTTCCTTGAATAGAGATCACTTTATTGTATCAGAGTATTGCAGGGGTCTAGTGGAAACATTTTCAATTTGCCCAAATTTGTTTAGTAACCCTCACCCACTAATTATGACTCTGAAGCTTAGCCTGTCACGACAAGTACGGGGAAGGTAGCGGATATAAATATCGAGACACAAGGGAATAATGGAGTTTCCATAAAATGGTCGGGGGTGAACCCAACTATCTTTATGGATAATCTCATAGGGAAAAAACAAAAAGATATTAATACCTGCCTGGATAGTTCCTCCATAAATTCGGACATTGTAAGTGCTTTCTGTAATATCACAACTGAAATTGCTAGCGATTTAAAATCTAAAAAAAAGAAGAAAGCCTTTGATCATAATCCCAGAAGGTTTAACCAGGAGTGTTCAAGGTTAAATAGGGAACTAAAAACAACCCTGAAAGTAAGACCTAGGGATAGCGCAAGGATAAGCATCTTGAGGAAAAGTTATAAAAATACATTGAACCAAAGGAAAATAGAGATTCGTGAGGAGGCCTGGGAAAAATTGATCCAAGCTGCAGAGACACGCGATGCAGTTTTATTTTGGAAAACAATTGATCACCCTTTTTTTAAAGATAATACAGCGGTGAAAATAGATATTACTGTCCCACCGGAAGACTGGACAACGCACTTTGAAAGTATTTTTAATCCAGAAGCTGCTATTATGATTAAATGTATTGACAGTAACTTTATATTAGTGGAAACTGTTAAGTCACCCCTAATAACCCTAGATGAAATTAAAACCGCCCTAAAAAAAAGTGCTAACGGTTAAGCCGCAGGACCAGATGGGGTACCTATTGATGTTTTTAAACATAACATCGACTTTTGGTCACCCATTTTCATTAAATGTTTTTAATGCCACGTTAGGAGGAGTGTTACCAGCATCCTGGGTAGAAAGTATAATAGTACTCATTTTTAAAAAAGGGGACAGAGGAAAGGCCAAATGCTACCTTCCCATATCACTTCTTGACTCCACCTCCAAATTGATGGGTAGAATCATGTTGGGGAGATTAGAAAACTGGGCCTCTGAGAATAACATCCTAACGGAGGTCCAGTATGGATTTAGAAGGGGTATCGGGACGGTGGAACAATGTGTAAACTTGGAGTTACTGATAGGGAAATATACCCTAGCCAAGGAAGGACATTTACACCTTTGCTTTGTCGACCTCACCAGTGCTTTTAACCATGCTAAATTGTGGCAAACATTGAAAGGGCTAGGTGCACCAAATGATATTATTATATATGTATCCCAGATCTACACTTTTTTAACCTATAGAGTACGGTTTAGTACAAAGGGTGAATGTACCCCGGACTTCAGGGTTACGCGTGGGATACGACAAGGATGTGTTTTAGCACCCCTTTTATTTTCCTTATATATTAATAATGTCGATCCCTTCTTACAAAATTTAACTGTAGATGCCCCAAAAGTCGGTGCACGTCCCACCCCAGTACTTCTATACGCAGACGACGCGGTCTTGCTGTCAAGGACAGCGAACGGTCTGCGATGTTTAATAGAAAAATTCTCGCAGTACATGACTGAAAAAGACTTACATCTGAATCTTAATAAAAACCTTTGTCATGGCATGCGGGAATAACAGATCGAAGAATAGACAACACCATGTGGGAGGGGCCGCGATTAATAGAGTCTCAACTTTTTCATATCTGGGATTACTTTTTAATAGGAGTGGTACTTGGGGAAAACATATAGAACTATGCAACCTGAAATTTTTGCGAACAACTGGAGGTATTTTCAGATTTTCAGCAAAAATAGGAAATAAACCTACACGGGAAATCCTTGCCCTGTACAGGAGCAAATGTATTACAGGCGCTTGTTACGGGGCAGCAATATGGGGGAGGGCTAATACCACCTCCTTACAAATTCAAGAAAACAAGTTTTTAAAAAGAGTGTTGGCAGTCCCAAATTCCACAGCCAATTATATGGTTCATAGAGAGCTGTCAGTACCATATATAAGCGATCTTATAAGTACAGCAGGACTCAGTATTTGGCATGGGATTTGGGCAAAAGACGAGACCAAGTTCACCAAGGACTTAATTATGGATTGCCTGGCCCTTGACCATAG
Organism: Calotriton arnoldi; assembly: GCA_963921515.1. Taxonomy (NCBI): domain Eukaryota; kingdom Metazoa; phylum Chordata; class Amphibia; order Caudata; family Salamandridae; genus Calotriton; species Calotriton arnoldi. The sequence goes on from CAWUFW010003267.1 coordinate 836,222, forward strand.
CAGAAAAATCTCCTGGTTAGAGCGCATTCATACCCTCTTAAAATGTTGTAAGGTAGACCATGACCGAAAGGATCCATCGTTTATTCAGGACTATTTCAAAAGCGAGCTGAAGACAAGGTTCATCACCGCTAGGGAATGTGCAAGAGAGGTTGAAGTTAGCTCAAAACAGAGTGTCACCACTTAGTGCAAACGCCCACTATCGTTGGGCACTCAACCATATCTTATCGCGGTAAGAAACACCCAGCATAGATTCTATCTCACGAGGCTTAGGTTTGGCACGCTACACAATATAATAGCATTCCCTAGATTGGGAAAGTGGTGTCATAATCTCCCGAACTGTCCGTGTGATTGCAAATCCCCTCAGTCTACGCTGCATTTTATACTCTTTTGTAGTTTCTATAGGGACATTAGGAAACTCGTATTAAAACCACTCTTTTTAGATAATAAGCTCTTTTATTATAAACAAGCTTTTAACTTTATTTGTAGTCTGGGAAATGACAAAATTACGAATGCTATTATCACTTTTATACAAATGGCAATCAGGAGAAGAAAGGATTATTCACATCTAGAGGCTCTAACATACGAAAAACCTGACGATAGAACCTAGATGTGTTATTAACTCCTATCCAGATATACGTTAATATTTTGCACTTTATGCACCTTAGGAAAAATATCCCTGTCCATTGATGCCCTGAATTTTAAAAGGTTTAATGCACTTTATGGAAAAGCACTTTACCCAGATGTGTTGAACGAGTATGAAATATGTTGTTTTTAATTAGTATGGATTTATAAATGTTTTTAAAATTGACTATTTTATATCTTAAATAAATAATGATTAACTGTTCTTGTATCATCAACTATATATGGACTGTCTGTTTGAAAGTAAAACGCCTTCTGATTTAGCAAAATTTTAAACGGTTATTAGGAGTGTTATTTTGATCAGTATGCTTTTATGGCTGTATATTTTGCACTGAATAAAGCTGATTTGACTTGACTCGAGTAGGTAAGTGCAAATTGGTAAGTATAGATTTACTATTCTTAACTCCTTATCTACGTACCTTGAAAATATATTATATATATATCTCGTCAAGGTACATATATGTGGAGTTATGCATAGTAAAACTTTGCGTACCTATAGAAACTTACCTTCACAATATTTTTGTCCCCGATATTCTTGACACAATATTTTTGGTTCCGATATTCTATGTAAACACGCTACTGGCGATTCACGAGCGGATGGGCAGGTAATTGGCTTCCCCAGAGGAGAGTGACTATATTCATCCTCATTACCGCAGTGATTGCCGGCGAGGTCAACCATTCTAAATAGATGGGTTGGGTAATGGAACTCGATTCAGACGTTCCACTTAGCGCCTAGAAGCATTGACACCTGACTATAGGTACAGTAGGAATATAGGGTTTCTCCTCCCTGATTCCTAGTTTTACTTTCACTTATTTTCATCTCACGGTCCTGACGAAGCGCTGCTGGATCCATCAGGGACCAACATGAAGCGCGAAACATGTTGACCTAATTTCACTTTTCTACTCACTTTCACGGATTTGAGAGCAGCAGGAAGACACTCATCCCTCCGGTACATTTGTTTTAAGGAGGGGCTCCGCATCCCTTGTCTTTTAACCTTATCTTCCGGACCCCTGAATAAAACTTGGTTCTGGGCACCGAGAAGGTAATTTTAACTCACCCACTCACCTCTCTAGGCCCACACACCCACATGCACAACTGCGGCGTCTCCTTAAAAGATCTCCGATAAAGAGCCCTCTCGCGGGGCCCGTGGAGGACAGCAGCGCCACCCCCACGAGGAGCAACGCCCGATGATGAAGCATGACATTCGCACGGGTGTGTGAGGGCACTATGTCTAAAAGGAGGAATTTCCCCACCTTCATTCAAACCCAACTTTACTGAGAGATCACTTCCACACTCTTTCCCAACCACAATAGGTTGTCTTTCTCTTCTTTAGGAACAGTTACCCCTCAGTGAGTACAACGTTGGTCTTTGGGAGCATCGGTACTGGACCTTTCCTTTTCTAAGTTGCTCCTGTCCCCCCCTCTTTATAGTGTGTTGTGATTCTATGTAAACACCCACTGCAGCATAAAGCATGGGGCGATGGGTCAGCCCACTTCAACCATTGGTTAACTTCACTGTGAGTGATGGCCCTCTGTCCTTTCACAATCAATATATCCACTCACAAAGTAGTTCTCTTTAGTTCAAGAACTACTATGGCAATGTGTTGTTCTTGAAACCCCAAAAATATTTTTTTGTTTTTCTTCCAATATTTATTTTAATATTAGCAAAGGCCCAGCAAGTCTCACAACAATGTTTTATAAAAGCCATGGTAAAAAAAAACAAGCATTGACAAAGCCAAAAGTCTGTCAGCCAATGTCAGACAGAAGGGCTTTCCCAATGCCGTTTTTTGTTTTCTTAATATTTTTGCTTGTTCATATAATTTTCACCTTTGCGTACTGTTTTTAGCAGAAAATGTCTTGTAGTAATTATAAAACTGATTTGCGCCATGTTCGGAAGACATTATTGTGCTCGACCCTGTCTCCTGCCGTTATCGTGTATGGTTTTTGCCCGGAAAGCATACCCATGCATAGAATTTTCATACAGATGACCAGTGAAATGAATTATGTCATACAGACTATTTTTGCAAAAATTGAGCAATTTCGCCCACCAAAATCTGTTTCAACTTTTTCATTTCTTCCTGTGTTGACACATCTTGTGCACATGGGCAATGACCTTCAGGACCTGGAAGGGCACAGGGCATAATGATGATGTTTATTTTTTTTGTATAGAGCACACTGCACAACTTAATTGCTTCTAGGCGTGTCACTGGAGCAGCTGAACATCTGATTAAATCAGCAAAAGTGGATGGTTATAAATAGGTTTTAAAGTTCACAGAAAATTGCCATCATTTACAGCAGGGATGAGTCACGTGGGTTTCTGTTCGCGGATCTCATTCCCATTCAAGGTGAACATCAAAAAGTCCTAAGTATCTCATTTTGGATGAGAGAGCGCATGCATCCTCCTCGGAACAGAAGAGGTGGGTCATCAATGATGCCCTCAAGCACATTACTTTAGGTGCCACTTCGATGTTATAGGGCAGATCATTCGGGAGACGCGGGCCTGCGACGGAGAAGTCCTAGCCCCCGTGACAGCTAAGAGGTTAGTTTGGTATCAATGGAGGAGACAGAGGGTGTGTAGCTTGTGATGTGTTTTTGGGGGGTCAGAGGAGCTGACCCTCGTAGGCTTTAACTGTGGTCCATCCAGTGCCTGCATATGGTGCCGCTGCCCTGGGCACTGTAGGACTGAATGGCCTCTTCTCCTCCTAGGAAGGCACAGGGCAGAGAAGCCAGGACTGACCCAGTAGTGTAGAAGGCAGTACTTACTCAGGGTTTCAGTCTTTGTCAATGAGATCCTAAGAACCGAAGATAAGCGAGAGAGCAGAGAAGCTATGATGAGGTAAGGGGGCTCCCTACAGGGGTAATTAAACAGTGTTGCTTTTCTGCCTTTACACATGGATATATTAAACACCCCTTACCTGTCAATGACACCAGAAGAACTCCTAGGAGTGAGTGAGCGTGCGTGCTATTGATACGGGCAAGGTCACGACGCACACAGCAATGCTGGAGCCACTTCTGCTGTGTACACTCGTGAAAGACATTGGTGCCCTCACATTTAAGAAAGTGAGTGAGCCATGAAATAGCTCATGTACACATGGCAGAGCTGAGAAAGGATGCCAGTGTCTCCTCCTGCACTGCCTGGGAGCAATGACCACTTTCTTCCCAAGAAGTTAGCCGGACCTTAAGTACACAAGGACATGCCGACACACCAGTGGTCACAGCACACGTGCAGTCTCTGTGATACAGAAGACTGCCACACCCAGAGAGATGACAGGGCAGTGGAGCCACAGATGAGTCAGGGGTGCATATGTCAGTGCTGCTGGAGGATGTCAATGAGTCAATGGCCCTCATTCCCCGATCCTCAGATTTAGGTACAGTGATGCTGGGGGCTGGAATCAGCCGGTATTCCTGCACCTAAATCCAGGGATTGTGAGTTGTTTCCCCCAGAAAGGGGAATAACAAATGGACCCAGGAATACTGAACCCAATTCTTCATGTTTCCCCAAATCGGCACCAATACACCACCGGTTTCCAATAGGTGGTAAGTGGGGCGGGGATATTTTCATGGTTGTGGTGCATGTGGTGGTCAGAGTAGATGAGAGGGGAGGGTATTTGGACAAAATATCGGAAAAACTATTATTGTGGGAAAGAATATCATGTCAAAAATATCGAGGACAAGAGTATCGTGCGGGTCATTTTCTATGGATAAGTAAGGTTTTACTATATATAACTCCACACATATGTACCTTGACCAAATATACAGCAGGGGGAAGCTGGCAGGACAGGGCCTCTGCTTCCCTCAGCCACTGCAGTACCACACAAGGCTCTGGGTCCAGTGCCTCCAGACCCACGATTACTGTGACTGGTGCTTTTAAGAGATGGTCATCACAAGCCCGGACACAGGAGGCTTCTCAGAGTGACCGGGTATGGTATTCCATCCAGGACACTGCTTCAGGCCACAGCTTATGAGGTTCTGTGCTCTCTTCCTGAGGGAGAACACTGCCTTCCAACCAAAAGTCAGAAGAAGGGGAGCCACAGAGGACACACGAGTGCGCAAGGACCTGCTATCACATGTGGGTGCTGCACGTGTGCTAGAGTGTACACGGCTTTGCCAGCATACTGTGGCATTTCTGCCTCTAGCAGTGATAAGTGGTGCTCCGCAGCACTCATGAGAATTCTGAAAATATATCATCACTTACTTATTTTGTTGATTAACTGACTGGATGATGTTTTGTAGAAGTTTTACGTAGTGCCAAACATGTCCCTTGGACTACTTCAGAATGTTTTGTTGCAGAAAGTATAATTGGGTGAGGAAGACTTGGGTAGAGGAGCAAGTGCTGTAGCTTTAACAAGCAGAACAAAGGTCATGGCAAGTCAGAGCTGATAAAAAAGGTCTAGAAGAATATCTTTTGCCACTGAACAGCAAATTTTCGCTGACTTATGAAAACGGGGTTTGCATACACAAGAACTTGGCTCCCCAGGTCCACTCCATTAAAAGACAATGTTCCTGGTTCAGCTGTGTCCAAAGCCACCATGAGAAGAACAAGCTGACAGGACCATCCATCAGCGGGCATGGCCTGGCATGGTCCATCAGCTTCAACCAAGGATGCCACAAGTGGGATAAGATAAGAACTTCTCACTGTTAATAGAAAAATAAAAACTGTTCCATTCAAAGGCCACATCAACTGGGAAACCACAAGCGCCTACACCTTTCCTACTGCCTGTGATCTACGCTTCTTTCCACTCGCATCTTCTCCTCCCTCCTCTGTGCCACTTTCTCTCTGCCTCATACTCCACCCTACGACTACTCTGCATCCATCTGTGAGCTCCAACTGGTCTCCTACTTCAACTAAAAGCACCAAGAATCTGTTACAACATACATATTTAATACTCGTTTTTGTTCATTCAAAAGAGCCATCTCCCCAAGTTATGGGTCATTCTAACCTATACTGAGTATTGAAGGAAGACAAAAAAGTAATGTGTGGATTTTTGGTATGAATCTCAGACAGTGGTAATTGCTCTAGTTCACATTCCTGTCCATTGTTTTTTCTTTCTGCCCCACTCCGGGCAGAGAAAACCCATATGTAATTCATCCTTGGCCTACTCCCGTGAGAACATCCCAGCTCAAACTCCTTCGATGCCACACCCCTCTGAATGGGCACAAAGCCACCCACCCTGTTTGGACTGGAATGCGAACTAGTGTAATTACCACTGTCTGAGATTAATACAAAAATTCCATACATCACTTTTTGTGTTTTGTTGGAACTTTACTTTAGCCTTTATTTTTAGGGTGTTTCACGAATTGCTGAAAAGCATTGGGGTTTTGTGTTGCAGGGACTTTTCCCTTTTTTTATTTGCTCTTTCCTGAATCTGTGGGAGATGCAGAATTGACAGGTTTCTAAACAGCCCCTGCCATGTACGCTCATTGCTATTCTGTATTACATGTGAGTGGTTAGCAAAACAATTCAGGAGAATTACAAACAGGATCCTTACAATAACACCTGCAATTAAGACGCCTCATCAGATCAACAATTCTTTTCTATTTGCATCCGGAATGCCTCTCTTTCTCACTCGGAAGTGTGGCTCAGCTTCTTGGCTGACAAGTAACAAGACAGCCATGAAAACAAAGCCATCAATTAAGATAGTTTTTTAAATGTTGATTGCTACTCCTAGCAGTAAAGTGACATCTAATTAACGTGCTTAAGTGAGCTCGTCAAAAATCAATTTAGAGCCACATCAGAATACAGCGACCAGGGCCCATACTCTGTGTTATTTACAAGAGTGAGACGAAGCGATGATGAAAAGGACCAAAATAGACACTGATGTATTGGTTCATAAATCAGTGACAAGCGATTAGTGGTGGCAGACAATGTGACACTGTCAATGCTTTCTACTTCCCTCCTGCAATCTAGCAATAGCAAAGGCAAACAAATTTTGTTTCAAAATATGGTGAAAATAGTTTGAAGCGATTTCCTTTAAAACAAATGTAAGTTCATGACCTCTTCTTAGTCAGCTACCTGGGCTAGAAATTCTCTGGCCTCCCTGCTACCCTCAAAATCCACTCTTCTTTTTCGCTCCTCCAGGAAGGGTGATTGCCTAGGGGAAAATTGACTTAACAGTTGAAAATTGTGGCGTGCTTATTTCATGCAGTGCTTAATTTGTAAAAGAAATTGTGCCAGGGCTCTCGTCAGGAGGCCACTGCAGCTTGCACCCCACATTGCCCCTGCTATGCTGCCAATGATAGTAACAGCACAACTACTAACCGTCATCACACTACTACAAGTGTGACAATTCGGACTATTTCAGGCCTGCAAAGTTATAAGAATTGCTCAGGCGGCTGGTATTAGTACATTTTAATGTGTATTGAATTAATAATTACCTGTTGTTGTGGTCATCTCTAAATTATACAAAAACAAGGGGGGAGTTAGGGAGTTAGAGGATTTTGGGCTGAGGCCACCCTCCATAGCCAGACTTATGTGAACAAAATAAAGGGACCCGGGGGCAGATTTACGAGCCCCCTGCGCCACCAGTACGTCACGTTTCGTGACGTACTGGTGGCGCAGGGGGCTGGTCCATATTTACAAGGAGAGGAAAAGCCACCCTGCGTGACTTTTCCTCTCCTTGTAAATACGGCCCCTTCACACGCAGCACTTTGCAGTGAAGGGGCGTTCCATGGGTGTTGCTGTGGGTGTTCCCACGCAACACTCATGGAACAAGACACATCTCCAGAATTACGAGAAATCGTAACTCTGGAGATGCGTCTGAAAGCTACGCCACCCTAGAGGTGGCATAGCGAGGCGCACCGAGGAGAAATGTTTTCATTTCTCCTCGTTTTTTCCTCTTTCAATGCGTGCTGCATTCTACAGCACGCATTGAAAGAGGAAAATGGTTGTAGTGATTGTTTTTGTGCAGGAAGGTTCCCCTTCCTGCACAAAAACAATCTCCCACGACGCAGGCATCCTTGCACCATGGTGCAAGGGTGCCTGTGCCGGCGCATGGCTGCAGTTTGTGCGCCAGCGCAGGGGGAAGCACAAGGATGCGACATATTCTTGTAAATATGTCGCATCCCTGTGCTTCCAAACTAACGCAGCGCGGCGCAGCAAAATGACTTGCTGTACCCCGCTGCGTTAGTTCAACGTAAATCTGCCACCCAGCCTTTTGTTGCGTAGAGTTTGTTTGTTCCTTCACTTGGGAAAAACATAACGTTTTTCATAAAACCCTCACCCACCAGGGTTACCCCTTGGTGGCATGCTTCATCATAGGGTTCTTCCCGTTCCACTACGGAACGAGGCGTGCTGCGACCAGACGAACTACGTGGGAGCACTGAATGTTATGACTATGTGAGGCAGGTGAATCTGCTAGGGAGGAGTGAGGTAAAGGAAGGTGTACGTTAAAAATACCTGGCTCGTGGGTGATGCTGCTTTATTCTGACCCCTAGTCGGTATGGTTAAAAAACAGGGGAAAAGATTAGGAATCATGGGGTTAATGTTCCCAAATCCTAATGGTCGACATGTTTCTAGCCTACCCCGCTCGGCTATTCTTCAGGACCTAGTGTAAAATATATGTGATACCTAGTTCCACTCCTTCAGTTGATCAACTAATACCAACTCTTATACAGTGCATCAATCGCACATATCTACACAGGTGCAGTAAGAATTCATACCACCTGGTAATCCTATTGTAAATTATCTGAAAGAAAAAGCGAAAAAACACTAATTAAGTTGTCCCCACATCTGTTTAGCCGTTCTGCAAGGGCATGCTCAATTATCCCCGCATCACAAGTGTGCACCCCTTAGGTGGAAAAAACAAACCAATTGTAACTTGTCTTAATGTGCAGCTGTGAATACCTGTGGCACATCTAGTAAGGTGGTAACAGTAAAATAGTGACTTTGTCATATATCATGCATCCACTGTTGTTGTCGGTGTCACATATCGTGGCTGTAGACTCACAAACCACGAAAACAAGGACATATAACACAAAACGAACACACCACATACTACAAGTACGTTTCATAGCTGAAGCCTAGGCTCCATGGTTCTTCCGGCGGGAAGTTCTGCTTATAGTCAAACGCTGTTTTAGAAAAAAGTGGAACGAAGCTCAGTGAGGATGGGATTCAATTAGTAAAAGGGATTTTGGCCATCCTTAGTTTTCGGGGCGGCACCTTCGTGCCGATCCACTCACCTTGTCAAAGTCAGTCTTTGACAAGGTGAGTGGAACGGCACGAAGGTCCTGAAGAATAGCCGAGAGGGGTAGGCTAGAAACATGTCGACCATTAGGATTTGGGAACATTAACCCCATGATTCCTAATCTTTTCCCCTGTTTTTTAACCATACAGACTAGGGGTCAGAATGATTTGATTTGATTTAGGATTTATATAGCGCCTGAATCACCCCCCAAGGGGTATCTCTGCGCTCGCGAACTGCTTAGTCGGTCAGAAACAGGAGAATGGGTTAAAACAGTGTAGTCTTCATAAGCCTACGGAACTGCAGGTGATCAGAGCATTCCCGCAAATGTATAGGAAGTTGGTCCAGAAAGTAGGGGCTAAGTGGAAGAAGGCTTTCCCGCCTAGCCGAGCTTTTTTTGCAACGTGGGACCACAAGCAGGGATTTGGTCCCTGAACGTAGTGTCCTAGGAGGCGGATATTTTTGAATTTCTCTGCCAGATAACTGGGGCCTTTGCCATTTAAGGCTTTATGCACAATGCAGCAGATCTTAAAGTGTATTTGTTTCCGCACTGGCAGCCAATGCAGTCTCTGCAGGAGGGGGAGGGAAGGGGTAAGAGCAGGAGCATTGGAGACCAGTCGGGCAGCGGTGTTTTGGACCACTTGCAATTTGTTCAAAGTTGCTTCACTGGCTGAGATCAGCAACGCATTGCAGTAGTCCAATCGACTTAGTACTAGTGCCTGGATCAAGGTTTTCCGTATGGACAAGGGGAGAAAGGGAAATACTCTTCGCAAGAGACCTAAAGCATGAAAGCAGGCGCCAATGGTGGTAGAAACCTGCTCCTTCATAATTAATTTCTGGTCCAGGCGGACCTCCAAATTCTTGACCACAGTCTTGGGTTCCGGTGCAGGTCCCAATTCCGTTGGCCACCAGCTCGGGGACCACCTCAAAGGAGCGTCACCAAACAGCACAATTTCCGTTTTTCCTGTGTTGAGCTGGAGGAAATTTTGCCTCGTCTAGCTGGCAATGGCTTTCATACCTTCTATGGATGGACTGAGCATTAGGGTCATATTTATCAAAGGATAGCAGGAGCTGAGTATCATCAGCCTAGGAGATAGGTATAAAACCTAACTGCCTAAGTAAACCTGCCAGAGGAGCAACATAGATGTTAAATAAAGTGGGACTGAGACATGATCCCTGGGGTACTCCTTTGGTCAGTTCCATGGTCTCAGAACGGAAGGGACCTAGATTGATAGTCTGGGTTCTGTGCGTGAGGAAACTCAACATGCATGTTAAGGCTATTCCTTGTATCCCAATCTCACTGAGTCACCTGAGCAGAATTTGATGTGAGACAGTGTCGAAAGCCGCCGACAAGTCAAGCAGCACAAGTATAACTGCCTGTCTGTTGTCCAGAGCCTGTCTGATGTTATCAGTGACGGCAATCAAGGCTGACTCAGTGCTGTGTCTGGGTCTAAAACCAGACTGAGATGGATCAAAACATCCGGATTCCTCGACAAAGTCTGAAAGATGTTTATTAATATGTTTTACTAACAACTTGCTCAGGAGAGGTAACAGTGAGATAGGACGATTATTGGTCAAGTCAGCCTTAAGGTTCTTCCTTATAGGAGTTATTTGTGCTGCCTTCCACTCGGTAGGGACACAACCTTTATTTAGTGAGAGGTTAAGAATGGAGCAGATGGGGATGGCGAGCTGTTTGGATAGTAATGAGGTGATCCTTGCCGGGATTATGTCAAGGGGTGAACCTGATTTAACAGTAGCGAGTAAAGACTCTACTGCATCGGGCGTAACCAAGGGGAAGTATTCCAACTTCTGGAGGGTAGCTCGAGTGGGTGAGAGATCGCCAGCTGAATCGAGTTGGGCTCTTCCATCTCGGGTAATTTTGTCGTAAGTCAGATCTATTTTCTTTGTAAAGTGCGTCGCTATTTTGTCGCATAAGGCTTGCGAGGGTGCCTGCTCATTATTACATGCCTCTGGGTGAGTAAAAGTTTTAAGTATCGTATACAGGGTTTTGGGAGCATTCCCAGCCTGCTCCAACTGTAGAATAATATGGGCTTTGCGGGCATGTCTTATATTTTTATGATATTTAGATAGAGCCGATTTATAGTGTGCTTTATCTAGAGCATTATGGGAGAGACGCCAATGCTGCTCCAATTTCCAGCAGAGACTCTTCTCTGTTTTTAGTCTGGGGGAGAACCAGGCTGACTGAGTGTGCCTGCCTGAGCTTGTGACCTGCTTTAGAAGGGCTAATTGATCCATGGCCGTTGTTATTATAGACTTGTATTGGGCTAGGCCAGTCTCTATGTCCTCCGTGTCGAGATTCCATGAGTTAGGGGTTAGATCCTGAAAATTATCAGGAGTGATTTTGTGCCACTGTCTGTGCCAGCTCCTATAAGTTGGGGATTGTGCGCTAAGTGCCATAGGACCCCTAAATTTGAACTCGATCAATGAGTGGTCGGTCCATGTGTGGGGGCTCGTATCTCCACATCGCACATTCGATGTCTTAGTGAAAATAAGATCTAGCATATGTCCCGCTTGGTGAGTGGGGCCCACATTGATCTTGTTCAAATCCAGTGAAAGTAGGTCTGTTAAAAGTGATGCGGCTTCCTGATTCAGGATGTCTTCACTATGCACATTGAAATCACCCAATAAGATGAAATTTTTTGTAGAGATGGCATGCGGGGAGATTAGTTCCAGTAATTGGAGAGTAAAATTTCGGATAGGTCGGGGAGGACGGTATACCAGGGCACCTTTCCAGCAGTGTTGCGGATGAGCGTCAATTCTAAAAACTAGCACTTCCATGCTGTCATTACTTAGTTGCTCCAATATAGTTATTTAAATGGAGTCCTTATATACTATAGCTATTCCCCCTCCTACCTTAGTAGGTCTATCCAACCGTAGGATGCGATATCCCTCTGGTAGTGCTATTGTTATGGCAGGAGTGGAGCTTGATTTTAGCCACGTCTCGGTTAGGAAGCCGATGTCGGGACATTTGGAGGATAAAAGGTCCCATATTTCTACCGCGTGTTTAGGCAGTGATCTTATGTTCCCAAGCAGGCAGTTCCAATCTTGATTCCCCATAGAGTGCTGAGGGGAAGAATCTGTCGATGCTTCAGAGCAGGGCTGTATTTTGTTAATATCAGGCGTGGTATTGTCAAATAAAGCAGCATCACCCACTAGCCAGGTATTTTTAACGCACACCTTCCTTTACCTCACTCCTCCCTAGCAGATTCACCAGCCTCACGTAGTCATAACATTCAGTGCTCCCGCGTAGTTTGTCTGGTCGCAGCACGCCTCGTTCCGTAGCGGAACGGGAAGTACACTATGATGAAGCATGCCACCAAGGGGTAACCCCGGTGGGTGAGGGTTTTACGAAAAACTTTATGTTTTTCCCAAGTGAAGGAACAAACAAACTCCACGCAACAAAAGGCTGGGTCCCTTTATTTTGTCATCTCTAAATTAGCCAGACAGCGCCACCTTGTGGCAGACTGTGACTATTGCTGGTGTTGACAATTAAGTGCCGATGCCGAGCACTGGAAACCACCTGCTCAAATTAAGCACTGATTATATGTCGACATGTGTGCACCATGTGTTAGTGTTTCCAGCAACATTTACTTTGGACCTAAGCAAATGTTTTGCATGGCATGCATTGCAGTACTCCCTGGATAACCAGCAGCATCTTGTTTTCGCAGTCCTGGAATGGCGTGGTGTACCCATCACATACACTACTCACTTCTACGAAAATGTGACTAACACATCCACAAATGAGTTCCTCTGTACATTTGTTCTTTTCTCAGACCTGTCTTCTACATTAAAGCACCCCTTCCAACACATTTGCAGCAAAACCTGCCCACTACTTAATTTAGGAACTGAAATATGTGCAGTAGGAGTATGTCAGAAGTTACTTAAATACCCTCAAAGTTACAACTATGAGTGGTCCACCATTTCTCTCTGTTTTCCTTTGGCATGTTCTTGCGAATCGACACTTCTAAGTGAATTGCATGAGAGTGAAATGTATAAAAACTTTGAGTATTTTATGCATGCATAATTTATAACGTTCGGCTGAGAAAGTCAGAGTTGCACACAGTGACAACTGGCTCATTGGGGCATGTGGGCTTCGGACCACCACGTTTCATGCTGCCATGTTATAGCAAATAACTAAACTGAGAGCCTGCGCTAAGGCCATTAGCTTTGTTACTGATTTGCTGTTACATGTGCACACTGTGTGCATGCAGGTGTATAACACAGGCCCCTGCACTCCAGGTGCCGGCACCCTATGGTAGGATGTTGGTATGAACCCTAGGGCGAGTGCTCATTGGGTAGATTCACATTTGCATCTACTTCATATTTGATTGCCTTATGCATTTTAATACTGTGCAATGGGAATAAGAACACGTAGTGTTCCACGCATGATGTGGCATGCTTTTAATAAAGCAACCTAAGAACACCGTCAATCCGGCTTCGAAGACTGGTTGTGTGGGATTTCCTTCCTCTTCTTTTGTTTGTCTCTCCCCTGGAGCATGGTCTCATCACTTGTTTCCTTACATTGCTTACTTTTCATTTTTTTCTTTGTGGTTAAGTACTTTATGAGAGTGCATGTGTTGTCCAGCTGTCGCTCTTGTGCAATTATTTTCATCCCTCCGCCATGCTCCATGTTGCTCTTGCCCATGTGCTACTCCCCTAATCCCCTCCATCTTGTACTTCCCCTGATGTGCTTCTCCTCCCGCATTGCTTTCTCGCCCCATGTTTCTCCTGCGCCCCATGCTGCTCTATCTAGTTTGTGTTATGTACTTTTCCCGCTGTCATTTGTGTTGCTTGTGACCTTGCCCACTGTGATTCCTCACCACACCTGTGCCCTACATATTGATTTCATCACTGCTCTACTTGTTGCTCCCTCCTACCCCCCCTTTTTTTTTAAAGTTGTCCTACTTTTTTTTTTTATTTACCTATCCAACTTGGATCAATAAATAAAAAGAAAAAAAAGCACCGCTCTTTATGTAGGCAGATGCAGGCATGGTACATGTGCCAACAAAATGATACGGCAGCAGCAGCCACGTCATAGCACCTTTTTTTTGTTTCCTTTTTGGTCATGCTGCACAGCATCCCTAAAAACTATTGAGAAAGTCAGTAGGTCCCAAAGGCAAGACCTATTGGCTTTGCCACAGCTTGTTAAAGAAAGGAAACCACACAGGTCAATCTCCAGCACATACTGCATGTTTCCAGCCCGCGCATTATAGTAAACAGGGGCCGCGGCTGCCTGAGGTTACCAGAAAGGGCTGCATTTGTTTCTCCCTATTTACATTTTGCCTGATGCTTAAATACTGCGGGGCTTATTTACAAGTGCAGTGCGCTGCCGGATCGTCACTTTTATTGGCGTTCTGGTGGCGCAATGGGCTTAGCCATATCTACGAGGCCACGTAAAGCCACCGCGTGTGGCTTTTCATGGCCGCATAGATATGGTGTGAGGCAATGCAGAGCAAGTCGGTGCGTTGCCTCACACTGTGATGGGGAGGCATGCTTTGGTGTTACGGTGGGTGTTCCCACATAACACCCATGCCATTTGACACATTCTCAGATTTACAACGTGCTGTAAACCTGGGAATGTGTCAAAAGGCTACGCCTCCCCAGGGGTGGCGCAAGGGATGTTTTTTGTGACGAAAGGTGTCCCTTCCCCAACAAAAACAACCTGATTTCAACACAGACAGCCTTTCATCATGGTGCAAGGGTGCGTGCAGTGGCGGAAGGCAGCCATTTGAGTTCCAGCGCTGTGAAAGAGGACAGGAATGCGCCATTATATCTCATAGATATGGCGCATTGCGTTTTTCATTTGAGGTAGGGCAGCGCAGCACAGTCGCGGTCCGTGTAGGAGTGCCGGCCGGGCGGTGACGTGGGGCGGGGGAGGGGCAGGGTGGGGGGTAGCAAAGTACGGATTACTGACCAATACAGGTAAGTAAACATTTAAATCAATAAAACGAATTTCGTTGCGCGCACTGCATCGCATTTGGCGATGCACCGCACACAACGAAATTCGGGGCATATTAGCAAGGCCCACGTTAAAATTATCGCCGTTTTATGGGCTTGCTAATATGCGTTATAGAATTCCAATAGAAGCCCAGGTTAGATGTCCTGCACATCTAACCTGGGCTTCTATTGGAATTCTATAACGCATATTAGCAAGCCCATTATCGCCGTTTTAGCGGCAGTTTCCTGCCGCTAAAACAGCGATAATTTTAACGTGGGTCTTGCTAATATGCCCCTTCGTTTTATTGATTTAAATGTTTACTTACCTGTATTCGGCCTTAATCCGTACTTTGCTACCCCCACCCTGCTCCTCCCCCGCCCCACGTCACCGCCCGGCCGGCACTCCTACACGGACCGCGACTGGCGCAGCAAGAAGACTTGCGGCGCTACACTACGCCAAAATATACTAAAGAGGCCCTCCGTTTTCGTTGAACGGGGTGGTGGGTTTTATGAATTTGCGCTCGTACTCGGGACATTGGAGCTGAGAAAACAAAAACATCCCACAGGCGAGTAAATTCATTCCCCGCAGCCACCACTGCCGCACATTTACTGTAATCCGTTAAGTGCAAGGAAGGCGATCCCCCTTACAGAGCGGCGGATGTTTAATATTTACTGGCGGCCGAAGAGGAGCGTGGAGCGAAAGAGATCCGCGCGGCGTGAAACATCCCACGTGACCAGCCCTCCAAGTATTTCTTGAACATGCATTTCCAGCTGTTCCAATTTTCTGCTCACACGTTCGGAAGACACACTACACTCGAGGCTTTCATTAAAACGTTAATTATTTAAAATTAAAAAAACGCCCCGAGTGGATGTGATATCGAATCCCAGCCGGCAAGCGTAGAATGACTCCAACATGAAATCTCTTGCAACTAACTGAAAGTAGAGAGTTCAGTGTTTTAAAAAAATGCATTCATGCTGTTTAGGGGCTGGAGTCCATTGGAACTCACTTACTGTCGCCCCCTTGGGTCTCAGCCCTCAGGGTGTGGACGGGTGACAGCTGGCTTCAGTGGAAGGCAATTTGTAAGCATCAGAGCTCTGCGCCAGGCATTACCTGGAGCGAGGAAGAAGGCATCTGAAGAGGGCGACTGGAAGTATGTGCAAATGGGCTACCACATTTATTAGCAGGGCTAGTGTGTTTCTACGGCATATGCAGTTAATTCCTATGCTGCATTACAGGCCCTCACATCGGACATAGTTGCAACTTTACCGCCATCGGTAAATGAGAAATGTCGCCAGTAGTGAGACAACTTCCTTTCCAGGAGGAAAAAGTGCTGCTGCCGATGGAACCCTTATGCTGCAATCCGCTGACATACCACTGATTCAATGACTGCGAGTGGTAAAAATGACCACTGCAAGACACAACTCCACCTACGAGGGTGGCAGTTAGCGCGCAAAATAAGATCAGGTTTGAGCTGTTCCTAAACTGTTTATTTTACAGAGGCTGCTTTTTCTCTTCTATTTCTGCTCGGAGGTATTTTATTGCTTTGGCAGAAATGTGCATCTGAAGGTTAAAATACATCCCTATTAGATGCAGGTAATTATGTGTTTGCACTACCGTGGTATTTACCACCAGCGGTAAGTACATCTTTCTTGTTTTGCAATCCTTATTGACCATTTTATACATAACATAAAATTGTATTATGTACAAGGTATGGATCAATAACATTAACATTAACAATAACATTAACTTCTTAGTTTATTTAATACACAACTGACATAAAAATTCAAGTCAAATCTTGCTCTCCTCCCTAAATGTATCGCCCTAAGTCCTCTCAAAATTCGACTTTGTAGCAGCCAGCGGGCTCAAAGTCCAGTTAAGCGGATTGGCAGTCTCGTGTTTATGCTCTTGGGTCCTCCGGGAAGTGCCCTGTTGCATTAAAACATATGTTTGATTGTTTATTAAGTGCATATAAAACCTTTTCAAATTCATCCATTTTCATCATTTTCTTACACCCATCTGCATGCAAGGAAACTATTGATGTCTTCCAAGGATGGAGGGTACAAAGCTTGTCGATCTATAGCGCTGTCGACAACCACATCTTTTAGGATTCGTCATGCCTTGTCTCGCCGTAGTGTTGTGTAGTGTCATTAAGGATGCAGTTGCACAATATCTAAGTCACTTTCTTCTTTTAGGGAGTTCCATACTATTCCTCATCATCCAACTGTGTGACCAGTTTCTGTTGCCATTTGGTTCAGTCTGGGTGGAGAATGCAGTCAATTATTGCTTTACACAATCCTGAGATCCCACCTTGAAGATGATCTAAGGTACCCAATCTCTCCTCCACCCATTACGTCTGGTGTAACCTTGTCCCTCATATCCTTATCCTAGCATTATTTCAAATGGGAGCCATCAACAGTATACAGGGCTCAGAACCCACAAGTTTGAGAGCTTCTCACCACACGTGTGATGCGTGTGATGTTGAATGCATGATGCGGTTAGAATCCTCACATAACCCCGAATGTCCACTGCGAACAGCAACCAGGGACCCATGAGCGAGCAATAGTTTGGTCTCTGTTTGATTGGGAATGTATGCTAACTGCAGGCGCGGTCAGTGGTAGGAGTGCCGGTCGGGCGGTGACGTGGGGCGGGGGAGGGGCAGGGTGGGGGGTAGTAAACTACGGATTAAGGCTGAATACAGGTAAGTAAACATTTAAATAAATAAAACGAATTTCGTATTCGGCCTTAATCCGTAGTTTACTACCCCCACCCCGCCCCTCCCCCGCCCCACGTCACCGCCCGACCGGCACTCCTACCACCGACCGCGCCTGGCTAACTGGGTCACCTGGTAGTATGAGCGAATGACCTGGGTTGCCTGGTAGTATGAGCGAATCACCTAGGTCACCTGGTAGTATGAGTGAATCACCTGGGTCACCTGGTAGTATGAGTGAATCACCTGGTAGTATGAGTGAATCACCTGGGTCACCTGGTAGTATGAGTGAATCACCTAGGTCACCTGGTAGTATGAGTGAATCCCCTGGGTCACCTGGTAGTATGAGTGAATCCCCTGGGTCACCTGGTAGTATGAGTGAATCCCCTGGGTCACCTGGTAGTATGAGTGAATCACCTGGGTCACCTGGTAGAATGAGTGAATCACCTAGGTCACCTGGTAGTATGAGTGAATCACCTAGGTCACCTGGTAGTATGAGTGAATAATCTGGGTCACCTGGTAGTATGAGTGAATCACCTAGGTCACCTGGTAGTATGAGTGAATCACCTGGGTCACCTGGTAGTATGAGTGAATCATCTAGGTCACCTGGTAGTATGAGTGAATCACCTGGGTCACCTGGTAGTATGAGTGAATCACCTGGGTCACCTGGTAGTATGAGTGAATCCACTGGGTCACCTGGTAGTATGAGTGAATGTGTGGGTGCACGGGTAAAGTTTAGATGGCTTCAGTCTTGGATTTTCAGATCCCATATGAATCTTTTTATAGTAACGTCTGCCTCAGAGAATGTAAAATTGGGGATTGGTAGAGAGAACATTCAGAATATGTAAATAAAACATAGGGCTATATAATTTTTTGCGACATGTACTTTATCCAAGAGCGTCAACTGAAGTAGTGCTGGCCGTTTTCGAGGTTTGCCTTCATCTTCATTAGTAGGGGTTTCAAGTCATCTCGTGTCATGTGTAATGTGGTGTGGACCTCTTTAATCATTATCCCCAAGCATTTAAAGTTTGATGCCTCCCATCTAAAGGGATGTGTCCCTAAGGCTGCTCAGTTAGTGGGCTGCGACAGTGGAAGGGCTTCACTTTTAGACACATTAATATGATACCCTAAAAAACGGAACATTTTTCAATGAGAGCGATGACTCTGCAGATTGTATGATGGAACAGCGCATGTGATTACTTCGAATGCCTTAACAACGAGGTCTTAACCACGAACGCGTCTTTACATCGCATGCCTTTACAACACATGTGTTTACAACTAATTTAGTTGAAAAGGCATGATTGGTAACGGTAAATGAGTGACAAAAGTTACAACCTAGCTCCACGCCCTGAGCCCTAAAACCTGGCCCCAGCCCTTAAAACTACCCCCACCCCAGCCCTTAAAACACCCAGCCTCCACCCTGAACCCTGAAACTGGATCCCAGCCCTAAAAACGAACCGATCCTGCACCCTGAACCCTAAATCCCATCCCCCAGCCCTGAAAACTACCCGATGCCCTGCCCTGAGCCCTAAATCCCGACCCCCAGTCCTGAAAAATGCCCGACCCCCAGCCCTGATACCTGGCCCCAAGTCCTGTAAAATACCCCAACCCCAGCCCAACCGTAAAAATCAGAAAAAGCACTCACCAAGCCGCCGTTCCTTCCCTTGTCGTCCACAGGAAGTCTCCAACACCTTCCACCCCGCCCACTAACTCCAATGCTAGCCCGCTAACTGCCTTTACCACGCATATGCCTTTACCGCCTTTACAACGGAAATCGGTGTAAAGGAATATGCATGGTTAAGCCATATGCATGGATAAAGCATATGCGTGGTAGAGGCAAGCGTTGTTATGCTTGCGTTGTAACAGCACATGTGGTTAAGACCACGTTGTTAATGCCGTTTCCCAACTATGCGTGTTGGAGTTCTAGGTTCCGAGAGTGTAAAACATCGTCAGCATACAGTAATAGTTTCCTTCGTCCCTGCTGGCGTTTCAGTGCCCTTGACATCATGTGCATATCTGATTTTCACTTCTAAGTGTTCGAGCAGTAGTATAAACAGGAGAGGAGACAGCGTCCAGCCCCTAATGAATTCCCCTGTGGATCTGAAACAAATTGCACATGAAGCCACTACATGAGATCTCCCCTACTATTTTTTTCTGCAGCCACTGCACTTTGTTAATAAAATCTTCTCATTGTCCAGCAGCCCTTTTCAGAGTACTGAAAACTTGGTCAAATGCTAACCCCTCCCAAGTGGGCGAGAACCTCCAGCTCCGGGCCCACCCCTGCACCCCCACTTCCCTCATGCTTACATATGACACAATTCGGTGATGGTGCAAAAGGCCGCAGCTTTATTAACATCTTGTTATCGAAACACGTAGCTTATTTCCACCCAGCCCCATTTATCCCCATTTCGTTGTTGTTTGTTCCAGTCCAGTCTTTAAACCTTGACAGCACAACCATTTGTGACAGCGCCCTGAGCGAAAGCCCTTTCGCAGCAGGTCCAGCATTTCTTGCAGCCTCCAGGTTACACCTTGCTGCCAATGTTGTGGGTGGCACTCCTGCCTGACCCGGGCTGCAAGTGCTGTGTCCGCCCTGTGCTGACCCCTGCTGACCTGAAGCGTGCTCCCTATGCCCCTCCGTAAGGCATCCCAAGGGCGCAGGTTAGAGTGGCTCCCCTGTGGCTATTGCGCTCAGTCCGCTGACACTCTGTGCTGTCCCGCCTTGCCTGAGCCCATCCTCTGCCTGCGGCTGCGATGCCCGCATCCAGGTGTGGGTGGGTGGGTCAACAGCGAAGGCACATATCCTAGGGGGGTCCCCCATACACTTAAATCCTGGTGTGCCCCCAGGGAGCCCCCCGTATTGGGTGATTTGAACATCCTTGCCCAATCAGAGTCCGGCGATTTCCGGGGTTTGTTTCTTGCCCACCTCTTGTTCCGCCCCCGGTAGGGGATTGTTGCGGGCCCCTAATCGGTCTGGCTTCGCCTCCCCAGCCCGCGTGCTTTCACAGCATCAGGCAAGAAGGCTACCCTTTCCTGTGTCCTCGCGTACCTGCCTAGGTTTGTGTCTCCTGAAGATCTGTCGGCACAAATCCTGTTTGAGTGGAATATATAATAAGGGGCATTAGAAGACCCAGATCTGCCAACTAAAACAAAAAATTGACAGTATGATGGGGGGTTTTGGAGGGGGCGGTCTCATGTCGAAAAGTATCTATGAGACACTTTTGCTTCCACCTGCTCAAACCTCCTCCTCCCAAAAAAGAAAAAAAGCTTGCTGAGGCTGGTGCTGATGTTGTGGGGTGTTTTCACACTCTTTACTGGACGTGGGCAGTTCAAAGCCTCCAAACAAGAACTGGAAATTCACTGTTTACAATGGTTTTCATCTCGTATTCCCTTCCATCGTGTGATATCGGCTCCTCACCATGTGGCCGTGTAGAAGGGAGCCGATATCGTGTGTCACACAGTGGCACCGTGTGAGTTGACAGATCTGGGGCCTCGTCTTTTTGTGAGCACTTTCGCCAATATGGTCATCTCGCATTGAGCAGTGAAGTCAGCCTAAATCTGGCACAATTGATTAGTCTTTGCCAAGCTTGGGGATGAACATGATAATAGTTCTGTTAGATTTCGCTGTCATATGGCCCACCAGTAGATTCTGCTTCTTTGAATGCTTTCTTTAACAAATGCATGATTCTGATCTTATTGATTTTGTAATACTCAATTGGACGTCCACCGTCTCCCAGGGCTTTAATCGTGCTTATGCTATTTATTGCCTTCACTATTTCTTCTACTGATATACACCCACCAAGGCTTCAACATGTGAAACCTCTAGTTTAGGCATCTCAATATAGGCTAGAAAGTTGGTCTCTAACTTGGAAGTATGACCCACCTTTGTCTCAAAGAGGCTACAGCGGTCGACCTCGAAGCTGGGGAACTGTGTTCTAGTCTCAGCAGGGACGCTCAACATCCTGTGATTCTGGGTAAATCACTTAGGGCCATATGTATCAAACTCCCCTTTTGCGAATCTCAAATAGCGAATCTTAGCGAATCGCTATTAGAGATTCGCAAAACGGTATGTAAACAAAAAATCGCAAATATATAGCTAATCGTTAGAAATCGCAAAATGATTAGCGAGAAGCTAAATAGCGATTCCTTATTAGCGAAATCTATATTTTGCGAAATCGCTAAATTGCAAATTCGCAAAATAGCGAATTCGCTAAGTGCGAATCGGGGAATCAGGTGCAGGTGGATGACATCACAACCAGGAAGTGTGACTACCCATGCTGCACCTGAGTCCCAGGAGCAGAGTGAGAGAGTAGGAGTTGAGGCTGAGGCATCACTGCAGTGCTACACACATTGGAGAGAGTGGAGACATGGCCAGCAAGGACAAGCAGCAGGGGGAGACCCCCAGAATGAGGAAACAAAAGTTCACAGAAAGTGAGCAGGAGGCCCTGATACAGGAGATGGTTGTGAGCCATGAGCTCCTGTTTGGCAAGAAGTCCCTGCGTGTGCCAGAGACACGCAAGAGAAGGATATGGGCAGACATCCAGCGCAAAGTCAATGCAATTGGCGTCACACATCGTAGCGTCAAAGACCTACAGAAGTGCTGGTATGACATGCGCGCGCGCTCAAAGGAGAAGGTCGCTGCCAGGTTGGAGGAGGCCAACAAGACCGGTGGTGGGACCTCCACTGCCACCGCTTCAACACCACTCGAGGAAATGGTTGAGGGGACCCTGCTTCCGGAGAGTGTAATGGGCGTGTCAGACCTGGACAGCTCCGACCACCCACAACCAAGACAAGGTAAGAAGCATGCCATCACACCCCTGATACCTCCCTACATCCTCCACACACCCAGGAGAGACCCAGGGGCACAACCAAAGTATAATTCCAGTGCAGGTGCACAAGCACACACATCAATGCATTATGGGAGATGTAGTCACATGCACCTAACAGTGGAGCAATGACACCCAGCCAGGCTCAGACAGTATATGTGCATCATGAAAGTCAAAATACAGACAGATAGGACCCATGTAACTCCAAACAGTGAAATTTAATGCATGACAAATGCAAGGCAGGACAGTAAATTAATGTGTGCATTTATGTCCACAGCACCAACAGAAACACAGGGAACAATCAGTGGAGGGGAGGATGAATCCCCCAGCCCAGAGGCAACAGGGCAAGAGGAGGAGGAGGAAGAGGAAGACGAGGGCAGCCCAGTTATCCCGCCAACACGCCGCAGGCGGATTGCAATGCCACCATTGCCCCCACTGGAGGAGGAATCCCAGGACACCGATTCCAATGTCCAAACAGTCCAGGGACAGCCAGAGCCACAACCCCGTGCCCGAGCACGTGCAGCACCAATACCACCAATCCCATCCAGGCGCAGGGCACCACGGGCATCCACCAGTGCAGCAGTCATAGGAGATGACACAGTCTTCCAAGGGCTGGAGGGCCACATGTTAGAGGTCCAGCGCCTGCAGGCAAAAAACATACGGTCAATACAGAGGCAAATCAGGGTTGGCTTCATGGGCCTGAGGGGTGCCCTGGAGGCACTCTGTGCTGAACTAAGGGCGGACCGTGCTGCTAGGTGCAGGGAGAGGCAGCGCCTACACACCCGCCTAGACCTCTACACCAGGGCGGTCAACCGCCTTTCCTCAGCGACCTCTGTGCTGTCAAGGCGCAGCATCAGTATGCAGCACGAGGTGGCACACTGCAGCCAGGACGTGGCCAGGGGTCTGGTACAGGTGACATGTGCTGTGGATCAGCTGCGTGCAGCTGCCACTGCTGGCCCAGGAGTCCTCACTCCAACAGACGAGGACGCCCAATCCAGCAGGAGCAGCATTACCCCACCGCCCCCACCGGACAGGCGCCGTAGTGTGCGTCATGGCAGGCCTGCTGAGACAGGTGAAGAGGGCACTGTGCAGCCACAGCAAGGGGCTACAGGCCGACAGCGCCGCAGTTGAGGCGCCCAGACATAGACATGGATATGGGTGCACCAACCCAGTGCACACGGACACTTGCTCAGGATAGTCAATTTGCACTGTGAATCACACATGTGCGGAACTCTTAACAATACATTGTGTGCCACCCAGGTTGTGTGCCGATATATATCCTGTACTAAAGGAAATTAAACACAGTCTCGTATTAGATCTTTGGCATTGTGTCATCTTTTCTTACCTAGAAATAGTTGCGTGTGATCTCATCTCGCCTCTGGCGGCCAGCAGCTGCACCAATTACACCGGCTGGCATGCGTCCATGGGCTGGCCCCTCCTCATCCGATGATTCCGATTCGGTGAGCTCCACTGGTGTGCCCTTCCTGGTGGCGATGTTGTGCAGCATGGCACACACTACCACTATCTTGCAACAGGTCTGGGGGCTGTATTGAAGTGCCCCTCCACTCTTGTGTAAGCATCGGAACCGGCTCTTGAGTATCCCGAAGGTGCTCTCGATGGTACACCTGGTCGCTATGTGGGCACTGTTGTACCTCCGCTCTCCAGCGTTGGCAGGATTAAGGTGAGGAGTGAGTAGGTAGTCCCGGACCGCATACGCACTGTCACCTGTGGTGCGAGAAAAATATGGTTGAACACTGTCCTGCCACTGCTGTGCATTACTAGTGTGTCCTTCTTTCACATGCAATTACCTAGTAGGTATCCCTCACCAAACTCCCCACTTGTGAGTCAGCGGTGTATCCCACTGTGGCGGAAGATGAATGAGTCGTGGGTGCTGCCTGGGTATTTGGCGACGATGTCGGTGATGATGTGCCTGGCATCACACACCACCTGTATGTTCAGGGAATGGTAGGACTTGCGATTCCTGTACACATTCTCGTTCTGGGAGGGGGGGATATGGCGACATGGGTCCCATCTATGCATCCAATGACGTGGGGGAATTGTGCAATTTGGTAGAACTCCTGCTTGGTCTGGGCTAGTGCCTGTGGTGTGCTGGGGAAGTATATGTGGTTATGCAGCCTCTGTACCATGGCATCAAGGAACGCGTGGAAGAAGCGCGACAATGCACTCTGTGAGACCCCTCCTGCTGTGGCTATCACCCCCTGAAAGCTCCCTGACGCCAAGAGGTGAAGTGAGCACAGGACCTGTATATTGGTGGGGATTGTGTGTGTCCTGCGTGTGGGGTGTTCAAGTATGGGTTGGAGCTCTGCTATTAATTTCAGGATGCTCTCTTCATCCAGCCTGTAGTTGGTACGGATCTCCTCCTCAGTCCGCTGGAACAGGGTTATGCGCGCTCTGAAGATTCTTTCCTGGCGTCTCCTCCTCTGTGCAGCAGCTCTGAGTCGCAGCCTCCTGGCTATCACGTACAGCCCAGACATTGTGGCAAACGTCAGTTGCATTGTGGGTCTCTTTAAATAGGTTGCACCTGGTTACCACCTGCTCAGACTTGGTGCGAATTGCGATTCTCGTGTAATCGCAATTAGCGAATTGTTCATGCATCCCGTTTAGCGAATTCGCAAATTGCGAGTACGCCAATTGCGATTATCGCTGAATTTCTGTCTCTATTTGCGAATTCGGAAATAATTTGCGATTTGGGGATATTCGCTAATTTGCTAATCGCTAATTTAGCGATTCGCAATTTAGCGATGGGTGTGTGGCTCATACATAGCGGGGCTCTGTTTTGCGATCGCAAACACCGTTTTTTTGCGATTCGCAGTGTTTGTGATCGCAAAACAGCTTTATACATATGGCCCTTAATCTCCCCGTGGCAAAAAAAAAAGAATGTGTCCGTCTGTAACACAACTGGTGCTCATGTAAAGCGCTCTGATACCTTCAACCTAGTTGCACGATATAAAACTCCGAAAAAAAATGCTTGGATATATCTAAGGGTGTGTAAGAAGATGTCCCTCTTTACTATGTATAACAGGTATAGATGAAATGCCCTCCTGTTGTTGCAATAGGAGTGCTAAAAGCCTTCCTGCTTTCTCCCCCTGCTTGTAATGTTCCCTTTTTAGCCCATGGAGTGCTTTTTCGTGTTTGGTGCTAAATGATGACTGGAAGCAGTCGGGGATTCATAATATAGTCGAGCCAGGCTGTAAAGCTTCGCCTCCAGCTTGATAAGCTCCTCAGTATCTTTCCTCTTGCATTTTGCTGCATCCCTACTCCTTCAACCCCTCATGTAGGCTTTGCAGGCTGACCATTTGGTCTTATCTGGAATCAATAGCCCTTAAGTGTCTGAGGGATAGTCCGTTAACCGGTCGGTGGCCTTTTCTTTTCCTTTGGATGTTTCTAGGTGTATGCATTCATCCACCATCTGCAAGTAGGCAGTGTAATTTCTCCCAAATCTATTGGTAGTGAAAGTGGGTTGTCGTCTGATACACTTCTCTCCAATATCTCACAGCTTGAGACCCCATGGAGTAATGGAGTGGAGATTATGTAAGAGTCTATTTGGTTGCAATTCGAGTGTACACACAACATAAACAAGTATTCCCTCCCCTTGGGATGTAGTAGTCTCCAGATGTCAGCAAGGAAATAAGTCAGACATCAAATTCTGTAGTAGTAGGCCCCTACCCCACACATAGTCCATGTCCATTTGTTTGATCTATCTGAAATCAGGTCCAATGTCACATTCTAGTCATCTCCCACAATCTCTTTAGTCACTCGATTTATGCCCTTACTAAAGAGGCTGTTAATAAAAGAATTCTTGGCACCAACTGGACCAAAAATCAAGGGTTGACCTTGTATTGCATCGTTAGCAAAGCCGTATCCCCCATCCACATTCCTTCAGGAATTTGTATCATCAAAACCAACCTCTTCTGAAAGAGTCTGGCCAACCCTCCATTTCAATAGTTTGGGTGAGACTGTGTTCCTCCTGCAGCCGGGCTTTCATTGCAAGCGTAAACCACCCTCCCTCCACCCAAACCTGTTTCCATTTCTCCATGCTGTGTGGTGAAAGACGGCTCTTCTGTACAAGAGCAATATCTGGCAAATTCACCCTTTTCTGTTTTATGTAATGCCTAAAGCCATTCACATTTAATGATGTGATGCATAGGTTTCTATTCCTAGAGCCAGGCCCCTGCAATGAAACATATCTATCCAAAGCACCCACATTGGTAGTGCCTGTGAATCTTGACTGCCTCTAAGTCTCTCCATCCATCTTGTGTATCTTTAACTTTGTGACTATGGGCCTCATTAGGACGTCGTGTGGACCGCAACCGACAGGCCATCAGTGGCGGTCCGCACGACATCAAGAGAAATGGTCCGACCGCTGGATTAAGATACCTGCGGGCGGAGCGCAGTAGGTGGGGGGAAAGACCACCGCCTCCAACAGGCTCAAGAAGCCCGTCGGGGCAGCCGTCGGACTGTAATCCCTACAATGATGGTGGTGCCTGTGTAGGCACCGACATAAGGATTACGATGTCCATTTCCCATGGCCTTTTCATGGCAGTCCCACCGCCATGGAAAGGCAGTCAGAAAGGAACTTTGGGGCACCTAGCAGGGCTCCTGTCCCCGTGGGCCTCCGCTATGAGGCCAAGGGGTACAAGTGGTGCCCCCCCAAACATCCATGCAGCATGTGCCAGGCACCAGCATGGATGTTTAAAAACATGCCTTTTACTACTGCAGCTTGTGCTGCAGCCCTTTTCTGGGCCACAGCACAAGCTGCAATAGTAAAAGACATGTTTCCGACTGCCTACACAGTGGTCACATCATAATATGGCGGGTGGAGCTGCCGACTACTTGTCGGCCGGTCTCCATCCGACTACGATGGTGGCCGGAAGCTCGTCTGACCACCATCGTAATGAGGCCCTATGTGTAGGGAGTGTGTCAATGGGGTTCTGACTATTGAGAAGTTTGGGAAAGTATGAGAGCTGTGATGGGCTAAGTTCAGTAAGGAGACTGGAATATTACATCAACCAACAAAATGTAAAGGGCCTTGATGTCAAAAACGCTACAGACTGAGAGGAATAGCCAAAAAAGTGACTGTAGTGACGTGTGATGAAACAAATTTCAGACAGACCCAGAGCAGGATTGCCATGTGGCTCCATGGCTTAACCACACAGATCCTTAATCAAGTGGTGATCACTCTATTCCCACTTCCCCACCCACGATCCCTCCCTCCGCCCCAATCCTGTGACATGAATCAGTGTGGTAACTAGTAATCCACTTAGCCAATGCTACCACTAATGCAGTTTAATATATGACAGGGAGACTTTGTGCTTGTACTAATTTCTTAAAGCATTAACAGTGCTTAAGTATGCTACCATTGGACATTCTTGGTGCTTCGGCAACATTAGGGAAACAATCAGTAAAGAGAGCACGCTACCAGAACCCCCATGCCCATACCCTACCACATTTAATACTATAGATCTTTGTGATTATTTTCATCCCAATCCCTGAAACAGTCGTACTGGATCTGCAGAGACAATTGTCCTCTCCTGTTTTTGTAAAGACAGATGTCCCAGGTACTGTAGAGAGATTCACCTCGGGATTATCCATGCCTCTATTGTCAACATATAGAAAACCAGCTCTTGGATCTTTCAATGTTCTTTTCATTGTCACAGATTTCTGTCTGTCTCTTTTTAGTTCTGGATCATCCAGCTCCCTGTTTTTCAGTATCTGCTCTTGTTCCATGTCCACTGATTCCTTCGCTGTGGTAGCTGTTGTCCAATCAACACCAGCGAAGGCAGAAGCAGGACGCTCTCGTCTGCACGGCTCCAGGCCCCCAATTAAAGGCCCTGCTGTTCGTTTTCCATAAAAAATAAAACCAATAATCCCGGCCAGCTGCCTTCCCAACCCGGGTTCCCTCCAAAATAAGCAAACACGAGTCCCGGGCAGACATTCCCACTCAGTTCATTGGCGCAAATAATTCACGCCCGCAGCCAATTTTAAAAATCAGTACCAGCCGCCCACATCATTAACAGATGAATGGGCCTAGGATGATTTTCCTTTCCTCTAATTCAGCTTGCTCACCCTTGTCCTGAAGATGAACCCCACTTATTGGGTTCGAAACGCCGTCGACCACCATACAACATGAACTCCTATTACTCTTTGTAAAATAACTGTGGAGCTCATTATACTGTTGTCAATGCGATGCCTTTTCAAACCTCACTATCACCCTGCATGTCACGCTTCCTTTCACTTAAATATATGTGAGCACCTGAATACTATACAAAAAATTGTAAAATAAATGTTTATCATTTATCTGACCTACATGAACTTCCTTTGATCTTTCCTTTGCTCCCTCATGAATTAATTTCAAAATCTTAGAACCAAGTGTTCCCTGTTGGGTCACTTTCTCGCTTTGGACCATTTAGGCCACACCTGAACCACTGTTTCCTAAATATATATATTCTTGTCCATGGGCGACATCTTCGAGGGAATCTAGAAATTATTTTAGATGTTCAGGCTCATAAAACTCAGTTTTTGGAGACCAAGTCTAATATACGGTCTTAGTTGTGTGCCATTTCCTGACCATATGCACCCTCTACAGTTCTAGAGGGGGGTGGAAAGTTTCACCTATTAATGTGGGTACGAAGGAGCACAGAAACGATAAAATGTCAGCCCTTTCTTCATTCTCAGATACCCCTTAGATTCTCACGTTTTCCCTCCTACTGCGGTCCTCTATGTCTATTGTCTTTCTGTATAGATCCAAAAGTTCCTGTCCCTAATTGGGGGCCCTATTGATTGAATCAATGATTTCTTCCACAGCTGCAACTTGCTGATTTACCTGAAATAGATTGACCATGAATGTAAATATGTTCTTACTCATTGATTTAGTTTCTTTATTCATTCCAGCGATGCTCTCTTGAACCACTGACATGGAGGTTCTAATTGCGATAGTTCCTCTAGCGAATCAACTATGTAAATGTCAGGCATAAATGGGAGCTCTTTTACTTTGCTATCCTTTTTTGTTTTACCACAAACCACTTCAGCGAACAGCAACTTTCTATGTGATTATTGTCACAACATATGTTCACGACTGTTGCTCTCCCTGTGTCAGTGCTGTAGTGCAGTAGGCTGTATTTTCACAGCAAGGTGTTCTTAGATTCACCTCATGCAATGTACAGCTCTCACTCTTGCAGCCTCACCGACAAATTAAGTTAGGGCAGGTGTTGGACTGGGCCATCTCTGTTAAATTATCCCCAAGCTTTTTGCCTTCACCCCCCTGTTTTCTGAACCCGTTTTTGTTGTCTTTTAAGACTCTGTGCACTTTACCACTGCTAACCAGTGCTAAAGTGCTTGTTCTGTCTCCTTTAAATATGGTAAAATTGACATATACCCAATTAGCACATTTTAATTTAGTTGTAAGTCCCTAGTAAAGTGGTACTGCATGTACCCAGGGCCTGTAAATTTGATGCTACAAGTGGGCCTGCTAAAGTATACAAAAAAGTGATGGATGGAATGCTTGAATTAATCTCTGCCACTGGCAATCCCTTGGGCTACATCCCAATCCATCATTATTTTGCACACTATGTCACCTCAATTTGGTCCCAGCTATATGCAAATCAGTCTCGACCCTGCTCCAATCGGAACAGTCCAGCCTGAACTGCCAAGCCAGGTCCTCCTTGAACAAAAACACAAGCAACCCAGGATCGGTTTTGCCCTAGTTATGGGCTTATAAGCCGGGTACAGCTTGGTTCCAGTGACACAGTGTGCACGGGACCCACATCTGGGCATACCCATCCCACTTAGGGTGACAAAGTAAAGTATTCAAAAAGTGATGGATGGAATGCTTGATTTAATTTCAACCACTGTCAATCACTCGTGCCGCATCCCAATCCATTGTTATTTTGCACACCATGTCACCTCAGTTTGGACAAAATTATATGCAAATATGTCTCGACTCTACTACAATCAAAGCAGTCTAGCCCGAACTACCAAGCCAGGCCCCTGAACCAGAATACAAGCAACCCAGGACCCATTTCGCCCTAGTTATGGATCCCAATCCATCATTATTTTGCACAGCATGTCACCCCAGTGGAACCAAGCTATCCCTGGCTGAAGATAGATTGGGATGCGGCCCAAGCAATTGCCAGTGGTTGACATTAAATCAAGCATTCCATCCATCACCTTGTTGTTTTTGCATTTGATGCCCTAAGTGTGCTGGGTATGCCCAGACATGGGTCCCAGGCTCCTTGTGCCACTAGAACCAAGCTGTACCTGGCTGAAGAGCCCTAACTAGACTGTTGCTTGTGTTCTGGTTCAACGAGGACCAGGCCTGGCAGTTCGGGCTGGACTGTTCCTATGAGGAGCAGGGTCAACACTGATTTGCATATGGCTGGGTCCAAACTGAGGTGCTATGCTGGGCAAAAAAAGATGGTTTGGGATGTGGTCCGAGCGATTGCCAGTGGCTGAGATTAATTTAAGCATTTCATCCATCACATTGTTGTGTTTACTAGTGAGCCTGCGGCACTAATTGTGCCAACACTTAAGTAGCCTTTGACACATGTCTCAGGCCTGCCATTACAGCCTGTGTGTGTAGTTTTAAACTGCTATTTCCACCTGGCAAAATAAACCTTTTTCCAGGCCTAAACCTTCCTTTTTAATACCTATAAGTCACCCCGAGGGTAGGCCCGAAGTAGCATGTAGAGCTGAGTGCAGTGTGTTTAAAATGTTGACATGTACTTTTAAGGTGTACATGTCCTGGTAGGGGAAAACTCTAAATTCATTTTTCACTACTGCAAGGCCTATCTCTCCCATACAATAACATTGGGTTACCTTATTACATTTAATGAGTGATAACTATTGATTGGGAGCAGGTTGGAAAGTCATGTTTGATGTCTGTGGAATTGTAATTTAAACCCACTCAAGTGGTAAAGTCAGGTTTTAAGTCACAGTTATGAAAATGCCACTTGAAAGTTGGCACTTTCTTGTCCTAACCATTTGATGCCTGTTCCTGGGACACATGACTAGGTGTAGCTGGCAGTTGGCCTTTATGTACTCGTCCCGGACAGTAGAACAATAGACGGTTCTTGGTTTTGGCAGGGTGGGCCATCGTGGCTAAATTAGGGGATGTGGCTGTCACCGACCACACTTGCACTGCCATATTGAACCCCCAGACAAATTGGGACCAGGGCAGGGAAGCAGGAAATTACAGACTGTAGGGGGAACAGTGCAAAAGCTTCTCCACTTCAAAGGAGGCACTGAGTATAAAAAGTGGACCCTGGACCCACTCTTCCGATCACTGTTAGACTCGTTCAAGACTCAGAATAAGGGCTGCTCTCAGTGGCAGCTACAACTTAAAAAATATAGTGGGGCGCAATTGCGCCAAACTCACCATATTTACTGCTTTCCCGGAGCAGCACGCCTCCCCCATATCGGCGTCCTCGAGCAGGAAAAGGAAGGACTTCCTTCCTGTTCAGGAGAACACCAACAATCAATCCTGGCAGGAGAGCAGCTCAAGGACTGATGGTAGCAGGATAACCCAGCACTCATTTTGAGGCTGGGGCCCTGAGCCAGCAATCCCCCGGCTGTTTCACAGCCATGGGAATGCTGGGTCCACACTGCGCATATCGGGCTGGCCGTAGCAAACCAGCTGGCCAATCAAACATGCGCCAGCTGGCCAGCCCAACATGCGCACTGCAGGGGCAGCTGTAATCCTGCAGTCGCAGGATTCAGCCTCGCCACCTGCACTCACACTGCGCTTGTAAGTAAAATGGCATTGACATGCCATTTTACTTATTTGTGTGTGCCTGCTGCACTCTCAGCAGGAGGGGCGACGCTCCTCCGCTCTCGACGAGGAGCCGCCCCTGGCTGCTCTGCTGCCCTGCTTATCTGCTACGAGAAAGACTGCTGAGCTACTCTGCTGCCCTGCTGCACAAAGGACTGCTCTGCTGCTCTGCTGTCCTCCTGTCGGAGGAAGGAGTGGACCTGCACCTTGAACCCAGGACCACTAGAGTGACTCCAAGGGCTCCAACACCCTTGAGCCCTGAACCTCAGAATCGGAACACTGACATAATATCAATTCAAACAATATCGAAACACAAAAATATCAGCAATTAAATTATGATAACAAAAATATTGATTTCCTATAATTAACTAGTAAAACCACAAATATCGAGAACATAAAGCTCTTTGGTAAAAATATTGATATTTACTTATGTCAAAAACACAAATATCAGAAACAAAAAGATCATTACCTTTAAAAGAACATATATGTCAAAAATATCAATTCACACAATATTGACTGCAATAATATCGTCAAAATAAAGACATTATAATTACTAAATGTTAGAACTGGGGGTCTCTAGTTGGCAGAGGTAGGTACCTTTGACCAAATAGGGACCCTTGCGTCTAGTCAGGGTAAGGGGGTACACTCCCAAAATAACCCCTGCTCACCCCCTTGGTAGCTTGGCACGAGCAGGCAGGCTTATCTCAGAGGCAGTGTGTAAAGCATTTGTGAACACATACAGTAATATAGTGACAACACTACAAAGGGACGCCACACAGGTTGTATTATAAAAATAAGTATCTTTTATATAGATTTAACACAAGACCACAAACGACAAAAAGAATCCACAATACTGTACTTAAAAATGGTAGAACTAGCTTAGTTCTCTTTAGATGGTAAGTGCGACACTTATTGTTCAATGTACCTTTGGATGCGTAACGCTATACAACGAAAGGGTTGCAGGGAAGGTGATGCGTTGGTTCCTTACACGCAAGAACGGTGATGCGTCGGTTCCCTACTGCTACGCAGGGGACGGTGATGCGTCGGTTCTTCTCGGCGTGGGGAGGTGATGCGTCGGTTTCTTACTGCGCTTCCGTGGCGATGCGACCAGCAGCGCCGTGATGCGATGACGATCCGATGCAATGCAACAAAAATGGCGTCTTCTCCTTGATGCGACAACTACGAGGCGATGCGTGCACGCCCGGCGGCCGTGCGGCGACTCTGCGAATCTTCTGAGACGTGACAGGCCCTGCGACACGCTTCTCCGGTGATGCGACGGCGTCTGCTGCGATGGCGACACTCTTCTCCGGCGATGCGAGGCACTTCGGGGATGCGATGCGACAGCGGCAGCGGCGGCACCCTTACTCAGTGATGCAACGACAGAGGCTGCGGCAGCGACACGCTTCTCCGGTGATGCGACGGCGTCTGCGGCGACAGCAACACTCTTCTCCGGTGATGCGAGGTGCTTCGGTGATGCGATGCGGCAGCGGCAGCACCCTTACTCAGTGGTGCCACGGCTGCGGCGGCGTCACGCTTCTTCTCCGTGAGTCGCGCTTCCAGCTCCCTGCGACACGCAGTCCTTCAGAAGGCCCAGCACAACAGCAAGCACTTCAAATTCCCAGCAAGGTAATTCAGGGGAGCTGGTTGGTGAAGTCTGTTGTCCCTGAGACTTCAGCAGGAGGCAAGCTCAATCTTCAAGCCCTTGGAGATCCTTTACAAGTTGATGAAAGTAGTACAAAGTTCCTTTCTCCTTTCTTTGGCAGTCAGGCAACCACTGCAGGCCAATCCCCCAAACAGCACTCAGCTTAGGGATAGTCTCCTCCTTCAGTTTCTCTCTGGTTCCTCTCCTCAGTAAAGGTTCTTCTTGTTTCCCAAAAGTGATCTAAAGTCTTGGGGTCAGGGCTCCAGTATTTATACACCAAAATCCTTTGTCTCTGAAGGCAGAGAGTGTCTGTACCTAGTCCAAACCAGTTCTGGTCAGTCTTGGAGCACTTTGTTTACAGGACTCCGTCTTTCCTTTGACAGTGTGGGCCAGGAACATCAGACGCACCACAGGAGGTGGAGCCAGCATTGTGGAGGGAAGGCACAGCCCTATTCAGGTCCCAGGTGCAACTCCTCCCACCAATCTACATGTAGATCTCTCTATTCAGCCCTGTGCTGACTCACCCTGTCTCCTGGAATCACCCAGCCCCTGTCACTCACAAACCAGACATGGAATACACAACCTAGCAGAGGCAGGCTTGGACAGTTAGGCAAGAAAATACCTACTTTCTAAAAGTGGTATTTTCAAACACAGAGGGGCCGATTCCGATCTCGGCCGGTAGGGCTCCGAATCGGATTCGGCTTTACCGGATCCGATTCGGAGCCCTGTTTCCCGACCGAACCGTACGCGGGTCCGGCCGAGCGAGTACGATGCGAAATCGCCGACCGACTCGTCCGGGCGTCCCGACCGCTCCGACCGACTCGCTCCCGGCTCGGAACCGCTCCGACCGACTCGCTCGGACTCGACTCGCACCGCGCAATGGAGACGTTTCCCGGCCGGGTAAGTACGATGCGCGCCGCGAGCAGTCCGACCGAGCCGCGCACTCCGGCTCGTAAGAGCTGTCGGAGCCGTACTTTGGGGGTCCGTGTCGGACCCCCTGTACGCGTAGCCGCGCGAGTCGCACACAGGGGGACCCATGGGTCCCCCTACCTGTGCGTATACGGTGCGAATCGCTTCGCCGCGTACCCGCTGTAGGGGGCGCCCTTGTCCGACTCGCACCCATTGAGTCAATGGGAGCCCGCGTACGCGTTGTACGACCGGCTCCCATTGACATCAATGGGAGTCCGACCGACTCGAGTCCGATAACATACGGACGCATCGTACTCGTTCGGTCGGACTGCACGTGTCCGATTCGGTCGGAAATCTCTCCGGGTCCGGCTCGGTCGGAGAAATTTCCGGCCCGAATCGGAATCGATCCCAGAATGTTAAAACCAACTTCACTAAAAGATGTATTTTATCATTCTGAGTTCAGGCATACAAAATTCGTTTTTCTACCATGTTCCCTGGGTCAGTTAGGATTATAAGATGTTATAATCAAACTGCCCATTCTGGCCTATGGGGAACAGGTAGCCTTCCAATAGTGAAAAACGAAAATGGTTGTAATTCACTATTAGGACTTGCCACACACACCAGGGCATGTCCTACCTTATACTTACAATGCACACTGCCCTTGGGCCTACCATAGGGGTGTCTGATATGAAGAAAAGGGAAGGTTTAGGGACTGGCAAGTGGGTGCACTTGTCCAGTTAACATGGCAGTCAAAGACTGCACACAGGCTCTGCAATGGCAGGCCTGAGCTACACTTTACAAGCTGCTTCTGTGGGTGGCACAACCAGTGCTGCAAGCCCACCAGCAGCATTTGATTTACAGGCCCTGGACACCCATGGTGCACTATACTAGGGTCTGACAGTAAATCAAATAAGCCAATCATGGAGTCACTAATCCATACATCACTTTATAACAGAGAGCATATGCACTTTAGCACTGATCAGCAGTGGTAAAGTGCCCAGAGTCATAGAACCAACAAAAACAGGTCAGAAAAAGTATAGGAGGAAGGCAAAAGTTCAGGGATGACCCTGCAAAAAGGGCCAAGTCCAACACTAAATATAAAAAAACACTTTTAAACATTTTTACATAAAACAATTATTTGAAATAAAGCTAAAACACATTATACACATGCTTAAATTAAATATACATATATTACATGCCAAAATAATTACCATGCACTCCAATAAATTAAAATCATTAAAATAGAACCCCCAAAAATATTATCATTAACTACAAACATTTAGACAACAACCTAAATATTAATAAATATCTATATATATATATATATATATATATATATATATATATATATATATATATATATATAAATTAATGAATATAAAAAAACTATATATTATACATTATAAATTAAACCTAAATTAGCGTTTACCATAAAAGGTCATAAATAGAAAAAAAACACTAAAACAAGCAATAAAATAAAAGTATAAACAACTTTAACCAATAAAATGAGATAAACAAATGAATCAACAATAGAAAAGGCACACTAATTTAAACAACTAAATACTTCAAAAACGACAAACACTGCAAGACAAGGAAACTCTGCCTGATTCTCTGACCAGACCAATAAAAAAGAAATATATAAATCTCAACAACTACCAAACCAAGGGGGTCATTATGATAGCGGGCGGATCGCCCCCGCCGGGCCGGCGGTAGTCACCGCCGGCCCGGCGGGGGCGATCCGCCCGCCATCCACACAGCAAAGACCCCATGCCATATTATGATGGCTGGAGGGTCCACGGCGGACTGAAAGACCGTCCGCCGCTTTTCCGCCGGTCGACTCGTCGACCGGCAGAAAACAAGGTTAATATTGTGGCGGTGTCTGCAAGACACCACCATCCATATTACAATGCCTGCAGTGATCAGCCTTTCCATGGATGGAAAGGCATGTGGTCTTTGCCTTCGGGGGCCCGTAGCGGGCCCCCAGGAAGTTGGGGGTGCACATGGGGGGTACCATTTGCATGCACAAGGTGGCCGGCACCACGCGGTGCTGTCACGTTGTGAATGCAAATGCACGACGTGCATTCCCAGCATTGTGGCGGGCGGTGCTGTCAGCACCGCCCGCCACAATGCTGGGAATAGGGTTTGCCACCGCCGCGGTGGCATCCTAATGTCAGGTGCGGGACCGCCGCACCCCTTGCGGACGGTCCCGCATTCCGTTACGGTGGCGGGCGGACTTTGTCCGCCCGCCATCGTAATGGGCCCCCAAGTAAGTAAAACATATGTATACTAAAACATGCTTGTTGATAAACTTAAAAATGTAAAATAGCAAATAACTAATAAAACACTCTCCCACTGCTATCTCTTTACATAGATTTCCTAAAAGAACAAATGAAGTTTTGGAAAATCAATAAACTGCCAGAAAAAACAACTATCACAAACCAGCAAAACGAAATGAGATATTAAGGGCCTCATTACGATGAGACTCGGAAAGCCTCCAACTGCAGGTCGGAGGCATTCCGAGTCTCATCGGGGGTTTCACTTTCGACCACCGCATTACGATGCAGGAGGTCGAAAGTGAAACTGGCCGGTCATTCCGCCTGGATTCCGACGGAATCCAGGCGTTGTCCAGTTGGAGGCCGAACCGAAATCCCTATGGACGGCGTTTCTGCTGTAGGGATTATGATGTCGGTTTCCGACAGGCTTTCCATGTCAGGCTTTCAGACAAGGAAAGCCTGTCGGAAAGTGACTTTGGGGGCCCCTAGCAGGACCCCCTAAACCCTGCAGCTTCTGGTTGTAGGCAGCGGGGGCACCTAAGGTGCCCCCCTGCTCATCCCTGCACCTTGTGGCAGGCACCTCGAGGTGCCTGCCACGCGGTGCAGGGATGAACAGATTCTCCCATAGAGAAATGGGAGTATGCGACCGCACCATGTGCGGTTGCATTGTAATGCTGCAGCAGGACTGTCGACCGGAGGTCGGTCGGTCCTGATTCTGCAACGGTGTCGGGGGACGTGAGTCCCAACGACTTCGTAATAAAGCCCTAAGTATACATAAATTAATACAAAACTATAAACTCACTCAAATAGCAAGTAAAAATAAACATAACAATCTCAGCCTCTACAAACTACGAACAAATCCAACAGAGAGGAAAGCACCTGCTCCACATTAGATCACCCCCAACAGAAAAGCTGCAAAACAATGTGAAACATCAAGGCAGAAAATGCATGTAAGCATACAAAATAGAAGTAGTTGCCTAATTTTACATCTAAATAACAAATTTATAAACTTTAAAATATTGTATACATCTATACTATTACACTACATTCAGACACAATGACAGAGACAGCAAAATACATAACATCACAGAAAGGAAAGCAGTTACTAAATGACATGGGCTTCACCTTCAGCCAAGATAGTGCATCAACAGAAAATATGAATTGGAAATGTACCAAATATTATTCTAATGCATGTTATGGGAGGACAACTACAAAATATAGTGTTGTAATTCATGTAAGAGAGCACAACCACCTGCCAAATATAACAGAAATAAAAGTAAGGGAGGTATTGTAGGATATAAGAGAGGCAAGCACTAGCTCCCATGAATCCACAACAAAAATCCTTAATGATATACTAACTAAAGAACCCATCACATCACAGGCCAACTACCATCTATACCTACATTAAAACATTTAATTGCACAAACTAAAAAAGGCACAAATGATACTCCTCCTGCCCTTAGAAGATACCAAGACATAGAAATACCTGAACATCTAAATAATGTGGAACCTTTCCTTATGCATGACAATCTAATTAATGAGAAGTAAATCCTAATATTCTCTATAGCAAATAACTTACTAAAACTAAGCCATTGTCAAACCTGGATGATGGATGGGACGTTCAAAAGGTGACCCAAATCATTCACTCAGATGTACACGGTTGTACACCATTACAACACAATCTTTTACCTTGCATGCTTTCACCACACATTTTTTACAACACATGCCTTTACCATGCATATGCCTTTACACCACGCAGGTGAGTATATATATATAAGGTACATATACATAACTGCACACACACATATATATTTATCTTAACTATACTTACCATGACTGGTAAAATCACCAAAATTTGCATGCGTGGTAAATGTATGCGTTGTAAATGCTGTATGGTAAAGGTACTGCATGGTAAAAACATTCTTGTAAAGGATGTTTCCCATATACACCATACATAGTGAATATCAAAACACAAATATCACTTTTATATAGGTCCTACTATAAACAAAGCTGCACTTACTACGACCTCTTAAACCACATTAAACATAAAATAAAAAACTATTCCCCCCAAAAATAATCATAGACTTTGAGCAAGCCATGATTCAAGCCATGTCAAAAATGTACCCTTATACAGCCATACAAGGCTGTTACTCTCATTTCAATCATAGCATATGGAGACACCTCCAACAAATTGCACTAAGTGTGGAGTATTGTGCAAACAGTCAATTTGCCTTTGAAATAAAACAAATGACAGCACTAGCCTATATCCCTGTCACAGAGGTAGCCAACCACTACAATTTACTAACAGAAATCCCTTTCTACCAACAAAATGTAGACAAACTAAGCCCCCTAATGGATTATTTTGAAGACACTTGGGCTGACAGACTGCATCGCACCGGACAAAGACGACAACACAAATTCCAAATACCATGATGGAATGTCTATGTCAGCACCTTGGCACAGAAAGCCAAAATAAACAGCTCAGCGGAAGGATAGCACAATGCCTTCCAATCCACACTAGACAGAACACAACCTACACTCTATAAATTTATAGAGCATTACAAAAATAGCAAAGCTACCAACTACTACGAATGGAGCAATCTGTTAGCCAAATTGCCCTTAAACTTAGCAAACAAACCAAATGAATGTGCAACATGCTGCAATTTAAAGTCAAACTCATCATAAATAGCTAAGGAATAGATTACTTAGAAATGATAGCCAAAAGCATATTATAAAATAAATATTAACCTACCAAAGTCCCCAAAAACACGATCTAACCCAACATGACAAATACTTTAAAAAAAAATAATAATACATATAATATTTTATTACATCAGTATAAAAGTTTAATACAATTCCAATGTTAATGAAGACTGAGATAATAAAATTATATATAAATTGTTTAAACAAAACAATGTAACCGTCACCAACCAAGAAGCTAAAAAACAAACTCAATCCATTACATCAATAACACATAAACCACACAATTCCAAACAACAATCACATAATATTTACAGAAATAATAAAATATCACATTCCTCAACCAAAAGAAACAAAATAAATAAAACTCAGTATTCTGTAGCTGACGATCCTTCTCTGAATCCACGTAGTCAAAAATAGTAATCCACAACAAAAGGGAAAAATATTGTCCAAAAAGCCCCCCCAAAAAATGCAAAAATAAAACAAATCCAAAAGAGATTCCTCAAATCAATCCCAAGTATCCAGGAAACCGGAAAAAAGGAAATCAAAGTAAAATGCATTAATTTAATATAAACCAAAATTGATTTTCTTTAAAAAAAAAACGGAAACTCCCAATTTCCATAGGACTCATTTGTAAATAAGAAAAACCACCTGCAAAACACATTACATTCCCAAAAATACATATACACAACACTTAATCATCAAAATATTTTACATAACACAATTTAACATAACATAATGATGCATTACGAAAATAGTATACTAGAACCCAAGACCAAAAACTAGTGAAAAAGACTATCTCCCGATAAAAATGATTGGGTCATAATGTACAAATGTTGAAAAAATGTATGAAAAGATGTAAAAAGTTATTAAACATGTAGAATATGTCAAAAATTGAATTTTTTAAAAACAATTCTAAAGTATGCATTAAATAATAGAATAACATATATACATTTTTTAATATACATACATTTTTTAATATATATTGAAAAACTTATGTTAAAATGATGTTGAAAATATGTACATAAAACAATTTAAGACATTTTAAAAACTTTTAAAACAATGGATAATAAAATTGGAAAATGTACAACATACTATAGAATTTAAATATAATTTACATTTGTTTCATAATAAAAAATCATCAAAAAAGTTTTATTTACATTTAAATGTTTACTTTTAAGTTGAAATATGTATGTTTAAAATGGAAAAATATACATTAAATAAACTTTGGAAACATTAATAAAATGAGAAAAATGTATTATATTTCGAAACACCAACAACACTAATGAAATAACACAAACTATTACCACCCCAACCTATACAAATTTGGGGAAGGTGCGGCACATTAAAAGGATAACATTTACTATTGCCACCACACTCTATACCAATTTGAAGAAGGTGTGGGACATTAAAGGGTTGAAAAATGCTATTCCCATTCCAAAATAAACCAATTTGAGTACAGTGTTGGACACTAAAATGGTGTCATTTACTATTCCCACTCCAATCTATACCAATTTGGGGAAGGTGTCTGACACTAAAAGGGTAACATTTACTATTCACACTCCAATTAATACCAATTTGAAGAAGATGTGGTACACTAAAGTGGCGAAAAATGCTATTCCAACCCCAATCTAAAACAATTTAGGGACAGTGTTGGACACTAAAAGGTTGTAATTTACTATTTCCACTCCAACCTATACCAATTTGGGGAAGGTGTTTGTTAGACCTGACAGCCTTAGGGTGGTCTTCCCCCCAACTTTTGCCTACCT
This sequence comes from Calotriton arnoldi, assembly GCA_963921515.1. Classification (NCBI taxonomy): domain Eukaryota; kingdom Metazoa; phylum Chordata; class Amphibia; order Caudata; family Salamandridae; genus Calotriton; species Calotriton arnoldi. The sequence goes on from CAWUFW010003267.1 coordinate 877,610, forward strand.
CCTCCATTTTCTGACCTTGTATTTGCTGGCTTTAGGACTCTTTACTTTACTGCACTTTACCACTGCTAAAGTGCTTGTGCTCTCTCCCCTAAACATAGTAATATTAGTTCATCCTCAATTGGCATATTTAATTTACTTATAAGTCCCTAGTAAGGTGCACTACACATGCCCAGGGTCTGTAAATTAAATGCTACTAGTAGGCCCACAGCACTTATTATGCCACCCACTCTGTTAAGGCAGAGCCTGTTTGCACAGTTTTCACTGCCATTTCAACCTGGCAAAATAAACCTTAGCCGGCCCAAACCTTCCCTTTCAGTACATATAAGTCACCCCAAAGGTAGGCCCTGGACAACCCAGAGGGCAGGGTGCAATGTATTTAAAAGGCAGAACATGTACTTTTAAGTTGTACATGTCCTGGTAGTGAACATTTCTTGTTTTTCACTACTGCAAGGTCTATCTCTCCCCAACATTGGGATTACCTTATTGCATTTTTTAAGTGTAATTCTCAATTGTGAAGAGATAGACTTTTCAAGTTTGGTGTCTATGGAATCACAATTTAAAATCAGAACTTATGGTGAAGTCGGATTTTAAATTGCAATTCTGAAAATGCCACTTTTAGAAAGTGGGATTACAATATTGGTTTACACATTGGATTTAAATAGGAGTACGACAAGCTAACTAGTTCACTGAGAGGATCAGTTCCTATATTCTAGCAGTGCGACTGAGTGGCACACCAGCCGTGTGCTTTTGTACTACTTTTAGAAAGTTGTCATTTTTTTACTTTAGCCATTTGGTGCCTGCTGCCTGTCTCTGATACACGTCTGGTAAGGGTGACAGCTGTGCTTTGAGTATTCCCCCTAGACAGCCACACACAATGAGAGCTTGGGTGTGACTTGATGGGCCATCTTGGAAGGATGGAATGGAGGAGCTGGACGCAGCCTCACTTGCACCTAAATAGGTTGTGTCCTGTCCCTATACAAAGGGCTGCATACCTCCCTGTAGTGCGTCTGGAGCCAGGATAGGAAGGGCGGACCTTGTGTACTTCAAAGACCTGTCTTTGAAGTTTCCCTCACGTCAAAGGAACAACTGGATATAAGTACTGAATCTCAGTACACTTCTGGACCTGTAAATACTCTGCCAGGAAGAAGAATTGTTGTGCTGCTGAAGGACTGCCACTCTGCTGGACTGCTAATTTGCTGGACTCCTGACTTGCTGTGCTGCCTTGCTGCTTGCTGTTCCCCCGTCTATGAGAAGGACTGGACCTGTATCACGTGAACCCAGAATGACTCCAAGGGCTAGCTGGCTGGCCTTCTGATCTGAAGCCTCAGGGACATAAGAGACTTCAAACGTACCTTCTTCTGCACCTGGACCTTGCCATCTGTGAGTCTGCCCCACCAAGTGGCGCCACTCCAGTCCTGGGCCTTTGGAAGTGAGGCCTAAGGTGCTTGCTTCAGTAAAACACAAACATTCTATTTAACCGGTTCATTGGCGTGGACCAGAACCGGCGCCTCATCATTCCTGCTGCGTGGATCAGAACCAGTGCATCACTCCTTTTGCGTGGATCGGAACCAGCCCATTGCTCCGATTGCGTAATTGGAACCAGTGCACCGCCTCTACTGTGTGGATTGGCTCGACGCTTTGCCTTTGGAACCACCACCGCATAAGGTCTCTGCATCTCTGTCAATGGCATCCTCGACGACGACAACGTCTCTCCGCAGCTCAGCTCTTCGCTCATCTGAGCCGACGCATCAACACTGCTGCGCAGATGAGGACCGGCGCATCGCCCCTGATACGTGGATCGACACCGACGCATCACTTCAGCTGTACCCTGCATCTTTGACGTTGATGCAGCCAGGATCAAGGCACTTTTGTTCAGCGGGCCTCACTGTGTCACTGTATCCAGCCCGCACTCCATCGCGGTCAGCCTGAACTTTTGACTTTGTCCCGGGAGGCCGAATCAGATATCCCAAGTAAGCGCTTATTGCTTCTAATCGCTATTTTACTGTTTATTCTTTAAAAATTAATAACTCATGTTCTTCTTATTGGATTTTGTTCATTTTGGTCTAGTTTTATTTATTGAATTAAGTTCTATTTTCTTAACCTGGCGTGGAATCTTTTTGTTTGGTGTTTTCACAGTTTTACTGTTTGAAGGGTTACACAAATACTTTACACATTGCCTCTAAGTTAAGCCTGACTGCCTCTGCGCCAAGCTACCAGAGAGTGAGCACAGGTTAAGTTAGGGTTTGCCTGCATCTACCCTGACTAGGATTGTAGTTGATGCCTGATTTGGGCTCATACCCTAGTCAATCAACAACCCGATTTCTAACAGTGTTGGACACTAAAGAGGTGAAAAATACTATTGCCACTCCAATCTAAACCAATTCTGGGACAGTGTTGGACACTAAAGGGGTGATATTATCTGTTCCCACTACAATCTAAACAAATTTAGAGAAGGCAGTGGAATCTAAAAGGGTGTCATTTACTATTCCCACTCCAACCTATGCCAATTTAGGGAAGGTGTTAGACACAAAAAAGGTAATATTTACTATTCTGACTACAATCTACACCAATTTGATGAAGGTGTTGAGCACTAAAGAGGTGCAAAATAATATTGCCACTCCAATCTAAACCAATCTGAGGACAGTGTTGGACACTAAATAGGTGACATACACTATTCCCACTCCAATTTAAACCAATTTGGAGAAAGTGTTGGATACTAAAAGTGTAACATTTATTATTCCCACTCCAATCTAAACCAATTTGGGGAAGGCTTTGGACACTAATTTATTATTCCCACTCCAACACTAAGGGGTCGATTCCGATTCGGGCCGGAAAACGTACCGACCGACTCGGTGCGGGAATTTATTCCGACCGACACGAACCGGCGCCGTCCGACCCGGGTAGTACGATGAAATGCATGTGAAACCCGACCGACTCGGACGGAATACAAAACGAACGACCGAGCCAGACGGAAACAAGCCATCCGGCCGGAAAAACACTCGAAACTAACCGACCGACATGCACCCGGATAGCGACCGAACGAAACGTACCCGCGAACTCCGACCCGCGTAGTACAATGCTATGCGTGCGAAACACGACCGACTCGCACGGAGCACAAGCCGTACGACCACACGCACACAAAACCCAGCCGAATCAACCCAATACTCCGCGACCGACTCGTACGCCGCACATGAAACCAACCTGAAACACAGCGGGAACGAGTCGGACAACATCGCATCAGACAACAGCAGCGTCCGACTCGGACACAAGAACGACTCCTACATGCACCCAAAGCACCAAGGGAAAAAAGTTAAAAAAAAAGGCCAAACAAGCTACCACAAAGCCAATAAATACTGGTGGTGGGGGAAAAATGGAACAAGGACACACCCCCAACCCCACCTACATAAAGGCCACAAATCCCTACCATGAGCCTTTGCAAATTCCACAGACCTGCCAGCAAACAACACCATCACACAGCAACCACAGACACACTCAAAGCTCATGCATCACACAAGCCACACACCATTACCACACTTACAAATAGCACCCTCACACACACCCAGCTAAACCTACACTCACACACCCCCACTTGCACACACACACACACATACATCAATCACCACCACCACCCATCACCATGCCCCCAAAGAAGAACCACAAGTTCCTAGATTGTGAATTGGAAGTCCTGGTAGACGAGATACTCAGGGTAGAGCCACAGTTGTTTGGTACATTGGTACAACAGACCCCCATGTCGCAGAAAACCAAGATGTGGGCGAGGATTGTCGACAGGGTGAATGCACAATCACCATGTTTGCGCACAAAGGAAGACATCCAGTACAGGTGGTATGATGTGCGCAGGAGGGTCCGGGACCTACTCCAAAAGGACTACATCATCAGCCAGCGCACCGGCAGTGGCCCTCCTGCAAAACCAATATACCTCAGGCCCTGGGAGGAGAAGGTGCGGGCCATCCTACCACCAGTGAGCGTATATGGACTAACAGACATCCCAGAGCCTGGTGAGTACACAACTTATATACACAATATGGTGTGACAATACACACACAGCACCCTCAAAGGGATAGGCAAACCATGCACCCTCACCAAATACACAGCAAACAAAACATACTCATCCCAAGATGTGAATGCCAGTCAGACAAACACAATACCTGCCATCTCATGGTGACATCTAACTGTGTCATGACATCTACAAACCTAACAACAAATACAGCAAGGCAGTGGCACAAATAGAACCAACAAACACTCCCAGATATATTGACATCACTAGAACACCACCTCACAGGGAAGATCACTGAAAGGAAGGAATTCTGTGTATGCTGGTAAAGTCAGTGTAGCCAATAGCATCATGGGATTTGGAGTCATAGATATTGCTCAGCCTCACAATTGGCCCATCAACACCACCCTGAACCATGCTTACATCACAGGGAGTGGAAAAGGACTCACAAGATGGCTGACACTGGGTACTGCTGGGGGAGCACAAGGCCCTGCAGGCAACTGTGCAACAACCAACAGCAGGACACCACTGACTGACATCCTGAAAGACAACTTGCACTCCCTGCAATGGAAGCATGTTCCATGGTGGGATATCTGGCTGGGTGGGAAGGAGGACTCACAGCACTGACCATAGTCACAAGCACCTCCCCTCACACACACCTCAACACTAACTCCACAGAACCCACCTGGGAGAATGCAATGCCTCACATTCTAACTCAAGATCCCACAAAGACCAACCAGCCGGGCTCATACTGTGTGAAGCACAGGGACACTCTTGGGACTGGTAGCCAAACAACCGCAAGGAGAACACTCTCAGCCAACCTGTCAGCACAGGCACCCCACCCCACAGGGAAGCAGAGTCAAAAGGAAGGAAGGATGGGCATGCTGGGAAGGGGGTGGAGGCAATAGCATGATGGGAGTGGTAGTCACAGATGTTGCTCAGCCTCACAATTGGCCCATCAACACCACCCTGAACCATGCTCACATCACAGGGAGTGGAAAAGGACTCACAAGATGGCTGACACAGGGCACTGCTAGGGGAACACAAGGCCCTGCAGGCAACTGTGCACCAACAAACAACACGACCACATTGTCAGCCATCTTGCCATTGCTCTCACACTCACACACACTGAAGTCCACTCAAAAGGAAGGAAGGATGGGCATGCTGGGAAGGGGGTGGAGGCAATAGCATGATGGGAGTGGTAGTCACAGATGTTGCTCAGCCTCACAATTGGCCCATCAACACCACCCTGAACCATGCTCACATCACAGGGAGTGGAAAAGGACTCACAAGATGGCTGACACAGGGCACTGCTGGGGGAACACAGGGCCCTGCAGGCAACTGTGCACCAACAAACAACACGACCACATTGTCAGCCATCTTGCCATTGCTCTCACACTCACACACACTGAAGTCCACTCAAAAGGAAGGAAGGATGGGCATGCTGGGAAAGGGGGTGGAGGCAATAGCATGATGGGAGTGACAGTCACAGATGTTGCTCAGCCTCACAATTGGCCCATCAACCCCACCCTGAACCATGCCCACATCACAGGGAGTGGAAAATGACTCACAAGATGGCTGACACTGGGTACTGCTGGGGGAGCACAAGGCCCTGCAGGCAACTGTGCAACAACCAACAGCAGGACACCACTGACTGACATCCTGAAAGACAACTTGCACTCCCTGCAATGGAAGCATGTTCCATGGTGGGATATCTGGCTGGGTGGGAAGGAGGACTCACAGCACTGACCATAGTCACAAGCACCTCCCCTCACACACACCCCAACACTAACTCCACAGAACCCACCTGGGAGAATGCAATGCCTCACATTCTAACTCAAGATCCCACAAAGACCAACCAGCCGGGCTCATACTGTGTGAAGCACAGGGACACTCTTGGGACTGGTAGCCAAACAACCGCAAGGAGAACACTCTCAGCCAACCTGTCAGCACAGGCACCCCACCCCACAGGGAAGCAGAGTCAAAAGGAAGGAAGGATGGGCATGCTGGGAAGGGGGTGGAGGCAATAGCATGATGGGAGTGGTAGTCACAGATGTTGCTCAGCCTCACAATTGGCCCATCAACACCACCCTGAACCATGCTCACATCACAGGGAGTGGAAAAGGACTCACAAGATGGCTGACACTGGGTACTGCTGGGGGAGCACAAGGCCCTGCAGGCAACTGTGCAACAACCAACAGCAGGACACCACTGACTGACATCCTGAAAGACAACTTGCACTCCCTGCAATGGAAGCATGTTCCATGGTGGGATATTTGGGCTGGGGGAGAAGTCGGCCCGGATGGCAACCAAATACCACCAATGCTGGTCAGGCACACACCTCAACATTCACATTGACATGCCACAGGTTGGCAGGACAATGTGCTACACCAATATCACTCACTGACTGTCATAACTGAGTAGAATGCAATGTCCAGGGCCGCATCCAGAGGTACAGTCACAACTGTCCGGTGTTTTAACAATTGATGCCTGTAGAAACATACCATACAATCTGTGTCTCTCCCCAAAACAGGTGAAGATGGGGACTCAGCAGCAGATGAGGAGGAGTCCCTGTCCCAGGCTCCGGGGGACACAGAGCTCACTGGTGTGGATCAGCCTCTGCACTCCTCGGATGGCGAACAACAAGCTGGACCCTCCGGTGCCAGTCATCATGCAGCACCAGCAGGACCAACATCTGCACCCCCTGCACCCACCCCTCCAACAACTGCCAACACACAGGCCACCCCTGCCAACACGGACACACCAAGGACCACAGGTGACAACAGCGCAGGGACCCAGGACCAAACTGGAGCCGCTGCCATCGAGCCCACTAACAACACCCAAGTGGGCACACGGTCACCTGTGCGTGGCACCGCAGGCCCTGCACGTGTTGCCAGGGGTGGTGGGAGGGGTGGTAGACACAGGTCGCTATTTGCAGAGGGGTCAGGACTGCGTGATGACCCACAACTGGCACGCATTGCAGATGCGTACCAGACCAGCACCGGAGAGGTCACCCAGGTAGTGGGGATCCTCAAGGACATACAACAGCAGCAGGCTGCCCATCATGCCCGCTTGGACTCCCACATGTCCCGTGTCGAGACACACATGTCTCGCATGGAGTCCAAGTGGGACACATTGCAAGAACTCACAGCGGTGCATAGGGACATACTGACATGCCTCCGCCAGATCAGCACCAACATGGCCTCACCTCCCTGTGCGCCCACAACATCTGTTGCCACTACATCCGCAACAGCCACAGGGAGGGAGGAGGACTCTGGCGGAGAGTACCCTGCACCGCGGCAGCCTGCACCTGAGGATCCCCCCCAAGAAGAGGGGCCGTCCGAGGAGGCCAAACTGAGAGGCCGATGGCCAGCTACATCCCCAGGAAGCCAACACCTGTTCTGGAACTTTTCCTCTGTGTGCAAACTGCACGCCCTGTCGATGGCAACCCAACTCGCCCACATGACATGGGGAGCTCTAGTTGTACAAATTCATCAGATGACTGTGGACTATACCCTGGACATTCCATCTACCAGGACTTCCAATTCACATGGGAACTTTGGATTCCAATTGCTATGTACAGCACCCACCATCCTGTGCACCATCCCCACACCTTTTGTAAATAAACTCACCAAAAAACCATATCTGCCTCTGTTGTGATTCCAACGTGGTCTCTGTCATGGAGATGGTGATCAGAAATATGACACTGTGCATGCTGACTGCTACAGCAAGTCCAACACCGTCATGGCAGTCATGGCGACGTGACACATATGAGGGAGACACACCACTAGGGCCACACAACACATACACACCAGGGCCATATGACTCATCCCCTACACTGATGTTGCCTGGAAATACAGTGCAATGCACAGATACCACACATATTCACAGTCTGTGTCAACTACAACACAGGTGCAGTAAGCAAATGTCACTCAGATGTGTGACTACGGACAACGCACACCCCAAAATGTAGAACAGGTTTATTACACATTTGCTACATGTTGTTTCCACTACAAATGCAAGCTAATCCCACCTGGCTGTGGCCACAAAGTCAAACAATGCAGAAGATAGAAAGTCCAGGGTTGTGTGGCACATCACCTGTAGGGGAACAACTGCTGCCACCTTGGAAGTTGAATCATTGATTCGGGGGATCCAAGTTGTTCTAACAACTCCAGCAGCACCCTGTGAAGGACAGACATGACACACACTCAAAAGCACAGAAGAACAGCACAGAATGGCAATACTCATGTCTAATACCTGTCACAAGTTAAATACACAAAAGCAAGTTAGCATGTCTACACTGTTGGCAAGTACAGACCACCTGCAAGGACACATCTCCGCATGCATCCAGTCAAGTTGCACATGGCCACACTCAAACAGCACCAGAGCACCACACACACATATCATGCAAATCAAATTCATTGATAGTACAACACTCTGGATACTCACATTCAGCTGAAGAAGTTGGTGATGAGCTGTGTGCGGACATCACCATCACCATCATCATCATCATCATCACTGGCATCGTGGCCCAGGCCTGGATCCTCCACAGGTGGCGGATGTTGGTCATCGTCATCCAGGATGAGAGGCAACTCCTTCCGCACTGCCAGGTTGTGGAGCATGCAGCAGACGATGATAATCTTGCACACCTTTGCTGGGGCATATGGGAGGGCGCCTCCTGTCTTGTCCAGGCAGCGGAAGCGGCTCTTCAGGAGACCAAAGGTCCGCTCAATCACCCTCCTGGTCCGACCATGTGCCTCATTGTAGCGCATCTGGGCTGGTGTCACAGGGTTCCTGAGGGGTGTCAGCAACCACGGCATGTTGGGGTATCCCGAGTCACCTACAGACAGACAATTGCACATTAGCCAACATTGAAAAGTGTGCGGAAAGCAACATAGCACAACACACACAATGGTACAAAGTCAGTACACACCGACAAGCCAAGCACGCTGGTTCGGCATCTGTGACATCATCCTCGGGATGCGACTACTCCTCATCACGTAGGCATCGTGTGCAGAACCGGGGAAACGGGCACAAACATGTGTGATGGTCATGTTTGCAAGACATACCACCAGAGCATTGACAGAATGGTAATGTTTCCTGTTCCTGTATGCCTGCTCATGTGCCTGTGGTGGTACCAAAGCCACATGTGTCCCATCAATGGAGCCAATGACATGTGGCATCCTCCCCAGGGCATAGAAGTCACTCTTGACGTCAGTGAGTCGGTGACGTTGTGGGAAATAGATGAACTGGTTAAGGCATCTCAACATCGCCACCAAAACATCGCGTAGCACACGGCTGAACATAGTCTGTGACATACCACCAGTAGATGCCACAGTGTGTTGAAAGGTACCGGTGGCAAAGAAGTGTAGGGCTGCCATCACCTTCACCTTGGGGGTCAGCACTGTCGGATACGGCCGGCCAGGCTGCAAATGTGGGTCCAACCGCACTGCCAAATCCTCAATCAGCTGCCTGGTGAAGCGGTACCGTCGGATGCTGTCACGTTCCACCATCGTTGCAAGGTCTGGGAATGGTCGATGGACAGCAGGAGCCCTGCAGTGCAGAGGTGAAGAAGTCAAGATTGTCAGTCACCCCACATATGTGCCATTCACCATACTGTAGTTCACATGCTACATCATCAGCAAACACCAGTACTTGATGTGTGTCTCGTTCTGTTTGGACACATATGGCACCCACATGGACATCATGTAACATCTCTGTTCAACATGTGTGGACAACAGGTCCCAGGGTGTGCTATGTGAAACCATTTGGCTGTGTCACAGTACCCATTTACTGCACTCACATTCCACACACATACCACAGTGACGTCTGGACAGATACGCCACAGGCATCTCAACTCATTGACAGGTAGATTCCCAGGGATCCTGTCTTGCCACATGGACACTGGCATGACATGGCGTATCATGTACACGTCAGAAAAATCAAACATGACTCCCACAGGTAGTGCCCCCTGTAGCCTCTGCAGGACAGACATGGACGTCAGTGACACACACACACAACATCTAAGTCCATGCACAAACAACGTGGATGTGGAGACTGTCTCCCATTGTGCACATGGAGTCAGACATGTGAAACACAACATGCACACAGACTGCGGAGGGACATGACTATTGTGGCAATGGGCCACCCTGTGATGTACATGCTTTCCCACATGAGCCTTGGGGTATGTGACATGTCATACATATACACAACCTGGAAATGTGACCATGCAACATGCTCCAAAAATGAACAGTTGCACATCCCAGTGGTCATGTGCACGACACACAAAGGACCCTGTCCCCATTAACATGTGCACAGCCTGGGTGTGTCTGCCCCCAAGTGCCAGCCCAAAAACAACATGTACACACCCATACACAGATAAGGTCATGCTGCCACACATGCCTTAGATACAGTGTGGACTGGGTGTGGTGTAGTAGGTGTGCCCCAGAGTCCCTGGAAAGTATATGTGGCTGGCATAGGTTCACCATTGACCAGCATGGTGACACATGCGTGTGACCTGTACAGGGACGCGTTGTACAGCAATGGTCCGATCGGTGTGCCCGCTCGGACCATTGCATTGCATGTGAGCGGGTACGCGTTGTATTGCGGGTACGCGTTGTACAGCAATGGTCCGATCGGTGTGCCCGCTCGGACCATTGCATTGCATGTGAGCGGGTACGCATTGTATTGCGGGTACGCGTTGTACAGCAATGGTCCGATCGGTGTGCCCGCTCGGACCATTGCATTGCATGTGAGCGGGTATGTGCTGTACAGCAATGGTCCGATCGGTGTGCCCGCTCGGACCATTGCATTGCATGTGAGCGGGTACGCGTTGTACAGCAATGGTCCGATCGGTGTGCCCGCTCGGACCATTGCATTGCATGTGAGCGAGTACGTGTTGTATCGCGGGTACGCGTTGTACAGCAATGGTCCGATCGGTGTGCCCGCTTGGACCATTGCATTGCATGTGAGCGAGTACGCGTTGTATCGCGGGTACGCGTTGTACAGCAATGGTCCGATCGGTGTGCCCGCTCGGACCATTGCATTGCATGTGAGCGAGTACGCGTTGTATCGCAGGTACGCGTTGTACAGCAATGGTCCGATCGGTGTGCCCGCTCGGACCATTGCATTGCATGTGAGCGCGTGTACGCGTTGTACAGCAATGGTCCGATCGGTGTGCACGCATTGGCTGGGGCCTGGCATGGCAACGGATGCGGTTTTTGAATTTACAACGAGTCTGATGCAGTGAATTCAGTTGGCCAGCCACAACAATGTTGCAAATTCATGGGTGTCATGAAGTTGAATATTTGAAGGATGCTGTGGGCGTGTATTGGAGCTGCTATTCCATGGATTGGCCAGATTCAGAAGATGCTACCGACTTGGACCTATCACTTTGGACACATGGGACAGTATCTGCCTCTGCAGCACACATATAATGCTGGCTGTTCCCCTGAGAGCTCACTTGCCTGCACTACATGCTCCTGGACGACATCTGCCACTACACTGCTGCTGTCTCTGCATCCTCTGGCTGATGCAATGGCACGTACTGTGGAGAGAGCCCCAGCCTTCACCCATGAGGAGAACCAGGCCCTGCTGGACAGCCTCCTTCCACAGTACGGCAAGCTGTATGGGACACCAGGAGAGCAGGTGAGTGTGCTGTCCACTGCCTCACTAATTGTGCATGTTGCCTGACTAGCAGGATTTACAGTGTGCACACCACTGGCTAGCATGCCCACTGTGTAGTTCGCACCCCCAAAGTGTGTAGTCACTTGCACTGAACAGGTACAGTGGAGTGACAGTGCATTCAAACAAGGTTCACTACCCATGCAATGATACCATGTAGTAACTGCTGGCAAACTGTCCATAGCCCTCGTTGCACTGCCTGTGTACATCATATGCCCCTGTGATTGAGACATGTATTTCCAACTGTGTGATGCACAGATATGTTGCATGTGTAGTAATGGCCTTTTCACTTTCTCATCCTCACAGGTTGATGCCCATCGGAAGCAGAACATCTGGCTGGACATCGTCCGGGCAGTCCGATCCGTGGGGGTCTACAAGCGCCGGATCCGCAACTGCCAGAAGAGGTGGCAGGACCTTCGTGGCTGGACCCGGAGGATCGCAAGGGTCCAGCTGAAGCTGTCGCCTCCTCGCAGGAGGGGCGGACACCGGACCCTGACCCCCCACATGCTCCAGATCCTGCCGGTGGTGTTCCCGGAGCTGGATGGGCAGCTGAAGGGCAGACAGCAGCAAGGAGGGGGTGAGTCTAAGACTGCACTGTGAACTCTGTCTAACATGCTATGTGCCCTCCTCTGGCCTGGTTAAACTTCCCCAGTACATCAGTCTTGTTGTCCAGTACCCATGTCCCTCTATTGTAACCTGGCCACTACCCATCTGATGCGCCAGTGTGCTCCTTACACTCAGGATAATTGTGTCACTTGGATACAGGGTCCTAGCATTTTGCTTTGCTCAAGGTGGTGACAGATTTTGTTCCCGTGACATTGTGTTTGCCTTCATGGGTGGGTCAGTTGCTCACACAATGCCTGAGTCGTAATATGTAGTCTGGGTGTAACTTTGATATGTGATCCAATTGCACATCTAATTCACCACATGTCCCTGGGGTATTTGCCACACCCCCATTCTGCGGGTGGGTAAATTGTCTGGGCCTCAGGAGTATGTATGTCAAGTGTGTCACACATGCTTAGCCACCTGCCCACTGACCAGGGCTCATCCCTCTTGCAGGTGGAGCCGGACAGTCATGCCTACTACAGGGCATACAATACACTCTGTACTCCCACTCCCGTGTATCATCTGACATGCTGTGCTCAGTGAAATGTTGCCTCAGGTGTCTGCCTCTGTGTTGTTGTGCTGTGACTACGTTGTCGTGACTCCTGTGATGTCCTTCGGTTAGGGGTCAGCATGCCATCTGCTATTGGACCATGTGAGACAAGACTTCTGTGACTCATAGGTGTTTGATCACTTGACTGTGCAGACAGGTGTATGAGACTGTGACTTTCAGGCAGCTGTTCATCATTCACAGCACACTGTGAGGTGCTCTGGTTCAGGGAGTAGTGTTTCATGTCTCCCATTTGTCCAAATGGTGTGCAGTGTACAAATACTGGTTCAGAGGATGTGGTTAGTGGGGGATGAACATGTGCACTTGTCAGTTACATTACTTGCCTTCCCCATGTCCTAGGATAGTGACACAGTGCAGACTGTTGTTTGCTGGCTAACATGGCCATGTGACTTGAGACAGTGATGTATGACTTTGCAGGCATGCCTGTGTCATGGCATTAAACTTCCTAAGGGTGATCCTGCAGGGTGGTGACATGTGCAACAGGCACCCCATTGTGGCATTGACTATCCGGACATGGGTGCTTCATGGGGTCTGGTGGTGGTATGCATCACATGCATTTCTGTTTAGGCTCAGGCCGTCCATTTATCCAGACACCTGCACTGACTCAGTGGCAAGTGATGTGAGGTGGGCATGTTCACATACTTCACCGTGTTCTCAGCAATGTCCAACTACTGTGTAGGTGGTGCATGTGTCCACACTGGGGTCTTACCATCAGACGGGCACCAGACAGATGGGTGCAAGGGCAGGAGGGGTGTCTGTTCCATGGCTGACCATCAGACTGACAATTGGCTTCTCCTAATCTGTGTGATGACTTTTGGCAATGTTCTACTAGTGATGCCAGGGCTTGCTCTGTGATGTGCTGTACTTACTGTGGTGTGTGCGGTCAGTGCAGGTGACTGATGTTTGTCTGTTTCCCTAATTGTTTGCAGATACATCCACAGCCACAGGAGGGGACAGCTCCACGGACCAGGAGGAGCAGCGGAGCCAGACTGGGTCAGCGTCCGACGAGTGGTCAGAGGGACCCAGTGGCACGGAGGGCGAGGGGAGCCACACCGAGGAGTCCTCAGCACCATCCACCTCAGCTGAGGACCACAGCAGCTCGGAGGATGACTCCCTTGTGGAGGCGGGTGTCAGCAGCCACCACACCCCAGCTACTCTGTCTGATCCCGCCACCACCACCACCACCACCGCCCTCCCATTGGCTCCCATTCCTGAGGTCCGTGGAGGCTCCCGTGCTCGGGAGCGTGTCTCCTTCAAGCCAGGCACCGCACCCCCTGCCCCTGTGTCCCCTGCTGCCCTGAGTGAGGAGTCTGTGTACCTCCTTCGGCAGCTCCATGTAGGGCAGACAGCAATGCTGACTGTCCTCCATGCACACACCACACTGTTGACACAGCTGGTGTCGTTCATGGAGGGCATCTCAACGGGTATGTCTGCCCTACAGAGGAGCAATAGGTCCATGGACTCCTCCCTGACGGCAGCAGTGTCCCTCCTCCAACAGTCCGTCACCCCTCCCACCTCTGCCCCATCCACACTTCCTACCACCCTACCTGTCCAAAGCACATGCACACCTGCACAATCACACCAACACACAGACACGAGCAGCACCCACCCACCCAAAACCAAGGCAAGATGTGCACACAAGCATCCTCAGGGGACTGCTTCCACACACACAGGGGATGGGGAACTGACACACACACAGGCAACCACAGTCACTCCGCAATCCTCAAGATCCTCTCCCTCCAAGACCCCTTCCCTTGCCTCACCTGCAACCCCACATACACAGCAGCTCTTCCTCTCTGACCTCGGCCTCTTCCCCTCCAATACCGCTGATCCAGCATACCGGGGGAAGAGGAAGTCCACACACAGAGAGGAGAGTGCCCTCGCCCCCGGACACCCTCCCCCAGGCGCAGGCAGAGTGAGCCCCCCACCCGCAAGTCCCCCGGACCCAGAAGAGCAAGACCCCGCCACCGCCCTGCAAGTCACCCACCCAGTCTCTCACCTCCATCCCCCAGGACACCACTCCACAGGTTCCACCGCCACACCCTGCCCCAGGTTCCCCCACACACCGCTACCGCATCCCCAAAGTGCTCAGGCCCTCCCCCCCTGCCACTTGCTCTTCCACCCCCAAACCAGACGCTCTGCCTGAATGTGCCACTGGTGTGGAGACCGTGTCCCCCCTCTGTCCTGCCCAGCTCTTCTGCCCCCCTTCCACTCCCTTGGAGTCATGCACTGCGGTGGAGTCCACAACAACCCCATCTGACTCGGGCACTGCATTGGGGACCCAGCCCACTCCATCTGCCCAGCCCACTGCAGTGGTTGCAGCACCAACACCATCGGACTTGAGCCCTGCGGTGGTGCCGGCCCCCCTGAGTCAGACACCTCCACTGCAGTTGCCGGTGACACTCCTGCACCCACCTCACCTTCCCTGCCTCCTTCTGGCATCCCCTGATCCTGTCCCTGCGGTGCCTGGCCTGCCCCTCGTATGCCCCTCCAAGGGGGATGTCCCCTGTTGGTACCTGTGCAGGCAAGCAAGTTGTGACAAGTAGTCACACATCACCCTGTTGGGACTGTGTATTTGGACTGGACATTGGCTGTTGTTAATTTTGGACTTTTGATTTGAGTTGCACACTTGCTGAATAAAGCCTCTTTTTGTTTACTTGTGGTTAATCTTTGGTGGTACATGATGTAGATGTGTAGTATCATGCATTTGCTGTTGTAATTGTGTCCAGATCAGGTAAATGAAGTTTTGCTGTGATGGGCTCCATGTGGCCCATGGGATATGTGTCCTAATATAGTCTGGATCTATAGCATCCCTTGCTGCAGTCTGAGGGTGTAATGTTCAGCATTTGACACAGGGATGTACGTTTAGCATTTGTATATTACCATCTTTGTCCTACACTGTTGCACATCTGTTGGGCTTACCACGGTCCAATGTTCCTAGTACCCTGACTGTGTGCCCGTCTCCACTGGACATGCAGTTTTGCACATCAATTTTGGAGGACTCATCTGTGTATACAGTACAACTGGATTGCCACGTGTTTTGGGTGTATACAGATGACTGACGTGACACTCCCGTACCCAGGCTGATGTGAGCAGAGGCTTCTGTGTGTTGTAGTTGTTGACTCACTGACGGAGTGTCCTGCTGATATGTTTGAGTAGTGCACAGACAAGGTTTGGCACAGCGGAGCTTCCACAGGAGTGGAGTGCCCTCATGGCTGTGTGTAATCTGGTGACATTGCGTGTGCCCGTGTTGTGTGTTGTGTGAGCATGTCTGTGCATGTTCCCTTCCCTTTTCCTACACAGGCTGTGTCCCTAGGGATGTTCCTGTTTCTGATGGTTGCAGAGTTGGTATGTGTTCATCCAGCATCTTGGACCTGGTTTCTCTGTGATGTGGTTGCATGGCAAACTGATGTTCATGAGGTTGTCATCCCAGGTTGTCTTTGTTGTCAGGGCTAGGGATGTGGGCAAACGCAGATGGGACACATTCAGGATTCCCCTTGGCACTTGTTGTTTACACAAGTAATGTGATTTTAAGTTTGTGTTAGCTTTCAGTGATTGTGACGCGTTGTGTGTGTGACTGCTGCCACTCCTCAGGGTCAGAGCTGCAATGTCAGAAGTTGTGTACGTGTGTTCTTTGTGTCTCACCTTGGCTTCTTCGTTGGTGTGTGACTATGGCCAGGATCCCATTGTTTGTGGTGGATTTCACATCATGCGCTTGTACGGCGTACTGTGTAGTGTGTCATGCATAGACGAGTCATGTTGAGTGGGCATGTGTGATGGGTTTCTACACCTTAGTTCCCCCCACCACCCCTGGGATTGTCATGGGTGCATGTGCAATGTCACCAGTCCATGTGAGCTTCACTGCTGCACATTGTTGCAGATGAGGGTGTGTGGTGTTGAGTGTGCAAATGTGAGTTGTTGCACGGCTAGACCACTACCTCCATATTGTCCTTGGCTGGCAGGCCGTGCTGATTGATTGGAGCTTGTGTAGGTGTGATGGTAGTTTGTAGCTGAGGACACATGGCTGTGGTTCACAGTGTGATCAACATCTACCTTTGTCATCACAGTGGAATTGTCATGCAGGCTAGTGTCTGCACAATGTGGGGTCCCTGGGGGTAGTGCTGTGGTGGGTGTGTCTCTTGCTGTGTTAGTTGCTGTTCCTACAAGCTTGTGTGACATGTGTAATTTGGGCTCCCTCTCATCTGACAATGCCAGATTTCCCACATAGGGGAATCCAATCCATGAGTTACTTGTGTGTGGCACTGTATACACATCTGTGTAATTGGGATTCAGGCCTCCTCATGTGTTGTGTGGTTGCCTGGGGACACTGGCACACACCCCCATCACCTGTTGTCTTTGATAGGATGTGTGAGTCTGCCTGTTTGTGTCAGTGCATTTGCATCACTGCATTGGCATTTCTGTAATGTGCCATTGGCTGTATGTGGTTTGGTGATTTTCCCCTGCTCTCCCTGGTACTCCTGGGTCATCAGTCAGCACAATGATCATGGTTTGTATGTCCCATTGCTGCCATGGTATGGTATTTGCTCACCTGACATCCACAGACTCCACAGATTATATACATTTGTGTGTCCATAGGTGCAGATATGTGGGTCAGCATCATGATGGTCACTTCTGTCATTGTGGAATCGGCTGATTGTTGGCAATGTGGTCCCCCATGTGTGATGTTTGTATGCACATGGACATAAAGCGATGTTTCTGTGACACTGCACTGTTAGCCTCCCCCAATATATGTTGCAATGGGACACAAGCAGTACTATGCCACAGATGTTTTGGTTGTTGTGTGACCAGGATTCATCCATTCAGTTTGTCTTTGGCAGCTTTTACCATGCCTACACTTACCTTATGATCACCGTGGTGATGGGGCTTTAGGCACCATTGCCACACTGATCAAAGGGTCCATCAGCCTTGGACCCCACACTTACCTTTGGTGACTGTGGTGATGGGCCTTTAGGCACCATTGCCACACTGATCAAAAGGTCCATCAGCCTTGGACCCCAAACTTACCTTTTGGTGACTGTGGTGATGGGGCTTTAGGCACCATTGCCACACTGATCAAAAGGTCCATCAGCCTTGGACCCCACACTTACCTTTTGGTGACTGTGGTGATGGGCCTTTAGGCACCATTGCCACACTGATCAAAAGGTCCATCAGCCTTGGACCCCACACTTACCTTTTGGTGACTGTGGTGATGGGGCTTTAGGCACCATTGCCACACTGATCAAAAGGTCCATCAGCCTTGGACCCCACACTTACCTTTTGGTGACTGTGGTGATGGGCCTTTAGGCACCATTGCCACACTGATCAAAAGGTCCATCAGCCTTGGACCCCACACTTACCATTTGGTGACTGTGGTGATGGGGCTATAGGCCCCATTACCACACTGACCAAAAGGTCCATCAGACTTGGACCCCACACTTACCTTTTGGTGACTGTGGTGATGGGGCTTTAGGCCCCATTGCCTCAGTGGCCATGGTCGGCTTGTATTGTGGAGGCCACACACTTTTATGTGTGACACATGTGTTAGTGGGTCACATTGTATGTTCATTGTCATGTTTAGTGTTGTAGGCATTTGACATGGATTACACACGCTTGTCATGTTGTTTGGGTGGATGTAATTTTCTGTTATTCCTTATGTGGGAGTATGCTGGTTGTGTCATGCATTACCCGTCCTATGAGTAGGGGGGGTGGTAGTGATAGGCATCCAGCCCCCCATGAGTAGGGGGGGTGGTAGTGATAGGCATCCAACCCCCCATGAGTAGGGGGGGTGGTAGTGATAGGCATCCAGCCCCCCCCTGAGTAGGGGTGGTAGTGGTTATAGGCATCCAGCCCCCCATGAGCAGGGGTGGTAGTAGTGATAGGCATCCAGCCCCCCATGAGTAGGGGGTGGTAGTGATAGGCATCCAGCCCCCTCTGAGTAGGGGTGGTAGTAGTGATGGGCATCCAGCACCCCTGAGTAGGGGTGGTGGTAGTGATAGGCATCCAGCCCCCCCCTGAGTAGGGGTGGTAGTAGTGATGGGCATCCAGCACCCCTTAGTAGGGGTGGTGGTAGTGATAGGCATCCAGCCCCCCATGAGTAGGGGGTGGTAGTGATAGGCATCCAGCCCCCCTGATTAGGGGTGGTAGTAGTGATGGGCATCCAGCACCCCTGAGTAGGGGTGGTGGTAGTGATAGGCATCCAGCCCCCTATGGGTGGGGATGGTAGTAGTGGCAGCCATCCAGCCCCCCATGAGTAGGGGGGGTGGTAGTGATAGGCATCCAGCCCCCCATGAGTAGGGGGGGTGGTAGTGATAGGCATCCAGCCCCCTGAGTAGGGGTGGTAGTAGTGATGGGCATCCAGCACCCCTGAGTAGGGGTGGTGGTAGTGCTAGGCATCCAGCCCCCTATGGGTGGGGATGGTAGTAGTGGCAGCCATCCAGCCCCCTATGGGTGGGGATGGTAGTAGTGGCAGCCATCCAGCCCCCATAAGTAGGGGTGGTAGTTATAGGCATCCAGCCCCCCCTGAGTAGGGGTGGTAGTAGTGATAGGCATCCAGCCCCCCATGAGTAGGGGGGTGGTAGTGATAGGCATCCAGCCCCCCCCTGAGTAGGGGTGGTAGTAGTGATAGGCATCCAGCCCCCCATGAGTAGGGGTGGTAGTAGTGATAGGCATCCAGCCCCCCATGAGTAGGGGGGGTTGTAGTGATAGGCATCCAGCCCCCCCTGAGTAGGGGTGGTAGTAGTGATGGGCATCCAGCACCCCTGAGTAGGGGTGGTAGTAGTGATGGGCATCCAGCACCCCTGAGTAGGGGTGGTGGTAGTGATAGGCATCCAGCCCCCCATGAGTAGAGGGGGTGGTAGTGATAGGCATCCAGCCCCCCATGAGTAGGGGGGGTGGTAGTGATAGGCATCCAGCCCCCCCGAGTAGGGGTGGTACTAGTGATAGGCATCCAGCCCCCATGAGTAGGGGTGGTAGTAGTGATAGGCATCCAGCCCCCCATGAGTAGGGGGTGGTAGTGATAGGCATCCAGCCCCCCTGAGTAGGGGTGGTAGTAGTGATGGGCATCCAGCACCCCTGAGTAGGGGTGGTGGTGGTGGCAGGAATCCAGGCCCCTATGGGTGTGTATGGCATTGGTGATGCCCATCCCACCCCTATGATTGTGCAGTTGCTAGTGTACGTCATTTGTGCATCCCTATGTGTGTGTGACATATTTTAGGTACGTGTAGTTAGTTTGTATTGTTGGTGTTTGACTTACCGTCTGCGCCGTACGCGTCCGAATCGGTCCCGGTAATAGATGTAGAGTATTGGTAGGACCTGCGCGATGGGATTCATGGTTGGTTCGTCTCGTTCGGGTTTCGCGTGTCTTCGACTCGTACTCGTCGCTGGCTTGTTCGTCTCGTAGCCGTGGATCGTTTAGTGACGCGAAATGGAGCTTATGTGCGGCTCTCCCGGATGCTGAAACGTGCCGGACGTAGCGACGGGTTCGGCGCGTACGGACGACGCATCGTACTAGTCCGGCCGGAAGGTGCTGTGTATTTGGTTCCGTGCGACTCGATTCGGCGTTTACGGATCCGGCTCGGGCGGAGAAAAGGAGCTTGATTGGGTAAGTTCGGCTCGCTCGGAATCTGGGCTGTTATGCGCATCGTACTTGTTCGTTCGGTAGAGTGTTCGAGTCGGTCGGGAAACACGCGTTCGGCTGGTAGTTTTTCCGGACGAATACTGTTAGGTGCGCTTCCGGCCCGAATCGGAATCGGCCCCTAAGGGCTCCATTACGATGCTGGTCGGACAAGCGTCCGACCGGCATCATGTTCGAATAGGGACCGCCCGACAAAGAGTCGGCAGTCCCAAATTACAATGCGACCACCTTCACAGCAGTTGGAAAGTGTATGTCTCCTATTGTGACTTGTGAAGTGGGCTGCAGCACAAGCTGCAATAAGAAAAATACACTTTTTAAACATCCCTGCACCGTGTGGCAGGCACCATTCGGTGCCTCCCAGGACCCATAGCAGAGGCGGCGAGAGTACCAGGGCCCTGCTAGGGGCCCCCAAAGTCGGTTTCTGACAGCCTTTCAATGGTAGTCAGACTGCCATTGAAAATCTGTCTGAAAGGGACATCATAATCCCTACAGCGGTGACTGAGCAGGCACCGCCCCTATTGTAGGGTATTATGTTACGTTACTGATGGTCGGACGGGCTCCTTGATCCCATCGGAAGCATCGATCGGTCCCTCCACCCCTTGCCTCCGACCGCCCGCACCGTATTGCGGCATTCGGACCGCTGGACCAGATGTCGGTCGGACCGCAACAAACAGCCAGTCAGTTACGATCCGACTGACATCGTAATGAGCCCCTAAAAGAGGAACATTTACTATTCCCACTCCAATCTATACTAATTTGAAGAAGGTGTTGGACACTAAAAGGGTGACATATACTATTCCCACTGCAATCTAACCATACAAGGGGAAGGTGTTGGACACTAAAGGGGTGACATTTACTATTCCCACTTCAATCTAACCATATTGGAAGAAGGTGTTGGATACTAAAGGGATGACATTCACCATTCCCACTCCAATCAAAGGCTATTTTTAGAAGGTGTTTGATGCAAAAGAGTTGAAATGTACTATTTCCACAACATTCTAAAACATTTTTAACAAGTTAATACAAATTAAACTTTTTATATACACAATCAATACTCCATACTCACACACAATTTTTTAACTATAATATAAACTAAAATGTAACTTTAAACTCACTTACCAAAACTACTAATATACATATTCATATTTAAACATTAACATATAGAAAAAATATTTTATCACTATCCATAATTAATATAATTTTTAAAATATTTGCTACCATTCCAAAACTTTAACCCATAAAGAAATCATAATCAAACATTAACAATCATAAAATAACAAATAATATAAAACCAATTATTTATTTTTAAAAAGTAAAATATTTTTTAATATAAAATTATAATAAAAAAAGCAAAATTAAAATATTTGTTACATTTAAATTTGGTTTTCCAAAAATATTTATATAACAGAATTTCAAATTATATTATTTTATTAAAATAAATTTTTATAATTTTTGTTTTAATATTTCAAATGTTATTTAATACCATGAATATATATTGTAATTATTTTTTTAGCAAAATATTAAAAAAATTTATGTAACAAAACACATTTTCAAACTGGTAAAATATTACAATAATAGTGTGCATATCATTAGAATAATTACCATAACATTTACTTTAAAATATACACTTTTAAAAAAATCTCTCTAAACTAAAAATACAAATTTTAACAATTTCGTAACTAATTAATTAAATAAAAGAAATTCATAAACATATCAAATCAACACACTACAATGAATTACATATTAATTAAGACTTACAAATATTACATACAATATTTTCTACATCGATATTATTTTACGATATTAAATACAACACTAAAAATGATATTTTTACCTTCGATATTAGTGTTGACGATATTTTTGACATCCCGATATTCTTGACATGATATTTTTGTATTATGATATTTTTTTCAGAAATGTTATCCAAACACCCCTGGACTCTGCCAACTGTGAGTCCTCATCCCCCAAGTGGTGCTTCCCCAGTTCTGCACCCTTGGAAGTGGGAATAAAGGTGCTCTGCCAGCCCAGCTGTGGTTACTCATCAAAGTCGACGCAGTATGACGAAACCCGACGCAGCCCTCGCAGCCCCTCATCAGAACTGATGCAGCTTGATGCAACGTGATGCAAGATCTTACATCACAGCATTTGCAGCTCACCACTGGAACCAACACAGCGTGACGCAGCTTGAAGCAGGACCCCACATCACTCCTGGGAACTGCTGCTGCAAGGCGCAACCATCTGCACCTGGGACAAAAGGTACAAATCTCAGTGGGCCTAATCTGGTCCCCTCATCCTGCCCGTGCTACATCAGCCTGAAGTTGTGACTTTGTCCCTGTCCGGTGCGACCAGATATTTACGGTTGGGGCTTTGTGCTTCTAGGCACTATTTTTTACTAAATCTTTAAAATTGCATATCTCTGTTTTTACTAATTGGATTTATGTCAAATAATTTATTAAATTGTACTCTATTTTTCTAAATTGGTGTGGGATTTTTCTTGTGTTGTGTTTTCACTGTATTACTGTTTAAGTGCTGCATAAATATTTTACACATTGCCTCTAAGTTAAGCCTGACTGCTTTGTGCCGAGCTACCAAAGGGTTAAGCACAGGTTAATTTACTGACTTCTGTTGTTTCACCCTGAAAGATGTTATGGTTGTTGCTTGATAACCCAATTTCTCACAACAGATATTGTAGTGTATTGTCTCTTTAAGTTGCCCATGCCGAAGCGTGCCTTGCATGTGCATGCGCTCCGGCTCAATGTAATGCTGATGTCTGAATGTGTGTCTCACGTGCATGGTGTGACTGTCAGCTGGGATTCCGCTACAGCAACAGAGAGCTGTTGGGATCTAGGCTGACAGGGTGTGCTGTGTCGTGGACTTAATGGAACTGAATAAACCATACCCAAAAGTTGAACCTGTTTCTTGTGCAATCCATTCACTACAGATATACAGGCCGTCATGTAAGCACCGCACAGCGTCTTTAATCTACGCAGTAGGGTGCGCTGAACACTCCCCACAGGGTTGACCCACAAGGTGAGGACTATAGCTATCAGATCCTGTGAGGCATGTGGGCTTTCTGCCCCATCAAACGCGTGCTAGCAGCAAGGCCAAGTAGTGTCTCTCTATCCTTTGTCTTCAAGGGTCTCACCACCAAGCGCGCCTGTCGCTGGACCCACTCCCCCAGTATCACACCTCTTATCAGGTTCTCTGCTCTCTAGTGTGTGAAAGGTTCCATCTCTGCTCAAGGCCTCACCATCGACATACCAGCGTTTTGACTCTTCAAGGCTTAGTTCCACATCATGTTGAAGTCACCAACATCATGGCTCTGCTTGGGTATGGCCAAGGGGGACACCACTAGCAGATCTCCAATAGGTCGTGCACATTTAATTCTTGTACAAACTCAGCTCCTTTTCTATGGTTTCTGGGGGCTGAGGGTGATTGAGTGCTTCCTGCCACTTCAGAGCTTCAACTGCCCAGATAACACCACTGCTGGAGCCCCCTTTGTTTCTCTGACATGTGGCGGTGGCTGCGTTCTCCGATGTGACCATTGTATGTAGATTGGGGTGGTTAGGCTGGTGTGGTCCCAGAGCTTCACAGAGTGGTGGCCATCTTGGATGTTGCCACGCCCTGACTCCGGTATGTGTCTCTTTCAATCACAGGAACAAATAATTATTAAACTGTAATTGCAAGCCTGTCAGAGTCAATTATGTTTTGTGCACTAAAATGTATTACCCTGATTTTGCTTCCAGGTAAAAGGGCAAAGCCTGGCGGAGCAGGTGCTACCAAGGCACTTACATATTTTGCATTTGGATATATTTTCTCTGTGTACATAAAGGAAGCATGCTTTCACAGGGGTGAAGCATTTTTTCACTCATCATTGAGCATTTGGGGCCGATTTAAGATTGTATCTGCAGACATTCCATCCGCAAACTGGGAGGTGAAATCACCTCTGCTGCTCGGGCATGGAAACATTTGCCATCAAAGATGGCGATTATGGAAGCAGGGTTCAAAGGTGGCGTCCTCCGCCATGATGGGAGCTCCCTCAGGGAAATAATCAGGTAATTTCCACCATTGTATTTCAATGAATTGCAGTAACATAGAATAGCGCCTGATGAGACTTCAAGGAGTTTTACAGTGGAAGAATAAGAAGCTACTACGTTTGTTTTGCTTGGTTGGTAGAGTGTGGGTTTGTAATGAGACCTATGTAGGATGAATTTTGATGTTAGTATGAAAAGCAGTGGGGTGCTACTTTTGTGCCACTACCATGGCAAAGTTCTAGCCGTGCTTACTCAAAGCAAGACAAGAAGAAGGGTCAAATATACAGTTATCTGTTTTTCTACTTCACGCCATCCTTTTGTGAGGAATTATTGATTGCATTGTGAAGGTGGGCAGGCTGCAGCATGGTGTTCTGTGGTGCTCGATGTAAAGCAGTCATCTGCTGTTTGCTGCCTTCCTGAACGTTCCTAATCTTTGCTGGTAGTGAGTTTGGAGGTTTGGTTGTCTGAAGAGAGAAAAAAGCAGCACCAATGCGCGTTTGCTTGATAGGTGGGATGGACAGAAGCGGTGGCGAAGTTTGGAAATAAAAAAATACTTTTGTGTGTTCTCGAAATAAGTATTTAGCATAGAAATTTTATTTTGTCCCACAATACCACCCAGATCTAGGAGGCCACCTGTGACCCCTCCATACTAAAATATAATCACTAGCTGTCATTGTGCTTCACAACATACTAAAGTGGCAGAAACAGAGAGTGAGGTCAAAGAGTGTCAGAAACTAAATTATGAGTGTGGGAGGTGTTATCCCTTCCAACGTAATGACCACACTTTTGTTATGTCACAACACAGACCTAAGTAAATCTCTGCTTAACTAATAGCAGCAATGTATGCTAAGATCTAGCAGTAACAAACAATCCCTGCGATGTGGTCACTGTTAGCACCACTTCCGCCTTCCTGCTCCCAGGGGCGGTTCCAGGGCATTATCAGCACCACTTCTGCCTTCCTGCTCCTAGGGGCGGTTCAATTGTCAGCACCACTTCCGCCTTCCTGCTCCCAGGGGCAGTTCCATTGTCAGCACCACTTCCGTTCCTGCTCCCAGGGGCGGTTCCATTGTCAGCACCACTTCCGTTCCTGCTCCTACGGGCGGTTCCATTGTCAGCACCACTTCCGCCTTCCTGCTCCCAGGGGTGGTTCCATTGTCAGCACCACTTCCGCCTTCCTCCTCCTAGGGGCGGTCCCATTGTCAGCACCACTTCCGCCTTCCTGCTCCCAGGGGTGGTTCCATTGTCAGCACCACTTCCGCCTTCCTGCTCCCAGGGGCTGTTCCAGGGCATTATCAGCACCACTTCTGCCTTCCTGCTCCTAGGGGCGGTTCCATTGTCAGCACCACTTCCACCTTCCAGCTCCCAGGGGCGGTTCCATTGTCAGCACCACTTCCGCCTTCCTGCTCCTAGGGGCGGTTCCATTGTCAGCACCACTTCCGCCTTCTGCTCCCAGGGGCAGTTCCATTGTCAGCACCACTTCCCTTCCTGCTCCCAGGGGCGGTTCCATTGTCAGCACCACTTCCGTTCCTGCTCCTAGGGGCGGTTCCATTGTCAGCACCACTTCCGCCTTCCTGCTCCCAGGGGCGGTCCCATTGTCAGCACCACTTCCGCCTTCCTGCTCCCAGGGGCGGGTCCATTGCCAGCACCACTTCCGCCTTCCTGCTCCCTGGGGTGGTTCCATTGCCAGCACCACTTCTGCCTTCCTGCTCCCAGGGCGGTTCCATTGCCAGCACCACTTCCACTTTCCAGCTCCCAGGGACGGTTCCATTGTCAGCACAACTTCCGCCTTCCTGCTCCCAGGGGTGGTTCCATTTTCAGCACCACTTCCGCCTTCCTGCTCCCAGGGGCGGTTCCATTGTCAGCACCACTTCCGCCTTCCTGCTCCCAGGGGTGGTTCCATTATCAGCACCACTTCCCCCTTCCTGCTCCCAGGGGCGGTTCCATTGTCAGCACCACTTCCGCCTTCCTGCTCCCAGGGGTGGTTCCATTATCAGCACCACTTCCCCCTTCCTGCTCCCAGGGGCGGTTCCATTGTCAGCACCACTTCCGCCTTTCTGTTCCCAGGGGCGGTTCCATTGTCCTCCAGGAGGGCAGTCTTTGACCCCTATTCTGGGATGAGTATTCTAGTTTCATGAGCAGGGATAGCAGGCAAGCGGGATTTGATTACAGTTGTATGAAATCTCATATTTCTTTCATAAAATTACGTGAAATGCTGAGAAAATGATACAAAAGTACAGGTAAATTACATGAAATGCACTTAGGGTATCTTAAGTAAAAGATGAACGCAAAAACAAACGTTGTGTATAAAACCACTCAACACACTGGCAAAGAGAGTGCTTCATGGAGAAATTACATTTTTGTACCAATCCAGCCTTCTGCAGCAAAAAAATATGTGCAAAAATTCGAGCTAGTGTAATTTTGGATATTTGTTGTAATTTGCATAGCATGTAAATAAAATTGCAGAAATTATATAGGTGTAATGGACATCTATTTACAGGCCTATTTTTAAACCGCTATGCTCCAGGCAGCACAAAGTGGACTTTTTGAAGGTTGCACTACACATATCAATGTCTGTTTTTTCACCATTGGATTAGATTCATTATAACAAGTGAAAAATAACTTTGAATTATTTCTCTACAATTTTATGAGACTGAGTTATTGGATTTTTATCTATAATCTATATTTAGCTATCTTTTTTAATCAATCTATCTCAATCTAATTTCTCAGGCCGAGAAATTAAACTTTTATTTACAATTCGACATTTTAGTGAAAATTGTAGTTTTGCCTACACAGTGCAACTGTTCACCGTGGGAACATATTTTTCATTAATATTTATCATGTCTCATTTTTATATTTTATATAATATGTCACACTTGGATGATTTAACTAATATACAAAAGTGTCACTGGGCTGGTTTTAAAAATGTAGTTAGAAAATGCACAGTGATTTTTATGAGTTCACGCATTTTAGGAATACATGAGGTGTAAAATATGATGCAGCCCACATACAATTTTAATTTTTATGCCACTGGTGCAGTTCCTGCACCAACTTACCATAGCCTTTTAGGAAAGTTAAATAAGGCAATTGGGTGTAACTAATTGAAAAATACATATTTGGAGAAAAGAACACATGCTGTGCCACTGATTAGGAGCGTCAGAGTGTACAAAACCCTAATGCCAACAAAACCAAATAAAAAAAGGTAGAGGTCCACTTTAACATTATGTCCTTTCTTATTCATGCCCCCCAAAATCCATCCATCCCCTTTGGAGTACTGATCACCAAGGCAGAAAATCCTAGAAAGACTATCTTGGAGTGGTCAGTCCTAGGTCAGTGGTCTACTGTGAAACTCATTCTCTCTAGAAAGATAGAAACACGTCAACAGTTTTGGATTTTTGGCCCTACATCTGCCTCAGCCAACTGACTGCTCTGGTATCTGTCTGAACTCAGGAATGAGTCCCAAGCAGGTATGATCTCAGTTTAATCATGGATCAGACTACCACTAAAGCCTTCTTCTCAATGACATTCCACCACTGTTCTCTTGGCAGTGGCCGTCAGCTGATGAATGCTATGGGTTGGCCCCATCCTTCATCATTAAGTTGCAAATGTAATGCCCTTGTGACATGTTCTGAAGCATCTGTCTGCACTGCAAACTCCTTGATGAAATAAGGTGCCCATGGCACTGGTTCAGTGCACATCATCTCCTTCAGGGTGTGACAGTCTTCTGACACACTGCTGTCCAGTTTACCTTTTTGCGACTTCTTAGAAGTCAACTATTTCAAAAAGGTTCAACAATGCTTTTGTGCCACTTCCTGAAAATCATATTTTGTATCATACCTAGTGAGGTGTCGCACCCATGAATATCATATTGAATATCATACCTGGTAAGGTGCAAAATGGATCTCACTTGAGTCTGTACCTTGGGGAGCTCCCATGCCAGGATGGTCTGAATCTTGAGCCAGAGATGCTGCACGTGCTATCCACCAACCTGGTCACCAACGTTCATCACAGAACTCTGCCCTATCTGGCCCTGACTGTTCTTGATGGTGAGGCTTGCCTGCTACAGAGTCTGAAGAACTACAATGGCTTCTAGGCAGATGCACTGAAACAATTTGGCACAGACAGAACCTTTTGACTAACATCTAAAGGTGGCAAGTGGGCTTTTCAGCCCAACAGGGCATTTGCCACATTTCAGAGGTTATTAACCTTTCAAAGGTCTAGCCCAAAGGTCATCACCTTAAATTGAAACTGCATTCCCTGAGTAGAACATTTTGGCCTTTCCTTTGAATCCTATCCTCAGTCAGGGTGACCTTCCAAGGTTAAATTAAAGGCCATATCAAGTCAGAAATCTGGCAGCCTCAAACTGGTCAGTGAGCTCACACCTCTGTGTATGCAGTGGACCTCAGTCTTTGTATCAACGTTGAGCCTGATAGTCCCACAGAACATCACATCTCAGGTCCCCCTCAGGCACCAAACCTTTAGACTGGACTAAGAACTGACCCTAATTACCCTGAGGCCCGGCATCTTCGAAACCTCCTCCTCATTGCTTGTCCTCAACTTATCTGACAGCCTCTATGTTTTGCTCTTCACATGCACACTGCCACTTGTGTTGACACCAAGTACAGAGCCCAGGTGCTACTGAAATTACAGAGGAGAAAGAACCCAGTAACTGATGACAGTCTCTCCGCTGCTCTTTTGCCGGTGTGCGAGAGGACAACTTCTTCTGCTGAGCCATCCTTCTTATTCTTATTGTGGGACATGAGATTTGGGAGAGGCTCACTCTCCTGCTTTTCTTCACCATTACTCACCATGAGAGCATCATAGTGCAGTTTCATCCAGTTTTTCTGCAGGTCTTTTAACCGGGCTGGTACTCCACTTTCTTATCATATCATTGTCTGATCAGCTCTTGCCTTGACTCTCGATTCTTGCTAGCCTCTTTCATGTACTGAACAGTCTTTGTCCACAACCCCCACAAATAGTCCACAATGTCCTGTGTGGGTTTCTAGGGAGGTTTTTCCCACCTATATCACACATGACTCACAAAACATCTAACATTGTGTCCATACAGAAGCCTACACCATTCTGTGGTACCTTGTAGGCAAACAGTAGGCATTTTACTAAAAAACTTTCCATGTACACCAAATCGGTTCTTCCCATAATCATGCCCTGCAAGGTCTTTTTGAAATTCTCAACAAGCCCGTTTGTCTGGGGCGATAATGCATTATAAACCTGTAAGTTATCTAATATTCTTCATGTTGACTGATATCAACTTTGTTCCTCTATTAAGAAACAACCTCTTTGGAAAACCCTACTCAAGTAAAAATTCTCAGCAAGGCCCTGGCAAACACAGATACAGTCACCATCCTCATAGATATGCCCTGGTACCTGGTGGAATGATCCATCATTAGCAGGACAAATCTGTTCCCTGACACCATCTTCGGATCGAGGGACCCAACGGTGTTCACCACTACCCTTTCTAAGGGTGCCCCCATCACTGGAAGTGGAAAAAGGCAATGACAGGATTGTTACTCTTTATCCACACTTGCCACAGGTTTGGCAGGCCATGCTAGAGTATTAGAACTCCATTACCTTGATATCAATCTGGAGGCAGTAAAAGAAGCTCACCAAACTTTCCAAGTTTGTCTGCCACAGATTTTCAATTAAGGGGGTATTTTAAGCCAACCACAGTAGGAAAGCTTTGCAGTACTTAGGCACTATTAACCTCCAGACTGCCCCAGGTTTATGGACCTTAGGCACAGAATACAAGAGACTCCATTCGCAGTAGACCCCGTGGATTCCACTGGTGTCTCCCTTTTCCGGTTCCTTATCCTGCTGCCAAAGGCACTCCAGATTGGGTC
This sequence comes from Calotriton arnoldi, assembly GCA_963921515.1. Classification (NCBI taxonomy): domain Eukaryota; kingdom Metazoa; phylum Chordata; class Amphibia; order Caudata; family Salamandridae; genus Calotriton; species Calotriton arnoldi. The sequence goes on from CAWUFW010003267.1 coordinate 908,001, forward strand.
ACTCTGTCTTCAACTTGCAGAAGTCATGCTGAAAGGGTCCTCCTACAGCTTGCAACTCAACCATCAAAGACAGGTCTCTTTCTTCCACTCTTTCTTCTGCTCCTGTACTGTCACACAATGACAGTCTGTGTATGATTATCGGTTTAAAATGTGCTTTGTTGATAGGCAGAAGTGTTGCAGTGTCTGTTGTTGTGTGTGTCTTATGTTGTGGGTGATATTTACTGTGGTCTGGTGTGCACTCTGGGTGAATCTCACAGCTACTCTCCAATGTTGTCGCACTGTGCTTACATCAACTTAATAGTGTGTGAGTACAGTGTGTCAAATAGAAAAAGCAAAAAAGGATGGGCGGAATTCCTGAATTAATCTTAGCCATTGGCAGTTATTGCAGGCTGCAAACCAGTCCACTATTTTTTCTCACTCTTACACTGTAGGCTACGTCCCACCTTATGCAAATCAACATTTATCTTGCTCCATGAGGAAATGCCACATACTCTCTATATGGGAAGAAAAGTAACCCCAGATCAGTTTCAGTCTTGTTGAGCCTCATTAGTGAGATGCAGCTTGAGACCTGTGGCACTCCCAACATGGCACCAATGCGGCGTCATCGTCACATTCACTGAAAAAAACAAAACAAGCAATGCAAATACGATAGGTCTCGATTGTAAAAGACTGAGCTATTGACTTTGCCAATGCTTGTTTGCAATGCCATCATCTAATGGTAAAATGTCACGACGTGTGAACACGCAAGTGGAGTCATGGGCGGTGATCTTGGAATGAGTTTTCAATTAATGAAAAGCTATTCCAAGATGGTGACTGATATATTCACATATATGCAAATGGATTGTGATGAATCAGCAGCCATTTCAGCAGTTTTAATTTACCGTTCCAACAAGTTAGAATGGTAAATTAAAAGTTAAATAAGAAAGCACACACGAGTGCATAAATGCTAGCCAGTGGCCACCTGGGACTATGCAGCTATCGGGCCCTAGTAAAAATAAATAAAAATGGGACTGGGGACGGAAATGAGCACAACAGAGTAGAGAGGGAGAGGTGTGTACAAAGTAGCACATGGTGGGCGTGAAAAGAAACAGATGTGCATGGATGGAGAGTGTTCACAATAGGCAACGTGCCTGGAGAAGGATTAAAAGAGGAAAAGAGGAACAGTGGAGCAATAGGGAAGGTGAGACTGGTGATGGCAGGGATGTTAAGAAAATCAAAGAAGTGCATGCACTCCCATGGAGTGCTGAAAGTCAAAAGAAAAAAAGAGTTCCTTCAATTCAGTAGTGGAAGGATACAACTCATCCTATCAGAACACTATGAAACTTGAAAAGCTTCTGGGCAGGACAAACACAAGAATAAGGTTGAAAGCCATTGAATAAAGAGCAGAGATCTGAGATAGATAACAATGGGGCTGATTACGATGGCGGTCGTAGGCACCTCCGCGGTGCTGGTGGTGGCGGAAAACATCTATTTAGTCACTCCTGCGGCGGTCGTCGCGACCGCCATATTACAATGGGCAAAGATAGCCCATATTCCGCCCGTCGCGGAGTTTCCGGATCTGCCAGATTTTTCGTTCTGCAACGGTGCCGGAGGGAGCCAATAGAGAAAGACCGCTGTGCGGAATGAAGTTCCGGCCGCCGGACAGATCACGATGCGTCAACCAGCCCATCAGAATGCAGCAGAGAAACCAGCTATTCGAAGATGGCGGAAGCACAACTGCGGAGATAAAAACTCGAGTCCGAGACACCTCCACACGTTCCTGGCTGCCATGGATCCTGCTCTACAAGCCCTTCCGCTGCTGTACCTGATCCACTACCAGCAGATAAGACGCCGTTGCGGTCAACACCACAGGTATGTCAAAAACATTTCCCTGCATACAACCCCTGTATAACAACAACAACACACAACTGTTGCGGTGAAATACGTGTCTTGTCTACACTATACACCCTGGTGGAGACAGGAACATATACCATAGTCTATTTACACATGTCTTGTACGTAAGTAAATTGTCACCTCAGCATGGGGGGCACCCATCTCCATAGAAATGATTGCAACTAGCCCAGTCGTACCGGTCACGTCACCGCAGCGGTGAAGCTGCGGTAAAACCTGCCCACAATGTAGTAGGAGTCCAGCATATTGTCCCAGGCAAGCAAGACCATCCTCACAACATCCACACCACATGTATCATAAAAGAAGCACCACTCTGCACAACATATCTGCAGCAAGAAGTCATGTGCAGGGACACTGTCTATAGTGACATCTCATTAGGATCATCAGCAATTGTATAGCAACATGAGTGAGGGATGAGGCAAGAGTCCCTAATAAGGGTCAGTCCACATACAATGTGGAACAGAGGAGGGCAGAGCAAGCAGGGTGTGTATGTGTATTTCACAGTAGTCCAACAAGGTGTTGGATGAGTCAGTGAGCCAAGGTAGATGACATATGATTTGAGACACCACTGCCACATAATCACATATCAGCACACACCCCAAGTAGTCTTTGGTAGGCTCATCACATACAATGTCAGACCATACCACATAATGACAGCCCACCCCATGCAACACAGAACAACATTTCTGACTCAAACAGCAAACTCAAAGTAAGCACCAGTGTGCATTTGATTCACTTGCGTACTGCTGCAATAAATGACACCATGTGAGTATGTCCTGTACATCAACAACACTTACTACACTGCCAACTCACAGAACACCTACACACCATTACTCCACCTCAACAAAGGTAGCACCAACTATAAAGTATTGAATGAATGCCAAAGTGTCAGGAAGAGTCCATCTTGACAGCAGTAAACCCTGACCTGAGACTCAGGACGACCCTCCTCTTCCTCACACCTGCCTTCCACTCACGTGAATTAAAGTGAGCAATTGAAGAAATGAAGAGTCACTGTGCACATTAACAACATTGGAAATGTTCAGTCTGTATGTTAAGTCCTTGATACAGCTCACACACTTTAACTCTGCCTCACACACAAACCATAAGTCAACAGCACTGTATGATAACAAGTAAACTATTATAAAGTGGAGGGCACAGTGCAGGAAAAGCATGGAGAAATTACTGGTACCATATGTGTATGGCATTCAATTAAATTCAATTCAAAATAAGCTTTATTTGATTTAAACAAGTAAATCATAAAAGCACAGTACATAAAATAAACATCATGTCTTAAACACCGTTAACATGCTAAATCTAAAAATGCAATCAGATTATGTAATTAAAACATTAAAAAGTTAAAAATTACATTGATTTCCTACTTCTGATCACGCTCTTCATATATTTGGTCAGATGGCTGGTGAATACTTCATATTCTAAAAGTTGTAATTTAAAAAAAGCAGGGCGACATTGTCTCAAGCCTAGCTCCTTTAAAATAGGCAAAATCCATCTTTTTCGTGGTAAAGTATAACATTTGCAAAAAAACAGAATGTGTGTAGTGGACTGGGTCGATGGTGTCGTCACATGGACAGGGACACAAGACTCGGCCCAGTCATTCATGATTGGAAACAATGTCAATCTGTAAAAGTTGCCAAGGCAAAAACGGGTCAACAACATCCTATCAAAGCCACCCTTTACGAATGCTAGATAAGGTTGCACCCCAGGCTGTATTAATAACAATTGATTCTCTCTAACAGATGGTTTAGTTATGTCAGTAGAGAGTCTAATAGTCTCCAATAAATCCATACACGCAATCTTTAGGGATTTCCTTGTGATTGAAGTAATACTGTCCGGATTGGAGAAATATTCTGGGCAACCCAGGTCAGCCAAGAAGTTTTTAACGTATTTGAGCCATGGGATGCTAACCACCCGTAGCAGCTTAAGGCAATCATTTAATACATCACGATTAAAACTGGTGAAGGTACTAGACCATATCTTGTACCATAGTAGGACCGGCTGTATTCTGATTAGGTCTGATATATACGGCAATCTAAGCTCAGCATGGCAAATATATGTCGCTGTACTATTGGGGACCGCTAGTAAATATCTCAAGAAAACATTCTCGACTAACTGTATTGATTGTACATCAGCGAAGCCCCAAATTCCGGCTCCATACATGGCATTCAAGAGGTACCACATATGACACTACACTTAGGACATCAAATAATACATAATTGGCACAGAGATTAAAATGGTATGAAAGTAACATCTGTGCAGTATCCCTGTGATACAGCAATGCAAGTAATGCATTGGACCTGAATCAGATGAACTGTTATAAGCCATACAGTGACCAGCCCCTCATCTTCATCAACTATCTTGACATGTGTATGCCACCAGCACAACACTCATGGCTCACGGTGACATTCCCTGACTGTCAAACTCAACTATGACCTTTGCACATACCCCTCATCTCCCCATCTTCCTCCTTCACTGCTCTACACCTGGGAGAAGCTCTGATAAAGATGAAAATAAGGTCCTATGAGTTCCCTGATACCCAATGCCACACCCTAGTGTGTAGCTACAAATGTCTGAGTTCCACTCAGGGATGTCTGATCCAATGCTGAACTCAAACCAATTGCCAAATACATGTATCACAAACCACACCAAAAGAAGTCCAAATAGCATGGACATGTGCAGCACAAGAGTGGATAGGCAATGTGATCATAGACAACCCTGGAATAGATTATATTTTTCCTCTGGCCAACTGCACATACAGCATCAACCAATCTAATCCAAAAATTCAGGAACAAATGTCAAATATAAACACAAACTGTGTGCAACTAGACAAATCTGCAAACACAGACATAGACACTCCACCGGTTACAAAGTGATCATGGTGTCAATGTGTAGCACAAGCATTCCCATGCACAATCCTGACAAGTGACTGTTCAAATATAGGAGGCAATAGCACAATTGTGCACTCAAAACAAGCTAATAAACAAGACTCCACATTGCTGCATGTGACATTCACACAAGAAATGCACAGTACAGATTCAACACACATCTGAATGCATTCAAATACACAAACTCCTCACACACAATGTCATGCTAAAAAGCCATTACACACACATGGGCCTGTCAGTAGAAAGAGCCAACACAGGACAAACACTGCATCCCTCAACAACAAATTCATAACATATGCACATCCAAACACATCACATAGCAATCTCAGCTGGACATCAGGGTGACTCACACCTGGCAAGGACAATGCAACATCCACTGACAGCAGTGCATGCACAGTAAGCAGTGTGTGAACACTACTAAAACCAGTATCACACATATCTGATTACACCACCATGAAATTTAACATCACAAATCATCACATCCCACAGATCACTTCACCCTCAGGATGGGTAGCAGTACCTCAGGAAACAGATACACACTTTAGCTATCAACTAATGCTGCACATCTCAGGCTAACACATGTGCATGGAACCTTATTAGAGGACTGTGCTGGAAACTCATCTGTACTGTACATGAGCAACCATTACTGCAATCAAGTACAATAAAATAGCACATAACAAATTGTGAAACAGGGCTGAGGGGCATAATGGTTCTGGACACAGATCATCCTCCCACAGTATATTGTCACACCATGGAGTGGTGGGGAGGGCCAAACACTGCCAAGGCATGGAGTGGAACATATTAGACTGAAGAGGTGTATACATTAGTATTGTACAGGTGAGGAGTGTACAGAGCAAAAACACATAGAGGAGTTACTCACAATGTGTAGTCATCAAAGGTTCTTCATGGGCATGGTATGACTCTGAATACCACATAGTGGAGTAAATAAAGTGTAAAGTGACATCAATGTATGTGAAAAGTCACATATAATGTTTGTTTGCCTGAGCCAGTCAGCACAGTGAGAACAAAGGTAAGCAAGAGCCATGGCTGATCCCAAAACTCACAACACAGACATTGCAGTAACACACTCTGCATACTCACAAATGATGTGGACAACAAGTAGGTGTACCCTGGACTGCAAGGTCACACCAACATACTGCACATTGCTTGGGAAAAAAACTCATACATGTGCCCACAATCTACAGCAAGTGTCTGATCATGTAAACAAACAGGCACTCATCAACTGGATCATACATGTGTGTAAGGGTCATGCTCAAGGGCACATACACATCAATACTTCAGCTAATGACAGGACAATCACCCTGTATGAGTACTCAAGTGCACACATTCAAATGTACCCATGTGACTATGAAGCCAGACCTACACAAGATGACTACACATCTACACTGGTGTGTACACATCAAGATAGATTCCACAGATATGACGGACCTTGTCCACCCCTCAAATCACCATGTGAATAGAATTTTCTTCTGTTGTGATACAGCATCCAATTATGGCATGTGTACAAAATTGGATACCTGCCAATAGAATGATTAGGATAAGAGTAGATCATCACAGACAACCATCATTGCACCCTCAAGCCTCTGACTCAAGAAGCACAAAAGTTGCTGTAACCTCTGGCAACCTCTGCAAAAGAAATTCAAGTGGATGCCAATGTGAATGTGGCATACAGAGCATGTAACAGATGAACATATACACATACATTGCACTGCATCATTAGCAAGGCCAGCGACAAAGCTCACAACATATATAACATTTTTATTACATAAACTCTGTATCAGCATCAAAAGTGCAAAACATTAAGGCCAACGGCCAGTCCAAATTTAAGGTCCGCATATGTGTGCATGGAAACTTGCGCAAAAATATGTAATGCAGTCTACTGCCATGGGAATCACCCCAGGATAGGGGCCTCAAATGGGCAGTCCAGACACCGCTCAGGGACGAATGGGGTGGGTAGGGGGACTTGGCCTCAGAATTGTGTGGAAGTTGAACTGGGAGGGGGCTGATTGTCTGGGCTAGTCGGAGGACTGGACCTGGGAGGGTGAGAACTGGCTGAGGTAGAGGGATCCATGGATGTGGGAGCTTGAGGGCTGGTTGGACCGGGTGGAGTTGTGGCACGGGGAGGTGGAGACATGCTGTGTGGAGACTCAGTGGCTGATGGTTAATGAGGAGGGCTAGGTCTCAATTGTTTGGGGATCCGATATCTCCCAAGTGTCTTGCCACAAGTGAGAAGTGAGGTGGCTCCAACAAACTTCCCCAAAACTGTAGCAGGTGGTGGTGGTGGATCTTCCCGTGTGAATTTGCCAGACCTAGTGGTACGCTGGGGTGGGGGTTGCCTTTTCCCCTGCCTCCCTGTTGTGGAGGTGCACTCCCCACCTTGCTCTCTTGTCCACGCTTCACAGGGGTGTGGGTGGAGTAGAAGTCTTGGGCAAAACAGCCTTCTGAAGGTGTTTTGGGGCAGTTGTGGCAGGCACCAGGTTCACAGCAGACAGGGCAAGTGTTTGTGTGGGTTTCGGATCAGGTGTGGGGATGGGAGTGCTCGTGGAGGGTGAGGAATCTGAGGAATGCAATGCGGATGCATGTTTTTTGTCCTTATGTCTCTGAGTGTCCTGTGATGGGCTTTTTGTGATGCGGTCATGTGTGCTCTTTGTGTGCTGTGGTGATGGTGTATGGTGTCTTGTTCGCTTGGAGTGCTGTTGTTGTGTGCTGCGTGTGGATGACTGGGTGCCTGAGTACTCTGGGGTGTGTGTGCTCTGGTCAGGTGGGGGCACTGGGAGTGTGGTTGCGGAAGGGACAGGAGCTGGACTGGGAGCTTGGGACTGCTGAATGGCTGCCGTCACTGTGGAGGACAAAGACTGGACAGTTCGGTGTAGGCCACCCATGTCCGAATGAATGCCCTCCATGAACGCAACAACCTGTGACAACTTGTTGCCATGATCCTGGAGGGCATTCAGGAGCGCAGTCTGACCCACACACAGCTGCCGCAAAATGTCTATGGCCTCCACACTGAGGGCAGCAGGGGAGACAGGGGCAGCGGTGCCTGGGGGGAAGGAGACTCTACCCTTCTTAGGGCTGCGGGCACGGCTAGCACTTTGGGGAGCATCCAGGAGGGTGGACACAGGACGAGGTGTGGCGGACGAAGATGCAGATCTTGAACTTCCTGTGCCCGTCAACACCAAAGAGTCACCGCTGGAGTGGGAAGATGTGGAGGTTGGTGTTTCCGGGCAGGAATCCTCCAGGGCACTCCTGTCCCCCTCCGAGGCGCTGGTCCCCTCAGTGTCACTGAACTCCTGTGTGCCAGTTGTGCCAGTAGCTTCCCCAATGGTGTCGGGCCCCTCTCCTTCCCTGCCCTCGGTAGATGCTGCAAGAGACAGAGACATAGGTTCAGTAAAGTTGCATACTCACAAACATTATATGCAATACAAACACAAATACTTTGACTGATACTCCCACATGTAACTACTCCATGTACGGTCCGCATACTCCAAATTTGTGCAATCATCAGCTGATGCATGGAAACATGCTTAGTCGATAGTCATGCTCCATGTTGCGTTGACACAGCCAAATTGCTGTGCGTGTACCTACATTTCAACATCACATACAATTGTCTGTAGGCACACCTACGTGCCTGTAGGAAAGATGGCTACACATCCAAATATGTTGTGTCAGTCACACTTGAAGTATATTTCACTGAACACCACAGATACAAAGTAAAACCTATCCATTTGCAAGTGATATTACCTCCTTAAATCCACTATGTTTGGCGCTGAAGCACAACTACAGTTGTACATTGGTGTCAACTTTGTATATGTATCAATTTATTTGAAGTGCACAGCACACATCTCTAAATGCACACTAACATGATGCTCACTGCTGTTCACTGCCAGTTGATGTCTCTGAGACTCACACTGCTGCATATGTCACATGGACACATCTGTTTTGGTGATGAAGTGCAAATAACCCCCATGTACCCATGTAGTTACAGAGACAATGCACAATAGCATGATAAGGGCAATGTAATGCAAGGCCTTCATGTGTTGTGACATGTCACATACCAACATCTTTCCAATTACCTGACATGCCTTCATTGATCCAAGTCATGATAGTGCCTTCTGTAGATGAAGTTGTGAGTGGCCTCCATTAGAACAGCTAATGTGTGACAATACCTAGGGTCTGGCAATTGACATCCCTATGTTGTGCTGACTAATAACATCGATGACACATCAATGTGCCAAGAATTCACTCACTGATTAAAAGCAGTAGCCACAACTTCACCATGCACTGATGCACATGGACACCCCTCAACAATGCACACATACTGAGGCCTGACACTCTGAGTTACATTTGCCTCTTTTTATCTATCAAATTACAGTCCAACACCTCAGTCACATCACAATTTGCCATACCCACTGATCACATCCAACCATGTTAAGCTCTATTTCAAAAACAATCTCACAATAGCCAGGTTCAGCTACATTGCATTTAAATTCCAGAGTCTAACCATCCCAGTCATGTTGCCATGTGCACAATTGTCAAATACAAATCAGCCAATGCATCACTGCAATCATCACCATCTACCCCATCAGCACCTGTGTGCACTTGCTGTCACTGTGGCAGGAAATTACATCATGTGATGCCATGCTGCTGATATTAGGCTAATATGTTTTGCAGTGATGCTGTCATCTGTATCATTGTGAAAAACACAACCCATGGGACAGGTGTGACCTCTACCACCTCACTGCTCCCTGAGTCCACATTTGTGCATGTCTCTAGCCACTTACACATCATCACATGAGCACACTATTGTGGTAGCCACACAGCACACACAAGCCTGACAAGTGCACTGGGCTACACACTTTACACAACGAATTTTCCTGTTTAGGAAGGTCTCAGTTCAGACAACATTCACAAAATGTGAGATGAAAACATGTCAAGATGACTTGCTATGACAACGTTCATGAATTTCCCACATGAGAATCAACATGTTCTACACATGCAGAACCTCTGCACTCAACACTGAGGCTACTTAGAAGCCATTGCATCACACTAGAGACATCACAGAGGTCCGCACTTGCTCTGGGCTGGGATTCATGCAGTCACTCATGCGCAAAGTCACATTTAGCCCAATACTCACCCCCAACTTGCTGCTGTTGGGCCCTCAAGCGTCCATCCAGCTCTGGCTGTGTCACTGCCAGGATGCGGGCCATTAGTGGTGTCATGCTCCTGCGCGCCAACCTGCCACTTCGAGGGACCAGCCCCAGCGTAATTTCTGCGAAGTTTTTGCTGAGGTGGCAGATGTCATCCCACCTCTTGTGGCAGTGTGTATGGCGTCAGTTTGAGACCCCAGGGACCGCACCTTGCGGGCAATGGCCCTCCATATAGCCTTACGCTGATGGACCTTGAGCTGTAAGCATGGGAGACAAGAAGAGGAATTTTTGTAACACTGTGTTGTGTACCACTGTGTGACAGTACAGGAGCATGTAAACACATAGCACACAGATACATCAATGGAGAGCGGAGCCCATGCACCATGTTACATAGTACACTTGGATCAAGCCATATCATTGCAATGTATACATCTATGATGATGGACACACTACATGCCCATCTCATACACATGCAGAGTGGCAGCACAGAAAGCAATGTGAAAATGCGCCTCAGCTGTGATGCACTATGTGAGTGAGCATGACATTCGATACACTGTAAATAATGTGTAGTGGCCAGACTCACTGTGTCTTACACTACACACCCGTTAATGTCCTTGACCATTGCATAGCTACACGTGTCATGGAGGTCACAATTAGGTACCTGATCTTACATTCTCACACTTTTGTCACAAGGTGTAGGCCTGTCTTGTGTACTCCTCAGGCCTATAAAATCTCCTTCAAAAATAGGATGGTGGACAACACATATGTTTTTCTAAGTCCTTTTAGTGATGGGTCCTTGAAACATTGTGCATTTACTGGGCAGGCCTGAGGGCTTTTCACTGAGGAAAAACGTGGTCCATCACAAAAATCACATGCATGTACAATGAGAATGGTGAAACAGTGCATACACATGCGAGACTCTACACATTATGGAATCAAAAGAAGGATGACATGTCCACCGTACATTTAGCAGATGTGTCAGAGGTGATTTACCGCAAATAGTGATAGATCCAGGCCTTGTACTCCTGTGCAGAATGGCCACATCTCCATAGGGTCAATTTCAAAGAAGTACACACATTATTCAGTACCCTCTGGCCAATCCTCATTTGAAATGTCACAAATGAGCATATGAACACTGAATGAACTATGACATTACATGGCACAGGGAATGTGTGTTCAGAGTTCGAGTTTCTCAAATCAGCAGTGTAACTGTATAACTGCCAAACCACAGTATGTCCTTTACATCATTGCATGCAGTCAGGGATCTGTGGGAATAAGGCTATATACCCCATTGACGTGAAGTCATCATGCTAGGCAGTGTCTCACATATTTACATTACCCAGTCTCAGAACAACATGTGTGATCTGTGGCTTCAATAGAGCTGCACCAGTGTCTATGTTGCCATCCTCCCCACATACTCAAGTGCAAAAAGTTCTAGGTCATGTATGGACCATGCTGTTGGCAAAATCTGAATGCATGAACATTGGCTTGCACTCACAGGCACATACTAGTGTACAGTAACATGATGTGAGCATTCTGAGCACTCTCAAACTTTTACTGATACACTTACCAGTACCTCTGGAGCACCATATAGCCATCCGTACTGGCCAAGGACCTCGTACACCAGGACCTCCAGCTCCTCTGTGGTGAAGGGACGGGCCCTGATGTTCTCTGTTCGAGCCATGACTGGGTCCAGAGTAGAGGTACAGCAGCAGTTGGTGGTGATGAATTGCAGGCAGCAGTGTCTGAATGCAAGTGACAGGTGTGCCTATCTCACTGACATTTATAGGCCCCTAGGGTTGTTTCAATGGTACTCTGCTGATGCAATTGGTCTGCCTGGTTTGCATCTTTCAATTGTGGCCAATGCCTGTGACCGCAGTGGCTGAGCACGCCTACCGCGAGTTTCAAAAATGTATTGCACTACCGTGATGGCGGTTCCTGTTGGCTGCAATGACAGTCGCATAGGCGGTGTCACACCGCGGGGGCCAGGTGGTCTCTACCGCAATCCTGCATCTTTCAATTGTGGCCAATGCCTGTGACCACAGTGGCGGAGCACGCCTACCACGAGTTTCAAAAATGTATTGCACTGCCACGATGGCGGTTCCCATTGGCTGCAATGACATTCGCATAGGCGGTGTCACACCGCGGGGGCCAGGTGGTCTCTACCGCAATCCTGCATCTTTCAATTGTGGCCAATGCCTGTGACCGAAGTAGGGGAGCATGCCTACAGCAAGTTTAAAAAATGTATTGCACTACCACGATGGCGGTTCCCATTGGCTGCAATGACATTTGCATAGGCGGTGTCACACCGCGGGGGCCAGGTGGTCTCTACCACAATCCTGCATCTTTCAATTGTGGCCAATGCCTGTGACCGCAATGGCGGAGCACGCCTACCGCACCTGTAAACACATTGTGCAAAAGAATTATCGCTTTGCAAATTGCATCACTGATCACTATACATTTACACAAAATTATTTCACCTGGTTATAAAGTGAATTGAGAGTGTGACATTTAACTCAAGTATGCCCACACATATCATGTCAGTACACGTGATTAAATGCATTGGTATGTACTTACTCACATGTCAAATTTCATCCATTTGGGCATGTATACAGATTTCATGTTGAATTGCTTATCATTTTTGTGAACATGCCAATGTGTGAAATGCCAACTCATCCCACAGCCATGATGGACTGACCACATAATGTGCATATATCACTGTATACAGTGCTGTATTTATATTGATAGTTGTCCAGCTTACACTCAGTGTGCTCATTTTGTAATGATGTTGTGCTTAGTGTGACTAAAGCAAGAAGGTTGTGCAGTGACAGCAGCTACGTACAACTCAGCATTGATGCTGTTTGCCACATGTGCTGTGTCAGCTACACACAGGGATGGTGACACAAGATGTAGGAGTGTACCATATACCATTCACATAGTCTGATTCAGATTTGACAGTAGTTAGTATGTACATCCTGGCTACATGAATGACTACAGGAGATCAAGGTGTCTGTGCATGTGACTTGTGCATTAAGCTGTTTTTACAGTCCTGTCAATGTTGGGGTTGTGTTAGTCATTATGTAAGATGTTTGCCACATCTCCTCTCTGACTCATATTTACATGTGTCCCCTGCCACAATACGTAGGAGACGACCACCTGTGTATCAGCCTTTCCCAGAGCTGGAGAAAATGGAGGATGATGACATCATAGGGAAATTCCGTCTGAATCGTTTTACCCTTTAAGAGCTATGTGCTCAGTTTGAGCCCCATTTGAGGCCTCACAGAAGATATCCAACAGCTTTGACACCAACAGTAAAGGTGATGGCCGACCTGCATTTCTTTGCCACTGGTTCGTTTCAGTACATAGTGGCCATCGCAGGTGAGATGTCTCAGCCTATGTTCAGCATGGTGTTGCGTGATGTCCTGTCCGCATTGTTGACCTACAAGGACAGCTACATCCACTTTCCAAGGGGACATGAATTGGCAGATGTGAAGGGGGAATTTTATGACCTTGGTCACATACCTAATATTGTTGGAGCCATTGACTGCACACACGTTGGCCTAGTTCCACCACAGGCACGTGAGCACATCTACCGTAACAGGAAGCATTACCATTCAATTAATGTGCAAGTGGTATGCCAAGCACATATGATTATCTCCCATCTATGCTTCAAATTTCCGGGTTCTGCACATGACTCCTACATACTGTGTAATAGCATCATCCCACAATTGATGGAAAATCTGCATCCGGAGTGTGCGTGGTGTTAGACGTCAAGTTTCCTGTACCCTATTCCAGGTATAATTCCAGAAACTACATCTCCCATAATGCCTCAGAAAGGTGTGTTGCTTTGTGCCTTCCCATGCTGCACAGGGACTGATCAGCTGACAAACTCGGCTTATAAGCCGTGAGCACCCAATCTATGATGCTTGGCTTCACTTCCAGTTGGGACCTCGCCCTTTGCCTGTTTGGATTTCCTCGGACCTTCCTGTTCCCGGTAACCACAATCTGCCTCTTCGTGGAATCACCTTTGTGACCGCCAGTGCTAGGAAGCGCGGTGCACAACCTCTGCGGATCGCTGCTGTCAGCGCCTGGACTCGCTACTCTCACCTGGTTCTAATCACAGAAGCCAGCGCGAGCCCGCGCTGTTCCCTTCACCACTCTCCCACCATCTCGAGGAAGCGTGGTGCTCAACCTCTACGGATCGCTTCTATCAGCGCCTTGACTCGCTACTCTCACCTGGTTCTAATTACAGAAGCCAGCGCGAGCCCGCGCTGTTTCCTTCACCGCTCTCCCACCATCTCGAGGAAGAGCTGTTTTTTGTCTTTCCCTTTCTGTTTATTTTTGATTCCTTAACCACAAAACGCGAGGAAGAGTTGTCATACTTCAATTATTTTGTTGTTTCCTATTTTACGGAGTGAAGGGACTCTCACGCCTCCCCTTTTCCAACACCTTAAAACGAAACCTTCGTCGCAGTGCTCGGACGCGCTGCTCCTGATTTTACGGAGGTAGAGCAACATGAGTACTTTTAAATTGTTGAAGTGACTTTTGCCAAAACAGAGGTGGCGACGGTTTGTGCCTTGGTGGAGAAACTAGTGGCACATCAAACTCCTCCTGTCTCTTGAAGGCTTGATTTATCTGCTTTCTGCTGTTTGGAATTGGGTATAAAAGCCACGAACAAGTTCCCTGACAATAACCCCCTCGTGAGTATGTGAGAGCACAATGAACACACCTAAGTCTGATAGAAGATATTAGTGGGGAAAGTATAGAGTTTTCCTTAACCTGTTCTTTCTCATTTTCTATTACTGCAGGTTCTTTCATATCTACTGAGACGTCCCCTCTACCTCTGTGTCTTGATTTGGAAGCCCCTGGTGGTCCCTCCCTGTTTCCTCGCTCCCTGGGGATACTGCTCTACCGCTCTGAGTCTATGAATAGACGGAGACAGTATCTCAGGGGAGAGGAGAGATTCTATCTTCGCTCCCGTGGATATTGGTAATTCCGATTTGGGCTCCTAGACCGCGACAGAAAGCCAAGCCCACGGTTATATTATCCCCTGAGCGAAGATGAACACGGGAGCCTCATTTGATACCCTTATGGATGACTCCCTATCCCTTGAGACATCTTTACCCACTATGAATGAGTTAGCGGCAGCAGTTATAAACTTACAAACAGAGCTTAGAGTAATGAAAGGGGAAAATCAGCGTCTGGTTTCTGAGTTAGATGGAATGAAAACACAAAGACAGACTGAAGTCAGAGAGGCTGCCACCTATCCCAAGTTCAAAAAGAGTTACATACAGCCTGCGCATTTCCAAGGCTCCGCTTCTGCCTCTACCTCAGATTCAGTAGTCTCTCCCCTTCTCCTGTTAGTGTGACAGTTGTAACACCTCCACTGACCCCTTTAGCAATGCCTGAGAGATTCAGTGGAGACACTAGCAAGTACGGAGTATTTATGAACCAGTGTCACCTCCAGTTTTTATGTAGAGCTTCCTCATTTCCAGATGACGCGGCAAAGATAGCTTTTATTATCTCCTATCTCAGTGGGAATGCTGCTCTGTGGGCGGTGCCTCTTGTACAAAATGACGACCCCATTTTGTACAACCTCCCACAATTCAAAGAAAGAATGAGAAGCCTCTTTGCCCGTCACTCTTATATGCAGGCTAGTGACAATGAACTGTTGAGTCTTAAACAAAGTTCAGGGGATCTGTTAACATATATCACCACTTTCAACCGACTAGTGACTGAAACACAATGGCCTGAAGAGAAGAGAACTTCTTTATTCTACAGAGGATTAAAAGACGAACTAAAGGATATATTGTCTCAAATAGTGAACCCGCCTGAAGATTGTCCTTCATTTATAGACCTAGTGGTCAAACTAGACCATAGATTAAGGGAAAGAAAAGGAGAAAAGTCCAAGGGGGAATACACCCGTCTTTTTTTTGCCAAAAGCGAGAAGAAAGAGTTAAAGGACACAAGTGAGCCCATGCAGATAGGAGGAGTTAGAGGACCAATAACGGTAGAAGAACGTGAAAAACGACGGAAATTGAACCTCTGTCTTTACTGTGGCAAGGGTGGCCATTTTGCTAGAGAATGTCTTGTCAAACCAAGATCACCTCTGAAGACCCCAGCTAGCAGAATGGGTGCAGCCATGTATCCGTAAAACTAAAAGACTTGGAGAGTACCGAGGTCGCTCTTCCAAGTCCTTCTCCCATGCAGATCTCACACTTCTTGGCTAACACGATGATTTTAGTGCCTAAACACTTCACCATCACCGTGGTAGTTATATTGCCGTCACAACATAGAAAGACTATGCCCATACTATTAGATTCTGGAGCAACCGGAAACTTCCTAGACATCTCATTGGCCAAGAAACTCGGGATTGAATTCGTTCCTAAAACGCGACCTGAAAAGGTGAGAGCTGTTGATGGAACTGAATTGTCATCTGGTTTAATCACCTATCATACCCCTGAACTTGTAATGATGTGTGATAACGGTCATGTTGAATCTATTTCATTTGATCTCATTAACACCCCCAACTTTGGTGCCATTCTTGGAGTCCCGTGGCTACAGCTACATAATCCGCTCATTGATTGGGTCTCTAGGAAAGTTACGCTCCGCTCTTCGTATTGTCTAAAACATTGTTACCATGAGACAGCCCTATGGCACACTCCTCTAAGTTGTGCAGTATCATTACCGGACTCGACGCCGTTGCCCCCTGAGTATCATGAGTTTGCAGGAGTATTTGACGAAATAAAAGCCGTGGCCCTACCCCCTCACAGATCCTACGACTGCAGGATTGATCTAACGCCGGGTGCAGTACTTCCTGTCAGTAGGATATATGCTCTTACGGAACCTGAGACAAAATATCTCCATGAGTACCTTCAAGACATGTTAAAAAAGGGGTTCATACGCCATTCGACTTCCCCTGTCTCTTCCCCTATTTTTTTTATTCCCAAACGTGAAGGTGGCTTAAGGGCGTGCCTGGACTATCGGGCCTTGAATAAGGTGACGATAAAAAATAAATACCCTCTTCCACTCATCTCCAGTCTCTTGGATCAGGTGCGTAAGGCTAAAATCTTTACTAAGCTGGACCTGAGGGGAGCCTATCACTTGATCCGAGTCAGAGAAGGAGATGAGTGGAAGACGGCTTTCCGCACTAAGTTCGGACTCTATGAGTATTGCGTCATGCCCTTTGGATTATGCAATGCCCCCGCGGCATTTCAATTCTTTGTAAATGAGATCTTAAGTGAATATTTAGATATTTTCGTTATTGTCTATATTGACGATATTTTAATCTATTCTCAGACTGAAAACGAACATGTGGAACATGTCAAATTGATTTTACAGCGACTACAAGACCACCATCTGTTTGCTAAATTAGACAAATGTCTCTTTCATGCCCAAAAGGTGGAATTCTTAGGGTTTGTCATCTCTCCTGAAGGTATACATATGGATCCTGCCAAGGTCTCAGCCATAACTGAGTGGAAAAGTCCTAAGACTGTCAGAGAGGTGCAATCCTTTTAGGATTTGCAAATTTCTACCGGCAATTTATCAATCGTTTTTCTGATCTGGTCACTCCCATCACCAGATTATTGAAAAAAGGAATATCTTTTGAATGGAATGATATTTCCGAGCAGGCTTTTCAAACGCTGAAGAATAGTTTCACTTCCGCTCCCATTATCAGACATGCGGACGAAAATCAGCCATACTATGTAGAGGCCGATGCCTCTCAATATGCAGTTGGGGGGATTCTTTCACAACGTGATTCACAATCAGGAACACTCCATCCAGTGGCCTATTTTTCTAGAACTCTTTCTCAAGCTGAGCAAAATTATACCATCGGAGAAAGAGAACTCCTAGCCATTAAAATGGCTTTTCAAGAATGGCGCCATTATCTTTTGGGTTCACCTCATACCATCACTATTTACTCAGACCATAGGAATCTTCAGTTTTTTAGGTCTGCCCGTGCCCTTACTCCTCGACAAATGAGATGGGTATCCTTTTTTTCTGAATATGATTTTGTTATCACTTTTCGCCCTGGCTCAAAACACGGTAAAGCAGACGCTCTTTCCCGCTTAGGAAAAGATCAGAAATACACAGTGGAAACTCCCTTACCTATTATACCTGAGGATAAAATCATATCCATTAGCGAAAAAACCGACACTTTTGTTTCACAACTAAATCATGCCTTTTTGGCGCTTGATCGTGAGAAGTGGTTGACAGATCCTGTGAACAAAATAGTGAGCGATTTGTTTTATCATGAGGATCGTTTGTTTATCCCTACAAAAGAAACCCAAGACTTGATAATACGATGGTGTCATGCCTTGCCATTGGCTGGTCATCCTGGAGGAGAAAAGACTATTCAAATATGTCAGAGATGGTTCTGGTGGAAAGGCATGACTCAAGATATACTCAATTTTGTCAAAGCGTGTCCAACTTGTGCCCGTCAGAAATCATCACATTGTGCTCCTGCGGGTCTTTTACAGCCTCTGCCCGTCCCAGATATACCCTGGTCATCCATCAGCATGGATTTTATCACAGATCTACCCACCATAAGAGGATTCACCACTATATTGGTGGTGGTGGATATGTTGTCCAAAATGGCCCATTTCATCCCTCTTAAGAAACTACCTAGCGCCAAAGAACTCGTAGACACATTCATTGAAAGCATAGTCAGGCTACATGGGTTGCCCTCAGTCATTTTTTCCGATAGAGGACCACAGTTTGTGTCTAAATTCTGGCAAGGATTATGTAAAATTCTTCATATAGACCATCGTCTCTCCTCGGCTTACCATCCGCAAACGGATGGTCAAACCGAAAGAACGAACCAGACTCTGGAACAATATCTCCGATGTTTAATCAGCACTACTACTAGTGATTGGCTCCAGGCTCTTCCTTTGGCTGAATTCGCGTATAATAATTCCACCCATTCTGCTTCCAAGGTTTCACCCTTTTTCTTCACCACAGGATATCATCCAAAATTTCTTCCCCTCTCTTTCCCTCTCTCAGATGTCCCCGCAGTCACAGACCACTACACTCATCTTTTATCTATATGGGAACAAGCCAAATTAGAACTACCGGAAGCCAAAAACTCCATGAAGTCAGATGCAGATAAACATAGACGTCCTGCCCCAGATTACAAAGAAGGTGGACAGGCATGGCTGTCCACGAAAAACCTCAGGTTACCAGGCCCTCGTAAATTACAACCCAGATATGTAGGGCCTTTCACTATTGTAAGAACGATCAACCCAGTTACAGTAAAGCTAGATCTCCCACCTGAAATGAGGATACATCCCGTTTTCCATACTTCCTTGCTCAAGGAGTATATCCCTCCCTCCTGCCCTGAACCTCCACCCCCTCCTATCGTCGTAGAAGGAGAGTTAGAATATGAGGTGAAAAGCATCTTAGATTCCAGACTATTTAACGGAGAATTGCAGTACCTCATAGATTGGGTGGGGTATGCCCCTGAAGACAGAACTTGGGAGTCTGCAGAGAATGTACATGCTCCTGTGTTATTGAGAAGGTTTCACGCTCTACACCCCTCTAAACCTAGACCGGTGTATAGACCGTTAGGGAGGAGAACTGTTAGACGTCAGGTTTCCTGTACCCTATTCCAGGTATAATTCCAGAAACTACAACTCCCATAATGCCTCAGAAAGGTGTGTTGCTTTGTGCCTTCCCATGCTGCACAGGGACTGATCAGCTGACAAACTCGGCTTATAAGCCGTGAGCACCCAATCTATGATGCTTGGCTTCACTTCCAGTTGGGACCTCGCCCTTTGCCTGTTTGGATTTCCTCGGACCTTCCTGTTCCCGGTAACCACAATCTGCCTCTTCGTGGAATCACCTTTGTGACCGCCAGTGCTAGGAAGCGCGGTGCACAACCTCTGCGGATCGCTGCTGTCAGCGCCTGGACTCGCTACTCTCACCTGGTTCTAATCACAGAAGCCAGCGCGAGCCCGCGCTGTTCCCTTCACCACTCTCCCACCATCTCGAGGAAGCGTGGTGCTCAACCTCTACGGATCGCTTCTATCAGCGCCTTGACTCGCTACTCTCACCTGGTTCTAATTACAGAAGCCAGCGCGAGCCCGCGCTGTTTCCTTCACCGCTCTCCCACCATCTCGAGGAAGAGCTGTTTTTTGTCTTTCCCTTTCTGTTTATTTTTGATTCCTTAACCACAAAACGCGAGGAAGCGTTGTCATACTTCAATTATTTTGTTGTTTCCTATTTTACGGAGTGAAGGGACTCTCACGCCTCCCCTTTTCCAACACCTTAAAACGAAACCTTCGTCGCAGTGCTCGGACGCGCTGCTCCTGATTTTACGGAGGTAGAGCAACGTGAGTACTTTTAAATTGTTGAAGTGACTTTTGCCAAAACAGAGGTGGCGACGGTTTGTGCCTTGGTGGAGAAACTAGTGGCACATCAAACTCCTCCTGTCTCTTGAAGGCTTGATTTATCTGCTTTCTGCTGTTTGGAATTGGGTATAAAAGCCACGAACAAGTTCCCTGACAATAACCCCCTCGTGAGTATGTGAGAGCACAATGAACACACCTAAGTCTGATAGAAGATATTAGTGGGGAAAGTATAGAGTTTTCCTTAACCTGTTCTTTCTCATTTTCTATTACTGCAGGTTCTTTCATATCTACTGAGACGTCCCCTCTACCTCTGTGTCTTGATTTGGAAGCCCCTGGTGGTCCCTCCCTGTTTCCTCGCTCCCTGGGGATACTGCTCTACCGCTCTGAGTCTATGAATAGACGGAGACAGTATCTCAGGGGAGAGGAGAGATTCTATCTTCGCTCCCGTGGATATTGGTAATTCCGATTTGGGCTCCTAGACCGCGACACGTGGCTTGTTGGTGAGTAAGCTGTGTCAAGTAGTGTGCTGTATGTGTGACATGCTGTTATCCTCAACTATTTCTATTACAAACTTGGTCTGTGTTTCTCACGACTAGGTGACTCTGCGTATCCCAACCGGCCTTGGTTGCTGAGCCCACTGAGGAATCCAAGGACCCCGGGGGGAAGTCCGCTTCAATGATGCCCATGGGAGGATACGCCGTGTAGTGGAGCGTGCTTTTGGACTTCTGAAGGCTAGATTTCGGTGTCTGGACAAGAGTGGTGGTGCACTACTCTACTCTCCCCAAAAGGTGTGTCAGATCATAGTTGCATGCTGCATGCTCCACAACCTGGCCTTGCGCAAAGAGATCCCCCTGATTCTGGACGATGATGAGCAGCAGATGCCCCCCGTTGCAAATTCACACATGCCCAGTGACGATGATAGTGGAGAAGAGGAAGGTGTTGACCTGCGTCAACAGCTCATCGCCAACTACTTACCTTGAGTGTAAGTTACCATTGAGCAACTATGACAATGTCTGTTGGCTTTGCTGTTAGTGGTGAAGCATAGATGATGTGTTTGGATGCTGGCTGTTGTTGGCTCACTGCTAAGGGCTGATGTGTGTGGCACAGTGTATTGGTTTCCACTTACCTCATGTCTATGTTGATGGTGTTGGTCATTGTTATGTGTGATGAATCTTGTACGGTGTTGACTAGTGGTGTGTTGTTGCTGTAATGCCATCATATGACAAGTCAATGTCATCCTCTTGTGTCTTTCTAGGTTCCTCCGCCCCATCAATGTCTTGTCACAATCAGAGCTTGTGGGACATTGGAATCAGAGTTGACATTGTACATACTGTGATAAACATGGAACTGACACAAAGCCATAGGTGTGTAAATAGTGTTTATTTTCTATTAGATTGTGTAAAATTTAAAGTGAATAAAAGGTAATTTGTGCATAGTGAGTGTATGAGTTGTCAGTGATGGTAAAAGAGACAAATAGAGTAGTCCCCACAATAATGGAATTACACAGTCCAACAAACTCCTGCCATCAACATGGCAATGTGGGATTGGATAATCAGCAAAGTCAATGTTCAGTGCAACACATCTTGGCTTTGGTTGGTGCTTTGCCACATGATCCTCCCGTGGTGTTTCTCGGACGTTCCCTCTTGCGTTTGGCAGGGTGGCCTCTGCTGCAGGCTCAGAGATGTCATTGTCTTGCAGCTCACCCATCTCTGTGGCCGCAGCTGAGGTGGTGGGAGTTTCAGCAGGCTGGCCACTGGAGGGGGTTGAGCCGACATTTGAGCAGCATGTATGTCCCTCAGAACACCCACAAGCTGGCACTTGAGATCCATAAGTTGTCCCATTCATGTGTCCATGGACCTCTGCAGCAGGCAGAGCTCATGCAGTTCTTCTACAACCTGGCCCATCTGTCCCTGGTTCTGCTGGTATGCACCAAGGACCCTTGCAACGGTGGCCAGGGCTTCTGTCTCAGTGTCCTCATGTGATTGTCCCCCAGTTGCCCTCCCACCTACCCTGCTGACACGGACCTGTGGCATTGGCTGTTGATGCACCCGCACACTGTCCCCGGCATCCTCGGCTTGTGTGGTGGTGATGGTAACCACTGAGCCAGGGACAGTGTTGCAGGCAGCAGCGGTGATGGTGGAGGTGGCTGCAGCACAGGTCGTTGTAGCAGGGGTCAGTGTAGTGGTTGTTGCTGGTGTGTTGATAGTTGTGGTGGTGGGGACAATGAGGCCCTGAGACGGAGTGCGCCCTGCCAGTCCTGAGGGGCCAGGTTGTTGCTCCTCATCCGAGAAACGTAGAGAGTCGGCATCAGAGAGTTCAAGTTCCGGCGGGAGGGAGGAGACTGGCTCTGCTGGTCGGTGGTGTTTTCGCCAGCTTTCGCTTGTGAATCTCCTGTTGAACAGAGGTTAGATTGTCAGGTAAGTACACTCCACAACCTTGGTGACACAGTTTTGGATGTTTCAGTTGATACGCCAAACATTTTACATTGCAATCACTTGGTATTGGTAGAAGATTATCAGCATCATGACATGATGTAGAGGTACATACATTACTTGTTATTATTGTGACATGTAAATAACAACCATTTGACAAGTACAGATAGTGTGTTTACAAGGACATGTCATCATCTACCAACTTTGTGCACATTCACTTTGTTTTATGCTTGGATATTGTCGACTTTTCTGAGAATCTGTTTCAGCTATGCCAAATCTTCATGATTACATTAGCTAATATTGGTTTTATATCATGTGTTTTTCTTTTTTTGACAGATTGACCATGCATTTGTTGTGTTCATATGAACCTTCATGCTCTCAAACAATAGAATTACACATTGCATTGTGTGCTTTGCATGATTGGGCCCTGATTTTATTTCTCATGTGACTTTGTTATTCAAAGTGCAATTGCTGTGACATTTACATGTGCTTAGCTGTGTGCGCACTGGATGTGACATTTTGATCTGTACAGAGTTGGCTAACAAGTGAGGGATGTGGTGGTCATATGTCTCCATGCATTTTGAGAAGGATGACGGTGCAGGCGCTGAATACCTACCTGTTAGGTGTCACAGTGGAGGGAGATGGCTGCCACATGGTCTGGGTGGGGGGAGTGTTCCATCCTGCTCAGCTATGAGTCAAGGGTGCCTGGTGGGAGTTGTAGTGCTGGCTGCCTGTACACACACCCACCTCCCTGTTGAGAAGGCTGCCTCCCTGTGAAGTGGAGCAGAGGAAGGGAATAGGTTACACGTGGCTCGTGTGTGGGGTGAGTGTTCCATCCTGCTCAGGGTTGATGCAAGTGAGCATGAGAAGGCTACCTAGCTGTAAGGTGAAGGAGAGCAATGAAATGGCTGCCACATGGTGCTGGGTAGGGGGGAGTGTTCCATCTTGCTCAGCTGTGGGACAAGGGTGCCTGTTGGGAGTTGTAGTGCTGGCTGCCTGTACACACCCCCCCCTCCCTGTTGAGAAGGGTACCTCCCTGTGAAGTGGAGCAGAGGAAGGGAATAGGCTACACATGGCTCTTGGGTGGGGTGAGTGTTCCATCCTGCTCAGCTGTGAGTCAAGGGTGCCTGGTGGTAGTTGTAGTGCTGGCTGCCTGTACACATACCCCCATAGAAATATTGCTAACTACATTTGAAGTGAATTTGAGGAAGGAAATTATATATATGTGAGGCATGTGTTGGGAAGAGTGTGTTGTACATAAGTGCATTTAGGTCTGGAAAGTGTAGCTTTATAGTTGTGCAAGACAGTACATGGCAGTGTGATGGGATACATTTGTTGGTACTTACCAGCCACTACTCCCCCAGCTATTCCTGTGAGACTCTCTGGAAGCAGTATGGCAAGCACCTTCTCCTCCCATTCAGTGAATGTTAGTGGTGGAATGGGAGGGCCACCGCCAGTCCTCTGAGTCGCCTCATGGTTCCTGTTGGCACGGTATTTCACCCTGGTCTTGAGGTCATGCCACCTCTTCTTGATGTCACGCAGTGTGCGCAGGGTGGTCCCTACTGCATTGACTTTGTTGACTATCCTTTCCCACATTTGATTTTTTCTGACTAGTGGTGTCTGTTGGACCATGCTTCCAAACAAATGTGGTTCTACTCTAATTATCTCATCTACCATCACTGACAACTCATTGTCTGTGAATTTGGGCATTTTTTTCTGTGCCATGGTGTGTGATGTGCAAATAAGTGACAAGTGCAGGTGGGAAGGTGGTGTTGGAGATGTGTGAGGTGTGTGTTGGTAGTGTTGGTGTGGGTGGTTGCGATGGTGTGATGTGTGATGATTTGCCTCTCCTTTCAGCTGTGGTGTATGGCCCTTCACTGCTGAAGTTGTGCAAAGGATGATGGTCAGGGAGGGGGTTATTTATATACTCAGCTATGTGGGTGTGTCAAAATGAGGTATGCCTGTCAGGTGTGTTTTCCATGTTGACCTTGGATTTCATTGGTTTTCAATACCTTGGGGGTGTATCATTGGGGTGTGTCAGATGTGTTTGAGGGCAGCGGAGAGAACAGGCACACTTGGAGGCCTTGTTGTGTAGTTGCATCCAACCGCCATTCATCTTTTCGCGTGACCGCAGCAGTCGTAACGCAATGATCGTTTCGCCTGCTCCACCAACTCATCATAATTTCACTCACGGTCATTCCGCGTGAGGATCGGGCTTTTTAGTGCTTTCCACCGCATTTCCGTCCACTGCGGTCGGATTTTCAGTTTTTCCGGACATGGCGGACAGTTTAATGTGAAATCTGAACGCCGTGGTCGGTTTTTACATTTATCGCATCGTAATTTCCTAAATGGACAGTCTGTGGCCAGTTCTGTAAAAGAAACTGTGTGGGCAGGCAGCTGGTGGCTGTCATGCACATCAGACTTTTTTTCTATGAAAATGTTCCCTCCCCTGGACAAAAAAACAGGCTCTGCACCATCGCCCTCTGGCATTGGGTATAGCATAAGCAGTTATGCACCCAGTCTGCAATAACATGTTTGTCCTGGGTGCAAACACCTGGAAAACCTGTTTTTGTGCCTGGAACCAATTGTTTGATGTGGCCCAGGGTCTGGCATAAGCAAAGCTCTCTCGGGCAGCATGAATGGCCCAATGGCCACTCGAACTCCAGGCTTATATGAAACAGTCGTCGGAGTTAATTGTGAGTTCATACTTTTCACCTTGAAAATAACATTGAGAACACATTTTTTATATGATGAATTCTAGTTGTAAACATTGAAATAATATGTATGCAGTTGAAACAAGTTTAATATATCATTTAGAAATGTGTTTATTAACATGTTTAATTAGGACACATTTTAGTGAAACTGCCATATTAGTTAAATGGATGCCGATTCTCTCGCTCTGTCTTCTCTCCTACATTCACACCCTACCATCAGGTCTTTCCGTGCTTCATCTCTTCTCATAGGCTTCACAGAACAAGAAACAGAATGATATCATTCGTTGTTTTCCAAAAACTGCATATATTGTGAATGAACTTTCTGGTGTTCTGAATGTTGCAAACTGCACAAGGTCTTTTCCAGGGCCGGACTGGGAACCAAAAGCAGCCCTG
This sequence comes from Calotriton arnoldi, assembly GCA_963921515.1. Taxonomy (NCBI): domain Eukaryota; kingdom Metazoa; phylum Chordata; class Amphibia; order Caudata; family Salamandridae; genus Calotriton; species Calotriton arnoldi. Next base: position 933,847 of record CAWUFW010003267.1, read on the forward strand.
GCAATTTTGACGGACAAGCCCCCCTGCTGCTTTTATTACTGGAGGCCGATATAGCAACACCACTGCAAAATTGGCCCCCACTAACAAAAACATCCCCCACTGCTGCAAAATCGGCCCTCACCCTTCCAGGCTCCTAAATGCCCGATGCCTGCTACAGCCAGTCCGGCCCTGGTCTTTTCCACTGTAATTCCACTGCTGGGTCAGCTCGAAGCTTACTTAGAAATGGGATAGTGTTAGGTTCACTGATCTGATGTTGAAACCTCTGATTTGTATAATATTAGTTACTTTTGAACATGCTATGTTGAAAATGTGCCTTTAATTAATTTGGTATACAAGATTTTTGCATAATAACCTCTTGCGTTTGGGCGAGAGCCAGCTTTTACCTGAGACCTTTCCCTTCTACCTGAGATGCTGCCTATTAGCAAAACCAAAGGGGATGATGGACGGAGTGTTGAACATTGCAAGCACTCACCCCCAGTCAACTGATCTGGGTTTAATCCATCATCATTCTTTAGCTCACTCCGCCACCCCAGTTCAGACATGGCCATATGCAAATCAGTCTGACCCTGTGCCTCATGGGAACAGTCCAGCCCGAACTGCCAAGCCATGTCTTCCCTGGACCGGAAACAAGCATCCTGGGACCGGTTGCTGCCTATTACCCCAGTGAAACTGACAGTCAGATTTTCCATAGACTTTACCCTTTCCACTAGAGCTCCTGTCCGGCCTTGATTTTGCTGCTTATTTGAGACCTAGAATGATTTATTTACTATTTGACTATTCTACATAACTCTGCAGTTTTGGCCCTTCATAGCATTTATTCTGTACCACTTGATTATGAGATTTTGTAATAAAACTGATTACATTTTCCCTGATTTAGAACTCCGTTATTTAGTAGTCTCTATGACTTCTTATGTTACTCTGCTAAACTAATGTTGGATGGGGTGTTCTCTTACGCTAGACCAACCCGGAAGTGGAACCTCCCGAGGTAAATGGTGATGTTTTGAAATGTTTGTATTCCCCAGTTATTGGGGTACAGTCTTGATTATTTGGTTATGGGTTTTCACTCCCCCACTGTTTTGGGCCAAAGATATTTGGTGCTGTTGTTTAGTCCTTCGAGCTGAAACTAAGCTAAGGAAGTTTTGATCACATTATGAACAACAGTGTGGAAACACCCCATCTGGCGTCCCATGGTGGTGGTCTCAAAGTTGCCAATCTAACCTTCACTGCTTTATCCCTTGCAGCTCCTAAATATTTGGCCACCTGACAGAGCCTGCCCTTCCATAGGACGAGGTAAAGCAGAAACATTAAGACGCCACCTAGTGGTGGCTCCAACTTACTGGAAAACCTTATTTTCACAGTATGGGAAACACTCCATTTTGAGGGAAGCACTTGACATTTTCTCACAGTTTTAACCTCCAAACCAGAACTCTTGCTGCATCCTATGGGCTAGTGAGTGGAAAACAATTACAGGTTATGGTTCAGAAGTTTCACAAAAGCCCCCTGGAGCATGGTATCCATTGCGCCTAGAACAAGACCACAACTTCTTCAGTCCACTTGGCCCGCACTGAGGAAATTGTCTTCTTTTTGTCCCTTCTTGTCCATGAGCTTTAACTGTCACTCACTTACCAAGTGCAGATTTAAATTGGTGCACAGCTAGGTTTGCGATATATAAATCCAAACACAGATATACAGACACAAAACAAAAATATATTCAACCAAACAAAACTGGTCATTTTTCATAGTAGCACATTATTGACTCCTTTTTGTTTAATCAAATATCCATTTTATTTTTATGCTGCATAAAACTTTAAGTGTTTATGGTGTGAAATTGTGTTTAACTGTGTTGTACTGCAGCCTTTTACAAGAACTGTTCTTGGTGTATGCTTAAGAAAAACAATAAATACATTCTTACCCCTTGTTTTGATCCGACAGTGCTCTCTGTGAAGATAACACTTCCTGGAAGGAGTAGCGGTGGAAAGGGTTAACATCATGTGTTCACAAAGCATTGAACGTGCACAAAAACTACCAGCAGAAAGCAATCGAGGACCTGCCTGCACTGATTAGAGCCCTGCAATAGATGCACGTCCCACGACCTCCCTCCGAGGCATAGGTTACAGCTCATCTGGATTCATTGATCATGTTTTATTGACCATTAGCAGCACCCCTGGGACACCCCTTCAGCAGTGCAGAGAGTTAAACTCTGCTTCAGAGCTGGGGCTCACAGAGGAGCAGCTTCATCTGTACCCAGAGCGCCTCGCTCTTTCCTCATTTGCAGAGTACTTAACCATCATTATGTACACATTACCCTAATTATGCCTGAGATGTGCCTTGGTGATAAAATAATTGTCAGTTGCTCTTAACAACTGATCAGGTGCACACTTGTCATGGTATCTTGTCACACCCCAGTGGCCTGTAGTTGACTTCAACCACTTCCCAGTCTCCTCTAAACTGGGGCGATGCAGACATTCAATAACTGCCTTGAGCCCCTGTGACTGCATCACTGTTGTACCACTATGTAAGTACACAGCAGATTGTTAAACCATGTAAGTTCTTAGCAGAATGTTATGGATGTCATTGGTAGTGAGTGTTCTGGAGTTTACTGAGCATTCACAGCTGAGACAACCTAGGGAGAGGTCGAGGGTCTTATTGATGAATAAACTACACTTATCTGGATATCATCGGTTCGAATCCCTTATGCTCCTGGCGCTCACACTACAATCACGCCCACTCAACACTGTCTGACTTCCACTACTTGTACATCAAACACAAAACCACAAAACTGAACACAATTTGATCAGAAAAGGTGTCTTACAACAACTGCATCCTTAACTGTAAAGAGGAGAGGTACATTTGTATTGTTGAATAATCCGTAATTTTATTTCCAATGACAAAAGAGCCCGCGTCCGTGACCGCACGCCGATAGGAGAACTCCACCTGACCAGGTCTATAATATGTGGATTTAATACAATGAGCACATATTACATCATCTTCAGCATAACAAAGAAAACAAAAAAAAAAACAATAAAAACATCCATACTGATTCCAAATGCAATCATCGCACATAGAAGTCCCTGAACTTTGATGGTAGTTGTGTGTTCCGAACTGGTCTCACCCCTTTGTTCTGTGAGAACATGAGCTCATGGTGGCTCACCACTGCAGAAGAAGCCGGGCCACTAACTACTAGACTAGGTTGAAAAAGAACATCCACATTTGAGGAACTGGCAGAAGACGCATCCTTGCCCATCCACCACAAACAATCCAAGGAAATAGATGAAGTACTGGATTGAGATTTAAGCAGGATATTAGCTTGTTCCTTTGTCATTTTAACCAGAAGTCTTTTGCTCCAATACCCTTTACCATCAATAAAAATTGCACCTTTAAGTACCTTATCAATTTTGTCAGGAGGCATGGACTTAGACTCTCCTTTACGTGCTTTGTATGGTTTCCTGATCAGCACCCAATCGTTGACATTGAGGACCAACTCCTTCACATTTCTTTTAGTGTCAAAAATCTGTTTGCCGCCACTCTAGTAAGTATGAACAGCAGTAGAAACCTGATCATGCATAGCTCAATCAGACACAAGTGAGGATTTGGGTCTTAACCAGTCAGGACATAAATTTTACCTGGGAATGCGTTTCCTTAACAATATAAACGAGACACACCCGTAGTGCTGTGAGGTGTGACAGAGTATGCCCATAATTTTTGCCTCAAGAACATTTACACTTTCAAACCACTGGCAATGCAGTCTGTATATCATCTTTCAGAAACCTGTTGACCCTTTCCACAAGACCATTGGAAGTAGGAGAATACAAAGCCACCTGCAAATGGGTGATATGATTGACGTCAATAAATTGTTTCGTAACACTGGATGTAAAATGTGTTCCATTGTCTGTAAAAAGGACTGAGGAAACACCTTCTGTGTGAAAAATTATTTTGGGAAACATGATAACCACAGACGTTGTAGGAGAGTCAGCAAAGTCAAAATACACCCATTTAGAGTGATAATCAACCAGGACCAAAAGATCCTTCTATTCTGATGATAATGTATCAAAGGGGCCAGCAAAATCTAGTGACATGTAGGGGTGACTCAAATGTTTTCCTATGCTTGTCAGACTGAAGACAAACACTACATGAATCAATCCACCTTACCATCTGATCATCGATGGAAGGCCACCAATAAAATTGCTTATGATTCTTGCATGTGGCACTAACACCTAAATGACACATATGAGCAAGTCCAATGAGTGTGCCATGAATGGAAACAGGAAGAACACAAAAATCACTACGCATTAGCAAACCATAAGCAATGGACAACTCTTCGCTAACTTTAGCATAAAGTCTAATGTCCAAGGCCAAATTCCTCTCCTTTGGTCACCCTTTCTGACATACTCAATGATTTTTTGGAATAGTAAATCAGAAGCTAGTGCTCGCATCTACTCTGCTATAGAAATTGCTCCTTTGTCATTCAACAGATCATCCACCAGGGCAACCACACATTCCACATCCCTTTCATCTTCCACAACAGTTTTAGTAGATAATGGTACCCTCGACAAATAATCCGCTCATCCATTCTTCCTCCCAGGAATGTATTTAACTGTGAAAGAAAATTCCTGAAGGTGTGCTAGAAGTCTTACTAATCTAGACGAAGCCTTGCCAGTACCGCTGCCATTCCGCATATTAATCAACGGCTTGTGGTCAGGGAAGATATAAAATTTAGATCCCCACAAGAAAGCTTTGAACTTCTCCAAAGTCCAGCAGCATGCAAGGGCTTCGCATTCAATAGAGGAGTAATTGGTTTCAGGCTGGCGAAGACCACGAGTGGCAAATGCCACAACATGCTCTTTACTATTGAGACATCACAGCCCCAAGGCCTCCCTGACTAGCATCAACCATCAGGAAACATCTTCCCTTAGGATCAAATGGCATAAGAGCAGGCATAGAAGTGATCAAAGACCGCCTCGACAACAACGCACACAACAGCAAGGAGCTTTTCAACATAGTGAAGGAACTCTCCAATCCCAGCTCCAACACCAACGACATCCCGCCGTCGCAACCCCTGTGCGATTCCCTCGCCACCTTCTTTCACCGCAAGATCGCCGACATCCACGACAGCTTCAACACCCAGACAGCCCCAACTAAGATCGATGCACCAGACCCGCCGCACACCATCGACCACGACCCCCTGCCAGCCTGGGCCAGCGTGAACATCGAGGACACCATCAAGACCATGAGCACAATACACTCCGGCTCCCCGTCAGACCCTTTCCCGCACCACATCTTCAACAAAGCCAGCAGCTCCATCGCACCCCACCTGTGCAACGTCATCAATCTCTCCTTCGAGACCGCGACCTTCCCAGAGAGCTGGAAACACGCAGAGATCAACGCCCTACTCAAAAACCCAAGGCGGACCCGAGAGACCTCAAGAACTTCCGGCCCATCTCCCTGCTTCCGTTCCCAGCCAAGGTCATCGAGAAGATCGTCAACAAACAGCTAACCCGATACCTCGAAGAAAACAGCATCCTGGACCCATCCCAATCAGGGTTCCGCAGCAACCACAGCACTGAGACTGCCCTCATCGCCGCCACCGACGACATCAGGATCCTGCTGGACAATGGTGAGACCGCAGCCCTCATCCTGCTGGACCTCTCCGCCACCTGCGACACTGTCTGCCACCGCACTCTACGCGCACGCCTCCACGACGCAGGGATCCGAGACAAGGCCCTGGAATGGACCACCTCCTTCCTCGACGGCAGAACCCAGAGAGTCCGCCTCCCACCTTTCCGATCCAAAGCCTCCGAGATCATCTGCGGCGTTCCCCAGAGATCTTCCCTCAGCCCAACACTGTTCAACATCTACATGGCCCGCTCGCATGCATCGCCAGACAGCACGACCTCAACATTATCTCCTACGCCGACGACACTCAACTGATCCTCTCCCTCACCAAGGACCCCCTCGCCGCCAAAGCCAATCTCCATGAAGGAATGAAGGCCGTCGCCGATTGGATGAAGATCATCCGACTAAAGCTGAACACGGACAAGACGGAGGTCCTCATCCTCGGCTCCAACCCCTCAGCCTGGGACGACTCCTGGTGGCCAACGACGCTGGGAGCAGCCCCGACACCCACCGACCACACACGCAACCTGGGAGTCATCCTCGACTCAACGCTCTCCATGGCCAAGCAAGTCAACGCAGTCTCCTCCTCCTGCTTCAACACCCTCCGCATGCTTCGCAAGATCTACAGGTGGATCCCGACAGACACAAGAAGAACAGTCACCCAGGCCCTCATCAGTAGCAGACTTGACTATGGGAACGCCCTCTACGCGGGAGGCCCGGCCAAGCTCATCAAGCGACTGCAACGCATACAAAACGCCTCCGCACGCCTGATCCTCGACGTACCACGCCACAGCCACATCACCCCCACTTGAGGAACCTGCACTGGCTCCCCGTCGACAGGAGGATCACCTTCAAACTCCTCATCCACGCACACAAGGCACTCCACAAAACTGGCCCAGCCTACCTCAACAGACGACTCTTCTTCTACGTCCCCAACCGCCAGCTCCGCTCCGCCGACCTCTCCCTCGCCACCGTCCCTCGCATTCGAAGAACAACCACCGGCGGCAGATCCTTCTCACACCTCGCCGCCAAGACCTGGAACACCCTTCCACTAAGCCTACGACAGACCCAAGACCTGCTGACCTTCAGGAGGCTACTCAAGACCTGGCTGTTCGACCAGTAGCAGCACCCCCTTCCCTCTCCCCAGCGCCTTGAGACCCTCGCGGGTAAGTAGTGCGCTCTACAAATTCTGTGATTGATTGATTGATTGATTGATCAAGCTTTTTATTTTGCAACAAGCTTCATCAGTAACCTGATCCCATATGAACATTGCCCCTTTCTTGAGTAAGGCACGCAGGGGTTGGACAACAAATGCACACCTTCAAAAAACCTTGAGTAATATTCACTCAAGCCCAAGAATGAACAAAGTAAATTCTTATCCTTGGGAGGAGGAGCTTCCTGAATGGCCTGGACCAAGGAGAACTTTGGTTTAATACCCTCAGCTGGAATATGATGTCCTAAGTAATCTAATTCTTGCACCAATAATTTGCACTTATCAGCCCTGAAGGTAACCGCAACTTCTTTGGAATTATTGAGCACTCGGTCCAAAATGAAATTATGTTTCTTGACTGACTCCACAAAAACTAATATGCCATTCCGGAAAGCCTGAACCCCAGCCACCTCATATAACACCATGTTCATAAATCTTTGAAAAACGCTGGCAGCTGAGACTAGGCCTAAAGGAAGCCGCAAAAATGTAAACACCTCAAAGGGTATGGCAAACGTAGTCAGCTCTTGAGACTCTTTGGCCAGATGAATTTGGTGGTAAGCCGAACGTAAGTCAATCAAAGTGAAATAATTGGCCATACCAATATTGGCTAGCAGGTACTGGATCTTGTTAAGGGGATGGCACTCAATTATGATTTTTATATTTAATGTGCGCAAATCAACACACATCCTAATCTCTTTGGACCTTTTCTGTTCTATAACAATGGGACTTACCCATTCAGCAGATTGAGTGGGAGCAATAACTTTCTCCAAAGTCAACTTCTGCAACAATTTACTAAGATCCTTCCTCACGTTCAAAGGAATGGGTCTAACTTTGTGTACGACAATGTAGTGCCAGAGGCACTCCCATGTATAGAGACCACATGATGAAGTTTGACTACCATTATTTGAATTGACTTTTGGTGTTTTACTTTACCCTAGCCTGAATGTACAACATCATTTTACCTGCATGTGCACGTTTCCTTGAAGATTTATTTCGTGTCTCTTTGTAGCTGCAGAAGGGCCAATGTTCGCTTCTTACAGCCCTGCCAGGAACAGAACGTGTGGGATGTGCATTTGAAAGCATGAGAAAGAGAGAGGTGTGGAATGTACTTCTTGGTCTCGGAGTGCAGTGTTATAAGCAGTGGTGCTCAAATGTGCATTACGTTGTACATTGGGAGATGAAGTGTGTAGTGCTATAGGCAGTGGTGCACAAATGTGCATAGTGTTGTACATTGGGAAGTATTATGAAGTTCTTACTAATGGCTTTGACATGCCCTCATGCCATCTTGAATTCTGACTCTGTCTAGCTTGAGCTTTTGCGCACACAGGCAGGCCCCCAGATTACTCAAGTTATTTAGGCTATTCACGTTCAAGGTTGTTTTTGGAGATTGTTTTCTGTACTGCTGGAGACTTTTGTAAGCTTCGTTAAGATAATCGGCTGGAACATGTGAGAGCGCAGAAGGACACATGAGAACTCTTTTGCCTTTGGAATGCTTGCATGGAGAGTGGCCAACTCCAGTAAGTTTCCTTGGCGCAGAGGAGGGCCTCTCGGAAACTTCTAGTGTGCTTTGTGAATATAAAACTGGGATTTGTTGACTTGGAAACCAGGATTTCGGCCTGAAAGACGGACACGTCTACAGTGCAGGAACCTGGCATGCTGAGTCTCTTAACCCCGGCTGTGAATCCCCCAGTCTGGAAGGGGCTAAGATGCAGTGTTTGGAGCCGGTGAGGTGTTTTATTTTTGATTATTGACATTGTGATATGTGAGTGTGTCTGGGTGCACATTCAAGTCTCCAGTGGTAATAATCATCTGAGGTGTTTTCATTGTGATGTGTGAGTGTGTTTGTGTGCACATTCAAGTCTTCAGTGGTTATAATCATCTGACGTATTTAGTGTATATATCTTTCTGATTTCTTGCAGTGGACGTCCATATTATTATCTGCTTGTATTTGGTTCATGTATTTTGTTCCATGCATTTAACAGTTGCATTTGCCTACTTATAAGTGTGTTATTATTGCTTGCACACATATATACATATATATATTCACTGAAAAAACCATAGGTTTCAGGGACGTTATAGTTAGTTGTACATTTCACTCGTATAAAACCAGAGAAATTTGGCTGTTATAGTTAGTAGAGCTAACTATAACTCGCGCCCCCGCAATGCACTGCTGATGACGTCACATATTACATAACTCATGACATGATCAGTGTGATAAAAGAAGGGGGGGCCACACAGCCCCCCTTCTAAAAAAGAAATATTTAAAAAAAGCAGGCAGCTCGCCGGAGGCCCCGCCCCCTCCCTGCACCACTCTGCAAACACGCCCCCTGGCGCGTTGTAAGTTGGGGAATTAATTTCCTTTGAATACTGAGGGTCCCTAGGGGCCAACTAGCCCACCAGGTACCTCCAGTAAGCGCCACAGAGCTGTATTGCAAAGAGGTGATCCCAGGTCATGCCCCTTTTTACACCACTCTGCAAATGCGCCTCTTGGCGCACTGCTGGTGGGGCGATGAGGTCCTCTTGTGTTCTGAGGACCTCAGGACACAAGTGGACTTCATCCAACCGAGCAGCAATGCGCCAGGAGCCGCGTTTGCAGAGTGGTGTAAAAAGGGGCGTGGCCTGGGACCACCTCTTTGCAATACAGCTCTGTGGCGCTTACTGGAGGTACCTGGTGGGCTAGTTGGCCCCTAGGGACCCTCAGTATTCAAGGGAAATTAATTCCCCAACTTACAACGCGCCAGGGGGCGTGTTTGCAGAGTGGTGCAGGGAGGGGGCGGGGCCTCCGGCGAGCTGCCGGCTTTTTTTTAATATTTCTTTTTTAGAAGGGGGGCTGTGTGGCCCCCCCTTCTTTTATCATTTTTGGGGCTCTGGGGACCCCATCCCCCAGGGCCTGACCCCTTTTTATAAATTATTATTATTATTTTTTAAACGGGAAGGGGGCCGCGTGGCCCCCCTCCCGAGGCCAATTTAGGCCCTATGGACCCCATCCCCCGGGGCATGGCCAGAATTTTAAAAAAAAATTATTTATATTTTGAGGGGGCCGCGTGGCCTCCCTCCTAAGGCCAATTATGGCCCCGGGGACCCCATCCCCGGGGCCTGGCCTCCACCGTTGGGGACTGTGGAGGGAGCCCCAATGCCACCATGGTCCCGCCGGCTCCCCGCCTCCTGTGGGAGCCGGCATTGCTTTTGAGCAAGGGGAGCTGCTGACATGCAGCTCCCCTTGCTCAAAAGCAATCCTGCTTTGCTTCCTTGAAGCGAGAGCAGGTTTTCCTGCTCTCACTTCAATGAAGCAAAGCAGGAGTTTGCTATGACAGGGCGGGAGCCCTGCTCCCGCCCTGTCATAGCAAACAACAATGTCCCGGGGGTGGGCACCCCGGGACATTGCAGGAGCCGGCCCTGGGGGTTGGCGGTCCCCAGGGCCATCAAGGGCTCCTGGAGGGGGGCCACGCAGCCCCCCTCCCTTCATTTCCATAGCCCCGGGGAGGTGGTTGTCCCCGGGGCCCGGGGGTCAATAACGGACCCCCGCATTTGAATAAACAGTGCCCCGGGGAGGTGGTGGTCCTCGGAGCAGTGTGGGGGGGCTCGAGCCCCCCACACACTTTATTTATTATTTATTTTAGCCCCGGGGAGGTGGCTGTCCCCGGGGCTTGGGGGGCCCGTGAGGTCCCCTGATGGTATATTAATGAAGCCCCGGGGAGGTGGCGGTCCCCGGGGCTCGGGTGGCCCGCGAGGCCCCCCCACCCTATTCAAATAAAGCCCCAGGGAGGTGGTGATCCCCAGGGCTGCGGGGGGGCTGCGTGCCCCATGCGCATAAAATATAAAGCCTCGGGGAGGTGGCGGTCCCCGGGGCTGCGGTTGCCCCCGCGGGGCCCTGCTACAAAATGCAGGATTGCCCCCGGGACCTGGCCCACCCGGGGGCTTTAAAAAACAAAGCGCGGGAGACCGCGCTTCGTTTGTTTTTCATTTTCGACGAGCTTCACGCACACAGCGCGACCCGGCGAAAATTGTAAAAAAAAAATATGCTTTTTTGGGCCTCGGGGTCTCTGTGGGACCCCATGAGCAGGCCTGGGGGGTCAGGGTGTTTTTACCCTGCCCCCTTTTCTTGTTATTGTATGTTTCTCTCACCTTTTTCCTTCTCCCTCGGTGTGAAGCACAAGATGGCTGCCAACACTTCCTGGTTTGAAGTGTTGGCAGCCAATCAGAGGCAAGCTCGTGCTCGGAGGTCTCAGCAATCAGATCTCACAATTCTCAAATATCGATATCTGTAAATTTTTAAATATCTCAAAAACTACTGAACGGAATTACACCATTTAAAAAAAAGTGTGCTTTCTGGACCAAGAGCTATCTCTCTGCCAAATTTGGTGTAATTCCGTTCAGCAGTTCAGGCTGTAGCCGTGTCTAAAGTTTCCTATGGAAATTAACATGGAGAAAACACGTTTTGGGACCCCCCTTTTTCTTGGCCTCCCTTGACGAATCACCCTGAAACTTTCAAGACAGGAGCTGACCTGAGTGAACAATTAGTTTTGAAAATTTCATGAAGATTCGTCAAACGGCGCCAAAGTTATTAGCAAATCAAAAAACGCTTTTCCTATGGAAACTAGGTTCTAACTATAACTACCTACTGGCTACCGCCAGTAGGTAATATATATCTCTATATACATTTGAATGTTGTTCATTTGACATCTGGGAAAGCCTTTTTGTTAGAGAGTGTTACACAAATAAAACCCCATGCCTTATTCTGAAAACATATAGTTGAAGGAACAACTGTCTGGGGGAGGCCACTAAGGTCCTCGGGTAGCCTAGGCTACTATTCTTTCAGATACAGCGTTCGTCTAGGTAGGTAATGAAGAAGGAGTCCGAACAGGACTGGAAAAGCAATGTATGCAGGGACACAAGGTTGGAAGAATGACATCACATTTATTTACAGCATAAACGGAGTATCATTCACTATTTACGAGGTACTAGTCCTGGTGCTCACACAAGAAAGTGAAAGTGCGTGAAGTGAAAGGTGCTGGTGACTTAAAATTTACATTGCATTGCCAACACTGTACAAAACTCCAAAATTAATAAATTGCATTAAAGGAGTTTCGGTTGTGAAAGTCGACGGCGTTTCGATTTCATTAGTTAGAGACCATCATCAGGATGAAAAAGTGTGAGCTGGTAGGATCTGGCAGCAAGGTGGCTTCCTAATTGAACCGCCGGCGTAGTGGATCGGTGGACCCATGGGAAGGATATGGGACCCGAGTGGGAGCGGTCCAGGCAGCAGTCGAGCTGGAGATAAGCTGGGTCAAGGATCTTCGTGCATCAAGCAGGAAGAGGGCACCCCAGAGCCCGTGGGGGCCAGTTGTGGGGATGAGGATAAATCCGAGGTTACTTCGGTCTAGGCAGCAAGCAATTAGTCGTGCTGGGATCGGCCGGCGCATGTGAATCAGCGGACCCTCACACGCGCCGGCCAATCCCAGCACGACTAATTGCTTGCTGCCTAGACCGAAGTAACCTCGGATTTATACTCATGGTTTAAACGCACTCTCATGTATTCATATTGTTTGCAGTGTTTTATGACTATTAAGAAACATTTATTTGATTAATTTGATGTTGAAACTAGTAGAACTTTGTACGTATTACGATTCCTTCATGCATAATGTGCAGGACGATATTATTTCTATTCACCTTAATTGTGGTTAGTTTAAGTTGCCTGACTTATAGGCCCAAAGTCCCAAGTTTCGATTCTCCTTGCTCTTGAGAAATAAATAATTAAATGTTGTTGTGTTCGAAACTAGAATGTTCTCATCCTACTGCAGGTGGAAGAATACACATCGTTATTTTCAGCGTTAAGGAGAGACCCGGAATGTCTTTGAAGATGGCTGGGAAGCGAGAAGGGAGGATGCCTTGCGTGTCTGGTCTGTCTGAAAGCCAAGGCCACTGGAAAGAAGATATCGCTAATTAAATTTGAATCATGAAAGGAAAAAGCTACTGCATAGAGGTGCAATGGAAAGTTTTAAGAGGAAGGACTTATTTTGGGTGGAATCCCATCTTTTGTACTTCAGACTTCTGCTAGCTTTCGGAGGAGAAGGAGCATCTTAGAGCAAGCTCCATAGCCATAAGCTAAAACGACCTATTTGACGTGAGTACTTCTTAGGAAGTCAACACGTGCTGACACCTTTGGGGAATGATAGAAGAGAGGCAGGAAGGGCCCTCATATAGAGCAGTGTAGGGAAAGATTTTGATTACTTTCAATGAGCCGAGAACTGAATATCGCATCTATTCTGTGTTGCGTTGTGATTTTGGAATTTATAATCATCTGTCTTTTGGGCCGAATTACTTATATTCGTAAAATTGGCTCTGTATTAATTTTTCTCTACCTCTATACTTTGCTATTGAGATGTATTTACATCCAATTGTTTTTGGCCTTATAATACATATTCAAACTGCACTTTGGAGTTGGTGGTCCTTTCAGGCATGACGATTTTGCTGATATCTATCTGAGTTGTTTCCTCCCCTTAACCACTTTTAATAGGTAAATAAAAGATCGATCGCTTATGCTATACTTAGTAGGGAACATCAGGTGTGCAACTTAGCGTAATCAAATGGTAGCAGAGGATGGTTTACTCTTAAAGTGGTTTACCTCTAAGGTGAGGGGCGTAATCAGGGGTAGGGTTGAAAGTAGAAGAGCCCTGATGTGGAGTGGAGGACGGCGAAGACAAGCGGAGACCGGCGGACGTTGATGGTGCGGCGGAAACAGTGGTGGCGTGAGTATGAAAGGAATTGTGGTGTTAGATTGCGGTAATGAGTAAGTGTGTGATGTCTTGCGGAGTTGGGATGTCTGTTGAGTGAATGTGGTTTTTGGTTTACTGGTCCGGACACGTGCGGAGCAGGAAGTTTTGGTGAGCGGACTCAAGAGAAGTCCAAGATCCCGGGATAGTTTTGTATTGTAATTGTCTGATCAAATGTGGGTGTCGTGAAGCGCTATCGATGATCCACTTGTGATAGGGAACTTTGTGTGAAAGGAGTACGTCGCGGTAGAAAGCCTCAGGTACCGGGGGTGGACTATGGCGATTGAGTGACCAACGCAGGTCGGGGGTCACAACGGCTGAATGTTCTTGTGAGAGTGTTCTATCGATCTTTAGTGACAGACAATTACTTGTTTTATATGACTGTAAGTTATTGTAATTGTGTAGGAACAGTTACTTGGTTTATTAACTTTGTATATACAGTTACTTGTGGTACGAATGTGTGTAAGCGAGTTTGCGGTGAAATTGTAAAGGCGGGTGAGCCGCTGCAAGGAGTGAGAAGTGACGTCAGGGTGCGCCGCGCTGGGATAGGTTGGTTGGTGTAACGCTGCGCTGGGATTGGTGGAAGTTCGTTTGCAGTGGAATAGCGTATTTTGGGCTTGCAATTGATCGATTTTACAATGAGATGCTTTAGGGTATTGCGAGATTTGTGTAGAGGCGATACAGGGGTAGTGACTCGGATAGGAGAAGAAGCTCCGCCAGAAGACACACCGGCACATTACATGGCAACGAATGTAGGACTTCATACTATAGTGTGGCTTCAGAATTGGCATAAAATTACAGAGAAAGAGGGTGAATTGGCTTTCCCTCGTTATGGGTCTTTTCGGATGGAAGTGCTGACCCAGCTGAGGGGGTGATGAATGCACTGAAACCTCCCCCTAGACCCACACAATTTGAGGCATTAGATGCATGGATGAGAGCTGCCCTAGCAAAAAGGAGAGAGGCTTCACAAGGAAGAATGAGGAAAGCAATGAAGGCATATCATGATGCTACATGGGATGCCCAGTTGAAAAGATGGAGAGTAGACACCATAGAGGGAGAACGCTTGTACCCATTTTGTACGTTAAAAGAGGGGGCTGAAGAGAAAAAGACGACAGAGGAGGACAGCGATACAGATGACAGCTTCCTCGATAGATTGCTAGCGGAACGTCCTCCACCGTGCGACTCTAGATCAGAGACAGAGAAGTTGCGCCCATCAGAAGAGCTTTTAGGTGTAGGACAACAGGGGTCAGAGGAACACTCGGCAGGAGTAAGAGGCAAGATTACAATGATACATATTCCAGGAGGGTCTGGAGGGATGAGGTATCCAAACCCTGAGCTAGTACAACCTGCAGGAAACATGCAGTTACCAGATGCTTTGTCAGTACCAGTCACAATAGGGCCAGTGGTTCCGATATATAATCCTAGAGAAAGAACCGATGACAGTCAACAGCAAATAAGTGAAGGAGAAGAGACAATGTCTGGAGGGAGCCTTGCAATGAGTGGGACAGGTTTAAGTCGGATGCCAGTGGAATCTAGTACTCCACTGCCAGCCAGAGCTGATCCATCAAGAATGGATAGTGGGTCAGAACGAAGACGGACAGGAGCTCTAGCGAATTCTAGGTCTGACCTTCGAATGTGGGTTCAACCAGTGAGAGAGTCAATGATGCCGAGGGAAGAGACAAGCAAGAGACAAGAAGCGCCTAGAGTACTGTTTGAGCCACAGGTTATTTGTGCAGGTGACCATTGGAGAAGTCGAAGCCGGGAAAGAGATAGACGCCCAGCTTCGAAGATAGAAGAGGGTGCAGTTCCTAGGAGAACCCAAAGCTGTGACAGGGAAGATACAAGAAACGAGGAAATTCAGAAAGTGTTAAAAAGCGCAATAAAAGCGCCAATTCTAGATGTGGTACGATTAAAGGCAGAAATAGATGAGGTGATTGAAGGTAATCTACCCCTGATCAGAATTGAGACGTATGACTCGAGTGAACTACTGTTCGTAGCAAAGGACATGACAAGAAAGGCCAAACGAGCTTATGATGCATTGTTGCTTTTGGCACAAAGGTATGAGGTTGATTTGTCAAAGACAAAGCTGACACAGGGTTCTTGCAGATTAAATTACACAGATAAGGATTTGGAAGAGAAGAGAACGATTGGATTAAAAGCACAAATTAGAGAACTAGTGATAGGGATGCGGACATGGAAAGAATTAGACAGATGGAAAGAAAGATGGACCAAAAAGAAAAGCTTCAAGACTGGAATAGGAGATACACCGCCTCCGGGTGGAGGGACGGGAGCTGCAGGAAATTTCCCTCTCAGGGAGGTACAGAATGGAGGGTATGTACATGTGCCATGGAGCAGGGGTGATTTAGCAGCATTTACGAATGATTTTCCTCGGCTGAGGGAAAAACCTGCTGACTGGTACAAGCAAATAGATCGGTTTGTAAAGATTTCGAAAGTATTGTGGATTGATTTAAACACCTTGTTTGACATAGTAGTGCCGGCGGATTTGTGGGCGGCATGTAAGATTGCCATTGAGTGGCCTACTGCAGAGCCACCTAGAGATTCAGTGACTCATGTTCCTTCACCTGATGTAATGAGAAAATACGAGCAAGTGATTACATGGTTGCAATCGAAGGTAGCTCCTCAGACTGTTGATTGGTTGAAGATTGATCGCACCACTCAAGACTCTAAGGATTATTACGAAAGATTGTTGTTAGCTTTTAAGCAGCATAGTGGATTGGATACAATTGAACAGAAAGATATGGGACAGTTTGTTTCGAAGTTTGTGTTGGGACTGAAATCTGATATTAGTTTGATGATACAGCAGCACTTGATATGTTGGCAGAATAAGTCGGTGGACGAGATTCTGCGTTATGCTAAATATTGCAGTGATCAAGTGGAGTCGACACAGAAGAAATTGAAGGACAAGTTGATGTTGGTGCAGTTGAGAAACGCTGATATGACGCAAGGGAGTGGAGGAGCGATAGGTAGAGGTAGAGGAGGTGGAAGAGAAATGGGACAACAGATGGTGACCCAACCTGGTCAGGGTAGAGGAAGAGGAATGGATCCAGGTGTAAGTGAATGGGTGGCCCAACAGAAAAGGGTCACTGCCTGCCATTATTGTCACAAAATCGGGCATTGGAAGCGCGAGTGTAGATCGAATCCCGCAAATCAGATACAGATGGAAGGAGAGGGACAGCTGTCTGAGACTGTCAATACTGTGACAAGACCCAGGTCTATGTATGGAGGAGGATATGAGCCGCAAGTGCAAGTACCTCAACCTCCTAGGATACCCATGCATAATCAGTTATACCATCAGATGCCTTATTTTGAAATACAAGATAGATTTGACCAAAATCAAGATGTACAGGAGTGTCAGAGGGGGGTGCACCTTAGATGCGATTCTAGAAGTAGATCAGAGTGGGCCGTTTGTAGATGCAGATGTGAATGGATATCCTGTTACCAATCAATCAATCAAATATGCTTTATTCGATCACTAGTATCATAAAAGCAATATGAAACAAACATGCAAATAAATTAAAATCATACAATGATTTACATCGAATTAAAAAATATGATTAAACTAGTTTAGTTTTAGTTAGTTAGTTAATTGCTAGGTTTATATAAAAGATACTAGTAAGGGAGATAAGTCCTGATCAATTTTTAAAAGTTGTAAAAGAAAAAAAAAGATATATAAAACCATGAAAGAAAATGCATTAAAAACATCCTGTTACCTTCTTATTAGACACTGGAGCTGCTCGCTCCACGGTGAGAACTGAAGTAGTCCCAAATTTAACTCTTTCGGGACAATCGATTCAAGTAGTGGGAGTTAGTAATCAGAAAATGACCAATCCATTGACAAACGAATTACCCGTGAGAATAGGCCCGTTTCGGGATAAACACCAATTTGTAGTGTACAATTCAAGTACGGTCTGTCTTTTGGGACGAGACCTTCTGTGCAAGCTCAATTGTACTATATCGTGCACTCCGAGAGGTGTGGAATTGCAAACATATGATGACGATGCTGATTTTAAAATGGCTAACATGAGTCTGTGTGCAGAAATGTTTGTGGTGCTCACAATAGCAGAATTGCCACATGACTTGAGAGACTCAGTTGATCCAAAAGTGTGGGATTTTACAGGCGAGGATGTAGGTCTGATGAGAGGGGTTGACCCAGTTAAGATACAGGTCAAACCCAATGCTGAATTCCCACGAACGCCACAATATAAACTGACTCCAGAAACTGTGGCCGGAATAAGACCTGTGATTGAGACTATGATTGCCCAAGGTATTCTTAAGGAGATAAGAGGAAGTCCCTGCAACTCGCCTATCATGAGACTGCAGAAGCCAAGTGGCAAGTACAGAATAGTGCAGGATCTGCGTCGGGTTAATGAGATTGTGATCCCATGTTGTCCTGTGGTACCGAATCCAGCTATTGTTCTATTCCAGATACCATGCAAAGCAGAATGGTTTACAGTGATAGATTTGTGTCATGCATTTTTCTCCATACCATTGCATGAAGAAAGTCAGTTTTTATTTGCATTCAGGATGGACGATCGTGTGTTAACATGGGAAAGAATTCCTCAGGGGTATACAGAAAGCCCCTCCATTTTTAGTCAAAGTCTGAAAAAGAATCTTGAAGGACTTGTGATGCCCCAAAACTCAGTCTTAGTGCAATATATAGACGACCTTTTGGTCGCCTCAGAGACTGAGGATGCTTGTAGGATTGACACTGTGGCATTGCTGAATTATTTGGGAGAGAATGGACACAAAGTGTCTCCAAACAAATTGCAGTATTATTTTTCTGAAGTTCAGTACCTAGGTCACCGGATTGAGAAAGGAAAACGAAGGGTGTCACCAGATCGCATAGAAACGATTCTGCAAATGGGAATTCCGAAAACACAAAAAGAAGTCTGCATGTTTTTGGGAATGGTCGGCTATTGTCGACAGTGGATCCCAAATTTTTCCTTGCAAGCAAAGCCTCTGTTGAAACTGACTCAAAAGGATGTTAGTGATCCGGTACCATGGGATGACGAGTGCATGAAAGCCTTCCGTGAGCTGAAGGAAAGTATCTGTCGTGCTCCAGCTCTCGGAATGCCGGATTATAACAAAGCGTTTTCGCTCTTTTGCTGTGAAAAGGAGGGGTGTGCGTTAGCAGTCCTTGTACAGACACATGGGGGTGCCCGTAGACCAGTACCTTACTTCTCAGCTACATTAGATCCTGTAGCTTCTGCGTTGCCCGGATGTCTGAAATCCGTTGCTGCAACCGGTGTCAGCATTGAGATATGTGAAAGCATAGTGATGGGTTATCCGCTCATTGTTTATGTGCCCCATTCTGTAGAATTATTGATGACCAGGACGAAAACACAGTATCTGACCAACAACAGACTTACCAAGTATGAGCAGGTTATCTTGGCTGCTGAAAATATTACCTTGAGACGTTGTACCACCCTGAACCCTGCTACATTGTTACCTGTTCCGGCAGAGGAAGGAGATGAGGATTGTGAAGAGCATGACTGCCTAGATGTTACTGACCTATCTACCAAACCCAGACCTGACATTGTCGATGAACCTTTGCCCCAATCTGATTTGATCCTTTTTGTTGATGGTTCATGCTTAAGAGACAATGAAGGGTATTTGAGAGCAGCGTTTGCTGTGTGCACCATCATGGGAGTAGTGGAAGCTGCCTGTTTAAATAGAGTATTCTCTGCTCAGGTGGCCGAAATTGTCGCTTTGACACGTGCCTGTATCCTTGCAGCTGATATTCGAGTGACTGTGTATACAGACAGTCAATACGGATTTGGTGTAGTTCATGACTTTGGGCAGTTATGGTCACAGAGGGGGTTTCTAACGTCCTCAGGGTCACCTATACATAACGGCGAGTATGTGCGCCAACTATTGGAAGCTTTGCAGAAGCCCAAAGAGATAGCAGTCGTTAAATGTGCAGCTCACGGAAAAGGAGAAGACTTTGTCACTAAGGGCAACAATTATGCAGATGAGGTAGCACGATTTTGCGCTGAACATGCTTGTATTTTTAATGGAGAATATATAGGCGAGAGCACAGAAGAGACCGAGCTCAGCATGATGTTAGCTATAGCCGATACTTGGGATGAGGTGAAGCGGTTGCAGGATGAAGTCCCAGAAGAAGAAGCTGCTTCATGGGTCAGAGCAGGTTGCACAAAAAGAGAAGATGGCATTTGGGTGTCCACAGATGAGAGAGCAGTACTACCCAATTGTCTACTGAGCCCAATGGCAAGGCAAATCCACGGAGCAGTTCATCTGGGAAGAGATGCTATGGTGCGAGTGTTTAGGCAGACATGGTTTAATCCACGCTTTCGTGTGTGGGCTGAAACGGTATGTCACATGTGTGTTACGTGTCAACAAATGAATGTTGGAAAGAGAACTGTGGTTGCATTGAGTCACATTGGAAGATCTGGAGGTCCCTTCAATAGGATACAATTAGACTTTATCGAAATGCCAAGGTGCAAAAGGTTGAGATACGTTTTGGTGGTGGTGTGTATCTTTTCGCGTTGGGTGGAAGCATATCCAACTAGACGATGTGACAGTCTCACAGTAGCCAAGTTGTTGTTAAGAGAATTGATCCCGAGATATGGATTTCCGACATCAGTGGAGACAGATAGAGGAACTCATTTCCACAGTGAAATCATGAAATTGTTGTGCTCTGCTTTGAATATTGACAAAAGACTGCATTGTAGCTACAGGTCAGAGGCTTCAGGTCTTGTAGAGCAGGTTAATGGCACCATCAAGTCAAGAGTGGCAAAGGTGTGTTCGTCAACTTCATTGAAATGGCCAGATGCGTTGCCCCTGGTGCTTAGGAGTCTGCGTAGCACCCCTGATAGGAGAACAGAGCTTTCTCCTCACGAAATTTTGACCGGAAGAGCTATGCGTTTGCCTATGGTGCCAGCTACAGCATTGATAAACATCACTGATGATTTAGTGTTTGATTATTGTAAAGGACTGGCTGATGTGGTTACTTCTGTATCCCACCAGGTCGAGGCTGCGACTGCATCCACCTCGAGAGACCTGCTGCATGATCTTAATCCAGGTGGTTGGGTACTAGTTCGCAAGCACGTGAGGAAGAGTTGTCTTGATGCTCGCTGGCGAGAACCATATCAGGTGATATTGGTCACAAGTACCGCTGTGAAGTGTGGAGGATTGCTGAACTGGATCCACGCTTCCCACACTCACCGAGTTCAAGCGCCTGCGGAGGAAGCGAGTCCCCTGGTTCCGAGAAGCGTGTATGGACCTGACACAGACAACGATGAAGGCACAGGAACAGCTGTAAGAGTTTCGGATGAAACGGAACAGTCAAGTGAGCACGAGAGATGAGAGCTGAGTGCTCCTGAATTGAGCCCAGATCCTGAAATAGATGATTTTGCAGATGTGAACTTTGCACCAGATCAAGGTGAGCGGGCTATTGCAGAAGGATCAGACCAAGAGGAAGAGAGGAGAGCAGACGCCAGAGCGGAAAAGTGGCCAGCAAGAAAAGAAAGGCTAAATATAAGGCTTGCATCCGAGAAAGATCTCGCTCCGATTCCTGAAACAACTGAATCAGATCAAAGTGATGCTGAAGAAAGACCGGATGGTCTGAAACGCTCCAGAAGAGAAAGAATAGCGTCTCGAAGATACGCATCTCCTGAGTGGACGTACCTGGCTGCAGATGCAGAGCCCAGCGAAGTCCGGGAGGTTGGGAGCTGGTACGGTGAGCTACGGAGGGGACACCCTCACGATTGAAATACAGCTGCTGGTTCCAGGTGTAGAAACGTTTGGAACACTAACTCTGCAAGTTCCAAATCCTCCGAGGCTGAGTGGATTGCGTTACCTGCTCCTCAATCAAGTTGTCTTCCCTTCATTTGGCCGACAGCTAACCGCGCAAGAATTAGGAGAAATTCGTGCGGAGATTCTGTAACTTGTTCTTGAAATACTTGGATCGAATATCATTCACGATGCAGCTTGAATTATAACCAAAGAAAGCATTAGGCCTTGGAAAGAAGATAACTTAGACCCCAGTTTAAGAAGATTTAAAATTAGGAACCTTCTAGTAGATGATGGAGTGAGGAATAGGGCTGACTACATCTCTTCAATAAGTTTAGTATCAATCGAATGAACTTGGACATAAATTGCATGGGAGGAGAGAAGTGAGAAAGACATTGTTGAAACAAAGAAAACAGAAAGAGACTGTGTTTTTCCTTTTGAACTTTGGAACAGATCAGTAGAAACCATGGTGTCTGAAAAATCAACACGTAAACAGAAGTGCATTATTGGCACCCTCATTGTAGTGGTGCTTATTGTTATAACTGTGGTGATCGTTACATCTCTAGTTGGATTTCAGGATGTCGAACAGAATAGGGTACAGGCAACACTCACTACACCAATCTATGAGATAGATGAGGATGCATCCGCAAGGGATCTAGAAATGATTAAGGAAACCAGTCGTAGATTACATGTTGATTTATCAAAAGGTGATTTCACTTTGAATGCGTATGCTCGATTATTGTATGAGTATGTGGATACCATGGAAGCGAAGGATTGCTATGTGTGTATGCAATTACCAGCCTCAGTAGAAGAAGGCATTCAATACCATCATTTGCCTGTGACTTATGGCATTACATGTAGTGTGTTATTGAGCATGTTTTATAGCAAGGCACACTTCGAGTACTATTTCTCAAATTATGATGTGGTACTCTCGGAAGTCCCAGTTCTTAAATACATGAATAAATATGATTATTATAAGGAAGTAGAGCGAATGTCAAAGTATTTTGTGCCTACCATTACTTTAGATACGTCCTATGCCCATAGACACAATTTAACCTGTATGTTAACTGACATTGAAAAGAAATTTATAGATCAGATAGAAGTTCGGCATAGACAGACTCTATTTAGACCAGATCCAAAGCACAAGGTTACCCCATGGACTAAAGAAGAATTAGATCATAAAGCAAAGGGGAGTTTTGGACCCATAGCATTAGATTTCCAGCAGAAGGGGAAATTGTGTATCAGACACCCGACCACATACTACGATAAGACATTTGTGGGTGAAAGTGATTGTGAGCACATCTTGATCGAAGAATCAATTAGGAATGCATTATTGGACAAATTAACGATAGTGCCCAATGTATATTTTGTGTGTGGAAAGAATGCCTATGTGAAGTTGCCCAAAAATTGGTATGGCACTTGTTATTTGGCTGTGGTATTTCCCAAGATTTTTCATGTGAATGATTTATGGCCCCTAGAAAGAAAAATACCTCACAGAGGAAAACGTGGTGTGAGTGCAGGAGAAGTGATTGGAGACATATTTGGGGCTATGATACTGAGTATGGGTGTGATTCTGAATGATTTGAAAATCAGAAAGCTGGCAACATTAGTGGATAAGCTCTCAATAAATACAGCTCAGATTTTATTACTTGTAGATGGGGAGATGGTTTCGATAAGGGCTATGGTTTTGCAAAACCGTCTTGCCCTAGATGTGCTGCTAGCAAAGGCCGGAGGAGTCTGCAAATTATTGAAAGTTCAACAGTGCTGCACTTATATTCCTGACAACAGTCGGAATATAAGGAAATATATTAACAATATTTTAGATATACACCAAGAGTTACGTGAGATGGCTGCTGAAGGACTCTGGGAACAAGTGGGGAAAGGATTTGGCAAAATAGGCAGTTGGTTTGGAAGCTTGGGACAAGGAATAATGGGATATATCTTGAAGCCTATTATAATAGCTGTCATTTGTATAATTGTCCTACTAGGAGCCATCAAGGCTTGGAAATGGCAAAGGGCACGACATCAGGAGACTGTTTCGAGAAAGCGAGAGCACCAACTTGAACGACTGCAGGACAGTCATTACCAGCACCTTAAGGGGTTAGAACGATTCAGACAGGGACGGCAAGCTACAGCTTCTGTTTAGGTCGGTCTCTTCTACAAGGAGAAAACTACAGAAAAATAGAAAGTTGGTGTTATGACACTAGTCATAAGAGGGGGGAACTGATAGAGCGCTGATAGCACTCTATTTTGTATGAGTGCACTATACTCATGGTTTAAACGCACTCTCATGTATTCGTATTGTTTGCAGTGTTTTATGACTATTAAGAAACATTTCTTTGATTCATTTGATGTTGAAACTAGTGAACGCATTTAAGTAGAACTTTGTACGTATTACGATTCCTTCATGCATAATGTGCAGGACGATATTATTTCTATACACCGTAATTGTGGTTAGTTTAAGTTGCCTGACTTAAAGGCCCAAAGTCCCAAGTTTCGATTCTCCTTGCTCTTAAGAAATAAATAATTAAATGTTGTTGTGTTCGAAACTAGACTGTTCTCATCCTACTGCAGGTGGAAGAATACACATTGTTATTTTCAGCGTTAAGGAGAGACCCAGAATGTCTTTGAAGATGGCTGGGAAGCGAGAAGGGAGGATGCCTTGCGTGTCTGGTCCGTCTGAAAGCCAAGGCCACTGGAAAGAAGATATCGCTAATTAAATTTGTATCATGAAAGGAAAAAGCTACTGCATAGAGGTGCAATGGAAAGTTTTAAGAGGAAGGACTTATTTTGGGTGGAATCCCATCTTTTGTATGATGCGCAGGGACAGAGACTTCAGACTTCTGCTAGCTTTCGGAGGAGAAGGAGCATCTTAGAGCAAGCTCCATAGCCATAAGCTAAAACGACCCATTTGACGTGAGTACTTCTTAGGAAGTCAACACGTGCTGACACCTTTGGGGAATGATAGAAGAGAGGCAGGAAGGGCCCTCATATAGAGCAGTGTAGGGAAAGATTTTGATTACTTTCAATGAGCCGAGAACTGAATATCGCATCTATTCTGTGTTGCGTTGTGATTTTGGAATTTATAATCATCTGTCTTTTGGGCCGAATTACTTATATTCGTAAAATTGGCTCTGTATTAATTTTTCTCTACCTCTATACTTTGCTATTGAGATGTATTTACATCCAATTGTTTTTGGCCTTATAATAAATATTCAAACTGCACTTTGGAGTTGGTGGTCCTTTCAGGCATGACGATTTTGCTGATATCTGTCTGAGTTGTTTCCTCCCCTCAACCACTTTTAATAGGTAAATAAAAGATCGATCGCTTACGCTATACTTAGTAGGGAACATCAGGTGTGCAACTTAGTGTAATCACAACTAACAACCATTGACAAAGCCAATAGTCCGACCTTGTTGTAGGTATGATGTTACATATCATATATCTGGATGCAATGACAGAAACAGCAAAATACAATTTGGGCGGAACACTATGCTAAGGACAGATTTTTAGCTTGGGTGTTTAAGCCATGCCCTTAATTACATTGGCCACGCCCCTTTGAGAGACCCATCCCCCCCAGTTTTTTCATCCTACTTAAAGCCCTGGTGTAGACTTAAAAGACTTTGGCATCCCAATGGTCGGCGAAGCGGGAGATAAACTAATGCAGGCTAGCAAAAGGCTCCTCCCAGCCATGCTCTTCCCAGCCATGCTCTTCCCAGCCATGCTCCTCCCAGCGATGCTCCTCCCAGCCATGCTCCTCGCGATGCTCCTCCCAGCCATGCTCCTCCCAGCGATGCTCCTCGCGATGCTCCACCCAGCCATGCTCCTCCCAGCCATGCTCCTCCCAGCCATGCTCCTCCCAGATAGCATTGTCCTGAAACAATGCGGCCAGAGCAAGCACGGAATGAAGAGATTGCCTGTACCAGGGCAATCTAAAAGAAAGCAGGACAAGGCTATTAAGGCAGCCACGAAGCCTTGGTGACAAAACGAGCAGGGCAGTCACAGAGCCTCGGGAAACAGTAAGCACCATCAGCCAGTGCACTAATGAATCCAAGCACCAAAACGAGCAGGGCAGGCACATCTGACACAGAGCCTCGGGGATGGAGTCCCATCACCGGCGCTTATGAACCCAGGCTGTGCCAAACCAGCACAAAATTGTGGGTTCAATTTCTAGTGGGCTCCATTCTCCTTGTCGCCAAATGTAAAGAGGAGAGGTACATGTGTATTGTTTGATATCCGTAGGTTTATTTCCCATTACAAATGACCGCACGCCGATAGGAAAACTCCAACTGACCAGGTCAGGTCGGGGAGCGCTCCTTATAGCAGCAGGCCCGGACATGGAACTCCCGCAAACATAAAGAAGATTCAACATACACAGAGCTGGGCACGCAGGTGCATGCCCAGCAGCAGAAAGAAACGGAAGTGCACGGAGATGCACTTACAAATGTAAATACAGCACGCGCCGGGGCACGCAGCCACCTTAATACAACAAGCACGTCACATTAACCAAGTGTAATCCCGGAGGATAACCTGTCTCCCATTTAGGTCGCTCCTTTGGAGGAACCGTTCACGCCTTTTGCCCTCTTTACCAACACTAAACATGCTACCATGGCATGCTTCAAAAGAGCAAAGATCTCCTTATCCTTTTCCACCCACCTCACCTGGAACTAGGATAAGGTAGAGGAACAATTGCAGGGGTAAATCTGGGCACTTGACTGAGGGAATAAAACATAATCAAACTTCATACCAAGATAGCCCCTGAACTAAAAACAGCCACAGTAAACGCAGAACTGGAGGGGCTGCAGGCAAGTCCCAATAATAGAGAGTGAAAGTAATTAGGGGTGGACGTAGCTAGTGTAAATCTGAGTAGCATAATCACATGGAATTACCCAGAAATTCCATGGGATTGCGCAGAATTATGCATGATGCGTGTCGCTCAAGTCGCGTCAGAAAAATAATGCTGGTAATTCTGTTCGAGCTAAAAACAGTGCAAGCGGCATGTTGTGGTGCACAAGCACACAGACAATTTGGTTTCTAAGGCCTGCTCCTCCCTAGCCACTCCTTGTGCTTCCTACTCTCCAAGCCCCATCCAACTTAATCAAGCCCATTCTGCTCCACCTATCACCCTTTTTTAATATCTTTCACTTTTTAAAAATATTTTCATACTCCCCTGTGTGTTTATTTAAAAATAATTCCCCTAGACAGTGTTTTTTTGTGTTTTGTTCCTGTCCCACCCAACCCTGCCCTAGCTATCGCAGAGGCGGGCAGCGCCGTTGAGTCATGCTCCTCCTGTGGCCAACGGCAGCATGAGGGGGGATGCCGCCACATTTCTAGCGAGGTGGAGGTGGCAGTGCTAGCTTTTTATGGGCAGTGCCACCTCCTCCTCATTCTGGCAGCAGGCGGCAGGCGTGGTAGGGGTTAAGGCCTAGCGGAGTGTCCGCTGAAGTTGGGGAGAGTCCGGTGCTGCATGTGCTGCCACATTGGAGCTCCTGCACCAAGCAGCAAGTGATGCCCCATTGGGTCGACTAATCGACCGGGAGCAGGACCTGCTGGACCAACTGGGAGTTGAAGTGGCAGGGCTAGATAAGTGTTTTTTTGTAAAAACGTTTTAAATTATTATTTATATATACATTTTTTAATAGTAATTTATTTGACCACTCCTTTTTTGTTTGTCAAACTTATTTTTATTAGCATTTGATATACACATCATAACGCTTCCTCAAATATAGCGTGTCATGTGAGAGGTGTGTCTTTTGTTGGAGCATTGACTGTATCGTTCATCTCTGGATTCCTTTATTGGGGTGTCCCTGAGTCAACAGCTGGTGACCGTGGTCACTAGTTCTAGAACTGAAAGAGGCGCATATCTCTAATTGAGGTCGGGCAAACCGCCAGGGGCAAACCCTGCGTAAGATAGGTGACTAAGGGTCCCCACTTGTATTCAAAGTTTTTATAGTCGTCACTGAAGATGTCCGTCATCCGCTCAAGCCAGAGTATTTTCCAGAGCCGAGAGTGCCACATGGAAAGGGTGGGAGCCGCCTTCTTTTTCCAGGCCACCGCAATCGCAACTTTAGCGGCCCCTATGCAGGTCCACATAATGGCCTTGTCCGCTCTGGTTTGATGTTCTAGTGACGGATCTCTAATGCCCAGGAGTACACCCTCTATAGAGGTGGGTGTGGGGTATCCCAACATGAGTTTAACCTGTGCCAGAATTTCTTCCCAGAAGGGTCTAATTGTGGGACAATCGCACCAAATATGTTGAAAATCGCCAAGGAGGCCACATCCTCTCCAACACATGTCTGATACAGCCGGGAATATCTGTTTAAGTTTGGTAGGATAGAGATACCAATCCATCAAAGTTTTTAAGTGAGCTTCTCGTAGTTCTAGAGAGTGATTAAATTTGGCAATATCTGACCATAATCCAGCCCATTACTTATCGGAGATATCTCTCTGCACCACTCCCTCCCACATGGACATATACCTAGGTCTCGGAGAACAAGTGGTGGCGAGTAAGGAGCTGTATAAAAAAGAAATTACCCCCCTCATGGAACCTACTTTTTGGACAAATTTTTCAAAGTTCGTTCTTTCTCTTGTGGCAGCGTCTCGGATCTGAGGGGTGAGAGCCCAGTGTTTGAGTTGAAGATAATGGAAGTGTTCGCCAGGTTCTAGTTGGAACTCCCTCCGACAGTTCTCGAATGTTAAAATATCATAATTGTGGAAGAGATCGGGCAATATGAGGCATCCACCCTCCCGCCAGGGGTTAAAGGGGCCTTCACTGAGTGCTGGTGGAAAGGCTGGATTGAAGTGTATCGGCGTGTACGGGGAGGGGAACGTAGTCCACTCCTCTCCACCGGTTATTGAATCCCAGACCTTCAGGGTAGTGCGTGTGGGAGTGCTAATGTAAGCATTGGCGGGCCTCTCCCTCTTGGGCTTCCATATGAGGTCCCAAATTGTCCTCCCCGCAATGGCCCGATCCATATGAAGCCAGTGTTTCTCCGATTCCCTTTTGGACCATTCCGCCACTATCCTCAGTTGGGCAGCCTTGTAGTATAGCCCGAAGTCAGGTAGTCCCACCCCTCCTTCATCTCTCGGCCTTCTCAATATATGAAATGGTAGGCGGGCCCTTCCACCTTGCCAGATGAAGTGCGTGATTAAGGATCTGATTTTAGGAAGAAGCTCTCTGTCAAGTTCAATGGGTAGTGCTTGGAAGAGATATAAAAATTTAGGGAGCACTGTCATCTTAATCCCATGTATGCGACCTAACCAAGAGATGAAAAGGGGTTTCCATCGCTTGAGGTCGTGTTGAAGTTGTAGAAGGATGGCTGGAAAGTTGGCCTTGTATAGCCCCTCTAAGCGTGGTGTCAGCTGTATACCCAAATATTGCAGGGAGCGCTTGGCTCATTGGAAGGGAGTATGTTCCCGCAGAGCAATAGCCTCCGCCTCCGTGAGTGTAAGATTAAGTATATAGGATTTGTCCAGATTAATTTTAAAACCCACCACTGACTCAAACCTGACCAATTCCGTCTGTAGAGCAGGGAGTGAGATCGATGGCTCAGTGAGAGATAAAAGAACATCGTCCGCGAATAGCGAAATTTTGTGGGTATCCCCTCCAAAGGGAATCCCCTTTATCTCTGGGGTCTCCCGAATACACATCGCTAGCGGCTCAATGCTTAGGGCGAATAACAGGGGGGACAACGGACACCCCTGCCTAGTCCCTCTGGTAAGGGAAAAGGGAGCAGACAAAGCTCCATTAACCTGCACTCGCGATCGGGGGGTGAGTGTAGTTGGCCCTAATCATATTAATGAATTTGTCCGCGAAGCCGGAGTACTTAAGTGTATTAAATAGGAACCCTGTCAAAAGCCTTTTCGGCATCCAGCCCCACGAGAACTGCCGGTATTTTGCGCTTAGTAGCCTTCTCAATCAGATGCACCTATCTTCTAATGTTGTCGTGAGTCTGCCTGCCTTTTATGAAGCCTGATTGATCAGGGTGGATAAGATCTGGCATCAGGTCATTTAGCCTTTCAGCCAGGATAGCCGAATACAACTTCGCATCCAAATTTAAAAGTGCAATAGGTCGATAGGATGCGCAGAGATGCGCATTTTTCTCCGGCTTAGGGATCACCGTAATCACTGCTTCAGCCATGGAGGAAGTCACTCCTACGTCTTCTGCCATTGTGTTGAAGAGGTGTGTGAGATGTGGGATGATGTCGGGCTCGAAGGTCTTATAAAAATGAGCCGTCAGGCCATCTGGGCCCGGGGCTTTGTTGATCTTGAGGGAGGTAATTGCCCTTCCCACCTCTTCCTGTGTTATGGGTGCTGTGAGACTGGCATTCCTATTCTGCGAGACTTTAGGGAGATTCAGCGTCTGAAGATATCTATGTTGCGCATCGGCGTCCCGTGTCTCCCCTGTATATAATCTTTCGTAAGATGCCGCAAAGAGGTCGGCCTTTCCAGCATCATTAAACACTAACTGACCCTCCCCATCCTGTATACTTCCAATGTATTCTTTTTCTCATTTTCCTTTTAATTGTCGGGCCAAGTGTTTACCTATTTTGTTCCCCTGTGTGTAGGAAGTCTGACGCAGCCTCAGTAACGTGTATTCTGCTCTGTTGTTATATATCGCCTTAAGCTTCCCTCGGAGTGTAGTGAGTGTACGTTGTAAACCCCTAGTAGGCTTGCTCTTGTGCTCTTTCTCAGCCAACTCTAACTCCTCATCCAGGCTCTCTCTCTCCTTGGTTCTCTGCTTGTTCAGGGTAGAATTGAGTTCTAAACATTTTCCCCTGATGACCGCCTTGAATACATCCCAATTATTAAAAACCGACGTATCTTTGGGTGAATTCAGGTTGAAAAATTCCGTAATCGCGCCCCTCAGCTCATCCCTCATCACGTTGTCCCTTGTAAGGGAAATCGGGAAATACCACTTAGACGTCTTGGGGGTGGCAGAGCTCCAGCTGAGACAAATCGAGACTGGACAGTGGTCAGAGATCGATAGTGGGAGAATCCTTGCTTCTTGAAGCGAGCCCAACAGGCTCTGACTAATAAAAGCGTAGTCAAGCCTGGAGTAAGTGTGGTGCACATGTGAGTAGAAAGTGTAATCCCTTGTTGAGGGGTAAAGTGCACGCCAGGCATCTCTAAGACCCAGGTCGTGTATTGTCTGTTTGGAAGTTGTGGGAAAGGAGCTTGCTACTGTTCTATGGGGGTGAGTGCTATCCAGCTCTGCTTGCCAGGTGAGATTAAAGACACCCAAGAGGACGGTTGGCCCCTCTGCAAACCCACCCACCTGATCTAAAAGTGTTGCCAGGAAAGCAGGTTGGCCCACATTGGGGGCATACGCTGCAAAAAAAGTACAGAGTTTCCTCCTGAGTGTGCCCTTCACCATAATCATCTGACCCTCCTTGTCCGATTTAACGGCCACTGGCTGAAATTTAGTCGAGCTATGGAAAAGTAGTGCTACCCCATGCTGTTTATATATATGAGGGGATATTGTTTATGGCGTAATCTCGTCTCTTCAGCCCTTTTCAAATGTGTCTCCTGAAGAGCCACTATCTCGAAATGGTGGTACGTGAGATATTTCCATACTTTTTGTCGCTTGCGAGGCGAGTTTAGACCCTTAACATTCCATGATACTATGGAAATCACCATAGCACTATATCTGTCCCCCTCCTCTCCCCTCCGTCGTCCGATACCTCATGCGCAGCATCGGCCCCCTGAGTTCTAGTCGTTAAACCCCCCCAGTATCACCCCACTCGTGGGGTCCACCCGAACCAAAATGCGTTCCTGGCATATATATCTGTGTAGCCACCACCATACCTCCCATTCCCTCCCCCCCAACAAACATAGAAAAAGAAACCCAACAATACCAACATCAATGATTGTCGGATAGACGGTGGATT
Source organism: Calotriton arnoldi (assembly GCA_963921515.1). Classification (NCBI taxonomy): domain Eukaryota; kingdom Metazoa; phylum Chordata; class Amphibia; order Caudata; family Salamandridae; genus Calotriton; species Calotriton arnoldi. The sequence continues at coordinate 965,108 of CAWUFW010003267.1, forward strand.
TCCGACTGTGTGAATTACAACCCGTCTGGGCATGTTGGTCGATGACTCGACCGGAGTCCCTATCCACGCCCGTCCCGAGTGTTCAAAAAGTTTGCCATCTTTAGGCAGTCAACTGTGAGTATGCACATGCTACCTTCCTTATCTCCAAGAGCTTCTGCTCTTCCCCCCGGGGGGTTCGCTGGTCATACTCATCTGGCCTTTTCCTAAAGTTACTTTGATCCCTTGGTCATTGTTCGGACTTGTAACAAGATCCCTTGTCATATATGGCCTCCCTTTGTGCTTGTACTCCACTGCGTTTCTCCGTGCCGCCACGATCTGTTCCCCTCGACGTTACCTGTGCATTCTCGGCAGCCACAGGAGGTAGGCCCAGCAATTTTAGCCCTTCTGCAAGCTCGGTGACATGTCGCATCCTGTTATTATGTTCAAAACTCAGTCCGAATGGGTATGTCCATCTATATTTTACATGATCTCCCCGAAGCTTCGTGGTGATAGGCCAGAATTGCTGTCTCCTCGCTAGAGTTGTCGGTGCCAGATCCTGGTAGATGGTGCAGCTATGTCCCTGAAAGGAGATGTCTCTCTTTTCCGGGCCTCCTATAAAACGGCTACCTTCACCTTAAAGGAGTGAAATTTGGCGAGGATATCGCAAGTCCGTCGGCGCTCTCCGGTTATTGGCCCCCCTACCCGGTGTGCTCGTTCTAACTTAATCTTGAGCTGTCGCGGGCTGATAATTTCCGCAAAGAGACCCACGGAAGGCCTCGAGGTCTGGCCCTTCTGCCCCTTCCTCCAGGTCGCGAATCTGAATGTTATCCCTCCGTGCCCTGTTTTCTAAATCTTCGGATTTCAGTTGGGCTAGGTGAAGTTGACTCTGGAGATCTTGTAGTTTTTCTTGCGTGTCCGCAGCCCGCTTGTCTATCTCTTGGGTCTGAGTTTCTAAGTCGACTATTCTCGTGCCCACTGAATCAATGTCTTGCTGCAGCGTGGCCATGCGAGCAGTCAAGTCTGTTTTAAGTTGCTCAATAGAGGCTTTAATGTCCTGGTTAAGCTCGGCGCGCAGTTCCGTTTTAAATTCCCTCAGAGAGGCCATCAAGTCCTCCTTCGTGAGTGCCATAGTGTCTGTGGGTTCGTCCTGCTCTGGTGGCTGTCGTTTCTCCGCAGGCGTAAAGAAGTTGGAGACCTTATTCGGCACCTTCTTCGGCAGCATAGGGGCGTGCACCGCAGTTCCCGCCGCGATTATGCTTGTCGTGGATAGTAGTCACCTCTTTTTCCCACCAGTTGTTCAGCGCCTGCAGGTGATGGTGACACCCAGGTCTCCTCACTCCCCCAATGCACTGGCCTCGATATGGGCGAGAATGTCCCTTAGGGGGCTAGCTTTTGCGACATCAGATCCATTGAGGAGCGTTGTCATTGCTCATCTGCACTTAGGGGGAGTGCATGGTTCCTCCTAACCTGCATTTTCCCTGCTGCTCTTAGGTGCCACTATCCCGGGGGCGCTCACTGTAATTAATCTCCTCATTAATCACTAATTCGGCGGGGTGCGGCCGCCATTTTAAAGTCAGGCACCATCGGGCGTGGGGCTGGTATGCTGCTATTTCTGTAGTTTGACTTTGCTAGCCGACGCCCGCTGTGCTCCCTCTGCCCTGCACTGTCTCCAGATCGCAGCACTGCTATTTCGCCTCAACCATTGTGAAGGCTGTCGGAGAGAAGTCTCCTTGTGCGGATCCCGTGTCGTTCGCAGCGCGCCTCGCCGAGCTTCTTTAAATCATTGCGCCTCCGACGCTATGCACCGCGGCTCAGTCCTCACTCCCTCAGGGTTTTTACCAGGGACAGCAACACCTCCTTTCTGTGTTGGTTCTGCTATGGAGCATTCAGCGATCACGCTCTCTCCGTCCCCCGATCATGGCAGCCGCCATTTTGTGTTGCTCCGCGGCCGCGTTCTCCTCACTCCGATGAAGCTTGGAAAGAGGACAGTTCCAAAATATTTCGTCTCCTGTGCCTTCTCTAATGATTCTGCTGCATAGTAGGCGCCTTGGCGGTGAGTTTGGCGATGTTTATTGGCACTTGTATGCTCGGTGTACTGGCGTGGACGGGGAGCGGAGACGATTCACGTCCACTCGGCCATCTTGCCCGGCCACGCCCCCGACCACTCCTTTTCGGCAAAGGATGTAGACAGACATGCCCTGAGGTGCAAAATAGACATTCATATATGTGCGTGGTGGTACCATGTTCACAGTGGATGGGGCTCATTTCAGGGGTTTTTAATGTTGATGTGTGTCACTCACATAAATGAATGTACCTTTTGCATGTGAACTGTGAATTGGGCATGTGGTCCATAGAGTAGTGGGGCATGTTGCCACTGCCAGCCTGACAAGCAGGGTGAAGGACTGAAGGATTAGGAGGGATGTGGATTGGGCATCACGTGAATCATACACCCCGGACAGTGCTCTACAGTGAGCCATATCCTTGCCTGGGCTGATTTAAGGATGTTAGTTACTTGGATAGTTTGATATCAAGGGTGATACTTTTGGCATCCTCTGTGATTTTATGTTGCTAATACATTTTCTATGCCCATGAGGTGCAGTACACGAATGGAGATTGGTCATCAATAGAAACATTTTTTTAAGCGAATGTAGTAGCAATATCATTGTAGGAAGCAAACAATGTGCAGGAAAGAGAACTGATTTTCAGGGAGTAGTTTGAAAGGAGGAATAGAATTGGTTGGTCAGATAGTACGATGCTTGAATGCCACTTTGTAGAGGCTACTACTAATCATTGCCCTCTTTATCTTTCACTATTTTAGAAGAACCAAAAGGAGCCAAAGCAGGCAAGAGAGGGAAGACTGCCAGCAGGATGGCCGCAAGCCAAGCAGGTGCTGCAGCTGCTGATGACCGTGCTGCAGAAGGTGTTCCTGCTAGTGCTGGAAAGCAATGTTTATTATTTATTTCCTACTTTAGCTATTCCCACATAGTGTGTATTATGACATTCTGTATTTTTCATTTTCCCAACTTCCCTTGGTCTCCTTTAAGTCTAATATCTGTTATACCCACAAATTTCCTTGTATTTTCTATACTCACTGTTTCCGCAGCTGTCTTCCTCCTGTCTGTAGTTTTTTATCCCACCCTCTGTTACGGTGACAGAAACCTTTACCTCACCCCTCTTGTACATAGCTATGCTCCACCTCTGTGCAGAGCAGTACACAAAAGAAAAATGTCTTTGGCCATATCTGTCAGTGTCAAAATTTCAAAACTGTATGAAACAAGTGGGAGGAGCAATTTACTCTTTATTTTTCAGGGTTGACCTGAAGGGAAGTAAAGTATTGCTTAATCAGGCATTAGATTGTTTTGCCTCTTAAATGCCCTTTTTTGTTTTAAAAGAGTACCTACTAATAATTATTGTTCAGTCACCTCTTTATTTTTCCTTGTTTCAGGACAGTCCACCACCACTGACCCCCACTTGCCCTATAGAACTGATTCAGCTTCCACCTCTGCCATTCCTGCTGGTGCAGCCGGTAAGTCATGTTGAATATTTTCTGCCTTTAAACTAGTCTGCATTCGGGTCTTCCGTATTTTCTCTAACTTGCGCCTATCTATTCTGCTTTAACCACGCTTTAAGCATGCAAATCTGCCTCCTTGTGTTTTTTTTCTTGCATATTTCCCTGGTTTCCCCAGTTTCCCCAGATGACTCCCCCTGTCTGTAGCTTTCAACCCCTGTTTTCTTCAGTAGCTTTCATCCCCTGCCTTTTTTAGTAACCTTTCTCTTGCCCCTCTTACACACATCTTGTGTTAGCAGAAGATTGCTAGTAATGTGTAGAGGAACACATGCCTAAGTATTCACGCCATGTAGGTTGAAAGAAGGCTTTATTGAGCAAATTGTCCATAGTACAGGTACAGAGATGTTATCACTGACCCCTTTCGGTCATGCAAGGTTTCATAATGTCATGACAGGGCAGCATAGAAACTATGCATCCTTTCCATTCCCTTCTACCCCTTCATTATTTGTTTTTCCGGCCCTTTTGGGGCCATGTCCATACATTATGAAAAAAATATATAGTGTTGAATGGTTTAATACTTACTTGGTCCATTAAACCTTTCAAAGTGATACTTTGGATAGTAAATAAGAATGGACAACCCAACATTAGTGCTGTATTGCTTTTGTAACTTGTGCTATGTTTTTGTCTAGGACCAGAATTACTCTGGGCTCCTGCGGAGGAGGGCAGAGACCACCATCCAGTAGAGGGGGAAAGAGTGGCTGTTGGGACAAGTGGTAAGTCACTATCCTTTCTCAATGACAACTACTTCATTTGTTAAGTTATTCCTCCCTGTTTTCCAAGCCCACTTTGAGATCCTTTCATAATTTATGCAGTCTTCTATGTTTTAGTCTCATCCTCCCTACCAATTAGTTATTAAAAGAAGAGGTGTGGTACCCCAGTGCCCACTCACCTATAACTTACCCCATTCTTCCTGTCTCGCCCAGGCCATAAATTGCAATCCCATCTCAGCAAGTGCCTCATTTCTCCCACAGTTTCTGCCTGACTACTTTCATGACTTCATTACTGTTCTATCTTCTACCTCATGTTAACCATGCGACTAAGCCTATCAGCATATGACACCCAACCAGTTCATAGCCAAACATAAATCTAGCCCAATGCCTACTGTTTAACTTACCTAACCTCACCCTGCACTGCCACTTACTTGCCCCCATAGGCAAGAGAAAAAGTATTTGTAGAGCATTATTTTGTGTGGAGGGTGTAGTGTGGTTTGGTGCTCCATCTGAAGTCGTATTTAGGAGGGGGAAGTAGGAAGAATAAGAGTTGGCCATTAGAATTTATGAAAACATGCCACTGGCTGTCCCAAAAACAAACATGTTGCCCCTCCAGGATGTCTTCAATATTGTTGCACGTTATAATCAAGTAAATTGTGCAGCATTAAATAAAAGTCCCATATTGATCAATGGCAATATCTACATTTATATTTAGCAGCGCATTCATTATTTAACATACATTAAGCACAAGTTGCAGGTGTCACCCTCAACAATTGAAATCGCTTTCATCCTTTTTAGTAAAAATATCTATTTTTGATTATGGTGGTGATCATGGATTAAGTCATACCACACACTGCTATTGCATTGTGGTAGGTATATATGAGAAACAATGTTCCCTCAGACCAAGAATCACATACAAAAAATTCCAATGGCCCTAAGGGAACAGCAATGTCGTGGCTATTGTACAATTGGCTGAGTACTTCAATTCATGTTTATTTTCTTTGGATCAACTAACTGCCGGAGACAACTGAGCCAGCTACACTGAAAACACACTCCAAAGAAACACTGGCAACTGGACATGCAAGATACTTTATTGCAATCATACTGAGCTCTGGGCACTGGGCCCTCTTGCCATGCTATAGATCAATGGGCCTTGATTCAGGTACAACTCTTTTGGGTCAACCTGATAGTATTGGACCATCTTCTGAATTGTCAATGGGGCTGCCACTTCCTGTGCCTGTGACTCTGCACTTGACTTAAGCCCTGTTGGATTAAACAAACCAATTGCAGTAGTTGGCGATGAATTGAAGCAGTTGTTGCTGTGCATTTGGAAGTAGCTGGCAATGGTGCTGGTGGCTGCTGAAGAGAATGCAAGCCAACAGCCATGCCCTGTGTGGAGGGTGAAAGCTTTACTTCAATACTGCTTCAAAGTTGCTATTGTTCTTTTTCTAGATCAATTACTTTACTGATGATCCAAGTCTTGTAAACTAAGACATCGGTTTCAGTAAAAGAAATGAAATGGCCAGAGCTTTTTTGCATCATGGATACAGTATTGTGGCAGAGATGTCTGTGGTAGACACAAACTCCTCTTTGCAGCCTTTGATTAGTGTTCAATTGAAGGATTAAGCTATCCACCAAAGGTGCTGCTTCCTCATTGACACTGGTGAACATTTGTACCATCTTTTTCAACTGCTCCTGTAGAAGATGCAACAATGGGATTGCTTTGCTCATGGTACTGTTTCCCTTGCCGGCTTCTCGTGTCATAATCTCAAAAGGAAGTAGTATTTGTACCAGGAACTTCAGTAGCCCCCATTTCTCCACCTCCATTGTCATGGCTTTGGCAGTTGCATCCCCTCTCCTTTAAATTACATAATCGTTAATAGATGTGCACTGCACAAACAGGCTTTCCAGCATGTAGTAGTGGGTGTTGGCACCTCCTGTATGAGGGCTTTTACAGGTAGTTTATTAGCACAATGAAGGATCCTCAACTACTTCTGGGCTTTGAATGAATGACTGAGATGAGTGCATATTCTTCAGCAGGTGACCAGTATGTTGCTGACCACTTCTTCTTTTTTGAGAAAGTCCTGCACAATTAGATTGATGCAATGCACTAAACACAGGTCTCTGAAATATTCACCATTGGTCCTGGTTTTCACTATATTACTGACATTGCCAGTGGCAAGAAATCCAATAGTGAGACCTCTGGGTTTAAGCCATTTGTAGACTTTGGTATTAAACTCTTCCAAGATGTTTGGTAGCTGTATCTGATTTATCCATGGTGAACATTGCAGCTGTTGCGTGCTGCTGAATGCCTTGAAAAGCATCATTCAGAGTGAGGCCAGCAGCTAGCCTTTGCCTAACTCCTTGTCAAGAGACCCAGTGTGCAGTGATGCACATGTAATCTGTTGCTTGACAACTGGTTTACATGTCCGTCGTATGGTGGATGGACTGAACAGTCCTCTACTTCATAGCATTGCCAAACAATTGCTGCACTTCATGATGCAGCGCTGGCACAGCCACCCTGGCAAAATAGCTCCAGCTAGGGACTTTTCATTTCACGCAGAGAGCCTCCACAAGTTCTAGGAAGCCCACTCATTCCACAAAAGAAAAAAGGGAGGTTAAGCACTAACATTTTAGTTAGCTTTCTGCTGTAGAAACAGGCTTTTTCATGGTCCTAGTGGAAAGGCGACTCCTTGGTAAAACATAGCCTTAAAAGTAGGCTGTTTTTCTTGTGCTACTACTGCTACAAGTGACCTATGGGTACCAGCAGCAGGTAGGATCCCTGGGTGCTTTGGGGTAGGAGTTGATGTATCCCACTGTGCCCTGTGCCATGCAGAGGTTGATGTGTATTGCTATGAGTATTGTATACTATGGGTGAGGCTTACAGTGCTGCTTTGTGTGCTGCTGGAATCCTGTTCTTCCCCCCCTTGACTGCCTTCTTCTATCACTTCAGCTTCTGGTACTCGCTCACCACCACCAGCTTTGCTTTTAAGGTGCTCTTCCACATAATTGTTGGTGTTTTTTTTTAATGGGACAGTTGGCTCTGGTACCATAGTGTCCACCTTGCTTATCACGACAAACGCCTACACCCCAACACACACACGCTGGCTACACAAAATGGCTATTGCGGCACCGCCGGCAGGGCAGAGGCTTGGAGAACAAAGAACAGATGGCAACCTACAGCGCTGGCAAACACACACACTGGCAAAAAAAAAATAGATTAAATAATTGATAGTACCCCACCAGGGCCCATTGGGACATTTGGGAGGCAGGCAAAAAAACATCAACAAAATTAATTAAAACAACAACACTGAACTACAGTGAGCCTCAAGCACAAGTAAATATATCAGGAAAAAGAAAAAATGCCATAGGCCTCTTCTATCAATGGTCATAGGAAATTGCTTTTAGAAGTGGAATAAATAGATTAAAGCACACAATGGCTGTACAAATGGAAGACAAAGACAAAATGGTCACTAAATATACACACACACAATGGGTACACAAAATGGCCACCACTTTTTTTCCAGCAAAGAAGCAGCACGGAGAACAAAGAATACATGGTGTCTATAGCAAACACACATACACTGGCTAAACAAAATGGCCACCGCCAAAGAAAGAGGCATGGAGAACAAAGAAGACAGTTGTCCTGGTGGGAGCACCTTACCCCCATCAGTTGCTGACTTGCAACCTTATGTATTTTCTAACCTGTTCAACATTTGTGAAATGCAAAGCTTACGAAGTTCATAAAAAAAAAAGCTGGCCTCAGCTCAGAGCCCTTCCTCCAACACTGCCTACCTGCGATGGTGGATGTACAGCCTGCACAAGCAACATTGTTTTGCTGGAGGATGTCCTCATCTCCTAATATTTATCCCCACTGCCTTCCTCGCCTTTTTCCTCCAATGCCCCTTTCTGTTTGCTGCTGCATCTTTCTATCTGCCCCTTGATGTCTCTCCTGCTCTCTCTTGCTTTTCTATTCACTCTACTCTCTTTCTCTCCTTTTCTACAATCTTTCTCTCTATCTTCTTTGTACTTCTCAATATTTGTTATTCTCTCCCTAGCCTTTTTCTCCTTAGACCATGAATGGCAACTAAAACTTTCTCTTGTCTGTGCATGGCCATGAGCAGCAGATGCCATCCTTCTTTGGCACTCTGTTTTGCGTGGTCCCTAGTCCTGGAACCGTACCTTCCTGGGGGCCTTCTGGAACTGCAGGGCTCGAAAAATGATACTAGTCCTGCAGGTCTAGTACCTTGAAAAATATCCTCGACCTAACTGCAACCTACTTCACCTCCGTCTCTGAAAGCGGAGCAAATGTGACAAGATAATAAGATTTAAAGGCATCTTTATTGCTCATTCACTTTGAGAGCAATAAAAATGCCTTTAAATCTTGTTATCTTGTCACATTTGCTCAGTTTTCAGAGACAGAGGACAAAAGTTAGTTTGTCTTCCTACTCGCCAAAAAGGGCGAGTAGGACCTAAAAATAGCTCGGCCTCATTAATTCTACCTCGCAAATGCGAGTGGGCGAGTGGATTTGTCGAGCCCTGAACTGGAGAAGTCCACTACAAGCACGGAACTAAAACATTAGTGCAATGTGGTCATCATATCCTTGCAGCTTGTTGTCCATTCTTGTTGGACAGGAAATCAGGCTGCATGGATTTGGTGGGTTTTAATTGTTTTAGGGCAGAGTACAACCCTATGATGTCCACCGCACTACTTCACAATGCAGTGGACTTCAATAGGTTGCCCACAGTACTGGAAAAGAAAATGTTTCTGGCAAGAACACCAAAAACATTTTCTTTTTCAAAATCAAAATCGTGACATCAGGGAAATACTTCCCCCAAGTCCAGAGCTTCATTTGTTTTTTATTAATTTATTGTGTAGCACGCTGTGCATGCTGATTTCATAGCAAAAGTGAAAGCAGACCATGCTAATGGAATCTACGGGGAACCGCAAATGTCCACACAGCATTCTTACACTTTTCCCAATAACACTATTACCTCACTAGTGTAGCTCAGCTATCGCCCGTGAACAAAAGGCGCCAAATGCAACATGAAAACATCAAGATTTTGCCTTGCAAATGAATCCATTCTGGAGATGTGGGTAGATATGGTATTTAGTTCAGAGCTTGGTCAGTACCCATGGAAACCTGCCAGGCCTATGCAGTTCTGAAAACAAGGCACTTATGTAGTCAAGGGTGGTGTGACTTGCGTGGATCTCAATATCTTTTCTTACCCAGAATGCCCTGCAAAGACCAAACTTTGGCTAAATCAAGGATTTCCCTTAAATGTGTATGAAGGAAAATTCGAGAATCTGTGAGGATCAATAAAATTCATACCAATCACCATTCCCACACTTCTCCCAATAAAAACGATACCTCAGATGTTCATAACAGCAATTTATTTACTATGATCATCAATTAGATAAAGATAATGCAGAATTTCAATAGAGTCAACACATTTAAAAAATCATATTCATACTACACAGTTCTGAGATTCTAATATAAAAATCAGAAAATGTTAGTTGATGTTCTGCAGAGATGTCTAGAGAGGTCAATTAAAATACAAATGCTTTCAGCCCCATATGCTCTGATTATGGTTTCTACAATATTTGGTTCAAGGTGCTTATTCTTCAGCATATTGGCCCTGGCAGGGTTATCTAGATAGTAACCATTTTGAAAAAATAGATAGTCTGTTATAGCAGCCTTTGTTACATGGCAGGCAATATTGGGTCATTTCAGATTCACACTTCTGCTAGTTAGAGTATTTGCAGCCGTTTGCTGCCAGCACATTAACCTAAAAAACTATCTCCTGCAAACAAAATAAAGAACTCTATATCAGATACATTATCTCACCAGGCTATACTTCACAACAGGCAGCTGCCCCAAGAAAGTTGGTAGGTCAGAGCAATGTCAGTCAAATGTAAGCCGCACCTCACCTGTGATGACTCTGCCCCAGCCCAGTGCGCTAATCAAACCCATATTGGAATATGGATATTTCCTTATTGGACATTGCTTCTGAATGTTTGGTAGGTTTAGGAAGTGACAACCATTTATGTATGAGGAGCAGTAAAGATCATGAAAGATGCTGGATTAAAAACAACATGACTCAATGTCCTGCACAGTTCTGCAAACTTTTCACACAGCACATTCTTCTGTGACATACCACATGGGAAAGGTGAGAAGGGAGTTAAGCTAATCCCCAGTGAATTCTTGGCCTCTCAGATGTGACTATGAACTAGTGGTACCAACACTTTCACATCTGCTCCTCATGCACAACACCGTGGCATCCTCAGGGGTCCATTATATCCCCTCTATTATTCAACATCTACCCAACCCCCTTACCAAACCTGATTAAATCATTCTACCTCACCTGTTATAGCTATGCAGATGACACCCAAATCATTTTTAAAATGGAAGGCCTGAAAGACTTCTAGAATTTAAAACTTGATGACTGACTTCGGTCCATAAACACATGGATGATGAATAACTATCTAAAGTTCAATACCGCAAAGACAAAGATTATGCCCTGTAAACGTAGCAAAAATAACCTAGGGGTAACCATGGAGTCAGTCCTATACTTGATACCACATCTTAACGTCACACAGACTGCCTTCTATGCAATGAAAACACTATGTTGCTTCTTCCCATTCCTTGGGTACCAACGGAAAATGTAAGTCATCCTCACATTCCTAATCTCCAAGCTTGACTATGTCAACAGACTGTACCTGGGTGCACATGCATTCATCATATGCAAAATACAACTCATCCAAAATGCTGCCGCAAGACTTCTTCTAACCTTCAACCATGAGAACACATGAATCCACTGGCTACCTATAGCTAGAAGGGCAATGTTCAAGGCACTTCGCATTGTCCACAGAGCCTCCCAAGGAAAAGGACGATTATACCTACAAGTTAAATTCCAGCAATACAATCAAAACAGGATACTGCGCTCCAGGCTTCCATCGCTTATTACCATACCACCTTATCATAAGAAATCTGCAAGAGGAAGTGGTTTCTCAGTACAAGCGGCCAACATCTGGAACTCACCATCCACCACAATTCGAAGCATTCTGGAGTTTATATACTTCAGAAGACAGTTGAAAATATGATTATTTCCAAGACAACTACACCACCCCACATCCTAACAAGAGAACCCAGAAAAGACAGTTGCACCCTCAAACTCAATCTTTAGCTTATAGTACACAGATTGGAAACAATCCAACCAGCAAACTACTTTCTATAGGCACGTAAGTTAAGGAGGGCTGACTCATGGTTGGCCAGGATATTATATAGTTTTGTGATATTATATATAACATTTCCACCCCATACTAATACCTATAGCATAACACGCAGCTTACTGTAAATTACACCTCTTACATTCACATAAGACATATTTGCTACAAGGGTTGTCCATTACCAGTACTGTGCAGTCAGTAAAGCAGCCATCATCAAATGAATAGGCATGGAATAACTGAAGAGACCTGTCACACTGCTGGATAATCAGACGACTTTAATCTAGTCCTTCCAGGCCTGATTCCTTCACTTATGGTCCCAAATATCTATACACTATGGGGCTTATTTACAAGAGGGCCTGCGCCACAGGAGCGTCACTTTTTTTGACACTCCGGTGGCGCAGGCCTTTCAACCATGTCTTTGAGGCGACACAAGTCTACCCGGCGTGGCTTTGCACGGTCTCCTAGCTATGGAGTAAGGCAAGGCAGCGCAAACGGCTGCGTTGCCTTACTATGTGTCAAGGAAGCGTTCCATGGGTGTTGCAGTGGGCATTCCCACGCAACACCCATGGATTTTGATGCTGCCCAGATTTACAAAATCATGTAAAACTGGGGCAGCGCCAAAACCTTACACATCCCCAGAGGAGGGGTAACGAGGAGAATTGTTTTAATTGCTCCTCGTTTTCCTCTTTCCATGTGTGCTGCATTCTGAAGCACACAAAGAACAAGGAAAATGCCTCCATGGATGGTTTTTTGTGCAGGAAGGTGCCCCTACCTGCACAAAAACAATCCTGCCAGCAATGCAGACATCCTTGCACCATGGTGCAAGGGTGGATGCATTGGCGGTAGGCAACAAATTGTGCGCCAACGCTGACTGAAAGGACAGGAATACAGTGTATCTTGTAAATACGGTGCATTCCTGCCCTTTCAAATTGGCGTATGGCAGTGCAGCAAAAAGACTTGCGTCACTGTCCTACACAAATGTTTTGTAGATGCAATCCCATGTTCGCCTCTTTACATCTCACAATGACACTCAGCTATGTGATGTAAGTAACAATACCTATCCAGCAGATCTCTCCAATTCTTACTCTTTGTAACCTATGCCTATTCATGTACATAAACTTACAACAACATATTTCTGAATGGACAATCCTATGAACTAACCAGCTAAGTGGACTATGATCATAAGAAATACCATAAAAGCACCTGCCCAGCTGTTCAAAGCTGCCAGCGTCCTCAAAAACCATATACTGCATCCCATAACATGATAACCGCACCTCTGTGGTCTTCATTCGTGACATGGAAACACTTCCCACATATGATCACATAACAAAGGCAACACTTTTCCAACCAAACACCTTATATGGCTTAGCCTGCTGCACATATAGAGAAATGTTTTAGTGCCCCACATAGGGGTAGAAAGCGCTATACAATACAATATTATTTGTACATCACCAAGATTTATTTTGATCCTCTTAAAATATTTGTTTCCATCACACTTCAGAATTACAAAATAAAATGTGCTTCCTTCATTTGTGATTTTATAACTGTTGCTATATTTAGAAATATTTGTACAGTTCATTTACAGGAATTTAAATTTGTGTATTTTAAAAAAACTCACATCCTGGAGTCTTTCTTTTCCACTCCCTGTAACCCAGTGAGATTGTCACATCAGTCACTTTTACAAAACTATCTCACTTTGCAGTAAGAAAAAGAAAAGTAAACACACATCCATTTTAGAAGAATGAGCAGCAATGTGTCAGAAGCCAGAGCCTCTCATTTAACCTCTATCTTTGAGTGTGAAAGGGCCTTGGCCCATTTGTTCAGTACTCCTCCGATGTCGATCCTTCCATGGTTCTTTTTAGCAGCATGAAAGTGTAAAGGGGAGCAGCATTTCGTAAATCAATTTAATATACACTGTAACTCAATATGCCTAGACATTAACTCAGGTCAACAACCAAATGAAGGTTCGTAACATTTTATTACAAATTCAAAAATAGTTGGATATATAATAATCTCAGCATGAGAGTATAAAAATGCAAAGGAAACAGAAGAAACCAAATCTTCAGAAGAGATTTACTCGGTGCAGCAAGATAAGAACTATTATGCATGTAATCAGAAAGCAAAAGTTAAGGTTCCCCTGCATCGGCACTTCGTTGGAGAAAAGCATTTATTTCTATCTATCCCTACTCTAACTCTAGAAGTGGCATCCCTAGTTTAGCTTTTAAGCAAGAGGTTCGAAAGAGAAAAGTTGTCAGTCATTAGAGTTTTCCTAAGAAGTCGCTCCACCATCAGATGGGTCAGCAGCATAAAGCCACAAGCAAGTGCTTTCTGTCGGAAAGGCAAGATGGAAATGGGCATCTGTCCCTCTTGTACAATGCATCATATATTCAAAATTGCATTCAGTAAATGTCCCATAATTCTTTTCTGACACGTACTCTACAGTAGCCTCATCTACAAAATTTTCATAGACGTCAATTCCTTTCACGGCCTTCTCCATGTACGCCCCTCTGCAACAGTTCATCCTTGGTCTCTTCTCCTTCTCCTGTGTGAACGCACGTCCCATCACCTTATCTTCGCCAGGCCAGGCTAACTGTAACTCCTTTCCTCAACTATCTAACTGAAACAATACCCTTACTCTTCACTAACAGAGAGTTTGTCCACCTGCAATGCAAAGCATGGAAACAAGTAACATTCTACAAGACTCGCATGGGAATCTAAGCATTAATTTTAAAAACGAGAATATTTAAAATGTGGTGTGGACTCGGGCCTACAACTTAGGCTAAAATAATAAGGCACCATGTTATTTACGTTTAGGATTTCCATAAAACATCAGCATGTTCAATAGAAACGTTCACTAAACTATATTAGTACGTCTATTTCAACTACATAATTGGCCTAATAATCATTCAAAATACATTTAATGTGTGCGTTACATAACTATTGAGCCCATATAAGTGTATTACATCGTTTATACGTTTTCAGTAGAATTATTTGAATCATTTGTCAAGCTTCACATTAAATCATGTTAATTTCACAAGAACATGTTACTTGGTTCACATTTCCTCTAGCATCTAGTCGCACCAATAGCACTGAATAATATGTGAGTGCATACTACAAGCGGTTACATTGCACTCCCAACGAGTACCCCATGTAGGATATCAATTTCCGCTCTATCAAGTGTACAGCAAATATGAAAAGATAAAAACAAAATTTATAGGCATTTTTATTTCTCATTCAACTTCTGAACTCCAGAATGGTTATTTTGGGGATGCTACAGCAGCCCCTATCCCTACACCCCTACCAGCAGCGGCTCATGCAGGTAAGAGCGGTGGAGCGATGGGGCCGGGTATGTGAGGATTTCTACCGACGAGGACGTGGGAAAATTAAATATTTATTTAATTTATCCTCGTTGTCGTCTGTCAAATCTCACCCCACCCCCCAACCCGGTCCCACCGCCCCATCGCCCATTTGTTTACACCGACTTTTCCATACATGCTGTGCAAGCTGCCTGTGTGCTTTGGGGGGTGGGGAGTGGGATGGGCAACGATTAATATGGACTGGACTGAGCTCTCCGGCTACAGCCCTGGCTGTCTGTCCATTGTTACTTTCGGTTTGGGCACTTTCAGAATTCCATTTGTAAAGGCAATTGTTCAGCCTGCCAATATGAAGCCCAAGTTGGGGCTCGGATCCCTGCCCCAACATAATTAGTAGTGAGATTTTCCATGTTTGTGTGTTTTGTTTTTTAAATTTAGGTAGATTTGCTTAGAAGGACCTGTGATTGTACACTTGATCATTCTGCACAACCAAGGCGTATGTGCTGGTTTATTTGATGAGTGCTAGCGCAAGCGGTGTGTCTGTGTACTAGATTATTGTTTTATGCTAGTGCCATGTGCCAGTGTGTCTATAGCAATTGCTCCAAAGGCTCATATAATAATTCATAAACAAGCTCTTACCATACACATCAGAATTCTCTGCTGAACGTGGACTTGCCATTTTCCCTAAAGCAAAGTTCTGCCTGCCGTCTAGCCCCATACTTTATGCTTCCTTTCCCCCCCCCTGAATGTGTGTAGTAATCCCTTTGTCCGACTTAGTACCTAGAAGCTATTTGACGAATGGACATTTGCAAGTGCTTTTTAACATAACATAATAATTTTATGAGTTCTTTAAAATATTTCCAATTTCTTTAAGAGTAAAAATACGTAAGTGAAAGACTGCCCATTATTAGTTTATTCAAATAATATATGTTAGCCTCTGATTTCATCATCGATGAATGCATTTCATATTTTAAAAAATGACTTTTTTTCCTGTGTGCACATTGACTTTTCTTTCAGATACAGCTGCATTCACCCAGTCGCTATCAGGCACCATCTATGTGGGTGGAAGAAAGCACTGTCAGTCCATTATCTCCCACCACAAATACTCATTGAGGTGTGCATTTAGGAAGAGAAAATCGATTCGATTCGATTTTAGAGCTTTTATTCGGTTAAATAGATCAACCATATAAGCAATGCAGACATAAAAAAAGCTCAATCTACAAAAAAATCCGAAAAGGTATAAAACAGTGGGATAAAAAGTGCGAATACATCAAGGTGCGTAAACATGTTAATTCAGATACAAAGTGCAAGTGCATAATTCACATAAGGGTCCAAACATTTACTGGATCATACATTATCCTAATTCAAAAGTGCAAATGCATATAATTACATATAATTACATGATACCCTTAAAACACACAATCAGATAGATGTCAATAGTCATAGATTTCCTAATACTAATAGATTTCAGAAGAAATGTAGCTAAATAAAAGCATAATCGTGGGTCATCCAATCTGAAGAGCAAATTCAAGGCATCTGTAGTAGATCTTATGTTGTAGTGTAGAAAAAGGGTTTTAAATAAAATCTCCTAAAATGAGAATAAAATATACAGAATAATAACATATGGCAGCAGCTTTGTCTTGAGACTCCATCACATGGGCATACATGAACAGAGCACTGGTTCATAATTGGAAAATTAACAAGATGATGTACAATACCCAATCTTAAACGTGTCAGCACAAATCGATGCGAAACTCTGGTCACGGCTGATAAATAAGTTTGAAAACCCTGTTTAATGTCCAATTGCGAATAAAAGAGGAAGGTTGATTGATTCTTAATAACACGTGAACGGGCCTCTATTTTATTCGCTAGCATGGTTAGTTTAATCTCAGCTCTAGCAACAGAGAGAGTACACCCAGGATCCAATCTAATGTCACAATTAAATAAAGATTTAAACCAATAAATAATATAGTTAAGCCAGGGTATTCTTAAACAATTCTCCAATTTGAGGCAGTCCCGTATAATAGATTGAGTAAATAATGTTTCCTCTTTTGACCATATAGATTTCCATAATAAAAGGGGTCGTGTTGAAGCCAGGTCTGAAATATATTTGATGCCCACCTCACGGTGGATCAATTCCGTACAGGCGGATGAAGGGACACAAAGTAAACGTTTTTTCAGTTTGTTGTAATATATTACCTTGAAGGTGACCCCAAAGGAAGAGAAAATCATTTAATGTGTGTTAATGTATCCTTCAAATGTTGCAAGAACTTGTTGTTAGAATTAGCATAGGGCGCCCACCTATGTGAATGCCAAGGACCTATTCAGCTAAGAATGGTGTGTGATAATAACTTCTGATAAATTGTTATGTAAAACCTGCACTTGACATGTTGGAGCATTTCACAATGAAAACTCACAGGCCTATTGGCTAGAAAATGCTTCTCACAATAAGCAATAAAGCACTACTGTCTTCAACAGAGACTTTTCACAATAAAAAATAATAGCTCCACAGGCTTTTACATTACCAATTATAATTACATAACATTCTCAGAAACAGGAACAAAAGCTCATGAAGTTCCAACTCTGCTCTGCAGAGGCCCTGATTACGAGTTGGTCGGTATATTCCGACCCGTGCGTAAACCCCTTGTTAACTTGCTGACATAACACCCCTGTTTACACACGATTCGGAATAAAGAGTTGTCAGGTATTTAACACACAATGATAATTATCAAATCTGTGAAATACCTCAACCTTTGTTAAATGTTGGACGGTCACATTGGGGAAAAGCATAAGATATTTACTGTATCATCCGGATTTTGTTGTGTTAAACACCAAAACATGCATGTTATTCCCCATCAACTCGTAATAGGTGCTATTCATCGCACCTGATAAATAACGTACCCCGTGGTAGCCTTATTTGTAAATAATAGCTAAACCCGTAATCAGGGCCTTAGTCAGTGTGCCAATTACAGGAAAGAAGTAGATGGAGAACAGTTGATGGAGAATCAATTTGAGAGTCTTGGGGCAGCATGATGATACGAAGGTCAAAATGTATTTGGATTTATGGCTTCCTTCCTGAATACCAAAAATGCCTTCTGCTTGGAAGGCGAAGGTGTGACTCCTGTCATAGTGATTTAATTTCCTAGCTAGATTTGGTTGGCACGCATTCTGTGTGCAGGCTGTCTGGAATGCCTTGCCTGTCAATCTTCCAACTGAAAAATAAAATCACAAATTTCGTAAAAATCTATAAACTTGGTTATTCTCTGCAGATCAAGAAAAAAATCGATTTGCTTCTTCTGATGCAGCTCAAAAGCACCATGAGCCAGCCAAAGGAAACGTGTACTATATAAGAAGATAAATCAACTAACATAACACCCATGTCTGGTAGAGGGAACAAAAGAAACCAACAGACAGCATTTTTAAGCTGTTTGGTATTTCTTTGCTCCGTTTTTACTTTTTTGGGGGGTTTGTAGTTGCAGAGGGAGAAACGCCTAGTAGCAGCGTATTTGGCTGGGCCATCGCAAGGAGCCAGTGCTTGTAGCACGCGGTCTAGTGGGCCATCACATGCCTGATTGGCAAGCCCTACTGCCCATAAACAGCAGGCTAATGCGCGTACGCCCACCTGATGATTACGCGGACGGTGGTGCACCAAAGGCAACCCGTCTGTCTGCTCTTGGATGGCACCAGGTGCCAGGGACTATGCCAGTTCATATAGACAGGGTCCGTGTTACACCTCATCTCAACTTCTCACCCTTTGTCACACAATGTTAACTAACTGCTACAAATCGATGGCCCTCAGGAAGGGGAAAGTCAAATGTAAGTTCTGTGATTTCTCCAAGAGTCCAGCAATTAAGTGCATCCATAGTTTGAGCGGGGGGAAGTCAATTAACCTGCTTATGTTTTGTTTAAATTGCTGTTCTCTGGTCTGTCATTATGCAGAGGTCTTTAATTTTATTTCAGACCATGCTCCGGACGCAGTATTTCTAATGGAGGCCTGGTTTAATCAACATGCCAACCCAGAAGTTGCCTTGACACTCCCGGCTGGTCATAACATTAAAACATGCAATAGAAATTCTGGCGGGAGAGAGGGACTGCGAGAACTTTAAAAAACCTGTATTCCTGCTCGATGTGACAGTGAGAGTGCTCTCTTCCTGATCGGGGTGAATAAAAACGTCACTTTTTCTGGAGGGCTCCGGCATAAACCGCCTCCCGCGGCCCCTGGAAGACATATCGTGAAGCATTAATGTCACTGGTTTCGTAGGAATTGGCAAATTTTAATATAATTGGAGATTTTAACCTATATCTGGAGGCGGATAATTTGGCCGAGATCTTAAACCAAATTCGAGACCTGGAAGCTGTTCAGCTTATTCGATTATTTAAAGCCCTCATGCATGAGGCCAGTCACCTGCTGGATCTGGTGTTTTCAAACCTGCCTTATCTAGATGTGCTAAATCCTATTTATGTGACGTGGTCTGACCACTACACTGTTCCTTCAACCATGACAGGGCAATGTCCACTGCACCAAACGGGGGCAGACCAATTGTTGGTAGGCAATGGTATAAACTGGATGACACTAATTTTAATGCAAGGCACGGAGGCCAATATTAATCATATCCTCTTTATTGCCAACTCACAGCAGCAACTTGAACAAACATTTAGAATTTAGAATTAGAATCTTAAGAACATTCTAATCCTCGATATAATCCCCTGGCAGGCAGCCATCTTCCTTCTTTGTTGCTGCTCACTTATGCGATAAGTACAGAATTAGTATTTTGTTCTTATGAAAGTATGATGTACCAGTTGAGTAATTCCAGTTTCTGTGGGAAATGAACAGATGAGAGAATTTTGAAATATGCTGCAGGGTAGTGTCCCAAGGGTCGACACGGACATTGATGATGCGGTATTGAGTACCAATTCCTGGATAATTTCAGCGCTTGATGTATTGATTCTAATAAGGGTGGTTAATCAGAAGAAGAAGCCATATGCCCCATGGTTTGATAAACAGTTAATTGCACACAAAACGCCATTGTAAGGTGCTTGAACATGCTTGGAGGAAATCTTATGGCGGTAATGCTAAAAAGACTTATCTTTCTGCCATAAACATCTATCATAAAATGATGAAAAAGGCCGCTCTAATTTGTATGAAGCCAAAATTGAGGGGAATCAAAATCGAGCTAAAGAGATTTATGTGATTGTGCATGCTCTAATAAAGTCAGAGGATAACTCTTCTCTGATTGATGCGTCAAATGAGAAATGTAATCTGCTCGAGGATTACTTTGTAAAAAAAGTAAAGGACAATCATTCCAATTTTCCGGTGTTAACCCAATTGCTGGAACATTACGGCCTACTCAATTGGAAGAGGAGCTCCCACCAAGCACCGGCCTAGTAGAGTTTGAGCCACTGAATTTAGAAAGTCTGCAAACCCTTATATTGAAGGTAAAATCTTGATCATGCGACGACCCAGCGAGGCCGGACATTTTAAAAGCAACAGGTTCTATTCTTTTTCCAACATTCCTTCATCTGTTAAATCTCTCAGTCGCTGCTGCAGAGGTGCCATGGGATTGGAAACATGCTAAAGTGATTCCTCTCCCAAACAAACCTACCCTAGATCAAGCCTTGCCTGAAAATTACAGGCCAATCTCTTTTTTGCTGTTTTTGGTGATAGTGTTGGAGAAATATGAGAACAGCCAACTCATTAAGTATTTGGAAGAATATCGACTGCTCCAACCTTCTCAGAATGGCTTTAGGCGGGCTCATAGCACCGAGACGGCTTTACTTAAGGTGGCTGAGGAGCTTCGCCAGTTGGCGGATGAGGGGGGCTCTGCCTCTTTCATCTTACTAGATCTAAGCACAGCTTTTTTTCGTCAACCTTGTTTTTATTTAAATTTTCAATGCGCACCACAGTACTAGGAAATAAAGCCATCTTCCTGTAGCTCAAAGTGTTAGATCTATAGGATAACTCAGTTGCCTCTCTCCGGGGAAGTGATCTGGTCCACAACCATAAGTAAATAAAGACTCCATTGTTCAGCCTCAGAACAGAATTACAATGTCCCCTCTAACCCCTACCCCCAAAAACAAAGGTACACAGTAATCTCATCAATATGTTCCTGAGAGTAGGGTCCACTAGACCAGCCACCAGGTAGATATGAAGGCTCCCTAGGGGGTCGCCTCCCTCCACTGGCCCCGTCTTGTTAGAAATGGGGGCCTCTAATTGGCAGAGGTAGGTACCTTTGTCCAAATAGGGACCCTTGCTTCTAGTCAGGGAAAGGGGGATACACACTTTAGATAACCCCTGCTCACCCCCTTGGTAGCTTGGCACGAGCAGACAGGCTTATCCCAAAGGCATTGTGTAAAGTATTTGTACCAACACACACAGTAACACAGTGAAAACACCACAAAAGGACACCACACCAGTTTAGAAAAATAAAATATCTTTATCTAAACTTAACAAGATCAAAACAACAAAAATCCAACATACACAGTTAAAAAATATGACTTTCAAAAGGTTTCAAGAACTTGTACCATAGAAAACTATGGATGTGTGACTTTTACACAAAGTACCTGTAGTTGCGTTAAAATTCACAAGGCCAAATAGCCGTAGAGTGAAGAAGCGTTGAAAACAAAGAGATGCATCAGTTCCTGAGACCTTGGGGAGGCGATGCAACAGTTCTGTTGCACGCAGGAGAAGTGATGCGTCTAATCCGGTCTGTAGGGGGAAGTGATGCGTCGATTCTTCGAGACGATTCCGATCCGCGGGTGATGCGTCGGGAAAACTTGCCGCACAGGTACAATGCGTGGAAATCCGGGATGCGTCGACGGTCAATGTGGCAGCATCCAGCGGCGCTGCGTCGGTTTTCTTCAGCCGCGATCCCTCGATGCGTAGATGATAACGCCGATTCTTATCTAATTATCTATAAGAACCTTCTGGTCGCCAAGATCTTTTTACCTGTTGAATAGTGTAAAGGAGAGAATCTCATCTGGTTATATATCAGCATTCATTTTGTCTGAAAGGACCACTGACTCCGAATTCAAGTTTGAGAATTTATTATCGCCAAAAATAACTGAACGTGCAAGCACCTCAACACGAGGTTAAAGAAATAGATGGGCACTAATACAAATAATAATCTACGCAGGAATCTCATCCGACTCAGGATAAGGAGAATAGAAAGTTCTAAAAGGATCAACCAGACTATGATTGCTCCTATTTCTAAGTTGCTCTTCATTGGCCTAAACAAGCTTAAAATCAATAGCTGTCCCTACACTAACGCTAAGTGACACCCCTGCATAACGATTTTCCCAGGCAAGAGTGAATAAAAAGGTGTCAGCTGTGAAGACTTCCTAAGAAGTGCAATCACATAATACCTAAGCTCAGCTCTGTCCTTCTCTCTGGTCTCCTCTACCTCTTCTCTGGCCTCCTCCCTCAGGGCACTATCCCTAATACAAAACCACAATACAATTGTACACGCCTTTGTCACGCCTCCTTGGCCAGGTCTTCCTTCTTGTGCTTTTCCATCGAAACGGTTACTTCATCCTGGACGGTTGCGTTGACCTTGAGTCCCAGGCACCTTCTCCGCCGAAAGTATCATCCCTACATTCCATTTCACTCCCCGTACCATGCCTCCCCTCTCTCTAGCTTTCGAAAACAAAGAGTTAGTCTTGCTAACGAGACATGTGTCCTTGCACCTGCAACAAAAGATACTTTCAACAGAACCCTTCTACTGTGCAAATTAAATCTACCGTTTGTGCCCAGAGAGCCTTACCAAGAGAAACTTTTCTCGGCCTACAATATAAGCTAACATAAGAATATACCAGGCCTTCCCTAAGCATATATGTAGTCAGGCCTTTACATATAACTTTTAATCACACATCTTATGTTTCCCTATAAACATTTTCATTATGATTCATATGCAAACACTGAATTACATGTGCAATTTTAATATGGTGCACGTTTAAACTACTGCAATTACGTTACACACACAAACTAATTCCCCTATGCATTATATTCACACAATTCAATAAGCATTACATTACATCAATATCCTAACACCATTATGCTGCTGATTCGCTTTGTCTCAGCAAACTATTCATTCTTTACTAAACATACATGAATATGAAACTGGATATACGAATATATGTCTAAATACAAGTGGGTGCGGCCTATCAATGATTATGATGCACCCCTACAATTCACAAGAACATTTCGCTCTATCAGTTCCCCCTTTGATGACTCCTGTCATCACATTTCACTCTACTCCCTTGGAGAAAGAACCGACCTAAACAGAACTTGTTGCCATCTTCCCTGATCTAAATTTCTCCATGCTCTTGAGCCTTTGATACTGATTGTCCTGCAGTCTTGCCAACTTCATGTCATTTTCCCTCAAAGCTCTCTTGACTCGGCCTGCTCGTTACCACTTGTAGGCCTTGATCAAGATCCACAAGCCAGCCACACAAATCACCAAAATAAGGAGTGGTCTCAGGAAGTACCCAAGAAAACCCTTTCCTAGGTTCGCAAACCAACCTCCCACTTGACCAAAACCCTTTCCGACCTTTTCCCAGGCCCCTTCTTCAGTCAAATCCGCTATCTTTGTGTGGATCGTAGTGATGTTACTTATATATTTCTCCAGATCCTTGCTACGGTCTGGTATATAAGTGCAGCACTCTTGAACCTTCAACATTTTACAGACTCCGCCCTCTTTTGCCAATAGGACATCCAAAGCAAGGCGATTCTGCAAAACCATTCCCCTTATTGACAACATCTCTCCTTCCACCAACACCAACGACTTTGCTGTGTTCATCGAAAATTCATCCACCACAGTCGCTAACCTCCGGATCTTCACGTCATTCAAGACTACCCCTAGACTAGGTATCATAGCTCCAAAGATATCCCCCACAACGATCCCTGCACTTGCAGCTCTTCTCGTTCTTGAATGCTCTCCACCCTCTAGAAGATTTAAATCCTCTGTATGGTAAATCTTTGGAAATATTATTGACAAATAACATGTTCCATACCAATTTGCAGGCAACCTCACATAAGCATTCTTCCCACATACGTAATACACCGTAGGTATCACTTGTACAGGACCTTGAAGAAAATCTTTTGCTACATCTGCCATGGTGAAAACGTGATCACAAGTACTTTGTCCCACTGGAACCTTTTCGTAGTAAGTCTGATAACGCCTTATACACAACTTACCCCTCTGCTCCTTATCTAACGCTATAGGACCATAGCTTCCCCTGGTCTTATGCAACCGTTCTTCCTCTGTCCAATCTGTCCTGTGATGCCCGTAATCTCGGGATTCAGTCAGCTTTCTATACCTATCTTCAACTTGATCTACGAACTTTCTCTCTACATCCGACATCAAACAAGTCAGATTGTTTCTGTGTGCGAATGCTGTATCTAATTCCAAACTCGGTATGAAGTACTTCCTCAATCTGTCCTCGGTCTTATAATAGTCATACTTATTCAAATGCTTGTAAGCTGGGACTTCAGGAAGCACTGCGTCGAAATTGGAAAAGAAATACTCGAACTGATCTCTCTCATAAAACAAACTAAGCAAAAGACTACATGAAATACCATAAGTCAGTGGAAGATGGTGATACCTAATACCCTCATCCACCGAAGTAGGCAACTGCATACACACATAACAATCTTTCGCATCCATCACGTCAACATACTCATACAACAACTTAGCATATGCATTCAACTTAAAATCCCCTTTAGATAAATCTACATGTAATCTACGACTTTCTTCTAATAGCAAAGCTCTATCAGCTGCCCTGTCTACCCCCTTCTGACTAGGTGTGATAGGTGTAGGTGTCCCTGTCACCTCCTCTACTTCTTGCTCATGCGAACCAGTGTATGAGACTATAACTACTATGATTATAGAGATTATTACACTACTTATAAGGATGCCTACAATCCACTTTGATCTACGATTGGGATCTCCCGGCTCCATGGCTTCGAAAGTTCTCAAAAAGTCTTGGTTATCGCAAAGAACTCTGAAAAAGTCTCTGTCCTTTATTAGTGACTTGCTTAACCAGCTCGAGCAACCCAGAAATCTCCGGACTTTCCCTTTCCGATCACAATCTTATTTACACAGTCCAGAAAAAGACTTCCCTAGTTTTCGTTCCTCTTCTGTGCAAAGTCCCTAAGTTTATTCTTCTTCCACTCGGACCTAGGTTATCTTCTTCTTTTAGACTTTTATTTACAGTTCATAACTGATCCACAATGAGATCCTCATTGAGCAAGACCAGAACGTGATACAAAAGTTCAAGACGCAAAATCAGCACTTCATGTGAAAACGGCTCAACTCCAAAAGGCGGAAATTCGAGTCGATGCAAAAGCAAGTTTCGGACTTCACTCAGAAGCGGGGGATTCGGAACCGTGAGTGTCAGTGTTCCTTCTATCTCGAGCCCTGGCATCCGCAGCACCACCTTCACCACCACATTCGGGCTCCGACTGACCACTTGCACTGACCTCAGCCTTCCCGTACTCACCACCCCCTGCATCAAACACAGTGTAAGTCCACTCAGGGGTAGAGTATCTGCGACAAGGCACTCTTGTTCTCTTTGACCTTCGCCGACTATCTTGTGCTTGGTCCTCGTCACTTGCTTCCGTTTCAGATACTTCAGACACTGGAGCAAGGTCTCTTTCAGGTGCTAACCTCAGGTTCAGTCGCCTCTGTCTTTCAGGCCAACTTTCTGCACTTCTGTTCGTTCGTCTGCCTTCCCCTTCTATACCCAGTGCACTACTTCCTCTTTCTGCTGAGTCTGACTCTTCTCCGCCCACTGCACCGTTTCTGTCCTCGGTGTCTGAGTCAGGGTTCGAACTGTGGAAACCCCCTTCAGCTTGCTCTAGTGCACCACCAGCTGTGTCAGCGACCCTTACAGCTTGACGTGTCCTCCCATGTGGCCTTGCCACATCAGCTGGATTTTCATTTACGAGAGGAGCTGTTTCTTCCAAGGGTGCTGAAACTCTGCGGGTATGGGAAGCATGCACCCAGTTCGGCAATCCTCCACACTTCACTGCTGTGTTCGTGATAAGTATCACCTGATACGGGCCACGCCAGCGGGCATCCAAGCAACTCTTCCTCACGTGCTTTCGGACGAGTACCCAGTCACCGGGACACAAGTCGTGGCATAGATCACTCGAGGCTGGGACCACTGCTGCTTGCACCTGCTGGGATACAGAACGGACCACATCAGAGAGTCCTTTACAATAATCAAGAATCAAATCATCAGTGATGTTTATCAAGGCTGTAGCTGGTACTGCTGGCAGTCTCATTGCCCTCCCCATTAGTATTTCATGGGGGACAACCCGGTCTTTCTGTCTGGGACACTTCGCATGCTCATTAGCACCAAAGGCAAGGCGTCGGGCCATTGCAGGGATGTCGAGGGAACACATTTTTGCCATCCGGGCTTTCAAAGTTCCATTAACTTGTTCCACCATCCCAGAAGCTTCTGGTCTGTAACTACAATGAAGTCTCTGGTCTATGTTCAATGCAGCACAAAGCAACTTCATGATTTCGCTATGGAAGTGCCCTCCTCTATCTGATTCCAAAGAGGTCGGGATCCCGAATCTAGGGATGAGCTCCCTCAACAGTAATTTAGCCACTGTGAGAGTGTCACACCTGCGTGTGGGGTAAGCCTCCACCCACCGTGAGAATACACATACTAGCACTAAAATGTACCTCAATCCATTGCACCTAGGCATCTCCACGAAATCCAACTGTATTCTATTGAAGGGCCCTCCCGACCTTCCAATGTGACTCAATGTGACTACAGTTTTCTTTCCAGCATTCATCTGTTGACACGTAACACACCTCTGGCATACCATCTCAGCCATTGCTCGGAACCGTGGGTTATACCACGTCTGTCTAAACACTCTCACCATTGCGTCTCTACCAAGGTGTGCCTGTCCATGTATCAGTCTTGCCATCGGACTCAGCAATTCCTCAGGCAACACGGCTCTCCCATCGTTGGATAACCACACATCCACATCTCCTCTCTCGCACCCAGCTTTGATCCATCCCTCTCTCTCCTGGACTGAAACTTCATCCTGCAATCTCTTAAGCTCTTCCCAAGTGTCTGCCATGGCCAACATTATGCTGAGATCGGTTCCTTCTTGGCTCTCTTCTATCTCTCTTCCTGTGAATATGCATCCTTGTTCTGCACAGAAGCGGGCTACTTCGTCCGCGTAGTTATTACCCAAGGATACAAAGTCCTCCCCCTTCCCATGGGCTGAGCATTTTACCACAGCAATTTCTTTTGGATGCTGTAATGCATCTAACAATTGTCTTACATATTCTCCATTACGAATGGGTGAGCCAGATGATGTCAAAAATCCCCTCTGAGACCATAACTGCCCGAAGTCATGCACCACGCCAAAGCCATATTGGCTGTCTGTGTAAATCGTGATTCGAATTCGATCAGCGGCCAAACAGGCACGGGTCAAGGCAATGATTTCAGCTACCTGCGCGGAGCGTACTCCTTCTAAGCAAGCAGCCTCGACCACTCCTGAAATGGTACATACAGCAAATGCTGCTTTCAATTGCCCCACACTGTCTCTTAAGCATGAACCATCGACAAAGAAAATTTCATCTGGGTCAGTCAGTGGTTCATCGACAATGTCAGGTCTCGGTTTGGTGCAAAGTTCGGTCACATCGAGACAATCATGGTCCTCACAATCTTCATCATCTGTGTTCGGTATAGGCATTAATGTCGCAGGGTTCAAGACGGAGCACCTTTTCAGAGTCACATTCTCTGCGGCAAGTATGACTTGCTCGTACCTCGTTAACCTATTATTCGTTAGGTGCTGGGTCTTGGTCCTGGTCATCAATAACTCAACCGAATGTGGCACATGTACAGTCAATGGATGTCCCATTACAATGCTTTCACATCTTTCAATGCTGACACCTGTTGCAGCAACGGATCTTAGACATCCGGGCAACGCAGAAGCTATTGGATCTAAAGTAGCTGAAAAATAGGCAACTGGTCTACGGACACCTCCATGATTCTGAGCTAACACTGCTAATGCACATCCTTCTCTCTCGTAACAAAACAATGAAAAGGCCTTGTTGTAATCAGGCATCCCCAGTGCGGGAGCCCTTCACAAATCATCTCTCAGCTTCCGGAATGATATCAAGCACTCCTCGTCCCATGGTACCGGATCACTCACATCCTTGTGCGTAAGCCTCTGCAGAGGCTTTGCTCTCAAGGAGAAACTAGGAATCCACTGTCGACAATAGCCAACCATTCCCAGAAACATCCTAACTTCTCTCTGTGTGGTGGGTTCTGCCATGCTCATTATTGCCTCTATTCGATCTGGTGATACCTTCCTCTTGCCTTTCTCCAATCTGTGTCCCAAGTACTGTACCTCATTCAGACAGTACTGCAGCTTGTTCGGGGACACTTTATGTCCGTTCTCTGCTAAGTGGTTCAACAAGGCTACTGTGTCAATTCTACAAGCATCTTCTGTTTCTGAGGCAATGAGCAAGTCATCTATGTACTGCACAAGAACTGAGTTCTGCGGCAACACAAGACTCTCAAGGTTCTTCTTCAGGATCTGGTTAAAGATCGATGGACTTTCCGTATACCCTTGAGGGATACGACACCATGTTAACACGCGATTTTCTAGCCTGAACGCAAAAAGAAATTGGCTTTCCTCGTGGAGCGGTATCGAAAAGAAGGCTTGACACAAATCGATAACCGTAAACCACTCGGCTTCACATGGGATCTGGAACAGTATTACTGAAGGATTCGGTACCACTGGACAACAAGGGACAACTATCGTGTTGACCTTTCGCAGGTCTTGCACGATCCTGTACTTCCCGCTCGGTTTCTGTAGTCCCATAATGGGTGAATTACAGGGGCTACCTCTAATCTCTTTCAGAATGCCTTTCTCAATAAAGGTCTTGATCACAGGTCTTATCCCTGCAATCGTTTCTGGCGACAGGTTGTATTGAGGTGTCCTGGGGAAGTCAACATTCTGTTTCACCTCTATCCGCACTGGTTCAACCCCTCTGATTAAACCTATTTCATCGCCTGCGAAATCCCACACCACAGGCGACACTGCGTCTCTCAGATCATGTGGAAGTTCTTCCACAGTCACCATTGGGTACAGATCTATACATAAATGCTGATTGGTAATCTTAAAGTCAGCATCATCATCTCTCGTCTGGACCTCTACTCCATTGGGCGAACAATAAATCGTGCAGTTCAACTTGCACTACAGATCTCTTCCCAAAAGACAAACTGGACTCGTATCACACACTACAAACTGATGTCTAGTTTGGAAAGTACCTATCTTTACTAAGATCGGTTCTGTCAATGGGCTGCTTATTTTCTTGTTCGCTACTCCAACAACCTGGATTGATTGTCCCGAGAGCGGTAGGTTAGGGACTACTGCTGATCTTACAGTAGACCGGGTAGCACCAGTATCAACCAAAAGTGTTGCAGGATTGCCCTCAATCTCTGCCTCTACAAAAGGTCCTCTCTGGTCTACCTCCAAGACCGCTCCAAGTGTGCAGTCTTCCTCCCCCCTCAGGCACCGTCAGGATAAAGGGTCTAAGCTATTCTCGTCGTAATCTTCGAACAGGGGCATCTGTTGGTACGTTCGTGTTCCTTGTGAAATCCTCGGAGCTTGGGGAACCTGGGCGTGAGAATTGTAAACCCCCCTTTCATCGTTCTAGGCCTCGTTATTGTGTTAACTACCTCTTGCGCGGGTGCCTGAGCCCCTCTTCCTCTTCCTGCAACTGATTAGCTGGGTTCAAAGGACACTCGCGTTTCCAATGTCCGACCTGGCGACAAAGATGACACGCAGTGGTCTTCTTCAATGTGGCCACGTCCACTCCTGTCTTGGGGTCTACTGGTTTTCCCTTTCCCTGTACCTGCCCATTCTGGTTTCCCTGGAAATTTCCTTGCTTTCTTCCTAAGGTCCCTCCACTAGGCTGACTCTGTGCTGTCTGCATCTGGACAAGCATCAATTTGTCTTTTAGCTTTCGATGTTTCGATTCCACCTCATCACTACAGTATCTCGCATACCGCAATATTTCATCTAGTGGCTTGTTCTGCCAGCAGATCAAATGGTGCTGTATCATGAGGCTGATTTCCACTCTCAGACCCAGTACAAACTTTGAGACAAACTGTCCCATATCCTTGGGGTCCAAGATATCTAACCCACTATACTGTTTAAAAGCTTGCAAAAGTCTTTCATAATATTCATGCACCGTTTCCTTGGGTTCCTGTACAGTCCGATCTATCTTAACCCAATCTATATCCTGAGGTGAAATCTTCAATTTCAACCATGTAATCACCTGCTCATACTTTTTCATGACTAGCGGTGATGGACCGTTTGTAACCGCCTCTCTATCCGGTTCCGAAGTCGGCCACTCAATAGCGACTTTACAAGCTGTCCACAAATCTCCCGGTACCACTATGTCAAACAAAGTGTTCAAATCAATCCACAATACTTTTGAAATTTTCACAAACCGCTCAACCTGTTTGTACCACTCCACCGGTTTTTCCCTCAGCCGAGGAAAATCATTTGTAAATGCAGCCAAATCACCTCTATTCCACGGCACATGCACGTACCTTCCATTCTGTACTTCCCGTAAAGGAAAATTTCCAACACCCGTCGCCCCTCTCCTGGCGGCGGCGTTTCCCCTTCTGCTCTCTTTACTGGTTTCTTTTTGGACCACCTTTCTTCCCATTTGTCCAACAAAATCCATATTCTCATTCCTATAATCAGGTCTCTGGTGTGTGTTCTTAATCCTGTTATTCTTTTCTCCTCCAGCTCCTGATCACTGTACTGTAATCTATGTGGTCCCTGTAACGCTTTAGTTTTGTTCAGGTCCACTTCATATCTTTTGGCCAATTCCTTCAATCTATCATGTGCCATTCTAGCTTTTCGAGTCACATCTTTTGCTACAAACAGCAGCTCATCTGATCCATAAATTTCTATCCTTTCTAAAGGCAGACCCCCACTGATCATTTCGTCTACCTCTGCTTTCAACCTCACTACGTCTAGCAACCTTGCCTGTACTGCACTCCTCAGTACTTCTCGACAACCCGAGCCATCCCGCTCATTACAGTCACTATTCTGTCCTTGTGACCTATTCCCTTCCATCATATTCCTGGAACTTGGTCTGTCTTCCGAGACGTTCTGTGCCCTATCCCCTTGCATCCTATCCTCTTGGTTCGTTACTGTTGGTGTCCACTCCCTCAAAGCTGACTTAGATTCCCGCAAAGACCTCGGTCTTTCTGGTCTCTCCTCTTCTCTCCTGAAGGAAGAGTCCGCAGTAGCCGGTAACGGCGTACTTGTCTCCATTGGTCTTGGGAAATGAACCACCCTCACTCCAAACCCATTCCCACTCTCACTGTTTCCTTCCTCCCTTCTCATCGGTACGGAACTCCCTTCTCTCACTCGGTCTGGGTCATATACCGGTACTATAGGGCCTATGGTAACCGGTACTGTCAAGGAGTCCGGTAATCTTGTGCTCCCCGCAGGAGGCTGTGTTATCATAGACGCCGTTGCCCCCTCCGTTCCTGTGGAAATTCTTCCCACCACTCTCATGCTAGTCTGGTTCTGGCTCTCATCAACTATTGCCACTGCTGGGGTCGTCTTTCCCTCTTCTGAATCTGGATTAAATGGTGGTGGCCTCTCCGCCAACATCCTATCCAACAAGCTGTCATCTAGATCACTGTCGTCCTCATCGATTCTTATTATTTTCCCATTTTGTACTAACAATGGGTACAACTTATCTCCTTCGATCGTTTCCACTCTCCACCTTTTCTCCAATGCATCCCACCTTGCATCTTGAAATGCCCTGACCGATTTCTTCACCCTTTCTTGACATCTGTCCTTCTTCCTATCATACGCTGCTCTTATCCACGCATGTAGTGCTTCAAACTGTGTTGGTCTAGGTAGTGGTCGTAATGAAGCCATTACACTTTTTAGCTGGTACAGCACCTCTAACCTGAAAGTACCATATCGAGGGAACGACAATTCTCCTTCTGCTTCTGTCATTTTATGCCAATTCTCAAGCCAAATTATAGTATGCAATCCTACATTCTTTGCCATATAATGTGCTGGTGTATCCTCGGGAGGAGCTTCCTCTCCTTCCCGAACCACCACATGTCTATCACCTCTACAAAGTTCCCGTAAAGCTTTAAAACATTTCATGATGAATCAACTTTTTTGTTTACACTCAAAATGTCCGCTTTTACTTCCCGATTTCAATCCACCAATACCAGCGCGGCTCACACCAACCGGCCTATCGCAGCGCGGCACTTGTCTGACGTCACTTTTCCTCCGCTCGCAGCTGTTCCCCTCCTTTCTAATTCACTTGTTCTCACTCGCATCTGTCCCAATCATACTCTGAAATAATGTCCGTCCTACCGAACAATTACCTCTCTGACCGTCAGTCTTACCAATGACCGATCAGCCTCTTGAGCTTGTTGACCTCAATCTGGCAATCGTCTGTCCGCGAAACGACCGGACAATCGCCTTTAGCACACTCGATAGGATTCAATCACTCGATGTTCTGCACACAATAACCTACGACCTGCGTTGGTTATTCACACACTCACTCATGTGTTCCCTATCTTCAGTGGGTCTGTCAATGACGTCTCGTGACCCCCACAACTCTGGTCAACGTTCTCAACTCTGGGTGTATTCTACACCACAATAAATCTCCCGGTCCCGCGCGCGCTCACGGTCCGTTTCTCAATTACACAACTTTCGTTCCAACTCCGCAAGACATCACACAACAATAAAACACCGCAATCTACCAAACATCACTCTTTTCATACTCACTCTACTACGAACTGCTACTTCCGCCGCACCGGCACCCTCCGTCAGTTTTCAACGACCTCCGACATCCTTCTCCCGCGGTCCTCTGGATCTCCGTCACTCGGGCTCTATGGGGCAACTTAATCTCCTATCTTGCTCTAGATCTCCCCTTACCATCAAAGGTAACCATCCTACTCTGCTACCAACTGATAACGCCGATTCTTATCTAATTATCTATAAGAACCTTCTGGTCGCCAAGATCTTTTTACCTGTTGAATAGTGTAAAGGAGAGAATCTCATCTGGTTATATATCAGCATTCATTTTGTCTGAAAGGACCACTGACTCCGAATTCAAGTTTGAGAATTTATTATCGCCAAAAATAACTGAACGTGCAAGCACCTCAACATGAGGTTAAAGAAATAGATGGGCACTAATACAAATAATAATCTACGCAGGAATCTCATCCGACTCAGGATAAGGAGAATAGAAAGTTCTAAAAGGATCAACCAGACTATGATTGCTCCTATTTCTAAGTTGCTCTTCATTGGCCTAAACAAGCTTAAAATCAATAGCTGTCCCTACACTAACGCTAAGTGACACCCCTGCATAACGATTTTCCCAGGCAAGAGTGAATAAAAAGGTGTCAGCTGTGAAGACTTCCTAAGAAGTGCAATCACATAATACCTAAGCTCAGCTCTGTCCTTCTCTCTGGTCTCCTCTACCTCTTCTCTGGCCTCCTCCCTCAGGGCACTATCCCTAATACAAAACCACAATACAATTGTACACGCCTTTGTCACGCCTCCTTGGCCAGGTCTTCCTTCTTGTGCTTTTCCATCGAAACGGTTACTTCATCCTGGACGGTTGCGTTGACCTTGAGTCCCAGGCACCTTCTCCGCCGAAAGTATCATCCCTACATTCCATTTCACTCCCCGTACCATGCCTCCCCTCTCTCTAGCTTTCGAAAACAAAGAGTTAGTCTTGCTAACGAGACATGTGTCCTTGCACCTGCAACAAAAGATACTTTCAACAGAACCCTTCTACTGTGCAAATTAAATCTACCGTTTGTGCCCAGAGAGCCTTACCAAGAGAAACTTTTCTCGGCCTACAATATAAGCTAACATAAGAATATACCAGGCCTTCCCTAAGCATATATGTAGTCAGGCCTTTACATATAACTTTTAATCACACATCTTATGTTTCCCTATAAACATTTTCATTATGATTCATATGCAAACACTGAATTACATGTGCAATTTTAATATGGTGCACGTTTAAACTACTGCAATTACGTTACACACACAAACTAATTCCCCTATGCATTATATTCACACAATTCAATAAGCATTACATTACATCAATATCCTAACACCATTATGCTGCTGATTCGCTTTGTCTCAGCAAACTATTCATTCTTTACTAAACATACATGAATATGAAACTGGATATACGAATATATGTCTAAATACAAGTGGGTGCGGCCTATCAATGATTATGATGCACCCCTACAATTCACAAGAACATTTCGCTCTATCATAGATTCTTTCAGCGGCGACAGGCACTGCGTCGGTTTTCTCAGCGGCACAGCGATGCGTGGAAATTCTTCTTGCGCCGTGGAATACGTCGGAAAAACAGCCGCAAGAAGAGCGATGCGTCAATTTTTGCAGTTCTTCAAGTTTCTTCTTTCTTCCAGCTCCCAAACAGGAACAACAACCTCTAGAGGCCCAAAAACTGGCACAGGCACCTCCTAGCAGGTCAGAACTCACAGCAGCAGAGTTCAGGGGAGCTGGGGATGAAGTATTTGTGTCCCTGAGACTTCAGAACAGGAGGCCAGCACACACAGGCCCTTGGAGCTCTCCTTCAAGCTGGGGACACAGCAAACTCCTTCTCCTTTCCTTGGCAGAAACAGCAACTGCAGTCCAACCCCACGCAGCACACAGCAAAGGGGCAGTACTTCTTCTTAGTCTCTCCAGCTTCTCTCCTTGGCAAAGAGTCCTCTTGAATTCCAGGAATGATCTAAAGTTCTGGCGTCTGGGCCCCAATACTTATACAGCAAAATCCTTTGTTCTCTGGTGGTGGAGAAGCCCTGTGCCCAGTCAAAACCAGTTCTGTCCTCTCTGGTGCAGCATCCTGGCAGGAGGTGGAGACAGCATTGTGGAAGGCAGACCAGGCCCATTCAGGTAAAAGGAAATCTCCTCCACCTACACTAAATGCAGCCCAGGTCTATTCAGGCCAGCCCTGACTCATCCAGACTCTCTGGAGCCACTGCACATCCCCAACCCCTGTCACTCCAAAGCCAGACAGTCAATACACATCCTAGCAGAGGCACACTGGATGGCTAAGCAAGAAAATACCTACTTCCTAAAAGTGGTATTTTCAAACAAAGAATGTAAAAATCACCCATACTAAAAGATGCATTTTAACATTCTGAGTTCAGGCATACTAAACTTTATTTTCCTACTTTGTTCCCAGGAGTAGTTCTGCTTATAAGATGTTATAAGCAAACTCCCCATTCTATCCTATAGGAACAGATAGCCTTGCAATAGTGAAAAACGAAATTGGCAGTATTTCACTATCAGGACATGCCACACTCCAGGGCATGTCCTACTTTCACATACACGGCACCCTGCCCACAGGGATAGCTTGGGCCTACCTTAGGGGTGACTAACATGTAAGAAAAGGGAAGGTTAGGGCCTGGCAATTGGGTGCACATTCCAGGCTGACATGGCAGTTTAAAACTGCGCGCAGACACTGCAGTGGCAGGCCTGAGATACCTTTTCAGGGCTACTCATGTGGGTGGCACAATCAGTGCTACAGCCCCACTAGTAGCATTTGACTTACAGGCCCTGGCACACGTAGTGCACATTACTAGGGGCTTACCAGTAAATCAAATATGCCAATCAGGAAAACACCAATCCATAAATGCAATTTATACAGAGAGCAAACGCACCTTAGCCCTGATTAGCAGTGTAAAGTGCCCAGAGTCCGAAAGCCAACAACAGCAGGTCAGAAAAAATTAGGAGAAAGAAGCAAAAAGTTTGGGTGTAACCCTGCAAAAAGGACCATTTCCAACACGTCTGATATGTAATTTCTAAAATGGGAAGAGATGGAGTGCTCGTGTTTGCATTGGGCAGGTACAGATAGGAAGCCCCTGTGATAGATACTCTACTAGAGGATCCCATATATAGTCAACATTTTTAAAGGTCAGATAGCATGCCTGCCATCTGTTCCATGGTAAGGGCTTGCCACAGGCAGGAGTGTCACTGATAGATGATGCATCTTTCTTTTTCCAGGCCACTGCCACTGCCATTTTCGCTGCCCCCAGGCATAGTCACAGAATAGATCTGTCATCTACTGTCTGTTGTTTAAGGGTATCCACCGTCTGGCCCAAAAGTATCGAGCCCGGGTCCTTAGGTATGGGGTAGCCCCGGATGTCTTTAATTTGTGCCAATATTTCTGATCAAAATAGCCTGATCGTCAGGCAGTCCCACCAGATGTGTTTAAATTCACCCTGGAGTCCGCATCCCCTCCAGCACAGGTCTGAGGTTGTAGGGAAGATCAGTTTTAGTTTTGTAGGGTACAAGTAACACTTTATAGTGGGCCTCTCGCTTCACCATCGACAGATTACATTTATGTATCTCTCTATATAGTTTATGCCACTGTTTGTCTGAGATTGCCACCCCCAGGATGCGCTCCCAGAAAGGCTTGTGTCGTGGTTGGGTGGTGTGAAGTGTAGAGTGCAGTATAGTGTAGAGGCATGATATAGTACCCTTTGTGCCACTCCCCGTCTTCACCAACTGCTCTACTGGCATGAGGTCCCTGGCCGCTGCCTCTCGCACTCCCGCAGATATGACCCAGTGCCTGAGCTGGATGTAGTGCTAGTGTTTAGTAGCGGGCAAGTGAAACTCCCTCTGACAGTGTTCGAAGGTGAGAATATCTCAGTTGTGGATCTGATATCGCAAGGCATCCCTTCTCCTTCCACGCAACGAAGAGACCCGGTATCTGTGCAAGTGGGAACACGGGGTTGTGGTGGATAGGTGTGAATGGGGATGGAAATGGAAATGTGGTCAAAGTGGAGGTCCTATTGATATAATCCTAGACCTTTAGCATTGTTTTCATAGCGGTGCTCAGGTAGACATTGGGTGAGTGCTCCGCTTTGGGTTTCCACCATAAATCCCAGATGCACCTCCCCGCCACCGCCCTGTCCATGTGTAGCCAGTATTTATCGGACTTCCGGGCAGACCGCTCCTTAATCACCCACAGCTGGGCGGCCTTGTAATATAGATACATGTCTGGTAATGCCAAACCCCCCCTTGTTTTTTGGGAGATGGAGTTGTCTATACGGGAGTTGCGCCCTGTGGCCCTGCTATATAAAGCAGATGACCATGGACTGTAATGTAGCTAGGAACCCTCGATCCAGCTCGATCGGAAGACCTTGAAAAAAGTACAAGAGTCTGGGTATGACCATCATTTTAACGGCATGGCCTAATCATGAGAGGTACAGGGGAGTCCACCCTCGGAAGTCTGCCTTCAACTGTTGGAGAAGAGGGGGGTAGTTAGCCCTAAAAAAGATCCTGAAGTTTAGGAGTGATCTTTACTCCTAGGTATGTGATGTCTTCTTTGGCCCATTGGAAGGGATGTAAGCGACCAGGGATTCCATCTACCTCTTTGGGAGTGTGAGGTTTAGCAAATACAATTTTGTTAAGTTGATCCGAAGTCCTGCCACTCGCTCAAAATGTTCCAGCTCTACCAACACTGCCTCCAGGGATGACTCAGGAGGAGCTACCGACAACAGCATGTCGTCTGCGAAAAGGGATATTTTGTGCTCATCTGACCCAAATGGCGGGTGTCATTCTTATTTTCGCTGCTTGGGGTTCAATGCTTACAGCAAATAGCAAAGGTGAGGGGGGCACCCCTGTCGCGTCTGTCTTTTTAGTGTAAACAAGTCGAAGCCCATCCCATTAACCAAGACCCAAGCATTAAGGCAGGCATAGTTAGCCCTAATCATGGCAATAAACTGGTCACAAAATCCGTTTCCCTCCAGGGTGCGGAATAGGAAGGGCCAGTCCACTTGGTCGAAAGCTTTCTCAGCGTCTAACGCCAGCAGGACATTATCATGTGTTTGTCGGCCCTGGATAAAACCAGACTGGTTCGAGTGTATCAGGTCTGGCATGAGGTTTTCTAGTCTGCAGGCTAGAATTTTTGTATGTATCTTGGCATCTAGATTGAGTAGCGCTATTGGGCGATACGAGCTGCATTAGTGAGGATCTTTCCCTGGCTTGGGTAGCACTGAGACAAGGGCCTCCCCCATAGAAGTAGTCACTGCCCTCGAGTCCGTAATTGAATTGTAGAGGCTCACCATTTGCGGGATCAGTTCTACCCCAAATATTTTGTAAAAGTGAGACGTAAGCCCATCAGGACCTGGTGATTTATGTGGCTTGAAACTTGCTATGGCCCTGCTGATCTCCTCCACGTCTATCAGCTCCCCCAATATTGCATTTTGTACTGCCAACACCTTCGGAAGCTCCACTTCCTCCAAATATTGAGTTTGCTCTGCCTCCTCATAGCTATCCATCATATAGAGAGCTTTGTAAAAGTGGCCAAAGGCCTGGGCCTTTTCTAGTTCTGTAAATGCATTTCTCCCCCAGTAGTTCAATGTCCCCTATGTATTATCGTTCCCTCTTGAGCCGCAATTGTTTGGCCGGGTGTGAGTTCACCTTGTTTCCCTTCTTGTATGTTGTGCGTTTTAGTCATAGAAGGGTAAGATCAGCCCTATTATTGTGAATAGAGTTCAGTTTGCCCCTGAATGCTGCCACTTTTCTCTGTACGCTAAGGATAGGGTGTCTCTTGTGGGACTGGTCCACCTCTAGCAGGTCTGTTTCCAGTGCTAACCTTTCTCGGGTCCTTTGCTTGTTTAGTGCCGCGTGGAGGGAAGTGCACTTGCCTCAAATTACTGCCTTAAAAGCGTCCCAGTTAGTAGCCGGCTTGGTGTCTTTGGGGGCGCTCATAAGGAAATAATAATTGATGGATTTTCACAGTTCATAGCGCAGGAGACGTTTTCGTGCCAGCTCCGCAGGGAAGAAATACTGTCTGTATTTTGGGGGTGCGGCGTCCCAGGCTAGGGTCAGTGTAACCGGCGCGTGGTCAGATATAGTGATCCGGTGAATAGAAGTAGCCTGTAATGCTGAAATTAGGGTCTTGCCCATGGAGATGTAGTCAATTCTGGAGTATGACCTATGTGTGTGAGAGAAAAAGGTATAGTCCCTAGTAGTGGGGCAGAGCATGCGCCAGGCATCCACCAGGCCACGGAGGCAAATTCCCTTTTAAGAGCCTTAGAGAAGTTGCTTGAGATCGCCCTCTGTGTGTGCGTGCTGTCTAGGCCAGAGTCCCATGTGAGATTAAAGTCACCCATTAGAAAGATCTCCCCCCTCGGCGAACCCCCCAGCATCGACAGGGCAGAGCTCAGAAATGTGCTTGATTAGAGTTAGGTGCATAGATGGAAGCATAGGTACATAAGCGGCCATATATCCTACCCTTTACCATAACTATCCTTCCCTCTTTGTCCGTTTTGCTGCCCTCCAGTTGGAATTTCAGGGAGTTGTGGAAGAAGAAAGCCACCCCGTTATGTTTAGTCGGAGTTGAGGACCTATATACAATGGGGTAAGCCCTGTGTCGTACCCGGTGTTCTTCTGATATTTTCCTATGTGTTTCCTGTAGGGCTACCACGTTGTGTCTCTGGTATAAGAGGTATTGCCACAATTTCTGTTGTTTGGCGGATGAATTAAGCCCCTTGGTATTCCACGTGAGTACGGTGGTAGCCATAGCTACCTAAGACTTGGCGGTGTATGCCTTTGCCCCAGAGGAGCGCCACTCCCTCGTCTAGACCCCTCCACCTCCCTCCTCCTCCCCCAGTCATTTCGCAGTGCAGTCCCCCTCTCCTGCCTATGTATGCCTTGTATGGAAATGTTGGTGTCCGTGTACCTAGAACCAAAACAACAACAAAAAACAGAATCAAAACATTTAGGGTCAACATACCCCTAGACACATTTCTCACATTACGAAAACACATTGTTGTGGACGTATTGTAGACGTATTGGTTTAAAACTGCATGTGGTGAGCCAGATGGAATCTGAATGAGTCACTGTCTGGTATGTAATATTGGAAATTGTTAAGGAGCAGCCCTCCACCCTGCCCAACACAGATCACCTGCATTGCTGTTGAGTGAAGTGTCACAGTCTGGATGCAGGTCAACTTAGTGTCTCCATACTTGACCTTACATTCTCCCAGCCACCCCGTGTCCAGTAAGGACTGCCAGAAGCACCTGTTTAGATCCTATTCAACTGTCCCTTGGCTGTCCAGATAACATACCACTTCTCTGTACCCCCGGCTTATTTCTTCTTTAGCTGCCTCAGACGATCCTGCGACAGCCACCGCTCCACTCCGCCATCTTCTGCTGTCTTCTCTCACGGACCATTCGGGGCACTCTCGGTGGGCGAATCATTGGGGAGTCATAGTCATAGGATTTTATTGAGCGCACATATCACCCTGAGGGTCTCAAAGCGCTGTAGCGAATGCTGGTGAAGGCGAAGATAGAATGGCTGAAAGGAGGAGGGTGGGCGGTGAGCTTAGCCAGGTTTTAAGCTTTTTCTGAACTGTTTATGATCTGAAATTGTGCGAAGCTGCAATGGGAGTTCGTTCCAAAAGCGGGGGGCTAGATGGGAAAATGATCGGCCACCGTGCCAAATGGTACGCACCCTGAATGGAGTGAGAAGATGTTTAGTTGCAGACCTAAGATTCCTTTGCGGGAGATACCAGTTTAGTTTTTTAGCCAGGTAACTCAGCCCATTTCCATACAAGGTCTTGTGTACCAGACAGCTGATCTTAAATCAAATCCGTTTCCTAATTGGGAGCCAGTGGAGAGCTTTCAGACTGGGAGCCGACCGGGACCGAGGTGGAAGGTTTATTACCAGCCTGGCAGCTGTGGTCTGCAAAACTTGGAGTCTGGTGACAAGCTCTTCGTTAATTGAGGCCATCAGAGCATTTCCATAGTCAAGACGACTGATGATTAAGCATCGGACAAGCGGTTTTCTTGACTCTAATGGAATCCATTGGAAGATCTTACGTAGGCTCCTCATTAAGTCATAACAGGTGCTCATTATTTGGTTTACATGGTCTTTCATGGTTAGCTTGTCATCGATTTTTACTCCAGGGTTGCGTACCATGGGTTTAGGAGATGGGTAGGAGCCAAGACTTTGGGTCCACCAGTCCTTGGACCAGAGTTCATGAGCCTTGCCAAATAGGATGATCTCGGTCTTACTGGCATTGAGCTCCAGATGGTTAGCTTGCATCCAGAAGTTAATATCGGCCATACAGTTTTTGAATCTAATTCTGGTATCAGTTGGGTTGGGGCCAAAGGTGATTAATAGCTGGGTATCGTCAGCGTATGACAATAAGTCAAACCCATAGGATCTGATCACCTTGGACAGGGGTGCAACATAAAGGTTGAAAAGCATGGGACTAAGTATTGATCCCTGGGGGAGTCCCTTGTCTACCATCCTGCTGCGGGAAACTAAGGTGCCTAGCTGTACGATGGTTGTTCTGCCTTTTAGGTAGCTTCTGAGCCAGCTTAGGGCTGTTCTTCTGATACCCATCTCCCACAGTTGTTGTTCTAATATACTGTGGGAAATGGTGTCGAAGGCGGCAGACAGGTCTAACAGGCCAAGTATGGCTGACTGTCCGAAGACGTGGGCAAGTCTTATATTGTCTACTACCTCAACCAGAGAAGTTTCAGTGCTGTAGCCAGCCCTAAAACATGACTGAGAAGGGTCCAACAGTCAAGTACCTTTCTAAAATTGGGGAAGTAGGGAGATGGGCCGATAATTGCTGGGCTCTTTGGAATTGGCTGACGGTTTTTTGAGAAATCGCTTGACCCTGACTTCTTTCCATTTAATTGGGACCGTTGCTTGCGTTAAGGACATGTTAAAAATGTCAGTAAGACTTTTGAGAAGCACTGGGGCCAGCATTGACAGAATATGGGGAGAAACAGGGTCGACGGGGAGCCTGATTTAATTTTGAGGAGGGCAGTGCTAACTTCTTCTTGAGTAAGTTCAACAAACTCTTCTAGAAGTGCTGTGGGGGTTGTCTGGGTGCCGTCCCGCTCAGAATTTTGCTGTTCAACATTCTGATTGAGGAAGGTGTTAAGGATACTGTCAATCTTTTCCTCAAAAAAGGTGGACAGTGTGTCTACCCAGTCTTGTGTGAATGGGCTGTCAGATTGGCAAGAAGAGGGATAAGTGAATTCTTTTAAAATCTTGTGAAGTTCCTTGTATGCAAGCAGCCTTGTCGATTTTACTGATAATATTGTTTTTTTGGCTAATTTGATATTTTCTAGGTAGCGTTTGTGAATAATTTAATAAGCCTGTCTATCCTCTGTGCTCTTTGATGCTCTTCAGTTACATTCAGCTTTCCTGCTAGCTAATTTGTCAGATTTTAAAGATTCTGTGAACCAGGGTGATGCTTTAGATTTGTATTTGACCCTTGACAGAGGGGCAATAATGTCAAGGACCTGTATAATTGCATTCTCAAAGGTGTCCACCGCATGGTCCATGTTTTCGGAGCCTATTATAAAAGGGGAACTGAAATTGGATAAAAAGGCTTCTAGACTGACTCTCCTCCAGGGTCTGGTAAGTTTCTGTTCATTACTAGAATATTCATGTAGTGTAGCTATTTGTAAAGAAAACTTCAATAAACTGTGATCAGACCAGATTAGAGGGATGGGAAGCTCAACCTTGGTGTTGGTGTCATTGGTGAACAGAAGGTCGAAGGTATGGCCTGCCAGATGGGTGGGTCCAGTTATCCCTTTGTACTAGTCCCAGTGTGCTGAGGTTGGAAATCAGTAGGCTTGTGTCAGTATCAGAGTGGCAGGCTCAACACCCCTGCCGCTTTCGCGTAGGTAGTGACATGGTAGTTTTTATTCTGGAGGGAGAAGGCGACCCCAAAAGGGTATGTCTAGCAATATTTTACATTGTCTCGTCTCAGCTTCTCCGTAACTGGTTGGAACTGTTGTCTGCGTGCCAGTGTCGCGGAGCAGAATAGATACAATAGTTTTTTGTTGTAAGCTGGTCAGACCAGCTTACAACAACAAAAAACTCCCTTAAATTGTTTTAATTTACCCATGGAGTTTCTACAATGTTGTCAATGCGATGCTTTCTTTTAATTTCACTATCACCTAGTCACCACGCACTATACACTTGGTTGTTGAGCACTGGAACTAGCATATAATTTATGATATATCATTTATGGAGTTAATAAATGTTATATTGTATCTATTCTGTTTCCCAGCATCTGTTGCATAATACGTGACCACCATTTTAATCGGTGTATCTTGACTTAACCTCGTTACCAATTACAAGTTGCTTCAGGCACAAGCCTTCCTTAGGACCCTTAGGGCCACCTTAGACCATTGTTATTACTCTTAAGCATTAATTACCCCAGGTCCTAATATTGGGGTGCCCTTGTTCCTTATACATAGTGTCGCGGAGGCCACATCCTGGAACAGGGAGCACACGAACCCCTGGAAGGAGACTTGCCTTCTTGACCTTGCCACTTGAAGAATAGCCTCCCTTATCTTGAAGGAATGAAGCTTGGCTAGAACATCTCTCTGTGGTCTGCCTCCTCCGGGGATGGTGGTCCCACCCTGTGGACCCTGTCTATTTTTATCTTCATTCCCCCTGGCCAAGTACCTCTGAACACAGGCCCGTAATGAACCCCTCCAGGTCTGTGCCCTCTGCTCCTTCCTCCAGGTTGCGCAGTCTAACGTTATCCCTCGGGGA
This sequence comes from Calotriton arnoldi, assembly GCA_963921515.1. NCBI lineage: Eukaryota > Metazoa > Chordata > Amphibia > Caudata > Salamandridae > Calotriton > Calotriton arnoldi. The sequence goes on from CAWUFW010003267.1 coordinate 1,008,531, forward strand.
TCTGTTCTTGAGAGCTTCACGCTTCAGGATGCTGGCCTGGGGTTGCTCGTGGAACAGTTTTGCCGAGTCATCTACATGAGCTGTTCTACTATCCAGCTCCTGCACCTTAGATTCGATGTCCAATGTGCGCCTGCTCACCAAGTCGACATCCTGCTGCAAGGATGTTATCTTGCCTTGGATATCCGAAAGGAGAACTTCTCGGGAGCCATCCAGATCTGTTTTGAGCTCTTCCTGCAACTCCCTCTTAAAGTCTCTCAGTGAGGATAGGAGGCCATCTTTGGTGAGTGCCATCCCTTCTGCTGAGCTTCGTCCCTCGACAGCCCCCCTTGTCTCCGTAGGTGAGAAATAACTGGACACTCTGTTGGGTTGGGCCTTTTTGGGCAGCATAATTTCAGTGACATTGGTGGGTGCCTCTCCCTGATTTCTAGTAAAGGCAGCGGTGTGCACGGGTGCCTACTTATGGGATCTCGTAGCGCAAGACTGGATCTCCTGACTTTGGAGTTGCTGAGGCTTAGGGGGCCGTGCTCATCTACCATGCTGGTCCGTTTCTCTATTTTAGATCTCCCTGTTTGCCTCCATGTGGTGCCCCCCCTGGAACAGGCACATGTCCCCCATGTTCACTGGCGGAGAGGGGCATCGCCAGCCCCTATGGATCACCCCTATATGTAGAGGGTCCAGTGCACTCCTCTGTGTGTTCCTTCACCTCTCACCGTGGGTCTAATAGTAGGTGGTGCGCATTGTCTAGTCCCCCGTGTGGACCTTGTCAGCAGCCCTCACGTTGTGTGAAAGGGGATAGCGTGTGTGTGGCGGGCATGGACCTGGACCCCGGGTGATTCAGGGCACCTCTTTCGCTCTTCTTGGGACTCTGCTCCCTGCCGGGTGTATGAGGGTGTTCCAGACTCCTCCCGCCTGTCCGGCCTAAAGGAAGTCTGTGCAGTGGCCGGCCGCCATGCTGGAGTCAGGTATGGTAGGAGCTGATCCAGCTTTGCAGACCCTGCTGGTGCTTATTTTATATGAGGCCTTAGCATCCTTGTCTCACCGCTCGATTGTCTTGCCTGCCGTCAACGGGGGACAATCACCAGCCACTTGTGCTCGACGGTCCCGGTGTCTAGTCGTCTTGCGGGCCGTCATTTTGAGGTCAGGCGCAAGTCCCTGGGGGCCGTTCCCTTGTTGCGGTGGAGTCTGTCGGGCCCTTCACGCACCCAGTGGTCCTCGATGCTCCATAAGCGGCTTGTCGTCTCCGGTGCCCCTACCACCACTGATCTCGGGGCATCATCCGCCAAGGTAAGGTATCCCCTCTTTCCTTGTTATTTAGTGACTTTCTTGTGTGCTCGCCACGGAGCCCTAGTGGATTAGGTCCACTCGCCCATCTTGGTTGGCCATGCCCCTTGTATCCGACAGATCAAACATGTTTGGGATACAGGGAAAGGCACTGGCTTGTCTCATCTCCTATGTTAAGGATCTCTCTTTTCAGGTGATATCTTCACTATTTGCCTCTTCCAAGTGTCAACTGGAGTCTGGGGTTCCTCAAGGTTCATCTTTAAGCCCCACACTTTTTAACATCCATGCTAGGCTGCTAGCAGAAATTATGGAATACTTTGCGTTGTCCTTAATATCATGTGCTGATGACACACAACTGATCCTATCATCCTTGGAGCAGAGGGGCCCTGTCTTTTTCAAGAACTGTATATCGGCTCTGGCACAATGGATGAACTCGAACTGCTTGAAGTTCAATTAGATGTATAGTCAGGACACAGATATGTGCTCATGCTTTAATCAGCATAGAGGTGTGTGAGCCACTGAATGATCACTCCAGGCTAGAGCCACATGCATGGCTCTGGCTCAGTTCTGACACAGTCCTCTTGGACCCTCAAGCCCCTCCTGTCTGCTACTCTGTCTGTAACCTCATGCTCCAAGGATTTATGAGAAAGCCGTGACCTTTGATGTAAAATGAGAGAGAGAGAGAAAAAATACTAGTCTAGTGACTGATGCATAATGTGAAACAAGTTAACCTAGAATTAATCCTGGCTTCTCGGCTTGTCCAAATTGTGTGGTCCTAGGCAAATATCTTATTTTACAGAACATCACTTTTCTTCATTATCACTTATGAGAATACCTTCAAATATGTGAGTTTAGGGTGTACACTGTATGGAAACCTCTTGTATTTGAATTTACAGACTATAATGTTGCTCCATGTATAATAAGAATCTAGGTCACATAAAGGGTGCAAATGACAACTGACTTTCCCCTTAGTGCACTAATGGTATTGCCCTCAAGGCCAGAAGGGTCACGGAATGTTTCTAAGTTTAAAAGTATCACATTTAATAAATATTTCTCAATGCTGTGATACTATCTGATGTACTAATGTGAAACGCTTCAACATGATAATGAAATACACATTTTTCAATTTTGAAGAGAGTTTATTATATCTTTACAAAATATTTGTTGCGTGATTTATATACCAAATATATTATTCTCATAGCTCGGCTCATGCACTGGCTCTTACAGCCAAGCCAGACTCTTGGCTCGGCTCTGGCTCGGCTCTCTCAGTTAATTTGTTGACTTGCCCACCTCTATACAGCTCAGCTATTAATCATCCCTTAGTCTTGTGCTCTCTGTAATTTTGAGGGGGCTGCTTTGTTTTCACTCTAAACATATTATTTGCATGGTTCATTCGTGGTTTCACCAGGACAGCTAGCTTGATGTGATGCAGGTGTGTTGGTAATGTTATGTTATGTTATGTTATATGGCACGCTAATGACCAGGAGGTCATCCAAGCACCTAGAAGGAGTGGACTGTGCTAAGGGGAGCCTCGTTAAAAAGCTAGGTTTTCAGTTTCCTCTGGAAATTAGGGATGGCACTCTGAAGGAGCTCACTTTCCTTTGCACCACAGAAGATGGATATCCCAGTTTACGTCACGTGCTCTCTTTTTAGCTCGCTCCACCCCTCCACGTGTACTCTTTCTCTAGTCCATTTATTCAAGTGCTCCTCCGGGCACTTCATATGGCCTTGATTCTCATTAACAAGGATCCCTCCAAGACACCTCAGGCCTGCTGCCATTTAAATGGGCATTGGGACACTTCCATGTAATTCCTGCAGTTATGTTGCTATAGCAGCAGTGTTATTTAATAAGACATGAAACAAAAGGCGGTGATAAAAGGCTGTTCTCTGCAGGGGCGAACTAGAAACATCAGGAGCACGCAGCGTGCATGCATATTCAATAGACATACTCCATGAGACTGTGCACTTAGTATTCAGTACTTAATTTCTATGATACGATTCGTGCACAGACTTCCTACCTTATTCTCATGCAGGAGACCTTTACAAGAGAGGCATTAATAGGCATGTTTTCACTGCCGGGCTCTGGTATTTGAGAGATGCCTAAAGCTGTTTTTATCCTCCATTAAAGTTCTTCACATGCAAATAAGCCTGCTCCCTCCAGGTCTTCTCTGCTAGCAGAGCCTACATAGCATCATCTGCATGTTATGTTATGTTGATTTGTATAGCGTGCTAATCACCCGAGAGGGTATCCAGGCTTGGGCAAGGTGTGTAGGTGTGCGATCCCAAGGTGCTTATAAGAAGAAGCAGGTCTTCAGCTTCTTGCAGAATGCAAGAAGTGAGGAGGAGGCTCTGATGTGTTGAGGGAGGTAGTTCCATGTCTTGGGTGCGATTTAGGAGAATGAGCGGCCTCCAGTTTTGCTTTTGCAGATGCGTTGGGGGGGGATAGCCTCATGTATGTTAATAAAATATTACTTTATGTAAAAAAACTCTATAAATTCACTGAAAAAACAAAGGTTAAAGTAACGTTATAGTTAGGTGATATGTCAGTGAAACCATTAATGTTTTGAACACAAAAACCACAGAAATTCGCCAGTTATAGTTAGCAGAGCTAACCATACCTTGCTCCCTGGCCATGCGCTGCTTATGACCTCACATATTACATCACTCATGGCATGTTTTATGACATCATTTATGACCTCACTGATGACATTTTAAATGACATCATTGATGACATCACTGATGACATAATCCAAGCTTCTTTTGTACACATTACTCTAAAAATAGTATGGCATTAGAGGCCTGAAAGTAAGTACAAAATAGCTCAAAATAATATTAAACATCATTAATGCCATCACAGATACAACTCCCTTAGGTGTAACAAGCATGTATTATGAGCAACAGTGACCCTATATCATACACTTCATGGGTAGCCGAGTTCACATTAACAGTCAACCTCAGATATATGGGAACCTCTCATTGCACACGGTGTTCAATCTGTATACAAATGTTCAGAGAAAGCCAAGTTCCTCAAGTTTCTCAGTGTCTGTTCCAAAATTAATGCCCTACTATGGACAGCTTTTATCTGTAGCAAACCCCTCACAGTCACCGAACCTACATTGAGAAATTAAGGTGATATGCGTAGAAAAGTGGGTGCAGTAAACAGTGTTTACTCTATGGAGAGAGTTTACTCTGTATCACACTGTTTGCAAACAGTGACACTCTCATGAGAAATACACCACAGAGTATTAAAACGTATCTACTAAGAACAGCGCACACTCTATACAACACTTGTCAAAAATGACACTATTCGCTTAAAATAACCGAAGTCTGAAGGTGCTAAAGATTATACTACCTGCAGACTTCATACTGTGCTGAAAACTTTACAGATAGCCCATCTTCTGAAGCAAAATAATCAAATGTACATAGTTCAGTACCTGGTGCACACAATCTTCTATGCTATGTAGAAATTCTCATGCTGAGATGATTCTGTCTAATAACTCAAGGCTGCTTACAATACTTAGGGCCTGATTATGAGTTTGCTGGTCTGTGGACTGCCAAACCCATGGTGGCATAGCAGTGGTGATGCGGCTACTGCCACACCAGCGGTCCGACCGCCGTATTACCACTCTAGGGGTTGGACTGCCATGCGACCGCCACAACCGCCATGGATCCATGAGCACTGGCGGTGGTGCGGTGGTCTGAAGCCACAATGCCAAGCATATTACGAGTTTCCTCACCACCAGCACTCTCATGGAGTGCTCATGCCATGAAAATGCAGGCGGTGAGGAAACTAAGGGGGCCCTACAGGGCCCCCTCTTGCCTCTGGGCCTCGGGATACATGCAGGGGGCACATGGTGTGCCCCCCTGGGTGCATGCACCCCTTTCCTGCACATCATGGACTGTATAGTCCATGCCGTGCAGGAACATGCTTTGGAGCTCCCATTTCGGTGCCTTCCTAACAGGCACTGCTGTGGGACTGCCAAAGTCCTGCCAGCCAGACCACGAGGAAACTCGTAATCTGGCTGGCGGTGGCCGGTCAAGTTTGCCAGTGTGGGAGCGGTGCGTTGGCGTGGTGGCCTGCTCCCACACTGTCAAACTCATAATCAGGCCCTTAGTATGTACAACATAGAATCTTTGCCCTGTTGGAAACTTTTTCTGCACAACAAAAAAACTTATGTGGAACATTCTGGGCAGAAGTAATCAAATGTCATCCGCACACAGAGTTACTCTTCAACACACAAATTTACCTCTACAATACCTACACAAACCTAAAATGCATTAGCATTTGTAAACACACCCATAAGCTAGACACAGGCTGTACAAAATTAGACAGAGAGGTATTATGGTACTAACCTGCCACTATGTAAACTATAAAACAAACAAAGACACTCATTGGAAGATGTTGTCAGTGATATCGTCAATAATGTCATTTGAGATGTCATCAGTGATGTCAAAAATGATGTCATAGAACATGTCTAGGATGATGTAACATGTGAAGTCATAAGCAGTGCATGGTGGAGGCGTAAGTTATAGTTAGCTTTGCTAACTATAACTGGTGAATTTCTGTGCTTTTTTAGTCCAAAATGTTAATGTTATTACTGACTTATTCACCTAACGTTGGCATTATTTTAACCTTTGGCTTTTTTCAGTAAATATATATATATAGAGAGAGAGAGAGAGATGTATATATATAGAGAGAGATTTATAGATATATCTATCTAAAGATATATAGACAGATAGAAAGACAGACAGATAGATAGATAGATAGATAGATAGATAGATAGATAGATAGATAGATAGTCACTGATAAGCCAAAGGTTCAAATAAAGTCATAGTCAGGTGAATATGTCAGTGATAATATTAGCATTTTGAACTAAAAACACACACACACATACTTATATATATATATATCTATATCAGGGGTGGATTCTCCATTAGGGCTCTGGGGCTACACCCCCCTGAAATTATTTCATTCACATTCCTGTACAAATATTAAATAGATTGATTTATTTAGAGATACAATCATATCTCTAGACATATCTAAGTATTTAAGTCTGGGCTGTGTGTCCCAAGCCAGGCAGTAAATCAACTTTCTGAACTGTGATGCACGACGATGGGCTTACCGTTCTAAGGCCCTTCATAAGGAATCATTGCCATTGTAGTCTATGGCAGAGTCCACTGTAGGCCAGTGACGCTGTCAGCGTCATGGTTTGGGGCGTTGGAGTCTACGTCCCTGCGTGAGAGCAGCTCTCCGTCATTCACAGCATAGATCCCACGCTTTCCCATTCATCACAAGGAGGAGGGGATGCAAGCACCCTGCATGTGTGTTTTGCAGGCGCGGCCCATGCAGGTCAGAGCAGTGGGGCGAGGGCACGGCGAAGCGGTGAGCGCAAGGTAAGTGGGCCTCTGGACACATATATATATATATATAGAGAGAGAGAGAGAGGGAGAGGGAGCGATGTGTGTGTATATAATAATGCTGTTACATGTTCCATAATTATGCCTTGCCTTCCTTTCTTGCTTCACATCATAGAAGGTCCCATTTTTACCTTACATATCTGTCCTTTATTACTTTTTAATAACAACAACTTTAATTGTGCCTCAAATAACCCAGGCATCACAAATAGTAGTGACGTGATATATTAGTAACGCGAGGCTAGAATCCTACTGTCTTTTAAAACATCTCCATTTCACAAATATCATTTTCTTATAAAACTCTTATGATGAATTACTGAATTGAGTGTAAAAGGCCAACATCACCCTCTGGGCAAGGACGAGGCTAAACTATAGTGACCATTTGAACACCGGATGATCTGCTTTCCAGTTCCATAAGGTGGACACTGCACAAGCAAAGAGATTCACATTGTTACAAGGCCTCAGGCAAGATTATCTCCCAAGCCCAGCTCTGAGATCGAATCATCTCTCAGAATGAGTGACACCCCCAATACTCGTGGTGATTAATAGGACCCTCCATCAGACTCTTATTTTTGGTGATATTGTTTTTTATCGATCTTTTCCACAAAATACAATAAAAGGGCACACAAACTAAATTTTTGAGGAGATTAGGTTATAAAAGTGACAAAGAGAGATAGCTGTCTTGACATCTCTTTCCGTAGAACGTCTTAACACTTGAAACTCCTCTTAGCTTTGATAATAGGTGGGAGGTTCATCTATCATACTAGCATACTATCATTCATACTACCATGTCTCATGTGTGGTCCAGAAATGTGATCTGTAATACCATAGGAAGGAAGAGATGCATTTCTTCCCTATATCTTCAGTTTCATGCTGCAGCCTTTCATCCTTTTGAGGTCGATAATATGAGTACTATTGAGTTGGATAACAATAAACATATGTTATTCAGCACCAAGATACCCTTCTGGATGAACATGCGCTTTACAAATACATGTGCTATGTTATGTTATGTTATGTTATGCTGTCACCCAGATGAAGTAACAAAGAAGGGAGACTCTCACTTTCTCATATAAACCTATATACCACAGCCATTACAATCAGTGCCACATTTGACATCGTCTAATATCAAACATGTTCTCTCCTTAGGTTTTTCTTCAAGGCCTTTTTAATGGCACTATATGAAATGCTACTTACTCATCTTAAGTGTGCGATGTATAAATTGTTCTTAAACCTATCTTTTCTATTGACTATTCTGTTCATTTAAAAAAAAAATCGTGTTGATTTTCACACATTTAGAGTTCTTAACAGGGTAGCAGTTCATGATTACCTATACCATGCATATACATAATAGTACAAAATGTGTGATCTTGCTTCTTTGAGTATTGAGCCCCTTATCAAGTCTGCATGCTCCAGTTTCAGAAAGCTGGTGATAATCGTGGTTGAAGTTCTACAGTAGGTATTGGAGGAAGCGGGCTAGCGGGTTACATTTTGAGGTTGTAGGAGGGCATATTACCCTGAGGACTTTTTCTTTTTCCTGAATTGCCAACAGTCTCTGGGCCTTCAGATGTATTATTATTTCGTTTTCATGTTTATTTACTTCTTTGAAGATTTACAACATAAATGATGTACATTTGTTTTAGAGCACTGTACCCCATAGTAAAGCATCAACAGGGATGCAGTGACAAGCGGGCTCAGTGGAACGGGGATGAGCCTGGTTCTGGTGGGGATGACAGCTTCCTTCTGAAGGCTCTAGGCAGTCACAGCAGCTTTGGAGGTATTGATCAGGATATTTCAGTGAAGTGGTACCAGGAGTGTGACAGATTGAAACATGGATTGAGCCCAAGAAAACTTATGGTTGCTGAAGAGGTAACAATGGGTGCTCTGGGGCTTAGGAGTCAATCATTGTTAAAAATGGGAGTCTCTAGTTGGAAGAGGTATGCACTTTGTCTAAGTTGGGACCCTTCTTTCTAGTCATGATAAGGGAGTTACACATTTTAGATAACCCCTGCTCACCCCCTCGGTAGCTTGGCACGAGCAGACAGGCTTATCCCAAAGGCAATGTGTAAAGTATTTGCACCCATACACACAGCAACAGTGAAAACACTACAAATGGGCACCACACCAGTTTAGAAAAATTAAGTATCTTTATCAAACCAAACAAAACCAAAATGCCAAAAATTCCACATACGCAATTTAAAATGTGACTTTTAAAAGGTTTCAAGCAATTCAGTCCGTAGAAATCTATGGATGCGTGATTTTACACAATGTACTTTTAGGTGCATCAAAATTCACAAGGCCAAAAAGCTGCAGAAAAGGGTAAGCGTCGAAAAACACAGCGATGTGTCAGTTCCTGAGTCCTTGGGGAGGCGATGTGACAGTTCTGCTGCACCCAGGAGAAGTGATGCCACAAATCCGGATTGTAGGGGAAGTGATGCTTCGATTCCAAGATGGTTCTGGTCTGCGGGTGATGCATCGGAAAACTTGCTGCACTGGTGCGATGTGTGCAAATCCAGGACACGCTGGAGGTCGAAGCAAACACAGCTAGATGATGAATGGAGTGCTGAAACGTTTCAACCATTCACCCCCAGTCAAGAGATCTGGGTTTAATCCATCGTTCTTTTTCTCACTATGCCATCCCAGTTTGGACTCAGCCTTTTGCAAATCAGTCTTGACCCTGCTCCTCATAGGAACCTGGACCGGAAACAAGCATCCTAGGACCGGTTTCGGGGTATCACCCCTCATCAGCCAGGCTAGCTTGAATCCAGTGGCCCAGCGAGCAAGGGACCCACGTCTGGGCATACCCTTGGCCACTTAGAGTGAACATAGCAAACACAACAAGATGATGGACGGAGTGCTGAAACCTTTCAACCACTCACCTCCAGTCAAGAGATTTGGGTTAAATCCATCGTTCTTTTGCTCACTATGCCACCCCAAGTTGGTCTCGGGAGATCGATGCAGCAGCGGCAAACAGGCGCTGCGTCACTTTCTTCAGCCATGGCCCCATGATGCATCAATTCTTTCAGCCACACAGCAGGGCCTACATTGGAGTCGGTGATCTGGGACTTCATAGTTCGGTGCACTGGACTCGGTGTGCGGCAGATTTTTCAGCCACTGACAGGTGCTGCATTGATTCTTTGGCCGTACGGCAGCGATGCGTGGAAATTCATCCCGCACGGCGATGCGGCATTGGAAAAAACAGGGGCTGGAAGGACGATGCATCCGTTTTCTTGGTTTCTTCAAGCTTTTTGAGCTCCCAGCAACAAGAACAACCTCCAGAGGCCCAGAACTGGAACAGGCACCTCCTGGCAGGTCAGAACTACTGGCAGTGGAGATCAGGGAAGCTGGCGGTGAAGTCTTTGTGTCCCTGAGACTTCAGAACAGGAGGCAAGCGCACACAAGCCATTGGCGATCCTTCACAAGCAGGTTCACGGCAAAGGCCTAGTATTTGTCCTCTCCTTGGCAGAAGCAGCAACTGCAGGCCAACCCAGCACAGCAACACACAGCAAAGGGGCAGTCTCCTCCTCACAGCTCTTCAGTTCTTCTTCCTTGGCAGAGGTTCCTCTTGATTCCAGAAGTAATCTAAAGTTTGTTACAAGGGTGTCTGAGCTCAGTAGGAACCAATTCTGTCCTCCCTGGTCCAGCTTCACTACAGAAGGCGGATACAGCATTGTGCAGAGCAGAAACAGCCTATTCAGGTGCTAGTGAAAACTCCTCCCACCACTCTAAATGCAGAAAGGTCTATTCAGCCTGGCAATGAGTCACCCAGGAAAGGCAGGACACACCTCAAACCCCCTTGTGACTGTCTAGAGTGAATGCACATCCCCAGCTTCTGTCACTCCAAAACCAGACGGTGAATTCACAGGCAGAGGCACACAGGATATTTAAACAAGAAAATGCCAACTTTCTAAAAGTTTTTAGCAAAAAAAGGGGGGGGGCCCTAAACCACACCCTCACTGGGCCTCATCAATAATTATAAACAGCAAGTTGTGGGGGTGTACTTTAAGTAAACAACATTTAGACAAAAACCACTTTGACTATTAAAGTGGTTTCGTGTATTTATTACACTTTTGTAAGTTGATCAATTTTTGAACATAAACATTCAATATTTTGGATCAAAACCAAGAAGAACGACAATTTAGAACAATCCATATAACATGACTAACAAATGAAAACAAATGAAAAAACACAAACTGTTCCAACAGAATACACAATATTACAAACAATTAGAGATAACCAGTCCTTAGATTGTACAAGAAATGTGGCAGCACAAAAAACTTTCAATTTCAAGGACTAAGGCCTGCCAACAACAGCTAGTCATATAAGCCTATCGCAACAGGCAAATTGCCCTGTTTGCGTACTATATGATTGAGTGACTGAGATGTAAAATTATGACAAGCTGAAATAGGGTCAACGCGTTTCAGAACCCAGAATTTCTTTGGGGGTTTGGGGGGTGGCATTTTCAAACACACAATTTAAAAACCACCTTCACCAAAAGTTGTGAATTTAAATTAATTCTGAGTTCAGAGAGCCTAAACTCTAATTCTCTAGCTTTTCCCAATTAAATGTTACACATGTAAAATATTACAGTGCAGCCCCAATGATAGCTTATGGGAGAGCTAGTCCTTGCAATAGTGAAAAACAAAATCAAAGTATTTCACTATCAGGACATGGAAAACACACCAGTACATGGGGGTATCTTGGGCCTACCTTCAATGTGATTTACATGTAAGGAAAGGGAAGGTGAGGGCCTGGCAAGTGTGTGCCAGGTTGACATGGCAGTAGAAACTGCGTGCGCAGACACTGCAGTGGCAGGTCTGAGAATCATTTGAAAGGCTACTGTTGTGGGCGGCACAATCAGCGCTGCAGGCCCACTAGTAGCATTTGATTTACAGGTCCTGGGCACGCATAGTGCACTTTGGCAGGGACTTACCAGTAAATCAAATATGCCAATCATGGATAATCAATCATAATTACAATTTACACAGGAAGCACTTGCACTTTGACACTGATCAGGAGTGGCAAAGTGCCCAAAGCATCGAAACCAGCAAAAACGAAATCCAGCACACAGTCAAAAATGCAGGAGGTAGAGGCAAAAAGTCAGGGGAAACCACGCCAAGGATGCCAAGTCTAAAAATCATCTAAGATCTTACCCCCACAGGATCAAGCTAATCCTCAAAGTAGTCTTGTCCCTTCTTCTTTACTGCAATGGTATCAGTGCCATGCTACTAGTCAGCTCCATCACAAGCGACAGAGCACCAGTCCATGCGCAAACTCATTCTAAAGTATTTTGACCTAGATTTAAACTATATTTTAGTCGAGCTCTCACAAAGTCCTAACCAGAGGTTACTGACAGAGGCTCATGAATGGTACCTCTATCCCAACTGAAAAGGATTTACTATGTTCCTGATGCTGGGACAGCAGGAGCCAGGAGACAACATCAGCGCTCATGTGGGAGATCCAATCAATGGCTGCTGAGATTCTAGAAAGTGTCTACAATGGATTTAGGTTTCTGGATATTTCAAACAGTTTCATTTACTAAATTAATCAATCAATCATTCAGGGTTTATAAAGCGCTGCTAATCACCTTATAGAGGTATAGAGGTGCTTGGTAAATGGTATTTGTGTGAATGTAGGGCATGATTATCCGCTGGCGGGGGTCTTTATTAATACACGCCACGTCATGTCAAATTGATGAATTCCCTGTCATTGGACCACTCAATTCCCCTTCCTCATTCAGAGGTGGGGGGAGTTCTGTGTTTCTGGTGGTGGAGTCACAGCCAGCTCTACCTTTGCAAACACACACAATTGCTGGCTGTCTTGCCATCAGGATTCCCCGCCTACTTGGGGCAGGTGTTCCAATGCCACATTAGCCTTTTTTGCACTGAATGTGACTGTTATGAGCATCATGACTATACTGGATAGGGGGGTTGTTCTTTGTGAAACCAAAGTAATGCTGCCAGGGCCATCACAGAGCCCATAGTGGACTGGCCGGAATTGTTACTTTTTGCACATTGTTGGTTGGAGCAGTTTCCTTTAAAATAGGCCACTGACACATTGGTCATCTTTTGATTTGGCAGCCGCAGGGGTTTTGGGGCGGGAATGGGGAAACTAATGGCTTGGGTAGTATGGGCTCACACTTTTATACAGTTTTATGGTTTTGTTCAGGGATTAACATTCTTCTGAATCTGTTCCAGTTTTTTAGTGCATGTGTGAGTGGCACAGAACTGTTCTGATCATTTGAACTAATCTTGAGGCAGACACATGTGTAGTCAAGTTAGAGTGTTCAGGGTACGTAGAAGCTTATGAAAGAGAGGCTGTTTGAAGGTGACAAGGCACAGAGCAGGTAGGGTAAGACCTTGTGCCTTGGAAGGGTTTCCTCTGGAGAACACAAAACCTATAGGAATGTTACAGCTTATAATTTATTTAAAACACTACCAGAGGCTATTAATGTGAATGACCCTGTGCTCCCATCTAGAATCCAAAATGCATTTAGAAGAAGTCCCAGTGTAAGGCAATCATCATTTGTGGGTACTAGACAGTGGACTGATAAAGGGAAACTGTGCAGAGCGATTGACACTGATGGAGCAGGGTTTTCCGTATATAAACCTGCTCGGATTAAACCTCCCATTGTGTGAAAATCATTAACAAGTTCTGAAATTAACCCGAAAAAGTGTTTGCTAATATAATTTGGAGAAAGAAAATAAGAAAGATGCGGGAAAATGACAATGGGTTTAAGTAGGTCCTAAATGATTCCTATAGGAAAAGTCGATAAAAGAAAGTGCAAAATAATATTTTTCATGAGCAAATATGAAAGGAAAACACGTGTTTCTTTTAATGTTTAACTGAGCAATATTAATTACATAGAATATTAGTTTAAAAAGGAATTGTGTTTATTATTTGATTAATAAAGATTGAAATGAATTGTGACATGGAGCTTTAATTTTGAGCAAAATAACTGAATTTGTCTATTTCTCCTAGAGAAAACTGCACACTTTGCAAAGAAAGTCTTCAAGCTGACTTTAGGGTTAATTTTGCTTTAATATGTAGAAATCCAGGAAAATGTGTTTAATTCTTCATAGACGACTATTGTGTTCTTTCTTGTCAAATGGCTGCTACGTGTTTCAAGTATCAGCGGAATTTCCTAATGTCTGAAGCAAAGTATTAGTTTGTGGATAGTCGTGCTAGAAATGTTTCAACCTTTGTTCGGATGTACGCCTGTCGAGGAAGAAGAAGAACTTGATTTCCTCAGTTGAAGGGCGATGATGACAGCATGAAACAAAACAAGGAACTTTTGAGAGAGAAGAGCGACAGAAGTGGTGTGACTTGACACCCTATGCTTCTTGGCCAAAAAGAGAGAGACTTTTCCTGATTTTGAAACAAGAATAGGGCCGGACTCTTTAATTCTAGGGTATAACTATTAGTGATCGAATCCATGTTTAAGGCTGAGAGGAGAACGTGGTGAGGGTGACCAAGAGGCATTCGTGTGAACTGTTTCTAATAGATCTTTTAGCTGATGCTGTCTGTAAGCTGACACCTTATCTTTGCTCTTCATACCTTGTGAACGAAGGTGTCAATACACAAATCAGATTGTTAAATTCATGAAAAGATTTTATAATCAATATTAACCAGGGATATGGGCCTATAATTTTTACAAAGTTTAGAATCTTTGCCTTCTTTGGGAATGAGGCATATATGCGCTTCTGAGAAAGAACCCGAGGAGCCTCCTAATGTGCTGAAGGAATTTATCAAGGAGTGAATTTTAGGCATTACTATTTTAGAGAAATGGAGATAAAATTCAACAGTGAAACCATCTGGTCCCGGTGCTTTGTCTTTTTTAAGATGTTGGAGGGCTATTAATAATTCTTGCTGCGTTAAATCTAACTCCAGAGAGGATAAATCTGGGAGAGTTTGTTGAGGCCTTTGGATATTAGAGAAAAAGTGCGACAAAGCATGATCTGCAGGCTGTGCTTCGGAATCATATAGTGATTTATAGAAGAGGGAGAAAACATTCAAAATTTCAGCATCCTTAAATTTTAACTCTAATTGTTCATCGTAAATAGATTCAATATTTAATTTGTTGTGCCTAACCTTTAAATAATTAGCCAATATTTTTCCCGCTTTATTTTTACCCCCGTAAAACTTTGCACTAGAATTTAACATGTATAATGAGGCATCTTCCGTTGACATCTTATTAAATTGCATTTTGGCATTCACGAGAGCTGTTAAACAAGTCCTTGAGTGTGAGGTATAATAAGAGTGCTCCAGTCTCTTAATGTCTTGAATGAGATCCATAGTAAATTTGCGGGCACTTTTTCGTTTTTTGGCTACAAAGTCGATTATAAAAGCCCTCGCTGAGGCCTTGAAAGCATCCCATAAAGTTGAGAAGGGCATAGAATTTGTTGCATTGAAAAAATAAGAATAAGAATCAGACTCGTGAATAAAATAGAGGAATGAAACGACAGAAAAGGAATCATGAATAACATTGAAATATCAAATATCAAATATTTTAGGAACACTCAGGGGATTCAAGGTGGTTTCAGTACTTCTTGCCGGGATGGATTTAGCTGGGAACATCGCCTGGCATTTACGTCTAGGTATGCTGTGACAGGTGACCATAAATCCAGACGTTTCATTGCCATATGAATGGGATACACAAAAGCGGTGTCCACCTGTGGTTATAACACACAGCATACCACCATGCCTTATGGGAGATTTTTGTGAAGTCTTTCCAATTTGCAGTAATTTGCTGAAATGCGACCGCTAATAACAAATCAACAATTTTAACATTAAGCCTAACAGTCTTCCAACAAGGTGAAAGGCTACCTAAAAAAACAGCAGTATAAGAAAAAGAAAACTTAGTTCCAAAAATCAGATTAATTTGGGACCACACTTGTTTCCAGAAATTATGTACAATTGGACAGGAGAAAATCATATGAAACAAATCCGCATTTGAGGAGGAGCACGTCCAACACACATCAGATACAGTCGTGAATCTTTTACTTAAAGTGTTCGGTGTTAATAAAAGTCTATTATAGACAAAGAACAATGTTTGAGTTGTGTTAGCTGCTCCAGACGATTTACGGATCTTGATCCATAGGCTGTTCCATAAGGACACTGGCCAGGATGACTGAAAATCACGCTCCCAGAACTCTTCTATTTTGGATTTTTGCCTAATACAATCTTTACCTTGTAGATAACTGTATATTGTGGATGCTTTGGGTGTAATTTTTAACAAAGTGTGCAATTGTGAGAGAGTGCTCGAAATGGTAGAATCAGCAGGGATAGCAGATAAATGATTATATGCATCCATCACAGCTTCTTTAAGTAAATTGTATTTATGAATAGAAGAGGCAGGTAAATTGAATGTTTGCCTAAGTGAGACAAAAGGTAGAAAATCCAATTGTGAGAGTAGCTGATGGATCCATACTAATCCTTTATGACGCCAAGTCTTCCAATAGAATGGTTTATTTCGGATGAGTAGGTTTTTGTTATGCCAAATTGTGGAATTGAGGAAGGAATCTATAGTATTATGAATGGGGGGGGATATTGATTCCAAAAATCTAGAGGTTAGTTTGAGTATAGGAGTGGATAAGGTCTGCGGTTTACGTGTGAAGGAAAGGTATTCAGAAAAAGAAAAGGGAGATAAAAATGACGCTCAATTGTAGTCCACAGAGGACATTCTTTTGTGGGATCCAGCAGCCAAAAAGAGGCCTGACGTAAGAGGAATGCTTTCTGATACATCTGAAAATCAGGAAAATTAACTCCACCCTCTGTTTTAGGACGAACTAACTTGAATAGAGACATTCTAGGCTTCTTATGATTCCATAGGAAGGAAGAAAGGACGGTATTAATCTTCTTAAAGAATTTAGCGGGAATAGGGACTGGGATATTGGAGATGGTATATAGAATTATAGGTGACAGCATCATTTTTATAGTGTCCAGACGACCCCACCAGGATAAATAGAGGGGATGCCATTTGGTGGATAGGTCTGAGATCTTTTGAGTGCATTTGTTCATGCATAATGCTACTGTGTCCGAAATTGAAGGAGTAATATGCAGTCCTAGATATTTAATATGATTAGGTTTCCATGTAAAGTTGGAAGCACTAAAATCTGTCTTAAAAGTATATTTGGTGAGGGGCAAAATCTCGCATTTATCACTATTTAGTTTGTAGCCAGAGATATTGGAATATGCTTGCACTTCTGCCAAAAAGGCTGGAATTGAATCATTTGGTGTTGACATAAAAAGCAAGATATCATCTGCGTATGCCGCAAGTTTAATGTGGGAGTTAAGTGTCTGAAAACCACGTAATTTGGGGTTTTGCCGTAATTTAGAAAGAAAGGGTTCCAAAGCCAAATTAAAAAGGAAAGGTGATAAAGGACAACCCTGACGCACTCCTCTCCTCAAATCAAAAAATGGAGATAGCAAACCATTAGCATAAACTGCCGCGCGGGGATTAGAATTGAGAAGAGAGATTAAGGATGTAAATTTGGGGCCAAAACCAAACCATTTGAGGGCATAAAACAAATAAGTCCACTCAACTCTATCAAATGCCTTTTCGGCGTCTAGTGCTATCGCCGCAAGTGATTGCTTTAAGTGGGAGGATTTAGATAAAACGTTGAAAAGGAGTCGTGTATTATCAGTTATGAATCGGCCCTTTACAAATCCAGATTGTTCTTTCCCCAACAAATCTGGCAAATAGGAATCTAAACGTATAGCTAAAGCTTTAGAAAAGATTTTATAATCAATATTAACCAGGGATATGGGCCTATAATTTTTACAAAGTTTAGAATCTTTGCCTTCTTTGGGAATGAGGCATATATGCACTTCTGAGAAAGAACCCGAGGAGCCTCCTAATGTGCTGAAGGAATTTATCAAGGAGTGAATTTTAGGCATTACTATTTTAGAGAAATGGAGATAAAATTCAACAGTGAAACCATCTGGTCCCGGTGCTTTGTCTTTTTTAAGATGTTGGAGGCCTATTAATAATTCTTGCTGCGTTAAATCTAACTCCAGAGAGGATAAATCTGGGAGAGTTTGTTGAGGCCTTTGGATATTAGAGAAAAAGTGCGACAAAGCATGATCTGCAGGCTGTGCTTCGGAATCATATAGTGATTTATAGAAGAGGGAGAAAACATTCAAAATTTCAGCATCCTTAAATTTTAACTCTAATTGTTCATCGTAAATAGATTCAATATTTAATTTGTTGTGCCTAACCTTTAAATAATTAGCCAATATTTTTCCCGCTTTATTTTTACCCCCGTAAAACTTTGCACTAGAATTTAACATGTATAATGAGGCATCTTCCGTTGACATCTTATTAAATTGCATTTTGGCATTCACGAGAGCTGTTAAACAAGTCCTTGAGTGTGAGGTATAATAAGAGTGCTCCAGTCTCTTAATGTCTTGAATGAGATCCATAGTAAATTTGCGGGCACTTTTTCGTTTTTTGGCTACAAAGTCGATTATAAAAGCCCTCGCTGAGGCCTTGAAAGCATCCCATAAAGTTGAGAAGGGCATGGAATGTGTTTGATTTATCTAAAAAAACTCATCAAAAAAGGTGATAAAGGATGCAGTAAATTCTGGGTCTAAGAGGAGAGCATTATTAAAACGCCATCTTCGAGGACCTGTAGCTTTGGGTAAAATGTCTAGGCCAATTGAAACAGGGGCATGGTCAGATAATAGGATGGGACCAATCTCTGCATGTGTAAGAGTTTGTGAAATATTATGGGAAACAAATATATAGTCAATTCTTGATTGAGTTTGATGGGAGGGAGAGTAAAAAGTGTACTCTCTAGTAGTCGGATTACATAAACGCCAGGCATCCAGGAGTTTATGTTGAGTGATAGTATGAACAAAAGACTTGTGGGGTTTGTTAGGAACAAAAGAGACTCTAGAGTTTCTATCGATAAAGGGATCAAAAGTCTGATTGCAGTCGCCTGCTAAAATGAAATTGTCCTCCATGCAATGGGTAATTTGCTTAGCTAATGCGGACCAAAAAAGTGGGTCACCACATGTAGGGGCATAAACATTCAGAAGAGAGACCGGAACACCCTTTAATGACAATCTAACGCTCAACCATCTACCATCCTCGTCTGATTCTTGAGTCATGAGCGAGAAAGGAAGAGATTTACGGCAGAGGATCATTACTCCATTGCGTTTACCATCACCCGGAGAGTAAAATACTTCACCCACCCAACCCTTTTTTAATTTTAATGAGTCGACCTCCGATAGGTGTGTTTCTTGCAAGAATACAATATCAGCTTCTAATTTGGCTAAGTGGGTCAGAATTCTCTGCCTCTTAATAGGAGAGTTTAACCCCATAACGGTCCATGTAATCAGTTTTAATGACATAAGATATTAAAGACAGAATGATTTAGAGTAATGAAACAAGAGTCTAATTCATTGCAACAACAATGTAAAATGCAAGAAGAAACAGAAAGAAAAAAAGAATAATAATCCAATCCATCATAATACCAACAAAAGACAAAGAAAGAAAGAATCAACTGTATGACCATATAGACTATGTATCGAGAGAATGAAAGTAGACAAGAGAGAGAAAATGAGCACTAAAATTTAGGCAACTGAAAAACGTGATACGAAAGAATCAAATAAGATAAAATATATAACGAAAATAAAACAAGGAGAAGTATAGGAGAAATCCAGTATATGACAGCAGGAATCTTCAAGAACATGAATCGAGAACAAGAAACAGTTGATGTAAGACGAAAAGCAAACTTGTGTAAGATGAAATGAGAAGAACAAGAAAACAAGATATCGATGACACCTGAGTAGAGCTCAAAAAAAGAAAAGACAAGAGTGGACAGAAAAAGGGATAGGAAAGGCAATACGAGGAAGGTGTAAGAACATGACATACCTACAAACAGGAGAATCGGGAGGATACAGGGGAGGGGAGGTGGAGCAAACAGGACATCCAGGATCAACCACACGAAGGACTAGGGGGAACACGCGCCAAACCGCTAGTATATCTGTGGAAGTGAAGAAGAACAAGCGGTACGTTAAATAGTGAAACTAACATTAAAGGAAACAGTAGAACATTATATTCCAAATTCAAGACCTAAAAATTTGTTCATATCTGAACACCAAATACTTATTATAAACCAATACAGAGGATCAACCAGCGTTTGAATAAGAGGGACATGAAGAGTCCATAGCACTTGGCTGACAAGAATTAATGAAACTTTGCAGTTGCAATGGGTCTTCATATGACGTTGTTCTGTTGTTGTAAGTAACCTTGAAGAGACAAGGGTGAAAGAGACCATAACGGGCGCCCATTGACCTTAGAGCAGATCTCATGTCAAGGAAAGCTTTACGCCTATTTGCAGTGACCCTTGCGTAATCCTGTGCGAAGAACAAAGTTGAGCCTGACCAGGTAATTCGTTGAGAGGACTTAACTGCTGACAAGACCTTTAACAAATCCGTGTACTCCAAGAAGTATAAGATAACACCTCTCGGTCGTTGTGAAGTTGAGGAACTCGAGGCAAGCCGACCCAATCTGTGTGCTCGTTGAATATGGAGAACTGTACCTTCTGTCATATGGAGTATCTTGGGAAGGAATGATTTAAAGAAGGTGAGAGGGTCTGACCCCTCTGTTCCCTCCGCCAAACCGTAAATACGTAAGTTATTCCTTCTATTGTGGTTTTCGAGGTCTTCAATCTGCTGTTGGAGCACATTTACTTGAGATTGGAGGTGAGAGACGTTTGCGCTTGTGTCTCTAAAGGAGGACATGCTCTGTTCAACCGCAGTAACTCTTGTGTCGAGTTGAGACCAATTGTCCGTGAGAACTTGTAACTTGGTATTGGTTTCCTCCATAAAGGGTCGGAGAGCTCTGATCTCCTCCAGCAACATCTCCATGGAAACAGGTGAGGTTGATTTAGGAGGAGAAGGAGGGTTTTGTTTTTGGCGTTTGGTAACCGACTTCCCTGGAGGCGCAATCGAGGAATCCATATTTGCGCCAAGATCCTGAGGTAAAGACAGTAAAGAGTCTTCCAACTTGGAATAAGCAGAAAAAAGCTTAGAGTTTTTTACAAAGATACATTTAGGTTTTGATTGCATAGAGAATGTGCTTTTTAATCTTCCCATATATTAAAAAGATTCTCAAAATGAGAGCATATGCCAGGCAAAACTACTTCAACACACCCCACCTCAAAATAAACAAGGTTCTCAGCTCCACATATAAGTTGAGCACGAGCGTGTGGGAAAAGCCTCAGATAATTGCTCTCTTCTCAAAATAAAAGACAGGCCAGTAAATTCAACAGTAAATGTTCAGGAACTGAAATAGAAGTTTTTTGCTATAGAACTCTTGGCAATGGAACCAGCAGGCATACTCGTCGAAAAAACAGCAGTTAATTCCGATAAGGTGAAAAATCACAAAATGGCTGCCAAAGTTATAGCCTTCAATTCAATTCAAAAGATGAAATGCCAATAGTCAAAAAGAGGAAAACTGCCCTCCCTCTTGGGAGAGTGAGCATTTAACAGTGTGATTCCATCTCTTGGGTTTGTTTAAGCTGAAAATAAGGAGAATGAAAAGCCTTCCAATCTTGGCAGGTCCGCGACTTCACCCCTGTGGAAAGCGCCGTCAGACCTGCAAGCACAAAATGGCGGCCGCAATATCGCACTCCGCTAGAAGGGACTCACGTCTGATAGAAATGCTGCTTTCCTGCTGTGCATGGGATCTACGAAGGTCACATCTCCATCAGTGATCCTTCCGACATCTTTTGCCCGTCCTCGCCTCGAGGAAGACAACCGGACAGCGCGGAACCGCCGAGCCGCCTCGGGGAGCTTCACGCGAACGCCGCCATGCTCCATGGGCGCCAAGCCACGCCCCCTTGTGTGATGATTCTAATTCGATACTGTATCTTTGTTTGACCATTTCATATACTTTACAAAAAAGCAAATAGATAAAAGCAAAGTAACAGTGAAACTGAGTCTGTCATTATTTAATATTGTAAATAATGAGATATATATATAGATATATATAGTGTGGTTTGTTAGAATATTTCCTTCATTCTAGGTCTTCATGAGGGGAATATTCATCTAGATCTTTTGCCAAATCCCTGTCAACTCTCCGATCTGTCGGAAGACCTGATGTTGATATGGGCCAAAATTCAGTCTTATGTAATAGAGATTTATAGACTGATTCAGCGCCTGGTGTAAAATTACACACTCTGCCTTAGTTAGCCAAAACCCCTTTTTCCGCTGAGCCACGCGCTATCAACACACATGGCTGATTTCCTGATTTCTAGGTATTAGGTAAACTCATGGAAAGGACTTTGGCCCATATGTACGTAATTTCTGATTTTGCTATTCCCAAATAGCAAATCTGTAGAAATTGCGATTTTGTGAATCGTAAAACAGAATGTATGTAAACTGTGATTTCCTAACAGCGATTCCTACGGAATCGCATTCACTATTAGGAAAGCGCTAATTACTAAGAACACATATGGGCCTAAGCTCTTTAACAGATGCATACCCGGCTACAGAGGTTCACTGCCAGTTCGATAGGCTGGAAAAATGCGTTTTTAGTGAGGTGGATGACTGTACCTTTCGGTAGTGCTGGTTCTGAGTCAGTCATCTGTAAATGATTCCTCTCCTATAGCACCAGGTTTCTTCCAGGCCCTGCACTCATTCATTACGTGTCAGAGGCACTCAATGGCCTTTGCTTTAAAGTTTTTATGAAGCAGGGCGGGAAGGTGGATGAATGGGTTGATGAACACGACCAGTATCTTACAAGATCCTTTTAATGGTGCATTACATCGTTGGTCTAGATACATGCTGCTTTTTCTAGGAAGAATGAGAGAGTGCGGCTTGGTGAATGGATGTAAATACAGAATCTGGATATGGTGCTGAACATCATCGATCTAGAGACACGCTGATCTGTCTTGGATGAATGAATGGACATGATAAGAAGAGAGTGCAGCCCTGGAAAAAACAAAAGATTGTTTGTTTACAGAGATTTAATGAAATGCCAAAAATGTATTTGTAATTCCGCAAAATGCCAGCTTAAGCATTTTACAATATGTTGTTACATAGTGGTTAATTTGAGCCGGTGGTTTCCGGTGCTCAGCACCAGCACTTGATTGTCAACAGCGGCGGTTGTGACAGTCTGTCTTAAGGAGGCGCAGTCCGGCTCATTTAGAGATAACCACAACAACAGTTAATTATTAATTAACTGCCTGTCGCCGAAACCATTCTTATAGCCTTGGAGGCCTGGAATAGTTCAAATTGTCACTCTTGTAGGAGTGTGATAGTTAGTAGTTGTTTTGTTACTATCATTGGCAGCATGGAAGGGGCAATGTGTGGTGCAAGCTGCAGTGGCCTCCTGACGAGAGCCCTGGCAATTATTTTTATATAAATTAAGCACTGTTGTTACGGCAAAATGTTTTCTCAAGTCAAAAAAATAGCGCAAAATTGCTCGTGACCCGAGCAGCAGCAGCTCGGTTTGGTCCACTCGCTCGTGGTGTTTTCTGTGCTCCCACAGATGGTTTTTAATCTTACCCCAACGATTTTTCAGTTAAGCAGTGCGGCATAATGGCATTAATGTGGTGCAGGCCCATGATAATAGCTAACCTTACATGCCTGAGAGAGTGTTGATTGATGAATAGATGGATGAATATGAACACAGCTTTTACGTGGTGCTATGCGTCATTGGTGTGCATGCATGCTGCTCTGCCTAGGATGAGAGGGTACAGATTGATGAATGAATCAATGATTCTGACCACAGTTAAACGCAGAGGGGCAGATTTACAAGCCCCTTGCGCCTCCTTGCGCCGCCATTGCGTCACTTTTTTTGACGCAACGGCGGCGCAAACAATGCGGCCCATTTACAACGTGACGCATCTAGGGAGATGTGTCACGTTGTAAAGCCCTGCGTCACATTATACCTGTGTCAGGTATAATGTATGCAGGGTGGGCGTTCCCACGCAGAAAGGCCTCATAAAAGTGACTCAGTGAAATCTACAAGATTTCACTGCGTCACTTCTAGGACGCCACAGCGTCAAAACCTTACGCCTGCTTGAAGCAGGCGTAAGGAGTGACGCAGTGTAGTGGGAATAGCCCTCCCCATGCATTGCTGGAGTTGCGTCGTGCTTGCGACACCACTCCAGCAATGCGTGACTTTTGCCCCAACAGATGCGTCAGAATTTCTGACGCATCTGTCAATCCTTGCACCATGGTGCGCCGTATTGTAAATACGGCGCATCCATGGTGGCGCAAGGGTTTCTGAGGGTGGCGCAGGGAAAGTGACGCTGCGTCACTTTCTTGTAAATCTTCCCCAGAGTGTTTATGTGGTGCTGCAAACATTGTTTGAGACCCATCGTGGATGACTGAGTGAATGAAGCCTCATGAATGGACAGATGAGTGTCACCAGAGTTAAATGCAGACACTTGCAGATCCTTAGTTTAGACCCATGATAATCTGTTTTCATGGATGAATGGTAGTGTGAAGTTTCATGAATGAAGGATAAATGTGGTCACTAGGAAATCAATGGACCAGATGAGATTGATTTGTATCCTCCAAATGAATGAGCTAGAACTCCAGTGGATGAACGTGACCCTGGTGAATGGCAGGTCTTCTGGGTAGCTCTGCAGAACCATTGCTCTAGCTCTTTGCCAATCTGTATTCTTGGATGAGAGTGCAGCCTGATGATTGGATGTGACCCTAGCATCAATAGATGACTGATAACACTTATACCTGGTGGAGAAAACCTAACAACTGGAGGATACACCACTGTCCGCTGGAGCACTGTGCTTGCCTCAGCCTTGTCTCTCTTCTTCATGTGGTCTGGACTCTGGAGTCACCACTGCAGCCTCGCACCACAGCTATGCCATCAGGTGTGCTTCTTGGACTGATGCAGGACCCCATCAGCTGCTGCCGGGCCTCCTGTCTCTGGTAGCGGGAGGCTGGACCAGTTGGTGTGGCCGTTGGTGATGTGAACCAGACAAACTGCGCCCTTATTGAGGATGTAAGACAGTGGCAGTTGCCACTTTGTAGTTATAGTAATTACCTTGTTACCATTGGGGAATATATTTTTTGGTTTGCTAATACCTTTCCAGTAATTTGAAGAATCACAAAACTTGCCAAAAAAAGTTAGTCCACCTCAACTCCTACCTTCAAAATTTCAGGGTAATACATCAAGCAGGGGCATTGAAAAAGGGATTCAAAAATATAATTTTCCCATGCAATTGTCATAGGAACATTTGAAAAGTGCTGCAGCCAAAAAGGCTGAACAGAATTACACCGGATTTGGTAGAAAGCTAGATCTTTACCCAGAAAGCGTGCTTTTTGTAATTTGTTCAGTTGTTTTTGAAAAATTTCGTTAAAAAGTTATAGATATCTGGATGGTTGGGTATACAGGACTCCTGCAGGAGTCCTGTGGGAGTGCAATTCAAATAACAGAACAATCTGATTGGCCAAAGGTTTTTTTTTCTCTTCTGCTGCCTCGCTCCAGACGGAGCAAGAGCCTCCATTCGAGTCCTGCAGGAGCTCCCACTCTGATTGACTGGCCACAACATGAACAGAAATGTTGCGGCTACCATTAAAGGATACCGGAACTTGGTGTTGTGTCCTGGAAATAAAAAAAAAAACTATAAGGGTACACTATCCACCCCCTGTCAGGAGCCATAAAAAGCAAAAAAAGTGCGTTGCAGTGTTCCCAGGGAGCTCCAGTGAGAGCCAGTACGGTACCCTGTGCTCCAGAGAGAGTCTTGCAGGAACACAGGGGTCTGCGCTGACTCCTGCAAGAGTCAGGCGGGATCAGAAAACCATTTATACAAAACAAAAGAGAGTGGTTGTCTGTGGTGTGTTGGTCATGTATGTGGCAGGGGGTTGACTGCCCCCAAGGGATGGGAGCAACCCACACTGTGCACAGTGGAAGGCTGCATGAGGTGGGGGGTTGGCTGTTTGTGACCAGGCCCTGTGGCCTACCCACGCTGTGCATGGCCAAAGACTGTGCACAGCAGGGGCATGTCTGTGTATGGGTGGGGGGAATGCAGTGCCTGGCCACAGGCCAAGTCATGTGGACAACCTCTCGCTGTCCACAACCAAAGACTGTGCATAGTTGGAGTTGGCATAGTTATGTATGGTAATAAAAATCTTAGTTTACGTTTAAAAGAACCTAGAAATTCACTGGAAAAACCAAAGGTTAAAGTGACGTAATAATTAAGTATGGTAATAATATCTTACTTTACATATAAAAATCCTTAGAAATTCACTCCTTATGGCCTCCCATATTACATCACTCATGACATGTTCCATGACATTATTGATGACAAAGCTGATGACATGTGAAATGACAACACTGTTCAGGCAGGGGTGCCAGTTATTAATACTTCAGTTAACTATAACTGGTGAATTTCAGTGGTTTCTTTTTAAGTCAGACTCCCGCTGGAGCGAGCTCTCTGATTGGCTGCCATCAACATGAGAAAAATGCGCTGCTAGCTATTACAGGACTCGGGGACTTAGTCCCCTTTCCAGAAGTAAATAAAATGATGATATGGAGGGCAGAGTAGGGATACCCTGCCCGGCTAGGCCCCATGGGGAGGGTGGACACAGAGGGACTCCTCCTGGGGCCAAAAGAAAAAGAATTATCAGCAAATTTTGCCACATTCCTGCGGGATTGCGGCAAAACAAAATGACAGTTGTCATTTACATGTATATATATATATAGGGAGGGTAGGTGTGTCAGTATGGCCTCTGTCCCCAGATCCTTTAGGGCCCCCAATTAAGGGGAGGGGGGCTCATGGCACCCCTGCCCGAGCAGTTTTTGACCCCGGGAGCCCCATTCCAGGGCCCAAAGTATTTTTTAAATGTAGGGGGCTCCCAGCCCCCATCTCCAAGCCTTATAAAGGCCCTTGAGATCTCATTCCCCAGGGCCGTCATTTTATGCAAAAGGGAGGGGGCCGTGTGGTCCCCTCCCTTAGCCTCTAATGACCTCGGGGACCCCTTCCCCCAGGGCTGGCTCACTTGCTGCGTCCCAGGGACCTCACCCCAGGGACACAGTAGTTTACCAGCTTGCACCGGCATGGGCAGGGAAACAGCTTCTGTCTGGTTGGAGCATTTTCAAATTTCCCCCCCAAACGGGGGCAAACACAAAGTCTTCTCCCAGCAGACGGCAGGTTTAAAAATGGTCCCACCAGCTGGGAGCAGACTTGTGATCTCTTTCCTGCTATGTGGGCAGGGAAATAAAAACAACAAGAAGCAATGCCAGCTCCCGCACCATGCAGGGAGCCAACTGTGGCCGCAGGGACTGCAAGGGATCTCCCCACAGCTGCCAAAGTGTGCTTGGTAATTGCCCCGCGTGGGCACTGGGGCACCCACCTATTTAAAATAGACACCCTAGGGGACGGGGTCCCTGGGGACAATTAATACTCAGGGGGCCATTTGGCCCCCTCCCCTTTTAAATAAGGATTGGGAAGGGGGGCACCCTCCCCTTTTATTTACATTTCAGCAATGGGGAATGGGGTCTCCGGGGCCCTAAAATGCTAAGGGCAGGGGGCCTCACATACCCGATGATTTTTAATTGACTGTGGCACCAGGGATGGGATCCCAGGGGCCTAATAAGGTTCTGGGAAAGGGCCTTGCAGCCCTCCTCCCCTTTTGTAATCTATTTGGCAATGGGGATGGGGTCCCCAGGCCCCCTCCCATGTTTAATTGTATTTGGCCACAGGGAAAGTACTCGCAGCCCCCCTCCCTTTTTATTGGAACAGGACCAGGGGCTAGTTAAGGACTGAGGAGAGGGCTGCGGGCCCCCCTCCCCTTAATAAATATGTTTTGGCCCCAGGGGATGTGGTGCTCGCGCCCGAAGGCCAACCCTACGCTGCACACACGAAAGTCAGTGCATGGTGTAGGGATGATAGCCTGCTAGGGGTTTGGCTACAGGGCATGGTGGCAGGCCTAGACCTGTTGCCAACCCCCTACTGAGCACGGTCAAAGGCTGTGCACAACTTGGGGTTAGCTGCCTTCGGTGAGTTCGAGACAGGGCCTGGCTGCAAGACATGCCCTGCAGCTTACCCCCACATCGCGTACTACCAAAGGGCGTGCATGGTGTGGGGTTGGCTACCTCCGGGAGGCCCCTGCAGGGAGTTGAACGTTGGGCCTGGTTGCAAGCCAGGCCCTGTTAGCAACCCCACACCACACGTGATGAAAGGCCGTGCACAGTGTGGAGTTGGCTGCCTGCAGGGGTGTTGGCTGTCTCCAGGGGGGATGGCCAAAGGGCCTGTCCTTAGGCCAGATCCTGTGGCCAACCTCCTGCTGTGCACAACTTTTGGCCATGTGCAGCATGGGGTTGGCAGCCTGTGGGGCATTTTCCACGGGGCTTGGCCACAGGCCACACCCTCCGGACAATCCCACAGCACACACGGCCGAAGCCCATGCATGGCAGAATGCTCGCTTTACATATAAACTATTTCTTCACGTTAAAAAACCCCCTAGAAATTCACTTTAAAAAACCAAAGGTTAAAGTATCATTATAGTTAGGTGTCATAAAACAACAAAGGTTAAAGTATCATTATAGTTAGGTGTCATAAAACAACAAAGGTTAAAGTATCATTATAGTTAGGTGTCATAAAACAACAAAGGTTAAAGTATCATTATAGTTAGGTGTCATAAAACAACAAAGGTTAAAGTAATGTTATAGTTCGGTGAATATGTCAGTGACAACATTAACATTTTGAACAAAACAAAACACAGAAATTCATCAGTTATAGTTACCAGAGCTAACTATAACTTGTGCCCCACCATGCACTGCTTATGACCTCACATATTACATCACTCATGGCTTGTTTATTACATAATTTATGACATCTCAAATGACATCATTGATGACATCACTGATGGCATCACAGATAACATTATCCAATGAGTGTGTTAGTTTCTTTTATAGTTCAATTGTAAATATTCACTCAGTGTCCTAGATACATATTTTGACACTATTATCTTCCCATACTGTCCACCAAAACACCTTATACATCTTATACAAAGAACAAAATAAAATTGTGCAGAACACATTTTTGAGTTGTGCATTTGCTGCCTAGTGCTAACACCTCAGACTTGGTCTGGTCACTTGAACCTTTTATTACCTGTGCATGTGTCATTATTTCACATAAAAATGATCTAACAGAGAGTTACAACATCGTATACCCATTCCTCTGTTAAATGATTGTTACACCAGCATTTTATGGGCACACAAGTGGCCTATTTTTCCCAGCCCTCCCGCCGTGTCAGTGGCTGATTTGATTGACAGCTAAATCCAGTCAGAAAAATAAAAGTGTAGAATTAGCCAATATGAAATATTTCAAATGTCAGGTTGAGTCTAATGGGCTGAAATCCAGAGATCCTGCTCATAATTCCATTTGATGTCCCTGGCAGAGAAATACCACAAGGCCATCAGTTTTGCTAAAATGGAATTCAATTCCCGTCCCATCAATCATGCCTTATATTGCTCATTAGAAGTCTATCATCTTGTCAGCTCTTAAATGTTTCCAGAACTGTTTCTTTCTCTAGTGTACTAGACTTCAGGGTAATTGTTTTTAAGAAAGACAAACTTTGTAGTGCTGTAAAGTTTAGTAATTAGGCCTCACTAAATGATGAGCTAGTGACTGCCTAAGCTCAGCTACACCTCCTTCTGGCATGTCACCAAAAATTTACACATTAAGGATATGTTTTACGAGTTCCTTGATGAAAACTTACATGTCTAGAAGTGTTGTCAAAGACAAAAGGTAAGTTATTTGTGTACACAACAAATATATTTCATATTATGATTGGGTAAAGCAGTCGTTTGCTAAGAACAGCACTGTGAAAGAGGTTTAATATTGGACAAAAACATATTTATCACAAATTCTACCAAGAAACATTTTATAATTCTAATTATGACAATAGTTTTCATAGATAGTCACAATAGTTGAAGTGTGAGAGCAAAGGTAAAGACAGATGTTTAGCAGAAGCTAGTATGTTGTAGAAATTAACAATACCCCTAGACAGCTAAGGACTCTCAAACCGCACTAACCAGCTCCACCTCCTTAAACATAGACGTTGCCCACCTCCCTGGGTCAATTGACGGACACCTAAATTACATAAATGGTATAAAAATGGAGAGGCAACGTCACAACCAATATAATTAACTCCAAGAAAAAAAGATCCTGGAATCTTTGTTGAAGTTGTAGTAAAACATAGTTCTTTAGTAATCTTTTAATTCTTTTCATAAAACACAGCCAAGCAGCCAACACGTTTCGATCATAAACCACAAGCTTTCTCAGGGCTTAGAAGTTATAATGATATCCAATTCACACGTTTTCCCACCCAATGGCCATTTAAAATGTTGCCACTAGCACAGTGTAATTGTTGAGGCATGTACATTACATCATTGCATAATTTCACACTGTTACTTAGGCATGAGTGTTCTCCTGCCCTGTCCATGTCACGCAACACAGCGCAGAAACTTTGGGCACTGCGTGACACCTTTGTAAATCTGGGTTTGAGTGTGGAAACTTCCTTAGGATAGTTGTATGTTCGATCACCAGCACCATCAAGTGACTGCTGTAAAATAGGTTCCCACTGCAGAGATTTTAGAACACAAATGGACTTGAGAGAAGACAAGAAGAAGGAAGACACTGCTGCTGAATGCCTGGGAAGAGTTTGAGGCCTTGATCCTATTTTCGTTTGTACCAAATATTAGGAAGTGCTTCTCAGTGGTCAGACCAGTTAAACTCCTGTAGTCACAGTGATATAAAGACAAATAAGGGCATCTTTGTGGAAAAACCAGCTGACCATGTGACACTCAATTTAGGCTAGGGCTATGGCTCTTCCTGGGGAGATTTCTGCAACAAGACACAGAGCTTTTGCGGGACCTAGTGGAGATGATATTCGGCCTCATTGAGCCCTGCCTAGCCACAGCTCCCAGCCTGAACCCACGGATATGTTTTGAGCCCTAAAAAGTGAATAAGTCCTAGCACAGCACAGTACAGAAGGTGAAAGCAACAAGGTGATCCCAGTGACAAGAGGACTTTGGTGGTTACATTTTTGAAATGTGTCCATCTCAGAGCCTTTGTATGTTATACAAAACAAGGAAAACACAAGATTCCGTGGGGACCTGGGGTATCCCAAAGTATTGGCAAAAGAGCTCCTTTAGGTGAAAATAACAAAGAAGAGAAAATTATTTTCTTTTGAAAGATCTATTTTTTTGTTTGTCTAATTCTATTCAGCTCTGTCTCAGGCCAATATTGTCTTCAGTCCTGATGATGATCCATTATTGAGATGGGATCGAAACGCTGTTGACATGGGCCACTAGCCCCCTGATGATCGTAATTTTATCTGTGGGCAGTGTCCACAATTGATGATACGTTTATCGTACATTTCACACAGCTTCATCACTGACTGGGCACTGAACACCTTTTCACCTCACTGATTTTTCACTGAACTTGTTTTTGATTGTTGATGGCCTGCGATCTGAGTAATACAAATAGCTTTGGAAAAGAAAATAATGTTCTCATCTTTGATTTTTTTCCCCGTAGAGACCTCTGTTCCTAATACATTTCAGAGCCTCTGGCATCAAAACCAAGGATTCACTGACACCTTAAATCTGTCAACCTCCACCTTAAACCTCCTGGCCACCCGGTCCTACCTTGCCCCAGTGTAGGGTTTTTAGCTCCAGGAAGAAGACTTAGGGGTATATTCACAAGGACCTACCGCCGATTTATCTCCACCTTAACCCATCAAAAGTGGAGATAGATTTAACACCCCATTCACAAGCGGGTGCAAACTGCAGACATCGCCAGTATTCCCGCGATAACTGCCCCAAAACTTATCCCCACGGTGGACACCACCAAGTAACCCTAATGAGATGCAGAGTAGGCGTTCCCCTGCAAAAATACACGAAAAAACCACAACACCACTTTCACAACGAACTGCCAGATCTGCGATGCGAGTCAAAACCACGCGATAAGCCGCGGTAGCAGCAGGTATTTAACACCTGCCTCCTGCAGGTGTAAAGCCGGATGACTACCTGCAGTAGGCAACGGAGCCCCGCACACAGCCACATCCGAAGAACAAATGACGCCATGGAGCTACTCATCATGCAGGTCGGAGCCCCAACAGGGCCACAACACCCACCTCCACCCCCCCGGACCACCACAGAGGCAGCGCAGAGTAAGACAGCGGACCTACCGAAAACGCACCAGTCTCACAGACCTAACACCCGAGGAAGTCATTGCCCACTACAGGCTCAAAAGGACAACCATCATTAGCATCATGACCCACATCGCCCACAGGTTGACGGTCCCAACCCAGCGGAGAACCAACATCCCTCCGCAGACAAAGCTGCTGGCTGTGCTGCACCTGTTGGCCTCTAGTACCTTCCAACCAACAACTGCCAGAGTCGGAGGAGTCTCACAGCCAGCCCTATCAAAGTTCATCACACCTGTCCTGGATGTCATCATCAGCTTCATACCCCAGTACCTTCACTTCCCCCACACTGCGCAGGAACAGCTGGAGACCAAGCAAGGCTTCTACGCCATTGCTAGCTTCCCACACGTGTTGGGGGCCATTGACTGCACACATGTCCCACTTGTGCCCCCTGCCGATACTGCACACCACTACCGCAACAGAAAGCACACGCATTCCAACAATGTGCAGGCAATAGTGGACCACCGGGGAATGTTCACCAATGTCGTCGCAAACTACCCCGGCAGTGTGCACGATTCCTACATCTTCCGACAGTCCATCATCAACCATCTATGGAACTGGACTGCTCGTTGGTAAGTGCCAAATCAACACACCACACACCTCAAAGCCACCATCACACAACGCACAACTGTGGGAATGCACACGTGACCAAACCACATACAACATGTCAATCAACATGCCCACCTACCAGACACGACAACACAACTCCATGGTGATCCTGGGCTTCCCCTGCACACAATACAGCTATATCATGGCACCACAGCCACACAACAGCTGAACGTGTGGAGATGCGGAATGCAGCCATGTGCGAAGGATGCAAGTGACCCGTGAATGGGAATGTACACAACGACAAGTGAGGCGTGGATGTGCTGGACAGACATGGGTATGCAAACCACAGATATGTCCATGCAGACATCAACTGCTGGTGACTGGAGAGTAGTGAACAGTGGACGCAACCATGTCACCCCAGGCCGTGGGTCAGATAGCGGAAATGTCGCTCGCTGCGTCCCCCCCTGTGTGCGTGAGCGTAGTGGGTTGGCCCGGAGTACGCCAGGCCTGCGCGGGGGTGTGGACAAAAACCCTGTGGCGCAGAGCGTGGTTCTCTCCCGGAAAGGCCAACGTCACTGCCAGGGCGGCGCCTCGCAGTCCACCACGAGGCTGACGCCATGAGCAGTGGGGCCTGCGACCCTGTGCGCCTGCTGCACCCCAGGACGCTGATACCCAGACCAGGCCTGCCCGCCCCAGCGCTCCAAGGCCGCACTGCTCACCTGCTGACACCGTCGTGTGTCAAAGAGGGCCCACCACATGCCGGTGCTAGCTCCAAGACCCATGCCCGCAACCTTGGCGGCCTCCTCAGGCCATCGCTGTCCTCCGTGACACAGGCCCCCAGGGGTCCCCATTCGTTTACATACTCCACCGCTGCAGCCGGGCTACACTTCAGTCCAGCATGTCCCACATCTTGAACTGAGTCATCATTAATCAATGGCAGGGTCCATGCCAGTGTACGCAGGGGGAGGATTGAGAGGGAGATGCGTCACAGTCCGGTGGAAACACGGATCACCGTTACGGAGGAGGTCAACCAGTAGCAAGGACTGACCTGGTGCCACTAACCCTGTGCGCCGTGAGTGACCGTCAGCCTCCGGCGGAACATTGTTGGTGTCTGAGCCTGTGGCCTGGGGGTTGTCATCAGCAATGGGCAGGTACGGACTTGGTGTCTGGCATGAGTCTGTGGCATTCATATCCGCCATGTTGCCGGACACAGCTGGCATGTGCCCTCTGCATCATGCCCTGGGGGTACACCTCCCATTCTCCCCTGAGACACTCCACAGAAGGCACCTATGATACATACGAGACCCTGCTCTGCCCTCATGACCCTACCCCAGTCTCCCGCAGGTCAGCGTCCCGTGGCGGTAGGCCCTTGTCGGCCGCTGTGCATCCGGGGCCACTAACCCTGTGCAACTCAAGTCATGCTCCCTTGTTGTTCTGACATTGCATTTCTGAGTGCCTGATGCCTGTTGGAGTTGTTGCCAGCACCAGCTACTCCCTGAGGGCTGGCTTACACTCACCCCACACACAGCCAGCACAGGTGTCACTGGATTAGTGGGCCTGCCATCACATCATGCCGAACCAACTATTGACTCTTTTCTCTCTGCACTGTCCCAGGTGATCAAGGATATGCACTCTGCCCTTGGATGATGACACCCCTCCGAGACCCGAACACACCCGCCCAGAGGCAGTACAATGCGGCCCACATACGCACCAGGGGCATCGTTGAATGCACATTTGGCGTGTTGAAGTCACGTTTCAGGTGCCTGGACGGCACAGGTGGAAAGCTCCTGTACAGCCCGGACATCGTGTGCAAGATGATCATTGCATGTTGTGTGTTGCACAACATCTGTGTACGCACCAATGCCCCATGGATCCCAGTTCCAGAAGTACCGGACGATGATGGGGACGATGGGGCAGGTGGCCCACATCCCACTGCAGCTGCGGCAGGAATGGCCCGTAGGAACACCATCATTGCCAATTTCTTCTCATGAGAACGTCACATTGTGGCCGTCCCTGGCAATCATGGGACAGTAAAAAATGTCCACAAGCACAGCATGTGTGAATAAAACATATTTTCAGGTTACAGGTTGTACTTGTACATTGTCATGTCACAGTTTCCTGCTGTGCCAGATGTGATTTGCCATGTTGTGCACATTTGCGGCACCAGTTGTGTCCTGTGTTCTGTTGAGGAGGTGTTGCTGTTTGTACCGGGATGTTGTCAATGTCGAGGTGCACTTATACTTATGTGCGTATGCTGCACGGTGGGTGATTCGCTCCTGCAGCTCTGATTTGTCTGCCACTGATCCCTTTCATGCGGTGTGCCTGTCAGTTCTGTGCTTCCACGGTGCTGAGATGTTGCAGACTTGGGTAACTTGTGCTCTTTGTTGAGTTGTGACTCTTGGGCATGGTTTGTCCGCAGATGTGTCGTTGACGTCAGGGGTTGTTTGTGCAGGTAGTTGTGTCAGAGTGTGACCTGCTCATTTTCGGGTGTTGTCCGCACTCAGCCACCTCAGTGTCGTGCCGTGTACATTGCCATGATGATAGGACTGCAGCCAAGCTACTCGTCATGTGGTGTCTCTTGCATTGTCAGTGTGGCTGACGTATATGCATGTTTGCTGTGTTTCGCACATGGGCATGTGTTGGTTGTGTTAATGTTGATGTGTTGGGTGGGTGCCCCTTTGGGCACATGGTGTTCGTGGGACTACTTGGTGTTTGTGTGTGTGCTGAAGTGTTCCCGTGGGATCAGGGACATGATCCAGAGTCATTGTGGGTGTGCAGTGTGCCCTGCTTGATTGTGCACGTGTGCCATTGTGCCCATCTCCCCCGTCCCCCCACTCCCAGGTCGCTACGCACCATGTTGATGTAATGTTGGGTCATGTTGGGCAGTGTCCAGATCCCCAACTCATGTCACTGTCTCCCGACTGGTGACTGTGGCCACCATCTTCTCCATGTCATTCAGCTCCTGGTGTTCTGCTGGCCCCCCTCCTCCGGGGTGCGTTGCTGCTTTCGTGTTGGCAGCGAGTTTCTGCTTGGTTTTGCCATTCACATCAGTCCAGCGCCTCTTGTGCTCTTCCATTGTCCTCCTCTGCCATGTGACGGCATTCACATGGTCCGAGGTGGTGTGCCATCTTTGCCTCTTTGTTGCCAATGACACGTTGGAGGTGACGTACAGTTTGTGGTGGTGTTCTGGCTCATCCGTGGCGATAATCGGGTTTTCCTGGTGACTGTACCCCGTCTTCCTCTTCCTCTTCTCATTGCCCTTCCACGAGCCCTGTATTCCTGGGTGTTCCTCCGTGGGGATTGTGGGGTTCATGTTGTCCTCTGCAGTCGGTCAGGGTGCATCCGTGGTACTCCGCAGTTGATTTCGTTTTTTAGTGGCATTTTCCGTATGCTGTTCTTGTGCTTTTTCCCGCATTACGCGTGGGTATTGCTGGCCTCTCGCTGGTTGTCACTGTTTTCTTATCGCGTTTGGGCACATCACGTCTTTTTACGCGTTGGGGTTTGTGTTTTTATCTCCGTCGCGGTGGTTGTATCGCGGACATTGGCTGCGTTTTCGGCGGACTATCGCATGGTACCGCCGTGTTGTGAATTCCACGTTAACACGGGGTTATTTTCCCACGATAGGCTGCGATGTGTAAAGTTGCGTTAACATTTTTTGGAGATGTTTAGCACACGTTCTTGTGAATATACCCCACAGAGCCTAAATTTCGAATTTGGTGGTCCATAGGACCGCTAAACTCATGGTGGAGGTGAGGGGGCTGTCGAGGACTGCCACACCAGCGGTCTGACCGCCGTACTATGACTACAGTGGTCGGACCACCAGAGGACCGCCAGGGATCAGCGATCCCTGACAGTCTTGCTTCGGTCTGGGGAAGCAATATGCTGGCGGTGCCGCTGTGGCACTGCCAAGCATATTACGAGTTTTCCCACCCCCAGCCTGTTCATGGCGGTGAGCCCGCCATGAAAAGGCTGGTGGTGGGGGAACAAAGGAGGCCCTTTTGTTTACCCACACAAAACCATAGAAATTCAGCAGTTATAGTTACACTTATGGTTATACTAATCTGAAGAAACTATAACTCATGCTGTTACGTAACTTTTTAGCCAGAAGTTTTAGTTTCTTTACATAAACATAACTATAAGTATAACTATAACTGCTGATTTTCTATGGTTTTGTGTGGTTAAAACAGGAACTTAACTATATCGTCCTTGTAATCTTTGTTTTTTTCAGCGAATATATATATATAATGTGTTTTTATATAAGTAAATTAAAAAAATTAAACAAAAAAATAATATAATGTAAATATTTACTTTTAATAATTGTGGTTACATATGTATACATATCAAAACAATACCCTTTCAGGCATAGAGCGATGCACAAACCATGCAAAAAAGAAGCAGAGAACTCTGGGTAGTTCTCAAGTTTAGGCGGAGAGCAGCTCCTGTATAGAGCACTCTCAACACCAGGGACACTCTAGATCTGCTCACCTCAAATGTCTGCTTTTCTATCAAAGTCTTTAAGCATAGGACTAGCACAGTGCTGTCCATGCCGAGCTGTAAAATCAGGCACCGTTATTACAGCTTTGAATTGGTAAAATACCAACCAAGCTAACCTGAAATGAGTAAAAGCAACCCCTGACACAGTGTTTTTTATTTATGTGTTAGGAAGCAATGCTGTTTTTTTAATGATATTAGTGTGAAACAATATTTTTTTTAAATATTTTTGTTCTTACATTAGGATAGGGAAACGATATTTTTGTAAACGTTATTTTTGACACGATATTGTTGATTCTGATATTCTCTCAGTGATCCCCCATCTGAGTCTGACTGAAAAGCTGAGGCAGTCACAAGTTTTCATAAGAATGCCTGGAAAAGTAACGTCGTATTTCTAGAATGACGATTCGGACACAGAGTGCAATGTTGCATTGGTGAAAAGCAGCGCTAGGTTTTCCCGAGTAGAGAAGGCCTTCACCCTTTATTCAGAGGTTTGAAGGTATTACGTTCCCTGTCCTCCTTCGAAATGGATTTACTCCAACCCTCGACGGGGTAAAGCTAGGGTCATTCCTAAAGTGTGAACATATTGGAAAGGAGTTTGTGATTGCTCACAGAGGTGTTTGTGGGTGTTCACAAACTCACAAAGCTAACCTGCGCCTTGATCCATCGACTCCCTACCTCTTGTTTGGGAATTACTTGTATGTAAAATTGAGTGGCTGTAACTAATACCATCAAAACCCACCACACAAATGTGATACATTATAAGATTGTGCCCCAACACCCTGTATGGTCCTCTGACGAGACGTTCTGGGCCTCATTTATGAAAAGTGACGCATCGTTGCGTGAAAACAGCGATGCGTCACTTTTCTTTGCGCCCTCCTTGCGACATGCTGGATGCGTCATATTTACAGTATGATGCATCATGTCGCAAGGAGTTACAGATACGTCAGTATTTCTGACGTATCTGTAGGCGCAAAAAGGACGCATTGCTGGAGTGTTTCACAAAAGTGACGCAACT
This sequence comes from Calotriton arnoldi, assembly GCA_963921515.1. Taxonomy (NCBI): domain Eukaryota; kingdom Metazoa; phylum Chordata; class Amphibia; order Caudata; family Salamandridae; genus Calotriton; species Calotriton arnoldi. Next base: position 1,046,482 of record CAWUFW010003267.1, read on the forward strand.
TCAGCAATGGGTCATTTCACATGGGCAAGTCCCATTTCAAATGTGCCTGCGTCAGTCTTACGCCTGCTGTGAGGCAGGCGTAAGATATTGACGCATTTGCATCCTAGAAGTGGCACAGTGAAATCTCATAGATTTCACTGCGTCACTTCTATGAGGCTTACTTGCGTCAGAACGCCCACCCTGCATACATTATACCTGGCGCAGGTATAATGTGGCGTAAGGGTTTACAAAGTGACGCATCTACCTAGATGCGTCACTTTGTAAATATGACGCAACATGGTGCATTTTTTACGCTGCTGGTGCGTCACACAAAGTGACGCACCGGCGGTGCAAAAGTGACGCAAGGGCTCATAAATAAGTCCCTTTGGGGCAGATTTACAAGCCCCTTGTGCCACTTTTGCGTCACTTTTAACATGGGAAAAGTGACGCAAAAGTGGCGCAAGGGCCTTGTAAATAAGCCCCATAGTATTTAAATAGTTTATCCCAAAAATCCATTGTAGTTGGGTAGATTCATCCTTTTAGGATCGGATTATTATTTGACACCTACACTTATCTTGTAAATAGGAAGACAAGCTCTTCACGTTGTCGGGTTTGGACATATAAGAACAAGGTGGGGGTTTATGCTTGACATCATTACATCTGGTTTGGTTTGGTTTCCATGGCAGGTCTGCGGGGTTGTATGATTTAACCCTGGTTTACGAGGTGTGTTCACGCACTCAGGGCCAAGTACAAAGACTTAACATCACTTTCTCCCGCGGTGTCGAATTCCTGTTACTTGTGTTTGTGTCTTCCTTCAGCTTTCTTTTATTCTGACTTCATGTGTTCGGTGAGCAGGTGCAGAATATGGCTCCCAGATGTGGCCTGCCACAGCTGTCGATGACGTTCCAATGGAAATCTGGGAAGCGGTTCCCCTGCTATGCGTTTGTGCCCTGTGCAAGTATAGAAGATGTATGGAAAATTAGCAAAACTGTGTACGGTGAGCAAAGGAAGAGACACCCACGACTAACAGAGTGTGATTAAAGTCTTACCATAGTAGGGTTCATGACATCTAAACCCTGCCTTTAACAAGCAGGCTCCTGTGGCGGTTTTGCAGAGCTTGGCACAAAACCTGTTGCAGAGTCCACACTGTACCTGGCCTTTTGGCACCCAATGATCGGTTGTCTGTCAACCACACCCCCACAGCTGCTCTGCATAACCAACAGGCAAGAGCTACCTTCGACTGATGGCTTTTTACAGCTGTGCACCCGAACAGATGGTCCTGCCATTAGCTCACAGTAGACAGTGTGGGCACTGGTGGCACCGCTGTTTGTAATGTGATGTAAATTTTACACGTTTTCCTTCCAGGCAAATCTCGTTCAGTAATTAATGATTCAACAATATTAAATCAATACACCAGCTTAAAAAACACTTAGAGGCCTACTCACAAACTGCATTATCCAGGACATTAATACTACAATTAGCTATTCACAACCCGACATGCACTGGTCAATTCCTCTGCCTCTTCTGTCTTTTCTGAAGCCGAGATCTGTGTCCCAACTATGGAGGGGCCGATTCACAGAACTAATCTGAGACGAAATCCTAAACTTACTACTTTTGGTATTCACAGAAGGCATTTAGTAGTAGTAAGGTTAGGAGTCCTAACTTTACTACTACTAAATGCCTTCTGTGAATACCAAAAGTAGTAAGTTTAGGATTTTATCTCAGATTAGTTCTGTGAATCGGCCCCGGAGTCTCTGTACATGCAAATATGCATTTTTGTAGTAATTGTGGAAGGGTCGGAGAAGAGTTGTTGAAAATGGGAAATACTCATTATCTTCAATGGGTGGGTGTTGCAGTATCAGTGGTTGGCATAATGTGGTGTAGGACTTACTATGGTTCCTTTCTTGGCTTTAGTAAATTTACACTCATAAATTTGGGTCCAAACCCTGTTCAGAGGGTTGAGACATGTAAGTCTACACTTTTGAGAACATTACACTCGTAAATGGTAAATAGCCCAAAGTTGTAAAGATACTCAAAAGTATAGGCTTACACATGTAGATTTACCCATTCAAAAGAGTAGGCTTACACATGTAGAAGGAGGTTTACACATGTAGATTTACCCATTCAAAAGCGTAGGCTTACACATGTAGATTTACCCATTCAAAAGTGTAGGCTTCCACATGTAGATTTACCCATTCAAAGTGTAGGCTTACACATGTAGATTTACCCATTCAAAGTGTAGGCTTACACATGTAGATTTACCCATTCAAAAGCGGAGGCTTCCACATGTAGATTTACCCATTCAAAGTGTAGGCTTACACATGTAGGTTTACCCATTCAAAAGCGTAGGCTTACACATGTAGATTTACCCATTCAAAAGCGGAGGCTTCCACATGTAGATTTACCCATTCAAAAGCGGAGGCTTCCACATGTAGATTTACCCATTCAAAAGCGTAGGCTTACACATGTAGATTTACCTATTCAAAAGCGGAGGCTTCCATATGTCCCTATCTCCCCTTTGAAAGTAGGTGTTCCACAGGGATCTATCTTAAGCCCCACTTTGTTTAACGTGTTTATGGCCCCCCTTGCACTCCTGGCAGAACAATACGGCGCTAAAGTAATATCCTACACCGATGACACGCAGTTGCTGTTCACCTGCGAGAAGGATAAGGCACTGAGTGGAAGCGAGATAAATATCTGCCTGTCAAAGGTGTTCGCCTGGTTCAAACAGAATCAATTGATGTGCAACTCTGAAAAGTCAGAAATTATTTTCTTTGGCCACAACCCGGGGGAGGAATGGCGCCAATGGTGGCCACAGAATATGTCTCCCCCTGCAAGTTCAGCTACTACCGGAAAAAATGTTGGGGTGAAAATGGACGCGGACATGTCCATGAAGTCCCAGGTCCAAGCAGTGGCCGGCACATGCTTTGGCCTATTGAAAATGTTGAGGAATTTCCTCCCACAGGAAAACAGTAGTCCAAGCATTGATTATATCCCGGCTCGATTATGTTAATGTTTTGTACTTAGGCCTTCCTGACTATCTTGTTGGCCGACTACAGGTGGTACAAAATGCGGCGGCAAGAGCTATACTTATGGTAGGTCTCAGGACACATATGACCCCTCACCTAAAGTCCCTGCACTGGCTTCCGGTGCGCAAGAGGACAAATTTCAAAGCCCTGGTACTGGCTTATAAGGCCTTCCACAATATAGGGGCTTCCTACCTGAGGAACAGAATGTAGAGCTATGCTCCACCCTGAACTTTGAGGTCGTCCACCCAGCAGCTATCGACTATCCCAAGGTTCTCTCAGTCCCGCCTGGGTGGTCGCTCCTTCCAAGTGGTGGCTTCTCAGCTATGGAACAGCCTGCCGCCATCCTTACGACAGGCTCAGGATCTCCTTAGCTTTAGGAGAGATTTAAAAACCTGGCTCTTCTTACAGTAGATTATGCCTCCATGTGCGTGTCTGTACTGCTCTGTCACTGGTTTTTCTTTCCCAGCGCCGGGACACTCCATGGAGTAGCCGTGCGCTTTACAAGTGCCCAGTAACATAACATAACATAACATGTAGATTTACCCATTCAAAAGTGTAGGCTTACACATGTAGATTTACCCATTCAAAAGTGTAGGCTTACACATGTAGATTTACCCATTCAAAGTGTAAGCTTACACATGTAGATTTACCCATTCAAAAGCGTAGGCTTACACATGTAGATTTACCCATTCAAAAGCGTAGGCTTACACATGTAGATTTACCCATTCAAAAGTGTAGGCTTGCACATGTAGATTTACCCATTCAAAGTGTAGGCTTACACATGTAGATTTACCCATTCAAAAGCGGAGGCTTACACATGTAGATTTACCCATTCAAAGTGTAGGCTTCCACATGTAGATTTACCCATTCAAAAGCGGAGGCTTACACATGTAGATGGAGGCTTACACATGTAGATTTACCCATTCAAAAGCGGAGGCTTACACATGTAGAAGGAGGCTTACACATGTAGATTTACCCATTCAAAAGCATAGGCTTACACATGTAGAAGGAGGCTTGCACATGTAAATTTACGCATTCAAAAGCGGAGGCTTACACATGTAGATTTACCCATTCAAAAGCGGAGGCTTACACATGTAGATTAACCCACGTATAAGGCCCCTTAATTTTGCCATTGTATGAATGATGCCGCCATTCATTTGCATGAGATACGTCATTCCCTCATTACTCTCATTTTTTAATTTTAAAATAGTCTAGATTTTTGAAGGCCTGATCAAAAAATAATTTATGACAGCCTAACCAACTTAATTTTCGGAGTTTCCTATTAAATTCTTACGAGAAATTTCTGAAACTACATCATTACACTACGTCAAATAATTACGCCCATTTACAGCTCAATTTTCCTTGCATCTCTTGCATGGTACCTTTTTATCGCAAATGCACCTGTGTCAAAAATGATAGCGCTATATGATGGATTTATATGTCATGTAATTACACATCATTTTCCTGAAGTTTTGCATAATTAGACAAAAACAAACTTTGCACACTCCTAGATTGTTTCTGATTGCCTGGATGTCAAGAATACTTTAAGGTGGTCAAGCGGGTCAAATTTTATTAAACAGGCTGACATCTTGAATGCTGTCCTTGAATGCTCAGGTAGGGACATTCGATATCCTTAACCCGAAATGAAACAAACCCAAAAAGGAATTGCCTCAGTGGCGTAACGAAATTAGAGATGGCCCCCCTGCAAGGTGCATGGATGGGCACCCGCTCCGGATTTTATCAGGAGCTCTCGGACGAGAGTACTGTGCTGAGGGGCCCCCTGCAGCTCGGGGCCCCTCGCACCGCAGGGGATGCGGGGGCCTTTGTTACGCCCCTGAATTGCCTAACTTATAAATGCTATTGACCAGGTCACATGCAATTATGTTTAAAACATTAAAGCTTGAAGGCTCTGGTGGATTTGCCGATCCTCCGCCCCAGGGCCGTTTCTACCATTAGGCAAGCCTAGGCGGCCGCCTAGGGCGGCAAAAGGGAGAAAATTTTTGTAGCCCCTTCTACAATTCGACATCACGTAACGTCACGTTCGGCGCCACGGGCGGGGGCCGTGCGCGCTGCGATCTGTGCGGCGCCAGCATCGCTGTGTGTGCCATCAATCGTGCCTGGTCAAAGGCCGGCGCTTATTTCTTGGACTCCGGGGCAGATTTACAAGCCCCTAGCGCCACTCGTACGTCATTTTTCCCATGTTAAAAATGACGCAAAAGTGGCGCAAGGGCCTTGTAAATAAGCCCCTCCGTGTCCTTCCAGTGCGTGAGACGGTCCATCTGGAAGTGTGGATGTGAAAGGTAACAGGCCAGAACCCCCTCGGCACTGGTGCTCGCTGCGCTCCAAGTGCTTGCGCGGCCATTTTCCTGACCCTCTCGGCTTGTTTTTGCTGTCCGAGCGGCAGAACTAATATTTTCATTGGCGTAATTTTACACGTTTTCCTTGTTTTACTCCTCTCTAATGTCTCAACCGACGGGCAAATGCGCAGATTCTATTGCAAGAAAGATGTACTCTATAAAACGTTTTCTTTCAGTGAAACTATTTACCGTGACTGACTTTCAGCCTCCTGAAATAACTGCAAAACGACACAAAGCGTGTTAGAATTCTACATTGCTAGAGTAACTGTGTAAGGTAAATTACAAAGGCCAAGCTGGCTTCAGTTATGGCAGTTGATGACCACTATCATGACTGAAGTGTACTGGAATATTGTTTGCAACTGCTGATGTGGCTTTTTGGATTTTTCTTTTATTTTCTGCTATAGAGTGAGCCTGGTTAGGTCTGACAAAGATATGTGACACATAACATGTTTTTGTCAGCTAAAATTAATAAAGCTATGACCAAATGAACATTAGTAGGACCATTAATATAGCGCACACTTTGGAAAAACAGGTCTCTTACTGCTAAAGGTGTGTCAATCAAAATCCAAATACCAGAGAAAAAAATCCAGACGCTTTAATACATAATGAAGACTCGTGGTGATTTTTTTCTGGAATCATTGTTGATCAGCCTCCTCCCCCATGTTCAAAGTCGTTTTTGATTGTTCATCTAGCTTTCTTTTAATTGCACAATGCATTTTTATCACGTAAACTATAACTTACACTTTTGCTCTTCACCGACATGATTATTTTAATTTATTAAAAAATCGAACAGAATTAAAGAATTTTATGACATAAGCTGTACTATGGGCATCGAGTGGATCATAATCTTTTGTGGCAGGGATTGAGTGAAATCACTAGCATTACAAAACCACCATTGTTTAATTCGTTGTTTTTGGAGTTTTGCCTACATCCCATATGATGCGCCTTGAGGAAAACATAGAATTAACTGCAGCAATAAAGATGTTAGTTGTAAACCTTTACTGACATAGAAAGAGACAATTAGAATATGTTTGATCCTTTGGCGAGCTTCATACTCTCTTTTAAGAATTACCTTCAAAGTACTCCTCCTGTCCCCAACAGTTTGACTGATCAGGAGTAAATAATAATGAGAGCGGCTATGCATTAGTCAGATGAAAAAGTATTATAACAAACCGTGACTTTTCATTATAGAAGCATAATGGGGAGATTACGGGGCATATTAGCAAGACCCACGTTAAAATTATCGCCGTTTTAGCGGCAGGAAACAGCCGCTAAAACGGCGATAATGGGCTTGTTAATATGCGTTATAGAATTCAATAGAAGCCCAGGTTAGATGTCCTGCACATCTAACCTGGGCTTCTATTGAATTCCATAACGCATATTAGCAAGCCCATTATCGCCGTTTTAGCGGCAGTTTCCTGCCGCTAAAACGGCGATAATTTTAACGTGGGTCTTGCTAATATGCCCCTAAGTGTTATCTGTAATTCGGAGAAAAAAAAACGGCCCTGCTATTGTTTGAAAGACAATTTGCCATTCTAGGACATAAGTAGGCCTGAGTGAAAGTTTCATTATGGCTGCAAAATCGCAACAAATGAGAATATTGGCATTGCATGAATTTTATAAATTAATTTTTGCCATTTTGCTATTGTGAAATTTTGCTTACTTATCAACCAGATGGCACTGGTTCAAGGAGAAACGTCCTCGCAAGAACATTATAACTGTGGTTGAGATGCATTTGTTCTCAAACCAATCTCCTGCTGGTATCTTTTGTGACTTTTTTTATTACCTGGAGTAAGCCCTTGTGTGTAAATTTCATTTGAGATACTGGCCAAGAGCATTTTAGGAAATATGCGTCATTTTGTGAAATATTTGTAAAAGTGACGCCTATTTTGAGAACAAAAATCACAATTTCGTCGACCCTCAGCGTGGAGTGGACCTCCTAATTAGTGGTGAGAAAACTCTGCATTCTGGTTAAACTCCCTGTTGTTTTTCGTTGTTAATGGTAATGATACGGAGTTGTGAATACTTTCGCTGTCAGTAAGGAGTGTACCACATGCAGCTATCCAGTCTTCATGCTACTAGCTCCTAATACAAGTTCTTTTATATCTAATGCATTAATTCTTCTAGCCTGGATGACAGGGGGAGAGAGTGATGGTAGTAAAAGGGAGGGGGCGGCATTTTTCAATTCTCGCCTAGGGCGGCAAAACACCTAGAATCGGCGCCTCCACCACGACTAAAAGAGGAGATGGGTACAGTTCTGCACTGGTTCTGACTGCGCTATCAGGGGTAATATTAGCTGACATCGATGGTACTGCAACGATACTGACTGAATTAAAGACTGGCACTGATAATGGGCTAGCGTACAGAAACCACAAAGGTAGTAATGTCACTCATGGTAACCAGGTTACGTCACTCTGACTATGAATGGCTCAGTAATTGGTGTGATATTTATTGCTCCTGATCCAATCTGCCTCCACCGAGTTGGAATTTAGCGGGTGCATAAATACCACTCAAATACGTGTTTTGGGGAAATAACATTCAGATTTGTGTTAGGTCGACCACTAAAATCTGCATATTGTGATAAATATTGGGCATTTTTGGATGAAAATTGGCAGGTTTGACCTGGTGATGTTTATCACAAAACTCATAACTGTGATTTGTGCGGCAACAAGAGTTTTCGCACATTACACAACTAACCAGGTCTATCGTAATGAGGACCTAAGACTTGCATGGTCGTCTTGGCACAGATCATGCCTATGTTAACAAAGTCAGCTGGCAACACTCCTTCCTCCTGCCTCAAGCCTATTGAAGCATCTCTCACTCGGTCTGCTTTCAACCTTTGCCCTGTACAATTTAACAACCCTTCCACTCTAGTTTACTATCTTTCCTGCACAAGGTCATTCTATGGGTTTCCAATATGAAAGAAGCCAACATATGTTATTCGACTTGCATCATATATTACATTGCTTCTTCAGGGCATAAAAGTCCTAAAGATTTAAGATAACATGGCTTATTGTTTTTTGAGTAGTCTTTCCATCCAAAGAGTTCATATAAGTCTTGAGTGGTGTCACTTAGACAGGGGTTTTGGAGAGGGTTTCCACTGTGACACTACAGGCAACCAAGACTACCTGTTCATCGTTATCCAATGAACTCCACCAGACTTTGAGAGAGTACAAAGACACACCCTACACCTGAAGGACTATGTTCACTACCTCCAACTGAGCCTGCTCCTCATCTGCATCTTGAATTAGGAGCTTGGGACACTGTACATAAAGTAGGGTATTATGTTTGTTGGGGAAAATGTAGTGTCCTTACTTCCACCTGACCTGGTGTCGCTTTCTGTTACAGAGGGAACTGGCCCCTTCACTCTGGGAAGGGAGTACAAGCTGGAGGAAGGCGTGACTAGTAGACGCTCACTGAGCACTCTACCTAAAAGACCTGCACTCTGTAAACGAAATACTTTTCATGCTGTGAGGTTTCAATGCTTTGCATACCTTGAGCCTGGAGTAGCATCATTTTGGCTCCACCCTTACATGTCATAAATGTGCAATATATACGTGCACGTAGCAATACATACTTTGGGGATGATTCACAAAAGGAATCTGAGACAGAAGTCTAACTTTACGACCTTTGGTATTGATGGAGCAGGGTAAACGAAAACATTTTAACCTCCTAATATTTATGTTGAATAATTAACACACAGGTTAGTCTCAGTAAATAACCAACCATGTATGTTACATGAAAAGGGTTATGGGTAACACGCTATATCCGTGCAAACTAATTTACTTACAATTGTTAACGTGGATAACATAAGCCTAATAATTTGCGTACTAATTAGAATAATAAATGCATGATTTGTGCTTGGAAATAAACTGTGTAGTGGCAAAGTAAAACGGTTGGTAAGTAAGAAATGGCTTTATATGTCGCTTTTGCTAGGTAATACTTAATTGGGGTACGTAGAATGACGGGAGGGAAACGAAAAGGCTTATATTCTTTATTCTTAACTATGTTCTGTTTATCTTTATAATAGTTTGCTTAGGCCTGTTGTGCCGCGATGTAAAAATGGCTGCCATGGCAAACAAGCTAGAGTACGCAGGCGCGAAGTGGGTTCCAAAAGCGAGAAAGGCTGTGAACAAAAGGGATCATGTGACCGTCCCAAAGCCTAGGATGGAAGCGTGGTCAAGGCTGCAATGACCTTATTATACAAACGTGTGCCAAAGAAGGACATAACGAAAAGCGTGAGAAGTTGCAGTGAATATGTGAATAAACAATGAACTGTTCAACTTAAAAGTATCAGAAAAGGATACAGATTGAGACCAATGTGCGGATGGGTAATGTCATGAACCCGTGAGAAAAGACAGAAGTATGAACTTTCCACAAAGAACTGGTTGGAGCAAGGATATTCATAATGAGATGTATACTGACCCCAAATGAACCAATTAGAGAGAATCTCGCCCACAAAGATGTAACATTTTCACTTAGTAAGCTAGTATTAGGGTATAAGAAGACCTACTCTTAGAGGGGGGCGAGGGAGCTGCTATTTTATATTTTTGATTGAGCACGAGACGCTGCTGCTGGAGAACCTTTTGCTTTTAATAGATTTTCCATTTAATACTATTAGACCTTTTTATTCTTAAAATACTAAAGGGGAAAAGAACGGGATTGTGGCGGGAAACATCCTATAGATGGTCCGTCGAGAAGGCCTGTTTTTCAGGACAGATAGACAGTTTTTCGGGAGTTCTATGCTGTGATCTGAATTCATTGCTGTGACGAACTTTGTTTTTCCATCTAATAGGTATGCATTGCAATTTCAATTTATTCTTATAATGATGCTAAATGTAATAATCTGAATAATAAATTTGAACTTATTCATGCTTCTAAAAATTCTATAAACTTTATTATTTTTAAACAATGAGTCAGTGGTTCTTTAGCTCAATGATAAATGTAAATGTTTAAAGGTTTATAGTGATTGAGCTGGTCTTAATCACCATCAACTGATTCCTACTAGTTGGTCCATCGACCAATGAGCGGAATACCTTAAAGCTTGAGAAGTATTATGTCGTTTTAAAAGGTATCCCGTCTCCTTCCAGCAAATCATTAACTGTTTTCTCCTAGATAAAAACGGATGAAATCCAGGGAATATATGAGAGAGTGAATATTTATGCGGTGTTATGGGCCCCACCGTCATATGGATATAGTTGTGGAAAGAGGGATATTTGTACCTGGACGTCCAAAGCATATAGGAGAAGAAATGTTATTGATAGCGCTGGATCAGATTTCTTGGTAGCAGAGTTATGGTTACTATAGATTAGTTTGGTGATTATTGATTATTGATTATTGATTATTTTTTTTATGTATAACACTTCATGTTGTATGGTATCACGTTATATGTAAGTCAAAGGTTTTGAAGCTTCCGGGAAGTAGGAAGTGGACACATGTGACAAGAGAAGTCACATGGAATAGTGCATTGTCTGAGTTCATATTGGTGATAACACAGGTTGTGTTATGATAGGGACATATTCTGTATAAAAGGTGTGTGAGTGAAATAGCAACCGGTTTTCTTGTGAAACTCTGGCCTTAATTCTCAGGAGTAGTGTAGTTTCCACATGTGTTTTATCCCCAGAGAAACGGGTTTACCCCTTGCTTGAAAGAAGGGTAAGGTAGAGGGAAGTGCTACACTTATCGAACTAAACTGTATTTTTGCGAGCTAGAATAAAACTGTCACTTTTGTTAGCGAAATCAGACAATGGAAATGTGTTTTTAATGTTGTAACTAACAAAGAACTGTTGAAAAACAAATTGCCGATAAATTTTGTAAAGGAGGGGTCAGGAGCAGAACTGACGTAGACAAAAGCCGCACTGGGATTGGACAGTGCACTAGTTATACAGAAGACGCTCTGATTGGAGCGTTGGTGTGAGTCGCGCTAGGAATGGTTGGATAACCAGTGACGTAGAAGCTTAGGATTGGAGCGTTGGTGTGAGTCGCGCTGGGATAGGTCCGAATAACGCATAGAGAACAGTGTTGAATTGCGGACTTTTGAGAAGGGAAAGAGATTGTGAATTATGGCTTATTATTAACCCTGGGCGTAGTTTGCTACGCGAAGACGTCGAAGCGCTACGCGAGCTTCGCGTAGCTTCGCGAGCGTGCGTAGCTGCTTGGCGCGCCCGTTCGCGATGCGTTTTTCTTGCTCGGGAACAAGTTGTTCGTGTTCGGGACGCTGTTTGCGTGCTCGGGGGCGCGAACTTACCCATGCGGTCGCCTATGGGCGCGGCCATTTTGATTTTCACTTGTCCCGCCTGTTCGCGATCCCTTATTTCCTGTTCCGGGTCGCGTATAGCGTGCTCGCGATGCGCATTCCATGTTCGGGAACGCGCTGTACGTGTTCGCGACGTTTTGTGCGTGCTCGGGGAGAAATATCGCGCAAACTTACCCATGCGGTCGCGATGGGCGCGGCCATCTTGTTTTACCACTCTATGCTATGGTTCTGGGCCTGCTTTTCTATCCTCCCTCAATCTTTGCAATCCTTAGTTTTTTACACTGTTTTTCAATTTTTCTTTATTTCTTACCTATCTCTCTCTCTGCCTAAGTCTATATTTTGCATTTTTTTCTACTTTTTACTGTGTTTTTTTTACTTTTCAACTGTTTTATATAACTTTCTTCTTTAAGCTCCTACTTCTTCCCCTAACTTTATTTTTCCCTTCTAACTTTTCTTTTTCACCTCCTCCCACCCCAGAACCATGGCGAAGGGTAGCAGCAGCGGGTCAAAGGGCAAGGCGCGTGCGCCCAATCGCCGCCTGCCTTGCGGCAGACTGCGCCCCGCAGGGGTGCAAGCCCGCCAGCTGTTTACGGAGGAGGAGGTGGCCGCCCTTGTTTTTTTTATTCAGCGCCACCTCCCCTTGACCTTGGCAGCAGGCGGCAGGCCAGGCTCCGGTTACCCGACCCAGGAGCGTCACCGCCGGTGGGCGAAGGTGCGTCGGGCAGTGTTTCGCTGCTCCGCGGTCCGGCGCACACATAACCAGCTGGCCCACCGGTGGTCAGACATTCTTGACCGGGAGCAGGACCTGTTGGACCTGCTAGGTGTCGAGGTCGTGGGGCTTGGTGAGTAGCCAATATATATAGTAGTATAAGTATTGTGATTTGTGTATACATTTTTTACAAATAACAAGAATAATGCTGCTTACATTGCAGGTAAATTACGTTTCAAAATCTTCTGTGATTGTAGGACACAGGTGCTGGGCGGTACTCTTACTTTTTTGCAACTTTGCGCTCGCTTGTCATTATTATGTAAGAGTTTACTTTAGAGAACTTCAGTTAGGTAATGCTATTGCTAGAGAGACTGTAGTCCTTCCTTTGTCCTCCTGTCAAATAGTGGTGGATGGATTTGATACTAGGTTTAGTTACTATTAGTTGATAATTTTTGAACGGTGTGCGTGACGCATCCTCTGTCACTGAGTGCTGCTTACCCCAGTCCTTAGTAGAACCTTTTGTAGTTTGTTTAGTGAGTGGTACTGGTAAGCTTAGCTTAGCAGTGTCAGTCAGCTGCAGAACATCAGACGCAACCAACCAACAATTTGGTGTATGCATTATGCACTGACTTTATGCATGTGTCCTCCTTCTCATCTATGCATTTTTGATGGAAAAAAAAAATGGAAATGCATGCTTAATGAACAATTGGCCCGCCTGGAATAGGTGGGCTAGGTCAGGTGGTACTTAGGCTTAGTTAGTGTTCTGGATTTTATTTGAATCAATCAGAATGGAACACTGAATTAGTGTTCCCCAATAAGTAGACTGTCCGTGAATTCCGCAAGCCAGTAGGCGCTCGGATTCGATAGGTCAATTTTATTGCAATTTTTGTTTCCTAAAACGTTTTTGGAGCGTTTTTTTTAGATAATTTATTTGTTTCACAGCAATCATTAATGTTTGTGTCTTTCTTTTTCTTTATTATATCTTACATGATCACTGATCTGCAGCACCCAGGGGCAAGAAGACGGGGTCCGAGTCGGCGGGACAACCACCAGAGGACCGCTCCTCTACCGAGGGCCCTGCTGCTGGTCCCAGTAAGTCCTCCAGTGGTTATATTAACAATTATATTGCCCTAACTTTTACTGGACCTTATTTTTTCAGAACTATTAATTCTGGCTCCACTCCCTAATTATATTTTTTACAAAAGATTCTTTGATCTTGACTTGACTATCTGTTTCTAAATTCTGGTTATCCCTGCCTCTAAGTTGTAACTGCCTCTGCTATGAATGTCTGTACTCGGTACTACTACTATTAGTCTGTCGCTAAGCTTGCCCAGTTTGCATTGCCACTCTTTATTGTACGGTTTTGAATAAAACTCAGATTGACCAATACTAATAGCTCTAGCCACTGAGTCCAGTCCTTTCGGTTGTCCTCTTCTAGGCTTCTTAATCTTGAGGCTTTGACAATTACCACAAACAAAATGCACAACCAGATATTTGACTATTTTTGATAGGATATAGTACATACTACTTGGATTCTGCACAGCCCCATGCAGAACTATGCACAATGAAAGAGGATGTTGGTGATGAGAGTTTGGAACTTGGACGTTACTCACACCTCAGTCAGAAGTGAACCCACAATCCCCTGAACGACTAGCTAGTGTCTCATTAGGTCCCCGAACCCCCACCCGAAGATACCCAATGATTATGATTCCACAACCCAGAACATAACACACTTTCGCTCACTCACTCGTGTAAGTCCACCACCACCACCACACCAAATACCACAGAGTCTATGTGTAAGTTCAAAAGGTTTATTTTCAAATGACAACTTCTGTATGTTGTTGTTCTATAAAATTCAGTGTACTCCAGCCAGCTCCAACAGCAAAATGCATAAGATTAAAACACTAAAAATTGTTGCAACAAGTGCATGATGATATAAGACAAAAGATCTGTGTGAATTCTGGGCGACTCCTCACCGTAGAACGTAGAATTACTGGTTACATGCATCATTCATAAGCTCTGCAAATCTCTGGTTCGTACTCGTAGAAGGGAATCCTCTGCCTGAGAAAAATGGTGCGTGTTAATGCAAGCATTTGTCAGTCCTGCCCAAAAACTGTAACATGTTACCTATGGCTAAGTAATACGGACTAACGGAACTCCATAACAAAGTGGCTTGTTTTCCGACCTCTTGTACGCAACGCTCAGACAGTAGCTGTATGTGCTCATGTGGGCTCAAAAAGGCGTCTTACTGTTACTGCACAACAAGCTGCGAGGTAACATGCGCAAAAGACATGAAGCGAAAAATGGTTGCATGGCTCAGGCTAACTTTGCAAAGAGTAGAGTATAGTATAATAATGACCTTAGGGACCATAATAACACTACTAGTGTCTGTCTACTGACTGTACTCTAGTACCCGATTTGGACTATTGAATGTGATTTATAATAATAATATGTATTAACCTTTTTTCAATCTTGCTAGTGAAAAAGAATAAATAGGGGGAGGTGTACAGGCATCTAAAAATGTGTCATGTTTTTGCTAGGCGTACTACCGACCACCAGTGCCGGTGGGGCCAGCGGCGATGGCGTTGCGGCCATTCCGGAGGGGGCAGGAGATACAGGGGGTGAGCCAGCAGCAGTGGCGGGCGGTGGTAAGTTATATTCATGACTTATTGACATTGCACTAGCTGGAAGGGTGTGTGGAGTGGACTTCACTCACTGTACTGTTGTTGAGACTTATTAGGTATGAAGTTGTAGTGAACATTATACAACGGTTAATAAAGAAGACACCCTTTACTTAGCAGCATGAGCAATGCAGTAGCAATAGCATTACCAGCGTGACTTCATTAACCAATGGCCTCTTATATCTGACTCCAACTCAGCTGTGAAAGTTTTATGGAGGAGACTAAAAGTCAGATCAGATGACCTTGATGGATGTGTTGAACAAAAAGGGAAAGAAGGGTGGAAGGAGGAAGGGCGGGCGAGATTTAATATGACGACTGGCAGAGAAGGATACGTTGGAAGCATGGATAGGTGGCTGATAGGAATCAGATGCATGTGTTGTTGAAGGATGGGTGGGAGGTGAAAGAAGAATGGATGCCTGCCTGGGTGGAAGACACAGTATGGGTGGATACTGTGGATAGCAAGAATCATCAGCGGTGTTTGGGTGAAACTCTAAGCCAAGGCAAGCAACGGAGTGAGTGGACGCATGCGTTGTTGTTGGTGAAACAAAGTAACGTTTGTGGAGAGATTAAGAAGAATGATTGACATTTACTTAGAATGGATGGATGCCTGTATGTATTCATCATAGACAGCATAGGTGGAGACTGTCACGGGATGCACAGTTTTAGGGAATGTTAAAGAAACCGCGCCAGCGTACCAAAGCCGATGTGGGGAGGGGCAGGGTGGGGGTAGTAGTAAACAATGTATTACGCGGGCAAATACAGGTAACTTTACTGTAACATACAAATAAATAAAGTGAATTTCATTGTGCGCACTGCACCGCCAAATGCGATGCAGTGTGCGCAACAAAATTAGTTTCATTTATTTATATGTTTACTTACCTGTAATTGGCCGTAATCCATAGTTTACTACCCCCATCCTGCCCCTACCCACGCCACCGCCCGGCCAAACTCCCCGAGTCCCACCAACGACCGCTACTGACCTTATGTCGTTGTCCCATATAAAAGCAACGATCATTGGATCAGATATATAATCTGCCTTTTTGTAGTGTCCAAGGCACTGTGAAATTGAGCAATTGCCCTCCATGTAACAGAGAGAGTATGGCCAGTGCCACCCGTAATAGAAAAATACGAGCTTCCCCACCTGCAAACAGTAGTAAATCAAACTAATGTGACTCTGCGTCATGACTCGTATGTTTGTCTTGGCTTCAAGCATAGATGACCGAGCTGGCAATGCCGGCTACAACCAGGTTATGTCATTTCCCTAAACTAGAGATAAGAAGAACACTGGTGTACTGTGTACTGGTTGGAGTCCATAGTGCTAGTATAATGCCTGAAACTCCCACAAATGTTAGAGGCCGAGGAAGTGGGAGGATAGATAGATTATTACCACAAATGTTATGTACTGTGCTTCTTGCTAGTGCTACTGTGCCATTATGTGTTGAATTAATTTTGTGTTACTGTTTAGGTAAGAGTACTGGTTACAACAATATTTTTTTTCTTTCTTTTCCCAAGACAAACCATCGCGGAAGGAGTTGGCAGTCAGGGCCCGGCGCCGGAAACTGGAGGCCATATGCCGGGAGTACCGGCGGCTGGTGGCTCTGGCGGAGGAGGAGGAGGAGGCGGCAGCAGCTGCAGCCTCGTCCGATGCCCCGGGCCCCAGCCAGGCCCCAACTCCAGCGGTACGGCGCCGCGGTCTGATAGCCACCCGCCGCAATTCGCTAGCAGCCAGCACTGCTGTCCCCCATTGTGGATGCCACTGCAGGGCATTCCGCAAGAAGATTCTCCTCCGGATGGCGCGGCAAGAGGAGCAAATGGAGGAGCGGGTGAGAATCCTGGTGGACAAACACCTCAAAGCCCGCCGATTATAACATCGAGGACCCTGTTGCTTTGCCCCTTTTTATTCCTTGTTTTGGTGGGTGGGAATTGGGCGTTGGGGTTTCGGGACATTATTTGGACTTTTTTCGTTTTGGACATTGGTTGGGGTTAGGGAGAGGGGTGGGTCAGGTGTGGGATAGTTTATTTTTGTTAGGGTAATAAATTATATTTATACTTAAACATACAATGTTAATGTTTTGTGGGGGTTACTGTTTTACGAATTAACGTCACATTGGTTTGCTTGCTGCTGCAGGGCCGCAGCCAGTGTTTGATTTAAATAATCTGCCGATGATGTATAACAAACAGATAGATGCGGTACCCCTCACTGAGTTATTTGTCCTACTAGTATTCTACCTCCCACCAAACTTATCTTACCTGTGATTGATGATGACTACGTTCGGCACAGCGATGGCTGCATGGTTTCCATAGAGAATGTAGAAGATGCCACGGTTGTGGTGGTAGTAGTAGAGTAGACACTGGCAGTAGCATTTGCTAAAAAAATAAAAAAAGAGACAGTCACTTGCCTGAGAAAAACTGTGGGAGGAGTAGTCGAACGAAGTGAAATACAGTACAGAAGACGACTGCCAAACAAACAATATTGCAGTTGCAACTGCTAAAGTCAAATTAAACATAATGGTGGCGGGGACAGCCTAGTACAAGAAGTTATAAACTGCAGTTGTGCTGTCGAGTGAGTCACTTAACTTAACACAATCGTAATTCGTAACCTTTACTGCTGTGTGGTAGGAGTTTGATGATTAATCCAATCAATGACGGCAATTAATTATGATGTACTACTATTAGCCGTTGACGGCTTGCACAATGCACATAGACTGAGCATGGGTGGCCAAGCAGAAGAAGCTCCTCGCCCTGCCTTGCAATTGAATTAGTGTTGCTTTCACCACATCTGCCCCAGCAAGCGTGTGATCAATTGGTGTACATTTTATGTAGTCACATCACACCTCAATATAAATCACAGCCCGGGGGAAGAGGGTTAGGGTTTGATGAATGGATGGGAAGGGGGTTTGGGGAAAGGTTTGAAAATGAAAAACAGTACGCATGGACAACAAAAGCAAAGCGCAATCTTGGCAGACGACCATGATCTTATCCAAAAAATCAATAAAGCGAGAAAAGGGAAATGCATGCGTTAATGATGATGAAGATTAGATAACTTGATGGTTAATGAGTAGTACTTAATAACTCCTACTAGACAATTAGACAGTACAGGGCACCAGTATATTCTATGCAATTTGCCTTGCCTGTAATATGCCCTCAGAGACCCAAATTCCATGTTGTACTGGGCTTACTTGTAAAGATAGCAAAGACAATTAAAAAACATTTGTAGGGATCAATTAGCAAACAAACACACAACACACAGTCCTAATGATTGCAGAGAAAAAAGGATTCAAATTAATTAAAAGATGAATGATGAATGATACTAAAGTTACTGTATTATCATGCTAAAATTGTGGAGTTGAATCTCGTCCTTCCTCTTGGTCCTATCTTCCATGGACGCTCCGCACATCAATCTTGGTGGCCTTCCTGATGCCGATTGGTAAGGTAAATGTGAGTTGTGTCTCCCAGTATAGCAAGCACAGGGTAAAGGCCGGCCTGTAACGTCTAGATGGAAAAACAAAAGGGGTATTGAGAAATCAATGAATAAAAAAAAAAACATCATTTACGGTGGAGTCCAAGAAGAGAAGAGAGAACACTTTCAGAGTGAGGCGGCTTGGATATATCGTGTAGATTCTGTTTACAGCATTAAGCTACAACAACAACAGGACAGAACAGGCCCACCACAGCACCAGCCCGTGACCCAACCTCCATTTACCTTAATTTTTGACATAGCCAGACAAAAGGCATACACAGCAACTTAGCATTTTCCTAATTAAGTGACAAAATCAATGCGCCGCTGTCAGTCATCACTACACTCGACTAGACCACTACATGGACATGTAGGTCTGCTGTGTTTACTACTTTCTTGTTGAATTGTTGTGTTTATGTTTACCTTATGCCACTTCATGAAATGCAGTTAGTCCTTGAATCATCTCCGATCCAACTGAATGACTGCGCGCGAAAAGATAGTATGGTCATCATCATGGTGTGGTACGTGTTGTCCAACTACAACTCAGTCTGTATTGACTCCGATTAAGTCCATATTCCATATTAAAAAATTGCAACAGATATTGGCCTGCACCTGCAGTAGTAGGAGTACAATTTGGTTATTAAACAACAAGAAAGGAAACATTGACTGTCACTTACTTACTTGAGTCACTTTGTAGATTAACTAGTAGAGTAGAGTTCGACTTCATGCACAACATCAACAACAAACAACAGCAATCGCTCAGAGTCTGCAAACATCCAATGCATTCCATCATTACCTGTCTTGCTCTTCTCTTTGGCTGTCAGATCATCAGATGCCTAGTTCTGACATTTTTTTTTTTTTTTTGCGGGGCAGTGGCCTCATCATTATTACTCCAGTCCACATTCATTTTGAGTGTTAGGCGCTGTTTCGGTTTTCGTCTTATTCATCTGTGGCACTTCTTTGTCACAGTTTAAGTTGCTTCCCATGGTCAGCACTGTGATGATGGTCCGCGGCCTGTGTAGTGCTCATTGCTGGTCATTTGAGTTTGCACAAATGTCAGCAAGTTTCTTCGAAGAGTCTCTTGTCTTTCTCTGCCAAGTACCTTCTGTCCTGACAGTGAGGACCTTTGGATGCCTGCTGAGGCTGTAGCCTTCGGACACTGATGAGTTTCAGCTCGAAAACAAAACGGAGGATAGCTATAGTAGTCACGTTTCACTTCTAATGGAGGCGGGACTGGTAAAGGCAACATTTCTTGTACTAATGTCTGGCTTGATGGAAATGTACTCGTGCGAGACAGGAAGATGAAGCAGGACTCTGAAGAGTGGACAGTTAAATGCACAGACGTGCAACTCCAATAGGGAAATAAAAAGAAGACGGTGGTGATGGTTTTGTTGTGATTTGATTTGAACCAGAAAGACAGATACACAGACACATAAAGGAAGGAAGAAAGCAACAATTTGAAAGCCTAGTTGTCAGGGAAGAGGAGCTCGTCCTCAAACTCTGGTGGTTCGGACAGAAGTAGGTCCTGTAACGCACTATTTACGTCATCCAAGTCGCTCTGCTCTTCCTGCTGTGATTCACGTATTTTGTAATCCGGTGGTATAAAGTGCTGATTCATTTTGATCATGGTTAACCTCTCCACGCTTTGGGCCGAGAGACTGGTCCTTTTCGAAGTTACAATGGCACCAGCAGCACTGAAAACACGCTCAGAAGAGACACTTGCGACAGGGGAAGCGAGATACTTTATCGCCAGCCTGCTGAGCACTGTCCATTGGCTTCTTTTCCCATACCAATACACCAATGGGTTTCCATCCATGAAGACCTCTGTTGGGTCATCCAGATAGGCCTGGACCATCCGCTCAATGTTAAGGGGTGCTCGGATGTGCTCGGCCGGTTTTGCCTTTGCATCAGCACTGGACTTACCATACCCCTGCTGTAGAAACCAATCAGTTGCACATTGTGCTGTGGATGATCCTGTTCTTGATGTTATTGTTGGTGTAGGTGACTGCTGGGAGGCAAATGCACTGCCCTCAGGCTCCGAAGTATAACTTGACTCTGGATGCCCTGTAGTACTGGTTATGGCCTGTGGTGGGGGGCCTGTAATTAACAGCCGTTCGCTTTCGAAAATAGTTGCTTCCTTAGCTATCAAAGTTTTGTAGTTGGCAACATCCACTTCCGAAAAAGGAATTACTGCCTTGCTGTTCAGAAATACTTTGTACCGTGGATCCAAAATTGTGGCACTAATGTAATGTGGTTGTGACAAAATTTTATTTTTAATCCTTGTATTTTCCGATAAGCGAGCGGCTAAGGTCTCCGCCAAATGATATGCGTCTTGTTTGTCATCCACACCTGCGTACGTTTCAGACACATCCTTCAGCTGTTGCTCTAGCATGTGCAACAATGGGATAGCTTGGCCCATAGTACAGTCCTCCCTGCTGACTTCACGTGTGAAGATCTCAAAAGGAAGTAGCATCTCAGTCAGGCATTTAATGAGGTCCCATTGAGCCATCTCAACGGTCATGCCTCTCACAGTAGGTTCCCCTATTCTTTGCATGACATAAGCATTGAGTGGTATGTACAGTTCAAACAGACGATCAAGCATATAATAAGTTGAGTTCCAACGTGTTGGCACCTCCTGGATGAGCGCTTTGACTGGCAGTTTATGCTCACGTTGAATGACCCTCAGCTGCTTCCGGGCTTTAAAAGAATGGCTGAAATGTGTGCATATTCTTCTGCAGGTGACCAGTAAGTTGCTGACTTTTGATTCATTTTTCAAAAAGTCTTGAACAACAATGTTAATGCAGTGTGCCAAACACGGGACCCTGAAATAGCCACCATTGCGCATGGCCAAAACTACATTACTGCCGTTGTCCGTGGCAACAAAACCAATCGTAAGCCCTCTTGGGCGCAGCCACTCAAAGACCTTGGTGTTAAACTCTTCCAAAATGTTTGCAGCAGTATGAGATTTCTCCATGGCAAACATGGCTACAGTTGCATGTTTGCGAGTGGCATGAAAAATCTCTGCAGTATCAACACCAGCAGATAGCTGTTCTCTAACACCCACAAAACTGATCCAGTGTGCAGTGATGCACATGTAATCTGTGGCTTGGCAACTGGTCCACATGTCTGTAGTCAGGTGGATACTGTGAACAGCACTCTGCTTCAAGGCCTTTCCTAGCAATTCCAGCACGTCGTGATGTAGTGCTGGAACTGCAACTCTGGCAAAATAGTAGCGGCTGGGAACATGCCATTTTGGGCAGATGGTTGACACAAATTCCACAAAACCCAACCCTTCAACAAAAGAAAAAGGGAGAAGGTCCAGTGCTAACATTTTAGCCAGCTTCGCATTGTACAAACGTGCTATTGGGTGGTTGCGTTCGTACTGCCCCTCACCCCCAAACATGCTGATAATGGTAGGCTGCATGGTTTTCCTTTCTCTTAGGCTCAACGCACTTTTTGGTAGTGCGGACCTGGTACTTCTTGGTGTCTCCGGCTGACTCTTACTCTTGTGCCACTGAGATGTTGCTGAAGATGTGTGCAACGTTAAGACTGCACTGCTGGGGTCAGGGACACCTTGTGTACCACTAGTGAGAATGTCTCCCTGTCCTTCCTCTTCCACCGTGATCGGATCTTCTTCTACTCCTTTATCCCCACCAACACCAATGGTTGCAGTTTTTTTTCTGTCGCGAAGGTGGTCCTCCCAGCTGATCAAGTGGTGTTTTTTCAGATGGGTCATTTGGCCTCCGGTACCATAGTTTGTACCAAGCTTACCACGACTAACAGAGGTATTACAAATGGAGCATATAGCAATGTTCTCCTCCTTTTCGCTAACCGTAAAGAAGTCCCAAACTGGGGAGCTTAACTTTGGCCTCCTGCTGGAGGTGCCACTTCCAATGCCGGATGATCTGTAGGGTGTGTGTTGAATTTGACTCTGTGCTGCTGTACCACTACCTACTCCTACAGAGGTGGTGGTTGTGCTGGATGTAGGTCGCTGCCGGGCCTTTGCTAATGCAAATATGGAAGCTGTAGGTCGTGTTGGTGTTACCTGTGGAGGTATGCGTGCTACATCCCTCGCAGCGATTTTGGATAGAGTAAGAATGTTGGTCTCCATCTCCTCGGGGCCGGGAGTGATGTTCGTGATGACTGGCTCGTCGTCATCATCATCATCATCTTGCTGTTCTACATCGACCTCCATAAGTGTAAGGCTTTCTGGAACCTTCCTTTTCCCTAGCTTGGTCTTGGAACGTGGCTCCCTCTCAGACTCAGTTTGTGGCTTCCAAGTGGCATCTAGATCATCAGAAGGGGGCTTGGCGAAGAACTCGATGGACTACCCCTCCTTTTCCTTGCTGGGGATTTGGAAGACAATGGATCTTCTGAATGAGTGGCTTCTTCTTCTACCTCTGCATGAGGCTCAATTTCCTGAACTGCCCCTACTTCAGGAGGAACAACAACTACTATTGCGGGCGGTGGTTGCGGCTGTTGTTGTTGACCACTTATCTGCTGTGTTTCCTCCTGCGTTGATTGGGTACTACTTTGAGATAGCGATAAGTTTATCTCCGGCTCAGCATCACTGCTTTCCACCATTAGGCTGGCTACCTCTTCCCCACTCATGTGCTTGGCCCTGGGTTGGTGGGTTGGGTCCACTGATGCGGATGTGCTGCCCCCAGCTTGCCCCCGGACACCGCTGCTGCAGGCGCAATTTTTTTTTCCCAAAAAAGGTACTGGCCGGCACACCAGACTTCAGTGTCACTTGCTTCTTCTGTTCCTTCTTCTTCTCAATAGCAACTTTCTTGGTACTGGAGGACCTGGTACCTGCTTTCTTTGGGCCCATCTTCTTCAGATGTCAGCAGCACTCAGTTGCAGAGATGTCTGGTCAGGTCACACGTCACGTTGTGTGTCCAGCAGCAGGATGTCTGTCTGGAAGTGCAACAGGCAATGATGAGAGACACACCTCCTCCTCAGTCTTTGTGCACCTAAAAGCAAAAAAGCCAGAACATCAGTCAAACATAGCACAAATCAAACAAATAGAATATAGAACTTAGTGTGTGGTGGCCTCAATTATTAAATTTCAGAAACTATTCCAACAACAACACACAGTGTAGCCATTTGTGAGACGTTGACAACAAGGCCAGGGCTTTCATGGCTACTGTACACTCTGGAAGAATAAGAATATTAAAGAACAAAAACTAAAATGTACTGGAGCATGTTTGGCCTAAATTTGTGCATCACGTGTGATGTATTATATAGCAGCATCAGGGAGCTGCAGCTGGCAATGGGGATGGATTTGGAAGCAGTAAAACAAGAGGAAAAATGGAAAGACACGCAGGCCTATGTGGCAAAAACAGCACACTAATAACTACCACAACAAAATGGCCCCCAGAAACATGGTGACTCACAGGCACAAGGCACGGCAAACAATGAACTCAAGCAGGCCTATATATGGGCAGACAAAGGATGCCTTATAAAACACACACAGCTTTAATGCAAAAACTAAAATCCACATGGCTAAAAACACTTTGGAAAGTTAGACAACCACTACAACAACACAATTATAATGACACAGTACACACGCAAAAAAGGCATTTATTTACCACACCCAATAAGTGAAATAGTCAGACCCTCCAAAAAAAGCCACATTTCGCAATTCAATTTAATCTATTCAATGCCATCCATGGCCTAAATGATGCCAAAATTCCACAGACTACACAGAAACAGTTTTATGCACCCATGGTGACTACCTCTGGGCCTACTGGCATACTGGGCCGCAAGTTTGGAGGCCTATGGCAAAAGCACAGTGGCTGGTTTAACAAAATGGCCGCCGCCCACATGGCCAGGCCACCCAAAATAACAAAAAGTGAAGACAAAGGACAGGACCAGGCAGTTGGAGACTCTGGGAAACTTGCTACCTCTTGGAAAAAATTGTAAAACAAAAAAAAAATGACTCCTTGATCACCAAACTACATCTAAATGACAACCTGAGGAGTTTTTTGTGCAAAATGAACTAAATCAACATTTTCGAGAAGGTTTAATGATGCTCGAGAGATATTGTTCGCCAGATTGTAAATTTTGCGTGTTCGGCATCGCGATCGTCACAAATTGTCGTTATCGCGCGCGCGAAAACGTACATTGAGCGCGCGAAGAAGTTAAAAAGTGTAAGTCCGCGTTGTCGCGCAGTGCGGACTTGCCCAAAGTCCGCGAGCTGAACGCCCAGGGTTACCTACTGGCTGAAAAGGCCTATTTATTTAACAAACACCACAAAAAATAAAATACGCCCCAAAAACCACTTTTACCAATTAAAAACAATGCCATCCATGGCCTCAATTATGTTACAATTCAACAGACAACACAAACAGTTTTTATGCACCCATGAGGATGACTACCGCCGGGCCTACTGGCACACTAGGCCGCAAGCTTTGAGGCCTATGGCAAAAGCACAGTGGCTGTTCACACAAAATGGCCGCCAACACATGGACAGGCCACCCAGAACAACAAGAAAAGGAAGACAAGACAGACAATGCAGGCCTATGGCAAAAGCACAATGCCTGGCTTCACAAAATGGCTGCCACCCACATGGCCAGGCCACCCAAAATAACAAAAAGTGAAGACAAAGGACAGGACCAGGCAGTTGGAGACTCTGGGAAACTAGCTACCTCTTGGAAAAAATTGTAAAACAAAAAAAAAATGACTCCTTGATCACCAAACTACATCTAAATGACAACCTGAGGAGTTTTTTGTGCAAAATGAACTAAATCAACATTTTCGAGAAGGTTTAATGATGCTCGAGAGATATTGTTCGCCAGATTGTAAATTTTGCGTGTTCGGCATCGCGATCGTCACAAATTGTCGTTATCGCGCGCGCGAAAACGTACATTGAGCGCGCGAAGAAGTTAAAAAGTGTAAGTCCGCGTTGTCGCGCAGTGCGGACTTGCCCAAAGTCCGCGAGCTGAACGCCCAGGGTTACCTACTGGCTGAAAAGGCCTATTTATTTAACAAACACCACAAAAAATAAAATACGCCCCAAAAACCACTTTTACCAATTAAAAACAATGCCATCCATGGCCTCAATTATGTTACAATTCAACAGACAACACAAACAGTTTTTATGCACCCATGAGGATGACTACCGCCGGGCCTACTGGCACACTAGGCCGCAAGCTTTGAGGCCTATGGCAAAAGCACAGTGGCTGTTCACACAAAATGGCCGCCAACACATGGACAGGCCACCCAGAACAACAAGAAAAGGAAGACAAGACAGACAATGCAGGCCTATGGCAAAAGCACAATGCCTGGCTTCACAAAATGGCTGCCACCCACATGGCCAGGCCACCCAAAATAACAAAAAGTGAAGACAAAGGACAGGACCAGGCAGTTGGAGACTCTGGGAAACTTGCTACCTCTTGGAAAAAATTGTAAAACAAAAAAAAAATGACTCCTTGATCACCAAACTACATCTAAATGACAACCTGAGGAGTTTTTTGTGCAAAATGAACTAAATCAACATTTTCGAGAAGGTTTAATGATGCTCGAGAGATATTGTTCGCCAGATTGTAAATTCTGCGTGTTCGGCATCGCGATCGTCACAAATTGTCGTTATCGCGCGCGCGAAAACGTACATTGAGCGCGCGAAGAAGATAAAAAGTGTAAGTCCGCGTTGTCGCGCAGTGCGGACTTGCCCAAAGTCCGCGAGCTGAACGCCCAGGGTTACCTACTGGCTGAAAAGGCCTATTTATTTAACAAACACCACAAAAAATAAAATACGCCCCAAAAACCACTTTTACCAATTCAAAAGTAAACAAGGCCATCCATGGATGCCCGGCCTACATGATGTTTAAACTTTAAATTCAACAGACATCACAGAAACATGCACCCATGGGTACCTCTGGCTCTAGTCTGGGCCTACTGGCTGAAATTCCAATCAAAGAAAAACAACTAGGCCCCTGCCGAAACTACAGGCCACAACAATACATTTTAAAAAATATGGAAATCCCCCCAAAAAATGTAGGTACAAACAAGCCCCAATCAAACAAACAAGTACACCAATTCTCCAACTTACTTGTAAAATCTCAAATCCAAGAGTCCTCAAATCCAATCCAATGATATGATGCAGCAGACAGACACAAAAAGTGATCCTTCCAGCTCCAAATCCAAATGAAAGTGAACAGCACATGGACAAAACACTGGGAGGAGCCTGCTGGACAGGAACAGGAAGTTTGAGAATCAGGGGCACTTCCTTCCTCTTGGAAAAAAAGAAAAAGGACTCCTTGCTCACCAAACTACATCTCTAAATGACAACCTGAGGAGTTTTTTGTGCAAAATGAACTAATTCATCATTTTCGAGAAGGTTTTATGATGCTCGAGATATATTCTTCGCCAGATTGTAGTTTCTTCGTGTTCGGGATCGCGATCTTACCAACACTGCCGCCGGAAGTCAGATCGCGCGTCCGAATGACGTGTTCGCGGTCGCACACTCTCGCGGGATCTTGCGGCCGGATTCCAAATCTCGTGGCGCCCGCGAACGGATAGGAAGTCGCGTCGGCGAACGCAGAATCACGGTAGGTCGTTACCGCGCGCGCGAGAACGTATATTGAGCGCGCGATGAAGAAAAACAGCTACGCTACGCCGCAAATTGCGTAGCGCTCGGTAACTTCGCGTTCTACGTGAATTGCGAAGTTACCGTAACTTCGCAAGCTTCGCGAGCGTAGCGAATTTCACCGCCAAGGCTTACTTATTATGAGTATGGTAGAGAGAAAACGTCATGGATCGCGAAAATTAAGAACTTTTTTAAGAAAGACAAAAAGGTAGTAACTAGAGAGGGACAAGTAATTCCTCCGCCGAAATCACCAGCTTCGTATATGATGCTGAAGTACGGATATCATACCTGCATATGGTTAGAAAATTGGACTAAATATACTCAAAATGATGGAGTATTAGCATTTCCTGAGAATGGTTCATTTAGTGTAGCTGTACTTCGGAATTTGAGGGAGAAGATGACGATGCTTGAACCTAAACCTAGACCTACACAGTTTGAAGCTTTAAGTGAATGGGAAGATGAGATGTATGAACGAGAAAGATTCAGAGGATTAAAGAATCATGATTTTGTGCCCGGAAGGTTGTGGGGAGTGAATCATGAGGACAGAATAAAGCGTTGGAGATATGCTAATATGACAGGAGGTTTGTTTCCAGCTTTTACAGTTGAGGAAGAAGCAAAGAGAAAGTGTACAGAGAAAAAGAAACATTTGGTTACTGAAAAGTATGGGTATGGTGGTAGTGAGACGGAAGATGAATTGCTGGAAGATATTTTAAACAGAAACCCACCTCCATACCAACAGAATTCTGCGGTCGTGACACCTAATGCACCGCCAATGGAAACTGGGAGGAATAAAAATCCTGAACGGGGATATGAGATAAATAGGTCACAAGATCAATTGAAAACCCTACAAAGCGAGAAGATTGAAAGTGACAATACAACTGAATTAGCAAAAACCACAAGAGAATTGACTGAAAAGATAAGAGAATTAACAATGAATATGGAAGCTGTAACTGTACCAGTAACAATAGGTCCAGTAATACCAGTTTTTGAGAATCAGAAAATAGAAGAGCATTCTTTAGTCATTCCTATGAATTCACACTTGCAAAGAAGGAAAGAAGGGATGGAATTAGACAATGAAGGTGCAAGAAATTTGGTTAGTTCATATAGACCAAGCCCACCTACTAATTTGACGGTAAATGAGAATGAGTTTAGGAGGATACCTATGGGAACTGAGTCTGCATCAGAGACACCAGAAAGAAGTAAAAATTGGATAGAATTAAATAGTACACCTGTAGGTCCGACTCCGGATGAATTGAATGAATGGATGAAAACTCTAAAAACGAAAGAGACAGAATCAAAACCATTAGATGTATTTAGGTTAAAAATAGACATGGAGGAATTGATCTTAGGGACAATTGGCACAGAAAAACTGAAAACTTATCAGGATGACGAGATAATGTTCTTATGTAAAAGCATTACATGGAGAGCTAGGAATTTACATGACAAATTAGAAGAAACAGCAAATGAACTAGGAGTAGAATTTGTAAAAGTGAGAAGTTTGCAGAAACCATATAGAGTAGATTTTTGCGAGAAAGATATAGAAAATTTGAACACATCAGGACGGTTGACCCAAATAAAATAATTAATTGTTTTGCTGAGGAAATGGGGTGATGTGGATATGTGGAGAAGCAGGTGGACTAAAAGGAATGAGAAAATGACAGATAAAGCGTCTTTGGCTTTTGCGGTGACAGACAAGGAATCAATTGTAAGGGAGTACCCAATGAGAGAAACTCCAGGAGGTAGTTATTTTTTTATTTTTTTAAACTGTTTTTATTATTTTATTAATCCAAACATAACAATCATACATTAGCGATTTCGACTTTATATTTTACATCCGTCTTCAGTTCCTGGGCCCCCATTTGTGCCTGTAATGAGACTTTCTTGCTTTTCAATCTATTACAATGTAATTCCCTGCCCAGTCGGCATCAGGATGTACACATTCTCAATTCACTGAGTGCCTAGCACCTTACTTAGCACATTGTCTATTTAGCAATATGGTCCATAAAATACACATCAGACCATCGCATTCAAACACCCTCCCCCTCCCTCCCTCTGCCTCCGGTGTGCCCAAACTTCTAGGCTCTTAGTCTAATATAGATACCAGTTCCTTCAATTCACGTGTCGGGATAACGTGTGGGACAATACCTGCTGCACTCAGTACCTCTCGCATGACCCCATGCACCCACCGCAGGGTTAGGCCCTTGTTGCCGGCTCTGCCCCGTGGGCGATCAGGGGAGCCCACTAGATCTTCCCCATCCAGGTCCGCCTCCGGGTCAGTGTCAGGGATTTGTAGTGCTATCACTAGGGCCTCCCATGTCCTTGCTGCTTCCCTCGCCCCCTCATTGTTAGTACACATAGCCTGTTGCAATCTAACTGTACCCTCGCTTTTGGCCCATTTAAGTAACTCCGACTTCCACTTCCCCATGATAGGTCCGCGACTCGATTTCCATTGGGCCGTGATCTCTCTCTTAGCTAAGAGCAGGCCTAGGTCTAGAAACTTGCTCGTAGTTTTCGTCTTAGGTGTATGCGGAAACCAATGTAGTATACAGGTACCCATGTCTGTGTCTATGTGGCGCTCTGTAATTCCACAAAGCAGTTCGACTACCTCCTTCCAATACGTTCCCAACCGCCCACAGGTCCATAGCATATGTGGTAAATCTGCCCCCTCTAACTGACAGCGTGGACACCGGGCGGTATCCATCCGATAATATCGATTAATCTTGGCCGGGGTTAAATAAGCCCTGTGCAGTATAAAGAAGTGTATTAGTTGAAACCTGGCATTCCGTGTACTCCTCCAGGCTCTCTGAACCAATTGGGTCCACGTCGTTTCCGGTATTTCCTTCCCAAGGTCTTCCTCCCACTTTCCCCGTAATTCCGTCAGTGGGCGCAATTCTTCCGCAACCAATCGCCTGTATAGACATGTAATTGCCTTAACTGTCCCTGCCGCCATCACTACATATTGACATGCCCTAGTAGTCCGGGGTTCCAAAAGCCCCCCCTTCCAGTGGCGCTGGATAGCTGAGATCAGGGCTGCATGCAACAAATAATCTCCTCGCGGTAGGCCGTACCGTTCTTGCAAATTTTGAAAAGGCAGTAATACCCCATCTTCGTACAAATCCCCCATGACCTGGACCCCCAGCATCTCCCAGTCTGCTAGCGCCGACCAATCTCCCCCATGAGGGAGGGCGGTGCACATGCCCAGGGGGATCTCCGGTGCATACGGGTTGCCAATACTGGCCCTGCGGTGGCACCGGTTCCAGCATTGCCCCAACGTTCGCTCCTCGGCAGTGAGCGACCCAAGTTGCAAGGGTTGCCGCAATATGATAAATGATAATACGTGACGTTGTATCCACCGACCCTCAGGACGCTCCGGGCCCCGGAATTCTCGAGCCACCGCCTGTGTAAGCCACTGCAGCTGAGCTGCCAAGTAATAAAGTTCGAAGTCTGGCACCGCCAGTCCTCCATCCACCCTGGGTCTCATCATGGTGTGTAGTGCCACTCGCCTTCTGCCAGTTCCCCACAGGAAGCCGCTAACCATGGATTTGAGCTGCCTGAAGATCGCCCCCGGTATCCAAATCGGCAATGTCCTAAAATAATATAGCAGGGGGGGAGCGCCACTATCTTCAGGAGCGCCACCCTCCCTGCAACCGAGAGCGGCAGCGCACTCCAAAAAGTCAGGCTCCCTCGCAGTCCACGCAAGGCCCTTCCCACATTCCCTTCCAACAACTCCGCATGTGTATGATATATGTTAGTCCCAAGATAAGGCATCCAGGAGGTAGTTATGTGCATGTCCCATGGTCTAGACAGAATATACTGTCATTTACAAATGACTTCCCAAAATTGAGAGAGAAACCAGTAGAATGGTACAGACAAGTGGAGAGGTTTGTTAAAGTTTCGAAGGTGTTATGGATAGATTTGGATGGATTATTTGATATAGTAGTACCAGCTGATTTGTGGACAGAATGTAAGATTACTATTGATTGGCCAACTGTAGAATATCCAAGAGATGCTAAAACAGGAGCGCCAGGACCAGAAGTGATGAGGAAATATGACCAAGTTATTACTTTTTGAAAAATAAAATCCCACCTAAAGAAACGGATTGGGTAAAAATCGACAGAACCACACAGGAAAGTAAAGAATCTGTACATGCGTATTATGAGAGACTACTGTTAGTTTTTAAACAGTATATTGGCTAGGAGACGCTAAATGACAAGGATATGAGTCATTTTGTATATAGACTTGTTTATGGGTTGAAACCAGAGATAAGTGAAATTATTAAACAGCATATGATTTGTTGGCAGAACAGCACAGTAGATGAGATTTTGAGATATGCTAAATACTGCAGTGATGACATTGAGAGTAGACAGCGTAAATTAAAGAGAAAGCAATGTGGGCACAAGTGAAAGTTGCAGAGAAGCAAGAAGCTCAATTGAATAATCAAGTTAATGAGGCAGGACAGACTAGATCTAGACCAAATATAGGTAAAGGAAAAGGTCAAATGAGCATAGAAGAGGCAAAGAAAAAGTGGCCATGCCACAACTGCGGAAAGTTAGGACATTGGAGAAACGGGTGTAAATTCCCTCCAAAACTTAATACGGAAAATCAATCATTAAATCCACAGGTGCAGAGTGAGGTAGTTACCCAACAAAGTCAGGTGCCTCAACCACCACTTCCCAAGATTGTTAATCCACAGAAATACAGTGCAGAAACAGGATTCTACGGAGGAGAGCAGGTAACACAATTGCCGCGCGCAGCTGCCATATCTCAATACTGGTTACGACAGGATGGTAATGAGTCGGATGAAAGTTTATGACGGTGCCTAGGAGAGGAAGAAGAGTGTGGCGCAACTCTAGAGGTAGATCAAGCAGGTCCATTTGTGGATGGAGAAGTGAATGGTGCAAATGTAACATTCCTTGTGGACACTGGAGCTACCCGTTCTACTGTTAGGTCAGTGGAAATTCCAAACCTTCCTCTCTCAGGTGAACATATCCAAGTCGTAGGTGTTTCGAATCAGCAAATTAAGGCGCCTCTTACCAAATTAGTGGAGGTAAAGATTGGACCATTCAGTGAAATGCACCGATTTGTGGTGTGTGATTGTAGTCCTGTGAACCTATTAGGACGCGATCTACTTTGCAAAATGAATTGCACCATCTATTGTACTCCAGATGGGATTGCATTTCAGACCCCGGAAGAAGATGTATTATATAAAATGACAATGGTAAATTTAGAATCAGAAGTGAATGATTTATTTCCCATATTTGACGTAGAGAAAATCCCAATTGAACTGAAAGAAACAGTGAAACAGGAAGTGTGGGATTTTACGGGAGAAGATATAGGGTTAATGAAAGGAGTAGACCCTGTTAAGATCTCTGTTAAAGAAGGAACGAGTTACCCAAATACGCCACAGTATAAATTGACACCAGAAATAATTGAAGGAATAACACCAGTAATAAATAAAATGATTGAACAAGGGATTCTGAGAGAAATAATGAGCAGTCCATGCAATTCACCGATAATGGGACTGAAAAAGCCGAATGGAACATATAGAATTGTACAGGATTTGAGAAAGGTAAACCAAATTGTTGTGTCTTGCTGCCCAATAGTACCAAACCCTGCTGTAATTCTATACCAGATTCCACGCGAAGCAGAATGGTACACAGTTATTGATTTGTGCCATGCATTTTTCTCTATTCCATTACATCCAGATAGCCAGCCATTATTTGCGTTCAGGTTCGGAGAGCGTATTTTGGCATGGTGCCGAATTCCTCAGGGGTATACAGAAAGCCCCTCGATCTTTAATCAGATTTTAAAGAAATCATTGGAAGATTTAAAAATGCCAGAAAAGTCTGTGATGGTTCAGTATATTGATGACCTACTGTTGGCATCAAAAACAAAGGAAGCATGTGTTAATGATACAATTGCTTTGCTGAATCATTTAGCAAAAAGAGGACATAAGGTATCCCCATCAAAATTGCAGTTTTGTCAACAAGAGGTCCAATATTTAGGACATAAGATTGAAAAGGGAGTGCGAAAGGTAACGACTGAAAGAATAAAAATAATTCAAGGAATGAGAGCTCCAATGACACAGAGAGAAGTAAGAATGTTCCTAGGAATGGTTGGATATTGTCGACAATGGATAAGTGGATTTTCATTAATTGCAAAACCATTACAAAGATTGACAAAGAAGGATGTTAAAGATCCTTTTGAAATGAATGATGAGGAAATGAAAGCATTCAGAGAACTAAAAACAAAACTGTGTGAAGCCCCGGCATTGGGAATGCCTGACTATGAAAAAGACTTTGAGTTGTATTGTAGTGAAAGAGATGGGTGTGCGTTTTCAGTTCTGGTGCAGAGACATGGAAACATGAAAAGACCCATTGCATATTTTTCAGCTGTCTTAGACCCAGTAGCGAAAGCGTTGCCTGGATGTTTGAAAGCAGTTGCTGCTACTTGTGTAAGTCTGGAGCAGAGTGAAGGCATACTGATGGGATATCCACTGAGAGTATATGTCCCTCATTCTGTGGAAATTCTTTTGACAAGAACCAAAACCCAATATATGAAACATAGTCGGCTGACTAGGTACGAAAAAGTAATTTTGAGTGCAGACAATGTCACCATTGACAGATGCATAAATGTGAATCCTTCAACATCATTGCCAGATGAAGAGAGTGTGATTGAAATGGATGAAGTTGATCATGATTGTCTGAATGTACTCGAATATTGTACAAAACCGAGACCCGATATACGGGATGAGCCTTTAAAGGAATCGCATTATATTCTGTTCGTGGATGGCTCATGTTTGAGAACGAATGATGGAGTTCTGAGTGCAGCATATGCAGTTTGCACCGTAGGTGCTGTAATGGAAGCATCTTGTTTGAGAGGGATACGTTCTGCCTAAGTAGCGGAGTTGATCGCTCTAATTCAAGCATGCAAATTGGGAAAGAATGTCCGAATCACAGTAATCACGGATAGCCAATATGGCTTTGGAGTGGTTCATGATTTTGGGCAGATCTGGTCCCAGAGAGGTTTCTTGACGTCTGCAGGAACCCCAATAAGAAATGGTGAATTTGTGAAAAATTGCTTGAGGCGATACAGCTGCCTAAACAGATTGCGGTGGTGAAGTGCAATGCACATAAAAATGGGGAAGACTACATAACTGTTGGCAATAAGTTTGCTGATGAAATCGCACAATACTGTGCCAAAAATGTCGTCTCACTAAACAGAAACAGAGAAAGAGAGCATATTTCATGTCCTTTGCTTTTTACTAACCCTGTCGAGACATGGGATGAGGTGAGACAATTACAGGAAGCAGCAGATGATGAGGAAAAAGATAGCTGGATAAAAGCAGGATGCAGAAAACGGGAGGAAAATGATGTTTGGGTTTACAGGGATGAAAGACCAGTTATGCCTGATAGCATGATTTCTGACATGGCACGGATGTACCATGGACAAGCACATATTGGAAGAGATGCAATGATCAGACTTTTAGACAAACATGGTATAATCCAAAATTCAGAGCCATAGCTGAGAGTCTTTGTCAAAGGTGTCTTATTTGTCAACAGCTAAATCCAGGAAGAAAGACAGTAGTGAGTCTAGGAACAATAGGACGAGAGGGAGGTCCTTTCACGAGAATGCAAATGGATTTTATAGAAATGCCCCCGAGCAATAGACTAAGGTATGTCCTTAGTCGTCTGTTTGTTTTCCCGCAAAACTTATGCTGCGAGAATTCATTTCAAGGTATGGTTTTCCAGTAACGATTGAAACAGATAGAGGAACACATTTTCAAAACGAATTGATTCAACTGATTTGTGAAGCACTTAGTATTAAACAGAAACTGCACTGTGCATACAGACCAGAGGCTTCTGGAATAGTAGAGCAAGTGAATGGAACAATTAAGAACAGGCTAGGGAAAATGTGTCAAGCCACAGGACTCAAATGGCCAGATGCCTTGCCATTGGTCTTAATGACTATCAGAAGTATACCGGAAAGAAAGACAGGACTCAGTCCCCACGAAATAATTATGGGACGAGCAATGAGACAAGCACATGTACCTGTCAACAAACTACTGACTATAACTGATGATCTCGTGATGGATTATTGCAAAGGATTGGCTGATGTGGTACGTTCTGTGTTTCATCAGGTTGGACCGGATGCAACCACTCTTGAAAGAAAACCAGCTCACGATTTGAATCCAGGAGATTGGGTCCGCATAAAAGTCCACCGAAGAAGAAACTGTTTGGTTCCTCGCTGGGACCAACCACGACAAGTGATCCTGGTGACAACAACTGCAGTCAAATGTGCAGGAATAAAACACTGGGTACATGCCAGCCACACCATCAGAGTTCCAGAACCTGAAGATCGACCTGTGAGTCGACATCTGGAAGTATTGGATACCAGTTCAGCATCTGATGCAGAGGAAGAGACGAACAAGGCTCCAGAAATTGAAGATCGACCTGTAAGTCGACATCTGGAAGACCCAATTACAAGTGCAACGACAGGAGGAGTGGAGGAAATAGCAGAAGTTCCAGAATCTGAAGATCGACATGTGAGTCGACATCTGGAAATATCAGACACCAGTTCAGCATCTGATACAGAGCATTCGGATTGTGAGGAACATCTGAAAAGAAATTGGAAATTTGATAGCATTAAAGAAGAAACTGAGGAAAAAGACTGTAATAGTGAGCAACCAAGTACAAGTTATGGTGAAGATCCTTCAAAAATTATATTAATAGACGAAGAAGGGATAGTTTCAGATAGAAAGATAGAAGAATCGGAAGACCCCCGAGGAGCAATAGGGACAGATCGACGAACAAAAGAACAGGGAAACTTAGAAACAGATAGAGAGATTGACACAAATTCGGAAGAAGCTCGAGGAGGGACAGAAGTAGGTGATCAAAGGAAAACACGAGAAAAACCAAAAATAGATGAAGGAAGTGAAATTCTAAAATTTAAGATAAGAAACAATAAAGAAAGGACTGAAACAGAGTCAGAAGAAAGTGGAGAAGAAAGAAACCAGAAACTAGAGTCAAGAAAGAGAACTTGGAGAACAGAAAGAGAGGAAAAAGAAAGTGAACCGAAAAGGCCAAGAAAGGGAGACAATTGGCCCCACGAAGTTAGAAGATTGAGATACAAGATCATAAGGCTAGATGGAAAAAGTGCAGAACAAGTAAATGAGATAACAAGTCAAAAAGAACAAGAAAAACAAGGTGGAAAACACTTGCAGAAAACAAAACGAGTAAAGAAAGCAAATCTGAAGTATAAATCGCCTGAATGGTTATACATTGCGTTGACTGATATCAAAGAAGAAGAGATCACTCACGAGAACCCGGAACAAAGCTACAACCTAATAGGTGAAGGTGAAGTGCAACAAATTTGAAGAAATTTGAACAAATTTCTACCGGATTGGACAAAACACTGGATTTGACAAAGAAAGAGTTCTGAAAAGAATTAAAAGAAAGTATCAAACAAGACAAAGTGAGAGTGTAGGGTGGCTAAGAGGTCATTTCTGAGGTGTGGTGACACATTTTTCTGTACATATTATAAAATAGGTAATAGAACAAAATGGTAGATACTAAAGATAGAAAATATAGATGTGAGTTCTTAAGTAGATGGTGTAAGATGTGCTTCTTTTGTACAGGATTATTAATGACTGTATGGGTTATTTTAGCAATCACCATTCCAATTAGATTAGCTGTAGAAGAAACGTCTATATTAAAGAATAGCACAGAGAAAGAAAAAGGAGCTACCATGCAAGAAACAGCTATATTAGAAAGTAGTGCAGAATTACATAAAGACAAATCAATAACAGATTTTTCAAAAAATGTTTTCACTAAATTATTGTATGAGTATGTAGAAACAATGGATGTAAGAGATTGTTATGTTTGTATGCAATTGCCTGCGTCTGTTGCAGAAGTGTGACCTATCATCACCTTCCTTTGACGTATGGAATAACATGTAGTGTTTTAGCAAGTTTATTTTACAACACAGGAAGATTAGAATATTATTACACTGATATAGATAAGATTTTTGCAAAGATTCCTATAGTTTCTGAACTAAACAAGGTGAAAGAGGCAAGAACATTTGGTGAATTTTTCATAGAAAATAAATTTCTAACATTAGATGATATAGTTAAAAACAACCTTACCTGTGAGTTAAGGAATGAAGAAAATGTATTTTTAGAAATGGTCGAGGATAGAAGAGTGAAATTTCAAAGAAAAGTGATAGAAGAGACAAAAACACCTCTTTGGGCGTTTGAGGAAGAAAATCATGACAAGAAAAAGACAAATGCAGCTATGACTCTGAATTGGCCCCAACAGGGAAGGTTGTGCATTAGAAGAAATAGAACAAGATATGACAATTATTTCGTGGGTTCCAGTGATTGCCATGACAATTATAAAATTTTAGGAGGTTGGGGATTCAAAGGGGGAAAAGATCCAATATTTCCTGGGATCTATTATATTTGCGGTAACAGAGCTTATTACAGGTTGCCGGACCATTGGTATGGATCATGTTACTTAGGCCTGGTCTTTCCAACGATTTTTCATGTAGATAGAGCAGAAAAGGGAACACAGGAAATGATAAAGACATTTACACGTAGAAAAAGGGAAAGTTTTTCAGAAATAGTAGGTGATATTTTTGGAGCATTGATACCAGCAGTGGGAATATCTTTGAATGCATTTAAAATTCGGAAGTTATCCACAGTAGTAGATCGTTTATCTACAGATACTGCTGGAGGGTTCTTGATGGTAAATACCGAAATGGTTGCCATGAGAGCTATGGTGATGCAAAATCGACTTGCCCTTCACATTCTTTTGGCAAAAGAGGGTGGAGTCTGTGGAATGCTGAAAGTCCAACATTGTTGCACTTACATTCCAGATAAAAGTGAAAATATACAAAAGTATATAAAGAATATTACAAATTTGCACAAAGAACTTGTTCCACTGGAGGTTGAAAATGCATTGGGAAAACTTGGTAAGAGTTTTCCTCAGTAATAAATTGGTTTACTAGAATGAGTAGATTAATAATAGGGAAAATCATAATAGTAGCGACTATAATAATAATAATAGTTCTAGTACTGAAGCTAAGTATTATATGTATAAAGAGAAGAAAAAGACAGAACAAAATAGAAAAAGAAAATAAGATAAATAAAGAAAGAGAAAGAGAAATGGGTGAAATAGAGCTAGAAGAAATAAAAGAAAACATGTATAAGAAAACAAAGAGACAAGATGAAAGGGATACAGTTGTGTAAACTAACAAAAACAAACCGGACAAAGAAATATGCTATCTGACAGAATTGTGTAACATGGGTTTTTGTGGTGATATTAAAAATCACCAAAGGGGGGAGTTGATGGAGCAGGGTAAACGAAAAAATGTTAACCTCCTAATATTTATGTTGAATAATTAACACACAGGTTAGTCTCAGTAAATAACCAACCATGTATGTTACATGAAAAGGGTTATGGGTAACACGCTATATCCGTGCAAACTAATTTACTTACAATTGTTAACGTGGATAACATAAGCCTAATAATTTGCGTACTAATTAGAATAATAAATGCATGATTTGTGCTTGGAAATAAACTGTGTAGTGGCAAAGTAAAGCGGTTGGTAAGTAAGAAATGGCTTTATATGTCGCTTTTGCTAGGTAATACTTAATTGGGGTACGTAGAATGACGGGAGGGAAACGAAAAGGCTTATATTCTTTATTCTTAACTATGTTCTGTTTATCTTTATAATAGTTCGCTTAGGCCTGTTGTGCCGCGATCTAAAAATGGCTGCCATGGCAAACAAGCTAGAGTAAGCAGGTGCGAAGTGGGTTCCAAAGCGAGAAAGGCTGTGAACAAAGGGATCATGTGACCGTCCCAAAGCCTAGGATGGAAGCGTGGTCAAGGCTGCAATGACCTTATTATACAAACGTGTGCCAAAGAAGGACATAGCGAAAAGCGTGAGAAGAGGCAGTGAATATGTGAATAAACAATGAACTGTTCAACTTAAAAGTATCAGAAAAGGATACAGATTGAGACCAATGTGCGGATGGGTAATGTCATGAACCCGTGAGAAACGACAGAAGTATGAACTTTCCACAAAGAACTGGTTGGAGCAAGGATATTCATAATGAGATGTATACTGACCCCAAATGGACCAATTAGAGAGAATCTCGCCCACAAAGATGTAACATTTTCACTTAGTAAGCTAGTATTAGGGTATAAGAAGACCTACTCTTAGAGGGGGTGAGGGAGCTGCTATTTTATATTTTTGATTGAGCACGAGACGCTGCTGCTGGAGAACCTTTTTGCTTTTAATAGATTTTTCCATTTAATACTATTAGACCTTTTTATTCTTAAAATACTAAAGGGGAAAAGAACGGGATTGTGGCGGGAAACATCCTATAGATGGTCCGTCGAGAAGGCCTGTTTTTCAGGACAGATAGACAGTTTTTCGGGAGTTCTATGCTGTGATCTGAATTCATTGCTGTGACGAACTTTGTTTTTCCATCTAATAGGTATGCATTGCAATTTCAATTTATTCTTATAATGATGCTAAATGTAATAATCTGAATAATAAATTTGAAACTTATTCATGCTTCTAAAAATTATATAAACTTTATTATCTTTAAACAATGAGTCAGTGGTTCTTTAGCTCAATGATAAATGTAAATGTTTAAAGGTTTATAGTGATTGAGCTGGTCTTAATCACCATCAACTGATTCCTACTAGTTGGTCCATCGACCAATGAGCGGAATACCTTAAAGCTTGAGAAGTATTATGTCGTTTTAAAAGGTATCCCGTCTCCTTCCAGCAAATCATTAACTGTTTTCTCCTAGATAAAAATGAATGAAATCCAGGGAATATATGAGAGAGTGAATGTTTATGCGGTGTTATGGGCCCCACCGTCATATGGATATAGTTGTGGAAAGAGGGATATTTGTACCTGGACGTCCAAAGCATATAGGAGAAGAAATTTTATTGATAGCGCTGGATCAGTATTCACAGAGGTAATTTACGAGTCATATCTTTACGTACGCAGTCAGGCCAGAATCTCCACACTTAGGGCAGAATCTCTGCACCCGGGCCAGAATCTCCGCAATCGGGTCGGAATCTCCGGCTCGGGCCGGATGGACATTGCCTTCAATCCTAAACATCTGTGTAAGTGCTTACCACTCCTCACTTCAACTGAAACACCACAGCCCAACAGCCAATTCCAGCCCTGTAGCAAACATAAAAGCAGAGTTAACAAATACAAACCCTTTCAGACCTTCAACATGTCACTGAATGTGTTTGTTGCTCTGCCCCTTGCCATGCTCCTAGAATATTTGAGGAGGAGAAGGAGAGTAGAGAGGATTTTCATACAAAGGATAAACCTATTTGGGATGTCCAGCCAAGATGTCAGGGCCAGATACAGTTTCCCCCAGATGTCATCTTGGAGATGGTTTGTGAGTGGGAGCAGGAAGTTGACTCTGTGACTTATCACTTCCATGACCTCCCAACCTATGTCAAGATCCTTGCAGATCTCCATTTTTTGCTACAGTGTATTTCAAAAGGGTCTCTAGTGACATTGCGGGTATCTCACAGGCAAGCCAGTCTCGATGCTTGCATTGGTTACTGAGTTGCAGCAATAGGAGAGCCCCCCTCCATAACAAGTAATCACATCATTGTCTGGTTCTAAGATACTATGGGGTATATTTACTAACGTTTGTGACAAGCCCTCATGGGCTTTGTTGATATATCATAAGCAGCTGCTAAGCTTTGTGTTGTGTTGTGCCATGCCACTTTTGTGTGGTAGAAAGTGAAGGAAGTTTGAAAACAAAGATGGGCACAGATGACAGTAATAATGACTCTCCTTCCTGTTTCTTTGCAGAGAGCAAACTCTACGTCGATGATACAGATATGGGCAACATTTTTTTATCTGTTGCAGGAACGTGGTAAGCATTTGCTGATCCAGCAGCCATGCATTGTTCTCACCAACAAACGAAATAAAAGCTTCTACTGCTATAACAGTAAGACATTCAATAACGGTCAATTAAGAGTTAAGAAAGAACATCAGTCTTCCTGTGGTAGTCTGACCAGTGCTTATTTTGTGCCAGTGTTTGCCGGTACTTGGCACTGGCACTTAATTCTTAACACAAGCCCTTTTTTATGACAGCCCACCACATGGTGGCGTTGTCTTCCTATTTTTTGCAGAGGACATTCGTTTAGCAAAGCAATATGCACTACAAAATGGTAATGAATGAATGAATGAAAAAAGACTTGTGAAGCACAACAAATGCCAAATGGCGTTAAGGCGCTGATAGCAGTTAGTCTTTGGAGGGGAGAGATATTAAGAAGGAGCTAGCTGACTACCCATTACAGAGTGAAAAGCCAGGTCTTTAAGGGCTTGTGAAAAAAGGTGTGAGATTGAAGACTGGAAATCGAAAGGAAAGCGAGTTCCACAGCTTGGATTCAGCCACCGAAAAAGCTCTACTTCCCCATCTCGATTTCCTATACCTAGGAATAATTAGGATACGTTTGCCTGAGGATCACAGCTGTATAGAGGGAATGTAACAGTGAAATAGATTCTGAGTTGTTTAGGGCCTCTGTTATCGAGGGCATTATGAACCATGCAAAGAACCTTAAAGGTAATTTGCTTGTTCACAGGAAGGCAGTGAATAAGAATGTGTCGTGGCCATTGATACTGTCATTTTGCAACACTGGTAGGGGCAGTGGTTGATGCAAGCTGCAGTTGCATCCTTAGTGATACCTTGGACCCTAGCAATTTTATTTTAGAAATTAAGGAATTAAGTCTGACAATAGACAACATATGCATTGTATGATACCAACTGGATCAGGTGGGCAACTGACTTCTTATACCATGTTTGAGTTTTACGACTGTCAATATTGGGTTAAAGTACCTGGACACGTTTATCTACTCTGCCCTTGTGCTTGTCTTCAAATACATAGTTGGGCTTGTGGACGTCTGCTAACTAAGCCAAAACCGCTAATGGAGAGGTTGTCTTATTGTGAATTGTAGTCAGCACATAAACTTGATGCCTGTCTGAGACTTTTACAGCGAGCAGTTGTGTGCAACACAACACACTGCTCTGGATTTTTGAAGCTGCTTACAAACAACCTCCTGAGGAAATCCTTTGTGGTGATTTAGAACTGTACCATAAGCCACAGTGCCAGCTTCATTTGAACAGCTTG
Organism: Calotriton arnoldi; assembly: GCA_963921515.1. NCBI lineage: Eukaryota > Metazoa > Chordata > Amphibia > Caudata > Salamandridae > Calotriton > Calotriton arnoldi. The sequence continues at coordinate 1,088,719 of CAWUFW010003267.1, forward strand.
CTGAACAGCTGAAATCCTGCATAGATATTTTCCACATAAAGGTTATAACCTTTATGAAGGAGCGAATGTGCAAGCTCCCATTCAGTCTTCTCACTGATTTCTAATGTGGAGGGGCAACCTGCAGATTCTATTATGGAGTCTTTCCCAGTATACAATATAAGGCAGTAAACATAACCAGTGGAAGTCTCGCACAAGATGTATACCTTGGTGCTGTAAGAGCTCTTTTGCTCAGTATGTAATGCCTGAATAGCAGTCACCCTTTGTACAGGATCAACGAATTATTGACCGCTATATTCTTCCTAGAAGTATAAATCTCTGGAAACTTGGCAGACAAATCTTCACATTTTGAACAACCTGTCATAGTCTGGATGGTCTCAGGGCACTGATGCAGAATTATCATTAAAATGCAACACATGCGGAAGAATAAAAAAACAACTCTAGACATGACCTGGGTATTGCCCAAACCGTACGAGAAGTCCAATATCACTTTACTGTTGGGTTGTGGTGCCATTTTCCTGTTGAGTGTAAGGTCCACATTTTCTTTTAACTTCCCAAGTGAAATGAGGTCCACGGTGTGCCCTAAAATGAGGCACTGAAAGACCTCCTTTCTCCCTCAGAAATTGATTGGCAGCTAAATGTATTTGGTGCACATTTTCCTCAAGGTAGATATCATCCAGAAAAGGATGGGTTTAGTCAACAGATAAAACATTGCAGTAGTGACTCTAAATCCAGCATCTGCGGTAAATGTGGGAATTTCATGTTGAGCTTTACTAGAGGGCTGCAAAGTGAGAACTTTCCCGGTACTCAGCATGGTACCTGCCTGTATTGCGGATTCGGGTACACTGCCACTATCTATCATCTGCACAGACATTATTACCTGACATGGTAATATTCTTCAGAATCCCTGGAAGGCAAGACGTCATCGGATGGAATTCCGGCTGAAAAATCATTTCCAGATTCTTATTTCTGATGATGTCCTTGAGGTGCTATCTCAGTATTAGATTCTACATCTACTGTTTTAGTGTCTGGACAGCTGTCATCCAACAAAACACCATCTTTGTTAACCCTCCAAAACTTTCTTCCCTAAATACTGTGTGCTAGGTAGAATGCAGAGGTACTTGTATAAATGATAATGCAGTGAGAATGCTTAAGTCTGTGATATGAGATGAAAGTGGGAATGCAATGCAATTGCATACAAACGAGAGTATACTGCAAAAGGAATAGAGACGAGAAAAACAATTGGCTGAATAAAAACAAAACACGTCGCTTCTAAGTCTCTGCGATGCAAAGAACCTCTCAAAAAAAGGTTAAAGAGAAAAAAAGGAAAAATATTACTTCACCTTGCAACACATAAATGGCACTAAAATTAAATTTTGTAGTTTTCAAAAAGCATACATTGTCATAGTAGTTTGCAGTCGCAGCTGCGATCCTCATGTAGGCATCCATGGCAGAGAGGCACCATTGGAATGGAGAGATTCTCCTGTTTCCAATGATACTTCTCAAGTCACAATTACTGCCTAGAGGGGGGAAGGGGCCACAGAAAGACCTCGGGTAGGGGTGATTAAAAACAACATGGCCACCATTTATTCCATTCCCTGCCGGGGAGGAGGTCGATCACGCCCTGCTTGGGTTCCCTATCAGACTACGCAGGGAAGAGAAAATGCCAACATTGAATTTATATCTCCTGAGGTAGGTCAGCCTATACTAGGCGGGCGGCTAACCTCCCCCAAAAACAAACATACCTGGATCTCATAGTGATTCACAAGTAGGAATTATGCTGGTAAGGACTGCCCCTTTCCAGCAATGCCTCTCTCATCTTTAGCAACTCAGCAGGGGATGAAAACCCACTAGGTGCGCAGAGCTGCCTCGCCTGTGTGGGTCCACTGGGTCAATGACGTAAGCGTGCTGTAAGTGCATTGACATCATTGATTAGAGAAGGGAGGGGACGCGGAACTGAATCTGCTACATCGGCCCGTCAATATTCAAAGAATGAGAAGTCTCCAGTGCACACACTGGATGTTCCTCTACACTCCCCCACTAGTGAACCATTAACATCAAGGGGTATATTCACAAGAACGTGCGATAACTACCGCAAGAGTAGCGTAACGCAACTTTCAATATCGCAGCCTATCACGGGAAAATAACCCTGTGTCAACGTGGAATTCACAACAAGGCGGTAGCATGCGATAGTCACCAGATAACGCGTCAAATGTCAGCGTGAAAATCAACGCCACGCCGAAAAAATGCGAAACGCGAACGCGAGAAATCATGCGATGAGGCCAATCGCGGTACAAAAAGTAGCGAAAAGCAGCCTCAGGCCTGCAAATCTCACGTGTCTGGCGGGAAATTGCACCATAAAACCCACAGAAACAACACACCAGAAACAAGCCAAAGCACGTAGCAACATGGATGCACTCTGACCCAGCGCAGAGGTCAACGCGAACCCCACAACCCCCACAGACCACCAGCAAGGAACAACGGGGTCGGGGAAGGCCAAGGAGAAAAGGGAGAGGAAGACGGGGTGCAGACCGCAGGAAAACAAGACCAGCGCCACAGAGTCACAGAACACCGCCAGCAACTGACCCACAAGCACACCTCCTGGAATGCAGTCGGAGTGCCCAGGAGGCCAATCCAGGAGGCCAAGAGGCGCCGCTAGGACGTGACAACCTAAACCAGGCACAAACCCGCTGCCAACAGGTAGGCAGCAACGGCGACAGGAGGTGGCAGTCCAGCACCACAGGAGGAGCTGGCGTAAACCCAGGCCACAGTCATCAGTGTAGAGACGGTGCAAGGAGGTGGGAGTACGGACACAGCTCGACAGGACCCGACACAACACCAACAGGGTGAGGATCCAACAGGGACTGGGGGGACGGGGGGTGATGGGCACAATGGCACACATGCACAACGAGGTGTAGAACACTGCACACCCACAATTGCCCAGGGACATGTCCCCTATCCCCGTGGCACACTGCAGCACACACACATAGCAATCACAGCACATACCATGGCAATGTGGCACAAAGTACAACACCCACACTGCAGAACAGGGGACACAACTGGGTCCGCCCAGGCGCAGAAACAGAACAATCACATTGGACAGAGCAGGGAACTGTGAGATGCATATCTACGGCTACAACCCCACATCAGCCATGTAGGCCAAATGTCCACTGTCCCAACTCAAATAGCCACCACCGCCCAAACAGTCACAATGTCACACAGTCTGCATGTCGACAAGAACAAAGCGCCAACACAATGCCAACATGCACCTCCCCTTCACAATGCAGAGGGACAAACAACACCTCCAGCAGGTAAGAACAGACAACCCATCAGTGATGCCGGAGACGAACACCACACCTTCGACACCGACGCCCTACAACAGCCCATGGACATCCCACACAACCCACCACCAGGACCAGGGCAGACAAGCTACTCAGAGGAGAACCCAGCCCCTGCAACAGACCACACAGCATGAAGCACCCGCAATCACGGCTGGCTCACAACACTTCACCGACCCACACATGGCACCCCAATGCCAGGTGTCAGAACGCCAAAAGGAGGTGGCCCAACAGGTGCGGGTGTTGCCGAACCCATGGAATGCAAACTAGAGCACATATGTGGGTGTCCAATACCCTTCAGGGACCACCTACACCCCACAAAGGAGACCCACACTGCCATAGAGACACATGCAGATGCACATACCCAGTACAGAACCACGCCCAGGGGCACGCACATATCAGTCACACACCCACGTTGGCTCTGCGTACGACGCCACAGTCCACTCCCCTTACGAATTGAGTGGGTGACGACAAAGCTACATGTCCAGGTTCTAGCCCACTGCCTGCGGTGACATGTCTGCGTCCGCTGTACACAGCACAATGTAATGTGGTAGGGCCCAGGGCCCCCATGCATACAACAAGACCACAGGGACACATGCACATATCATGTTGAACTGGCTACGGGCACGTGCGCCCGGCCCCTTTATTGGCAGGGCCACATGTACAGTGACGCCTGTGCTGGATGTGTGTGGGGTGAGTATAAGCCAGCCCGCACGGAGTGCTTGGTGCTGGCAACAACCTGAATAGTGGACACCAGTGTAATGGAAACAGAAAACACCAGCATAACAGAGTCAACTGCAGAGCAACATGGAGGGATCCGGAGTAAGGACAGGGGTCACCCAATATTCTGTCAGGAGGTTCCGTGAGTTGCAGTGCACTGAGGTAGGGGCACTAGAGAAGAGCGCGCTCATGTGAGGAAATTGCTAGTATTGTGTCCCTTCGGGTTAGTCCTGATGCAGATGCAGTGGGGTGTGTTACACCTGCATCAACTTCCTCATCAACGTCCCAGGTCACCCACTGCCTGAGGTGACAGTTGCGTCCGCAGTCCACAGCGCAATGCCCAGTAATAGATCCGGGTGTATAGCTTGACTACCACCACCAGTCTGCATTCCTGCCTTGGGGCTGTTGCCTCCTGCCCTCCCATTGTCTGTGCCTTCTCCCGTCCGCACACTTGACGCATATTCCTCATCATAGTCCCAGGTCTACCCCACTGCATGAGGTGACATAGCTGTGCAACCTCACAACAGCACAAAACTCAATCAGTAACAGACAATGGCTTGCGGTGCACTGAGTCACTGGCACCTGGAGTGCTGAGCAGGGTATCAGGCCGCTGATGGCATCCACGACAGGTCTGAGCAACTCCGTAGGTCTGTCAGGACCACCATTTTGACTCTGGCAGATGGCGGTTGGAGGTGGTCCTTGCGGTGGTGGCGTGTGCCTCCTGCGGTGATGTGATGTCCGGGCCGGTCAAGACTCGATGCTATGTGTGGGCCCTGGTGGCCCACAGTTGAGGCCGGAGGATGCGGACTTGCGGTGCAGTCAGATGGGCCATGCGACCTGAGCGGGTCCCCATCGTTGTCCGAGGTGTATGTTGCGGAGGGTTGCGGGGGACAGTGGAAGGTGTCCTCCAGGGCATGATGCGGAAGGTCTGATGTTATCTGGAAGCAGCAAATGGAAGAGTGGAAAGCGCAACCCTCGTTTTCACCCACAATTCTGTATCAGCTACATGAGGATGAAAACTAGCCCCTAGTCCATAGACTCAAACGCCACCAATGTATGACCAGTGAGTTTCCATGAATGTCGGGGGACACACTTAGTGGCACAGGTGCTGAGAGGGGATGCAGTCTGCGATGATGCTGGTACACAGATGTGAACTCCAACATTGCCAAATCAAGACTCTGTGACCTACTGGACCGCAGTGTAGGCCGGAGGCAGCGGTCAGCACGGCCCATTCACCTAGTGTCGCCGGCATAGGTTGGATGGCCCCACCGGCCTGCGTTGTTCAGGTTCAGTGGCACCACGTGTAGCCGGCTGGCGTTGAACAGGGTTAGTGGCACCACGTGTAGCCGGCTGGCGTTGAACAGGGTTAGTGGCACCACGTGTAGCCGGCTGGCGTTGTACAGGGTTAGTGGCACCACGTGTAGCCGGCTGGCATTGAACAGGGTTAGTGGCACCACGTGTAGCGGGCTGGCGTTGAACAGGGTTAGTGGCACCACGTGTAGCCGGCTGGCGTTGAACAGGGTTAGTGGCACCACGTGTAGCCGGCTGGCATTGAACAGGGTTAGTGGCACCACGTGTAGCCGGCTGGCGTTGTACAGGGTTAGTGGCACCACGTGTAGCCGGCTGGCATTGAACAGGGTTAGTGGCACCACGTGTAGCCGGCTGGCGTTGAACAGGGTTAGTGGCACCACGTGTAGCTGGCTGGCATTGAACAGGGTTAGTGGCACCACGTGTAGCCGGCTGGCATTGAACAGGGTTAGTGGCACCACGTGTCGCAAGATGCCCATATGGAACTATGCCTCACTGATCGGGGGGGGGTCCGGTGCTGTGGCCCCTGGCCCGGATTTGGGGTCACTGCCATTCATGACTCAAGACACAGTTTCACATATGGGACCTACTGGTCCGAAGAGTAGGCCGAAGGCGGCAGTGGAGTACGTCAACGAGAAGGGAATAAAGCGGGCCTGTGTCGTGGAGACCGTGATGGTCTGAGGTGGATGCCAAGGTCGCGGGCCTCGGGCTTGGAGCTTGCGCCGGCACGTGGTGGGCCCTCCTTGACACACGCCGGTGTCGGCAGGTGATCAGTGTGGCCTGGCTGCGCAGGGGCGGGCCTGACGGGTTCGTGGTCCAGCGTGCCGGGGTCCGGCAGGCGCACAGCATCGCAGGCAACTACGCTCACAAGGACGGCGTCAGCCTCATGGTGGGGTGGGAGGCGCCGCCCTGGCAGAGACGTGGGGCTTTCCGGGAGAGGACCACGCCCAGGCCTACGTGCTTTTTATTCACACCCCTATGCTGGCGTGGCCTACGCCGGGCCATCCCACTCCGGTGACGCTTAGGGGGTGGCGTCACAGGCAACATTTCCGCGAGTCCCCCCACTGGCTGGGGTGGCATGGTTGCATCCACTGTCCACTGCACTCCATACGCCAGAGGTGTATGTCGCCATGGATATGGGTGTGTTCTGCATACTGCGGTCTGTCCAGCACATCTCCGCCACTCTTGGCATTGTGTGCTTTCCCGATCATGGTTCTACTGCATCCTTCACACTTGCCTGGTTGCCACCTCTCCCCACATTCGGCTTTTATGTGGCTGAGGTGCCATGCCGTTGATGGCTCATGTTCAGGGCTTGCCCAAGTTACCATTGTGAGTTGTTCTGTCGTGTCTGGTGGGTGGTCATGTTGTTGTGCATGTTGGTTGTGATTTTGTGACGTGTGCATTGCCAGAGTTGTGAGTTGCATGGTTGTGGAGTTGAGGTGTGTGGGGTGTTCATTTCGAACTTGCCAAGGGGGTGTGCATTTCCCTTGCTGCCATCCTGGGAACGCTGGTTGATGATGGACTGTCGGAGGATGAAGGTATCATGCACACTGGCTGTGTATTTGAAGGCGACATTGTTGGAGGTTCCACGGTGTTCTGTTGTTCCCTGCACATTGATGTGAGACGTGTGCTTCCTGTTGAGGTGATTGTGTGCTGTGTCACCAGGGGGCACAGGTAGTACATGTGTGCTGTGGATTGCCCCCAACACGTGCGTGCATCCTGCTATGGCGTATGGTCCTTGCTTGGTCTCCAGCGGATCCTGCGCATTGTGTTGTACGTATGGGGCCTGGGGTACCAGGGTGATGGTGATGTCCAGGACAGGTGTGGGGGACTTGGATGTGGCTGGCTGTGTGACTCCCCCGACTCTGGCGGGTGTTGTTTGGGGGGTACCAGGGGCCAACAGGTGCAGCCAAGCCAGCAGCTTTGTGTGGGGTGGGATGTTGGTTGTCCGCTGTGTTGGTGCTGTAGGCCTGTTAGGCGATGAAGGTCAGGATGCGTAGGATGGTTGTCCCTTTCAGCCTGTAGAGGACGGTGACATTGTCAGATGTTGGGTCTGTGCGGCTGGTACGTTTCCTGGGGTTCCGCTGTCTTTGTCTGCGCAGCGTCTGTGGTGGTCCGGGGGGGGGTGTTCCGGGTGTGGGTTGGGGTCATGGGGCGCTGGCTGTGGGTGTTGTGGCCCTCTTGGGTGTCCGGGCCGCATGATGGGTGGCTCCATGGCATCTGTTGCCCTTGGGATGTGGCCCTGGGCTGTGCTCCCTTTTGTGGTGCTGGCTGCCGTCCGACTTTACACCAGGTCAGAGCAGGTGTAAATTTCCTGGTGCTAACGCGCCTTATCGCATGTTTTGTGTTTTTATCGCCGATGTGGATGGTCGTTGTGAATGTTGAGGTGTGATGTTGTCTCGGCTTTTGGCACGGGAACGCCTACTCTGCATCTCATTAGCGATATTTGCGGGGGTCCTCTGTGGCAATGTTTTTTGCGGCTGCTATCACGGGTAAACTGGTGCTGTGGGCTGTTAACACCGGCTTGTGAATGGGGAGGTAAATTTATCACGACTTTGGCTGCGATAAAGGGCCGTTAATTCAGCAATAGCTCCTTGTGAATATGCCCCCAAGTGTACTAATGAGGTAGTGAGCTTGATGTGACCAGTTAGTCAAACCCAATAGCGGGTTTAAAATAGCTAGACAAAAATAATCTCTGCTAAAAATATTTGCTTTTAGATATGAGCTCAAGTAGAGCTTCCAGCAAGTGATTATTTTAATTATCCATTTAATTCTGTATGCTGTAAGCATCAATGTCTTGCACGTGGTTACTGCCTCGTGAATATAGACACTGAAAATGAGCGCTCTGTATTATCAGGCGTAGCATCAACTTGACATTCTTCCAGCTGCTGACGCATTTCATCTCTTGATTACTTACCAGTAATCTTCATTACTCCAACACTAGAAACAAAAATGCCAGTGTAGCCTAAAAAAGAAAAAACTGTGAGAGGGAGGAATCTCCAGCAGAGCCAGACTGGCTGTAGCAGGCATCTGGCGTTTCCCCGGGAGACTGGAAGGGAGGGGGCTGGTTTTGAAGCGGTGGGGGCCGGTTTTGTTACTGGCGGTCGGTTTTGCAGCGGTGCCTCAATATCGGTCCCCAGTAACAAAAGCAGCACTACTTCACACTTGCACCCTCCTGGGGGCTGGTCTGACAAATTTGCCATGGCTGCTTTGGGTTCCCAGTACGGCCTTGATCTCCAGCCACTCAAAAAGAGCGATCAAGTCACGGCCCCCCCTGGAACATAGAAGGCGGGGTCAATGCTTTCACAACGCAGGTCTCAGGAGAAGTCGGGATCTCTGAGATGTATGAATCAGGTTACTAGTGTCCTATCATTTATCACAAGAGCATGTTTGTTAAAGTATTTTTTCACTTACTGGAGGTAAACTATAGGCATAGCTCAGCGTAAAGAGACACATAGTGAGCTGGTGCTTCCTATTTGTAGCACTCCAAGTTGTGGAAGGAGCTAGAACAAGGGACGAGGTACATGCGGCGAAAAGAAAGTTTTTTTTGCTTGTTGGACGAGGTGAACCTCACTTGCTAAGGGAAGGAGGAGGAAAGACAAGGGATACTGTGGTTTAGTCACTTAAACATCATGTTTGTTATGGAAAGGGTAGTGGGAGTATTGCTACCAATAATTGTTTATCATGATTGGTGGTAAATACCTCCAATTGTAAAAGGAGGAACTAGAGCCTGGCATTAACTAAAGCTCTGCTAATTTATCACAAGGTAAAACTACCATCAGCAGATGACATAAAGTTCCCAAATTCAGACTCCATCTTGAGCAAGCCGAGACTCCATTTTCTCTATTTTCGTCTAATCATCTGCATGGCTGCCTTTGACGCAGATGCCGTCTGTCCTTATCTTTCCAAGAACCTGTAAAAGTGTCAAGTGATTCAGACAATGCTATTGATAAGACACCTGATGTGCAGACAATGACATCAATAAGACACCTTATGAGACATCAGTCTGGGACAAGTGCCTTTTTTAACTCTATTTCCAGCTCAGATAATAATAACATAAATAATGTAGTCTGAATTGACATGTTTTTTACCTTATTTTTTTATAAGAATGCATCCAAGACTAGTATCCTGATGCATACAGGTTATGTCAGAAATTACTAAGGTTATGTAAGCAATTCCCATATCAGATAAGCCACAGTGTAAAAGGCCCTTCAAGTGACCACTTTGGAGCAGAGGTGCTTCGCCACACACTGACATGCAAGATACTGCCAGAAGATCTTGACAGAGCCTTTGATAACGCCGATTCTTATCTAATTATCTATAAGAACCCTCTGGCCGCCAAGATCTTTTTACCTGTTGAATAGTGTAAAGGAGAGAATCTCATCAGGTTAGATATCAGCATTCATTTTGTCTGAAAGGACCACTGACTCCGAATTCAAGTTTGAGAATTTATTATCGCCAAAAATAACTGAACGTGCAAGCACCTCAACACGAGGTTAAAGAAATAGATGGGCACTAATACAAATAACAATCTACGCAGGAGTCTCATCCGACTCAGAATAAGAAGAATAGAAAGTTCTAGGAGGACCAACCAGACTATGATTGCTCCTATTTCTAAGTTGCTCTTCATGAGCCTAAACAAGCTTAAAATCAATTGCTGTCCCTACACTAACGCTAAGTGACATCCCTGCATAACGATTTTCCCAGGCAAGAAAGAATAAAAGGTGTCAGCTGTGAAGACTTCCTAAGAAGTGCAATCACATAGTACCTAAGCTCAGCTCTGTCCTTCTCTCAGGTCTCCCCTACCTCTTCTCTGGCCTCCTCCCTCAGGGCACTATCCCTAATACAAAACCATACTACAAAGGTACACGCCTTGTTTACGCCCTCTTGGCCAGGTCTTCTTTCTTGTGCTTTTCCATTGAAACGGTGACTTCATCCTGGATGGTTTCGTTGACCTTGAGTCCCAGGCGCCTTCTCCGCTGAAAGTATCATCCCTAAATTCCATTGCACTCCCCGTACCATGCCTCCCATCTTTCTAACTTTTGAAAACAAAGAGTTAGTCTTTACTAACGAGACATGTGTCCTTGCACCTGCAACAAAAGATACGTTCAACAGAAACCTTCTACTGTGCTAATTAAATCTACCGTTTGTGCCCAGAGAGCCTTTCCAAGAGAAACCCTTTTCGGCCTACATTATAAGCTAACATAAGAATATACCAGGCCTTCCTTAAGCATATATGTAGTCAGGCCCTTACATATAACTTTTAAACACACATCTTACTTTTCCCTATAAGCATATTCATTACGATTCATTATGCAAACAATGAATTACATGTGCAACTTTAATATGGTGCACGTTTAAACTACTGCAATTACATTACATACACGAACTAATTCCTCTATGCATTATGTTCACACAATTAAAAAAAAACATTACATTACATCATTATCCTAACACCATTATACTGCTGAATTCACTTCGTTTCAGTGAACTATTCATTCTTTGCTAAACATGCATGAGTATACAATGAATATATGTCTGAATACATGTGGGTGCGGCCTATCAGTGATTATGATGCACCCCTACAATTCACAAGAACATTTCGCTCTATCAGTCCCCCCCTTTGATGACTCCTGTCATCACATCCCATTCTACTCCCTCGGAGAAGGAACCGATCTAAACAGAACTTGTTCCCATCTTCCCTGATCTGAAATTCTCCATGCTCTTGAGCCTTTGATACTGATTGTCCTGCAATCTTGCCAATCTCATGTCATTTTCCCTCAAAGCTCTCTTGACTCGGCCTGCTCGATACCATTTGTAGGCCTTGATCATAATCCACAAGCCAGCCACACAAACCACCAAGATAAGGAGTGGTCTCAGAAAGTACCCAAGGAATCCCTTTCCTAGGTTTGCAAACCAACCTCCCACTTGACCAAACCCCTTCCCGACCTTTTCCCAGGCCCCTTCTTCGGTCAAATCCGCTATCTTTGTGTGGATCATAGTGATGTTACTTATATATTTCTCCAGATCCTTGCTACGGTCTGGTATATAAGTGCAGCACTCTTGAACCTTCAGCATTTTACAGACTCCGCCCTCTTTTGCCAATAGGACATCCAAAGCAAGGCGATTCTGCAAAACCATTCCCCTTATCGACAACATCTCTCCTTCCACCAACACCAACGATTTTGCTGTGTTCATCGAAAATTCATCCACCACAGTCGCTAACCTCCGGATCTTCACATCATTCAAGACTACTCCTAGACTAGGTATCATAGCTCCAAAGATATCCCCCACAACGATTCCTGCACTTGCAGCTCTTCTCGTTCTTGAATGCTCTCCACCCTCCAGAAGATTTAAGTCTTCTGTATGGTAAATCTTTGGAAATATTATTGACAAATAACATGTTCCATACCAATTTGCAGGCAACCTCACATAAGCATTCTTCCCACATACATAATACACCGTAGGTATCACTTGTACAGGACCTTGGAGAAAATCTTTTGCCTCATCTGCCATGGTGAAAACGTGATCACAAGTACTCTGTCCCACTGGAACCTTTTCGTAGTAAGTCTGATAACGCCTTATACACAACTTACCCCTCTGCTCCTTATCCAACGCTATAGGACCATAGCTTCCCTTGGTCTTATGCAACCGTTCTTCCTCTGTCCAATCTGTCCTGTGATGCCCTAAATCTCGGGATTCAGTCAGCTTTCTATACCTATCTTCAACCTGGTCTACAAACTTTCTCTCTACATCCGACATCAAACAAGTCAGATTGTGTCTGTGTGCGAATGCTGTATCCAATTCCAAACTCGGTATGAAGTACTTCCTCAGTCTGTCCTCAGTCTTATAATAGTCATACTTATTCAAATGCTTGTAGGCTGGGACTTCAGGAAGCACTGCGTCGAAATTGGAAAAGAAATACTCGAACTGCTCTCTCTCATAAAACAAGCTAAGCAAAAGACTACATGAAATACCATAAGTCAGTGGAAGATGATGATACCTAATACCCTCATCCACCGAAGTAGGCAACTGCATACACACATAACAATCTTTCGCATCCATCACGTCAACATACTCATACAACAACTTAGCATACGCATTAAGCTTAAAATCACCCTTAGACAAATCTACATGTAGTCTACGGCTTTCTTCTAATATCATAGCTCTATCAGCTGCCCTGTCTACCCCCTTCTGGCTAGGTGTGATAGGTGTCGGTGTCCCTGTCACTACCTCTACTTCTGGCTCATGCGAACCAGTATATGAGACTACAACTACTATGATTATAGAAATTATCACACTACTTATAAGAATGCCTATAATCCATTTTGCTCTACGATTGGGATTTCCCGGCTCCATGATTTCGAAAGTTCTCAAAAGTCTTGGTTATCGCAAAGAACTCAGAAAAGTCTCTGTCCTTTATTTATGACTTGCTCAACCAGCTCGGGCAACCATGAAATCTCCGGGCTTTCCCTTTCCGATCACAACTTATTTACACAGTCCAGAAAAAGACTTCCCTAGTTTTCGTTCCTCTTCTTGTGGAAAGTCCCTAAGTTTATTCTTCTTCCACTCGGACCTAGGTTATCTTCTTCTTTTAGACTTTTATTTACAGTTCATTACTGATCCATAATGAGATCCTCATTCAGCACGACCAGAACGTGATACAAAAGTTCAAGACGCAAAAGCAGCACTTCGTGTGAAAACGGCTCAGCTCCGAAAGGCGGGAATTCGACCCGATGCAAAAGCAAGTTTCGGACTTCACTCAGAAGTGGGGGATTCGGAATCGTGAGTGTCAGTGTTCCGTCTATCTCGAACCCTGGCATCCGCAGCACCACCTTCACCACCAGTTTAGGGCTCCGACTGAACACCTCCACTGACCTCAGTCTTCCCGTACTCACCACCCCCTGCATCAAACACAGTGTAAGTCCACTCAGGGGTAGAGTATCTGCGACAAGGCACTCTTGTTCTCTTTGACCTTCGCCGATTGTCTTGTGCTTGGTCTTCGTCACTTGCTTCTGTTTCAGATACTTCAGACACTGGAGCAAGGTCTCTCTCAGGTGCTAACCTCAAGTTCAGTCGCCTCTGTCTTTCCGGCCAACTTTCAGCACTTCTGTTCGTTCGTCTGCCTTCCCCTTCTATACCCAGTGCACTATTTCCTCTTTCTGCTGCATTTGACTCTTCTCCGCCCACTGCACCTTCTCTTTCTTCGGTGCCTGAGTCAGGGTTCGAACTGTGGAAACCCCCTTCAGCTTGCTCTAGTGCACCACCAGCTGTGTCAGCGACCCTTACAGCTTGGCTTGTCCTCTCATGTGGCCCTGCCACATCAGCTGGATTTTCGTTTGCGAGAGGAGCTGTTTCTTCCAAGGGTGCTGGAACTCTGCGGGTATGGGAAGCATGCACCCAGTTCGGCAATCCTCCACACTTTACTGCTGTGTTCGTGATAAGTATCACCTGATACGGGCCACGCCAACGGGCATCCAAGCAACTCTTCCTCACGTGCTTTCGGACGAGCACCCAGTCACCGGGACACAAGTCGTGGCACAGATCACTCGAGGCTGGAACCACAGCTGCTTGCACCTGCTGGGATACAGAACGGACCACATCAGAGAGTCCTTTACAGTAATCGAGAATCAAATCATCAGTGATGCTTATCAAGGCTGTAGCTGGTACTGCTGGCAGTCTCATTGCCCTCCCCATTATTATTTCATGGGGGACAACCCGGTCTTTCTGTCTGGGACACTTCGCATGCTCATGAGCACCAGTGGCAAGGCGTCGGGCCATTTCAGGGATGTTGAAGAACACATTTTTGCCATCCGGGCTTTCAAAGTTCCATTAACTTGTTCCACCATCCCAGAAGCCTCTGGTCTGTAGCTACAGTGGAGTCTCTGGTCAATGTTCAATGCTGCACAAAGTAACTTCATGATTTCGCTATGGAAGTGCCCACCTCTATCTGATTCCAAAGAGGTCGGGATCCCGAATCTAGGGATAAGCTCCCTCAACAATAATTTAGCCACTGTCAGAGTGTCACACCTGCGTGTGGGGTAAGCCTCCACCCACCGTGAGAATACACATACTATCACTAGAATGTACCTCAATCTATTGCACCTAGGCATCTCCACGAAATCCAGCTGTAATCTATTGAAGGGCCCTCCTGACCTTCCAATATGACTCAGTGTAACTACAGTTTTCTTTCCAGCATTCATCTGTTGACATGTAACACACCTCTGACATACCGTCTCAGCCATTGCTCAGAACCGTGGGTTATACCACGTCTGTCTGAACACCCTCATCATTGCGTCTCTACCCAGGTGTGCCTGTCCATGTATCAATCTTGCCATCGGACTCAGCAATTCTTCCGGCAACACAGCTCTCCCATCGTTTGATACCCACACATCCACGTCTCCTTTCACACACCCAGCTTTGATCCAGCCCTCTCTTTCCTTGGTTGAGACTTCATCTTGCAATCTCTTAAGCTCTTCCCAAGTGTCTGCCATGGTCAACATTATGCTGAGATCGGTTCCCTCTTGGCTCTCTTCTATCTCCCTGCCTGTGTATATGCATCCTTGTTCTGCGCAGAAGCGGGCTACCTCATCTGCGTAGTTATTACCCAAGGATACAAAGTCCTCCCCTTCCCATGGGCTGAACACTTTACAACAGCGATTTCTTTCGGATGCTGTAATGCTTCTAACAATTGTCTTACATATTCTCCATTACGAATGGGTGAGCCAGATGATGTCAAAAATCCCCTCTGAGACCATAACTGCCCGAAGTCATGCACCACACCAAAGCCGTATTGGCTGTCTGTGTAAATCGTGATTCGAATTCGATCAGCGGCCAAACAGGCACGGGTCAAGGCAATGATCTCAGCTACCTGCGCGGAGCGTACTCCTTCTAGGCAAGCGGCGTCGACCACTCCTGAAATAGTACATACAGCAAACGCTGCTCTCAATTGCCCCACACTGTCTCTTAAGCATGAACCATCGACAAAGAAAATTTCATCTGGGTCATCCAATGGCTCATCGACAATGTCAGGTCTCGGTTTGGTGCAAAGTTCGGTCACATCGAGACAATCATGGTCCTCACAATCTTCATCATCTGTATTCGGTATAGGCATCAATGTCGCAGGGTTCAAGATGGAGCACCTTTTCAGAGTCACATTCTCTGCGGCAAGTATGACTTGCTCGTACCTCGTTAACCTATTGTTCGTTAGGTGCTGGGTCTTGGTCCTGGTCATTAATAACTCAACCGAATGTGGCACATGTACAGTCAATGGATGTCCCATTACAATGCTTTCACATCTTTCAATGCTGACACCTGTTGCAGCAACGGATCTTAGACATCCGGGCAACGCAGAAGCTACTGGATCTAAAGTAGCTGAAAAATAAGCAACTGGTCTACGGACACCTCCATGGTTCTGAGCTAACACTGCTAATGCACATCCTCCTCTCTCGTAACAAAACAATGAAAAGGCCTTGTTGTAATCAGGCATTCCCAGTGCGGGAGCCCTGCACAAATCATCTCGCAATTGCAGGAATGACATCAAGCACTCCTCGTCCCATGGTACCGGATCACTCACATCCTTGTGTGTAAGCCTCTGCAGGGGCTTTGCTCTCAAGGAGAAACTAGGAATCCACTGTCGACAATAGCCAACCATTCCCAGAAACATCCTAACTTCCCTCTGTGTAGTGGGTACCGCCATGCTCATTATTGCCTCAATTCGATCTGGTGACACCTTCCTCTTGCCTTTTTCTAATCTGTGTCCCAAGTACTGTACCTCATTCAAACAGTACTGCAGCTTGTTCGGGGACACCTTATGTCCATTCTCTGCTAAGTGGTTCAACAAGGCTACTGTGTCAATTCTGCAAGCATCTTCTGTTTCTGAGGCAATGAGCAAGTCATCTATGTACTGCACGAGAACTGAGTTCTGCGGCAACACAAGACTCTCAAGGTTCTTCTTCAGGATCTGGTTAAAGATCGATGGACTTTCCGTATACCCTTGAGGGATACGACACCATGTTAATACGCGATTTTCTAGCCTAAACGCAAAAGAAATTGGCTTTCCTCGTGGAGCGGTATCGAAAAGAAGGCTTGACACAAATCGATAACCGTAAACCACTCGGCTTCACATGGGATCTGGAACAGTATTACTGAAGGATTCGGTACCACTGGACAACAAGGGACAACTATCATGTTGACCTTTCGCAGGTCTTGCACGATCCTGTATTTCCCGCTCGGTTTCTGTAGTCCCATTATGGGTGAATTACAGGGACTACCTCTGATCTCCTTCAAAATACCCTTCTCAATGAAAGTCTCGATCACAGGTTTTATTCCTGCAATCGTTTCTGTCGACAGGTTGTATTGAGGTGTTCTTGGGAAATCAACATTCTGTTTCACCTCAATCCGCACTGGTTCAACCCCTCTGATTAGACCTATTTCGTCTCCTGCGAAATCCCACACCACAGGCGACACTGCGTCTCTCAGATCATGTGGAAGTTCTTCCACCGTCACCATTGGGTACAGATCTATACACAGAAGCTGATTGGCAATCTTAAAGTCAGCATCGTCATCTCTCGTCTGGACCTCCACTCCCCGTGGTGTGCAATAAATCGTGCAGTTCAACTTGCACAACAGATCTCTCCCTAAAAGGCAAACTGGACTCGTATCACACACTACAAACTGATGTCTAGTTTGGAAAGAACCTATCTTTACTAGGATCGGTTCTGTCAATGGGCTGCTCATCTTCTTGTTCGCTACTCCAACAACCTGGATCGATTGTCCCGAGAGGGGTAGGTTAGGGACTACTGCAGATCGTACAGTAGACCGGGTAGCTCCAGTATCAACCAAAAGTGTTGCAGGATTGCCCTCAATCTCTGCCTCTACAAAAGGTCCTCTCTGGTCTACCTCTAAGACCGCTCCAAGTGTGCAGTCTTCCTCCCCTCTCAGGCACCGTCAGGATAAAGGGTCTAAGCTATCCTCAGCATAGCGTTCGAACAGGGGCATCTGTTGGTACGTTCGTGTTCCTTGTGAAAACTTTGGAGCTTGGGGAATCTGAGCATGAGAATTGTAAACCCCCCTTTCATCGTTCTAGGTCTCGTTATTGTGTTAACCACCTCTTGCGCGGGTGCCTGAGCCCCTCTTCCTCTTCTTGTACCTGATTAGCTGGGTTCAAAGGACACTCGCGTTTCCAATGTCCGACCTGGCGACAAAGATGACACGCAGTGGTCTTCTTTAGTGTGGCCACGTCCACTCCTGTCTTGGGGTCTACTGGTTTTCCCTTTCCCTGTACCTGCCCATTCTGGTTTCCCTGGAAATTTCCTTGCTTTCTCCCCAAGGTCCCTCCACTAGGCTGATTCTGTGCTGTCTGCATCTGGACAAGCATCAATTTGTCTTTTAGCTTTCGATGTTTTGAATCCACCTCATCACTACAGTATCTCGCGTACCGCAAAATTTCATCTAGTGGCTTGTTCTGCCAGCAGATCAAATGGTGCTGTATCATGAGGCTGATTTCCCCTCTCAGACCTGTTACAAACTTTGAGACAAACTGTCCCATATCCTTAGGGTCCAAAACATCCAACCCACTATACTGTTTAAAAACTTGCAGAAGTCTTTCGTAATACTCATGCACCGTTTCCTTGGGTTCTTGTACAGTCCGATCTATCTTAACCCAATCTATATCCTGAGGCGAAATCTTCGACTTCAACCATGTAATCACCTGCTCATACTTTTTCATGACATCAGGTGATGGACCATTTGTAACCGCCTCTCTTTTCGGTTCCGAAGTCGGCCACTCAATAGCGACTTTACATGCTGTCCACAAATCTCCTGGTACCACTATGTCAAACAAAGTGTTCAAATCAATCCACAATACTTTTGAAATCTTCACAAACCGCTCAACCTGTTTGTACCACTCCACCGGTTTTTCCTCAGCCGAGGAAAATCATTTGTAAATGCAGCCAAATCACCTCTATTCCACGGCACATGCACGTACCCTCCATTCTGTACTTCACGTAAAGGAAAATTTCCTACACCCGTCGCCCCCTCTCCTGGCGGCGGCGTTTCTCCTTCTGCTCTCTTTACTGGTTTCTTTTTGGACCACCTTTCTTCCCATTTGTCCAACAAAATCCATATTCTCATTCCTATGATCAGGTCTCTGGTGTGCGTCTTTAATCCTGTGATTCTTTTCTCCTCCAACTCCTGATCACTGTAATGCAATCTGTGTGGTCCCTGTAACGCTTTAGTTTTATTCAGGTCCACCTCATATCTTTTGGCCAAATCCCTCAATCTATCATGTGCCATTCTAGCTTTTCGAGTCACATCTTTTGCTACAAACAGCAGCTCATCTGATCCATAGATTTCTATCCTTTCCAAAGGCAGACCCCCACTGATCATTTCGTCTACCTCTGCTTTCAGCCTCACTACATCTAGCAACCTTGCCTGTACTGCACTCCTCAGTACATCTCGACAACCTGAACCGTCCCGCTCATCACAGTCACTATTCTGTCCTTGTGACCTATTCCCTTCCATATTCCTGGAACCTGGTCTGTCTTCCGAGACATTTTGTGCCCTATCTCTTTGCATCCTATCCTCTTGGTTCGTTACTGTTGGTGTCCACTCCCTCAAAGCTGACTTAGATTCCCGTAAATACCTCGGTCTTTCTGGTCTCTCCTCTTCTTGTCCACATGAAGAGTCCGCAGTAGCCGGTAACGGCGTACTTGTGTCTATTGGTCTTGGGAAATGAACCACCCTTACTCCAAACCCATTCCCACTCTCACTGTTTCCTTCTTTCTATCATACGCTGCTCTTATCCACGCATGTAGTGCCTCAAACTGTGTCGGTCTAGGTAGTGGTCGTATTGAAGCCATTACACTCTTGAGCTGGTACAGCACCTCTAACCTGAAAGTACCATATCGAGGGAACGACAAATCTCCTTCTGTTTCTGTCATTTTATGCCAATTCTCGAGCCAAATTATGGTATGCAATCCTACATTCTTTGCCATATAATGTGCTGGTGTGTCCTCGGGAGGAGCTTCCTCTCCCTCCCGAACAACCACATGTCTATCACCTCTACAAAGTTCCCGTAAAGCTTTAAAACATTTCATGATGAATCAACTTTGTATTTGCACTCAAAATGTCCGCTTTTACTTCCTGATTTCAATCCACCAATCCCAGCGCGGTTCACACCAACCGGCCTATCGCAGCGCGGCTCTTGTCTGACGTCACTTTTCCTCCGCTCGCAGCAGTTCCCCTCCTTTCTAATTCACTTGTTCTCACTCGCATTCGTCCCAATTATACTCTGAAATAATGTCCGTCCTACCGAACAATTACCTCTCTGACCGTCAGTCTTACCAATGACCGATCAGCCTCTTGAGCTTGTTGACCTCAATCTGGCAATCGTCTGTCCACGAACGACCGGACAATCGCCTCTAATACTCGATAGGATTCAATCACTCGATGTTCTGCACACAATAACCTACGACCTGCGTTGGTTATTCACACACTCACACATGTGTCCCTATCTTCTGTGGGTCTGTCAATGACGTCTCGTGACCCCCACAACTCTGGTCAACGTTCTCAACTCTGGGTGTATTCTACACCACAATAAATCTCCTGGTCCCGCGCGCGCTCACGGTCCGTTTCTCAATCACACAACTCTCGTTCCAACTCCGCAAGACATCACACAACAATATAACACCGCAATCTAGCAAACATCACTCTTTTCATACTCACTCTACTACGAACTGCTACTTCCGCCGCACCGTCACTCTCCGTCAGTTTTCCACGACCTCCGACATCCGTCTCTCGCGGTTCTCTGGATCTGCGTCACTCGGGCTCTATGGGGCAACTTAATCTCCTATCTTGCTCTAGATCTCCCCTTACCATCAAAGGTAACCATCCTACTCTGCTACCAACTGATAACGCCGATTCTTATCTAATTATCTATAAGAACCCTCTGGCCGCCAAGATCTTTTTACCTGTTGAATAATGTAAAGGAGAGAATCTCATCAGGTTAGATATCAGCATTCATTTTGTCTGAAAGGACCACTGACTCCGAATTCAAGTTTGAGAATTTATTATCGCCAAAAATAACTGAACGTGCAAGCACCTCAACACGAGGTTAAAGAAATAGATGGGCACTAATACAAATAACAATCTACGCAGGAGTCTCATCCGACTCAGAATAAGAAGAATAGAAAGTTCTAGGAGGACCAACCAGACTATGATTGCTCCTATTTCTAAGTTGCTCTTCATGAGCCTAAACAAGCTTAAAATCAATTGCTGTCCCTACACTAACGCTAAGTGACATCCCTGCATAACGATTTTCCCAGGCAAGAAAGAATAAAAGGTGTCAGCTGTGAAGACTTCCTAAGAAGTGCAATCACATAGTACCTAAGCTCAGCTCTGTCCTTCTCTCAGGTCTCCCCTACCTCTTCTCTGGCCTCCTCCCTCAGGGCACTATCCCTAATACAAAACCATACTACAAAGGTACACGCCTTGTTTACGCCCTCTTGGCCAGGTCTTCTTTCTTGTGCTTTTCCATTGAAACGGTGACTTCATCCTGGATGGTTTCGTTGACCTTGAGTCCCAGGCGCCTTCTCCGCTGAAAGTATCATCCCTAAATTCCATTGCACTCCCCGTACCATGCCTCCCATCTTTCTAACTTTTGAAAACAAAGAGTTAGTCTTTACTAACGAGACATGTGTCCTTGCACCTGCAACAAAAGATACGTTCAACAGAAACCTTCTACTGTGCTAATTAAATCTACCGTTTGTGCCCAGAGAGCCTTTCCAAGAGAAACCCTTTTCGGCCTACATTATAAGCTAACATAAGAATATACCAGGCCTTCCTTAAGCATATATGTAGTCAGGCCCTTACATATAACTTTTAAACACACATCTTACTTTTCCCTATAAGCATATTCATTACGATTCATTATGCAAACAATGAATTACATGTGCAACTTTAATATGGTGCACGTTTAAACTACTGCAATTACATTACATACACGAACTAATTCCTCTATGCATTTTGTTCACACAATTCAAAAAAACATTACATTACATCATTATCCTAACACCATTATACTGCTGAATTCACTTCGTTTCAGTGAACTATTCATTCTTTGCTAAACATGCATGAGTATACAATGAATATATGTCTGAATACATGTGGGTGCGGCCTATCAGTGATTATGATGCACCCCTACAATTCACAAGAACATTTCGCTCTATCACCTTCATGACCGCTGTGATGCCACAGCATCCCGTTCTGCACTGAAATCTGATACCGAGCCAAGTGTGGGGGAGAGGAGCTGAGAGGTGTATAGTGCATTGAGTCTCCCTAACTCTAGATACAATTTTAGGTGCCAGATGATATTTCAGTTATGAAAGATTCACATAAAATGACGAGGCCAAGAGAAAGAATACCGCAAATACCACTATCACCACCAAGCATCGTATCATTTCACATCAGGTGCAAGGAGTCCAAGGAAGGCAGCCATTACACCTCCTTCGTGGATGGGAAAAATCTCACATACTTAAGAAATATGGTCCAGCGCTCTGTTTCACTATGTCAAAAAATAACAGCACAACGTATTTAATAATGTCCAATTAAGTGGGTGATGAGCATGTCGCATCCAAATATGAAATGAACTCTTTAATAATGTCATGCTGGCCCACAATTTTAATTAAGCCATAATCCTTAATTGAAGAATTCGTTTTCCAGACATAATTTCACTTGTAGCCAAAGCCAACGTTCACTGGGAACTTCTTCGGCGCTACAATAAAATTCACCCAGATGCTGTTGGAAATGTCAAATATCACACTCACCAGCAATGTTTTCTTGTAAGTAAGTAAAAAAAGGTGTGGTGCAGCGGCCAGGGCAGCTGACTTCGGAGCACAGGGTTCACGGTTCGATCCCCGGCTCCGGCGACAGCTCAGCTCAGCACCATGTGACTCTGGGCAATAGCTCACTTAATTTCCACGACGGCCGCCAGCGCCTTGAGACCCGTAAGGGTGAGTAGCTGCGCTATATAAAAACGGACTTACATAGTGATATATTTCGAAAAGACACTGCCTGTAATAGCATTCTATGCTACAAGCCTACACCCGAAATCCACTATCTGGTCAATTCCCTATGGCGAGATGGGCTCAACACTTTGAGACTGTATCCAAGAAGGGAACTTTAGGAATAGAATTAGTGAGGTCAAAACAGGCTTTAAAGAAAGAGGCTCTGGTGAACTATGTTTAAAACAAACCGAAGATAGGGCCTTGAGGCTGAAAAGGTAAGACACTTTGAAAAGCAATGTTACTTGACATAGATCGAAGAGTAAAAAAAAGTGACGAAATTGCATTTATCACTCAATATAATATGTAGAGTGCACATATTTACAATATTCTGAGACGTCATTGGCATATCCTTCAAGATATGGAGCTATTTCATTAAGGCCATGGGTTATATATTGTAAGGGCATGACCACTAAGAACCAATTATGCCCAAGTTATGTAAAAAGTGGAGGTATTACAATGAAAAATACCAGTTGGATCCCTGTGAAACCAAAAGGAGTTTATGTATATGGTACATGCAATGTTTGACAATTTAGCAGAAATAAGACACAGGACTTTAGCTATAATAGCAAAAAGAGGTATATAATTGAGTTTCATAAATTGCAACTCAACACATACTGTGTATGTTTGTGTGATGCACTTGTGAAGAGATCTATGTAGGTATTAGTGTACGTCTTCTTAAATTGCATATTCAAGAGCATGTAAGGGCTATCAAAAAATATCATGCAGACTACCCGGTAAAGTTGCATCATAAGGAAAGACATCCAGAAAATGCTGAAGTATGGTTCCACGCCCTAGAGCAAATTAAGGATAGTTTAAGAGGTGACAACAGCGAGATAATGCTTAGGAAAGCAGAAGCAAAATAGATAAGCTTGCTTCTAAGTGTTGAATATGGACTTAAAATCAATAAAGAACTGCGCTATTTTCTATGATTTGGTCGAGAGTATACAGTTTGACGCAATTCTTTGTAATCCATGGGTCCTAGAACAATGATGAACAGTATTGGCATTTAGTGAATTTCATGGTTCCTAGTTTAATCTTGCAGGGCTTACAAGTATAACATTTCTTAACATCATAAATTAATATAGCTGAACAATATTATAAGGTCTTGCTTGTGGACAAGGCCCATATTAGGTTGTTAGATTTATAAGTAAGGATCTTGTTTGATATCATGGGTGAATATGGTTGAAAAATGTTATAAGATGGTGCTTGCAGATAAGACTTGTGTCCTCTTTCTATGTTTATATGCTACACTGATGTTTTGAGCATAAAGACAAACATATTGAAATAGACCCGAAACCAGTGCCCGTAGTAGACGAAGAGAATGCGGTGAATGAATGGAGGTGCCTGAACCTACTAAAGGGAAAAAGTATGAATTTAGTATTGAAACGCTTGATCTTTTATTAGAGAGTTGTGGACTAATGTGGTAGCTAACGTTATAAGATGGCACTTATAGATAGAATTTGGGTCCTTTTTTATTTTTGTTGGCCCTTTGAACATTGGTATGCAAGGATGAATATAAGAGGTGCTTGAAGATGACGCCCGATTAGGATGTGGCGAGAACACTGAGTGCCGGGACCCCATAAATGGGTAAGTGCACCAAGCAGAGATTTTCTAAAGGGGATTGCTTACTTTAGTAGTTAACACTGAACGAAGTAATATCGGTTCATACAGATAATCGAATATGAGATTTTGTTTTGTATAATTTACTCTATGATTATGAGAACTACCGTAGGGCAGCTATCAAAATGAACGTTTTAATTTTCGAATAGATTATGTACGGGTTGATTCTGTACAGATTTATGCAAGCTCACCTATGTAATCGAATATGGAATTACGGCTATTATCAGAACTAAGTTGTGGTGTGCCCTGAGTAGATATATGATCTGGCAGGCCAAGTGTGAGAACTCAGTTCGGGAGTGATATATATAGTGGAAGCTGTTGAGGTGTATAATATGTGAATATTCCTGCACTGATGATGAACTTTGATGGGATAAGAAATGGGATTTATCCAAGAAAATGTATAGCCATGGAGTTTTATGGACTGTTCCATTAATTACAGACTCCGGGTTGCAACATGTATAGTGTAATACAATACGAATGTAACTTATGGTGAAAGTGTATCTCGTATAAGATATCAAGAAATTAGAGGTATTTTAAAAACATGGGGGCATATTCTCAAGAACGTGTGATAACTACCGCAAAAAAGGGCCTGGCGCACGTGCTGGATGCCATTTCCACTCTCTAACTGGGTGTCTCCGTATAGTTCTCATGTATGCATGAGGACCTAGGGCCCTGCCACCTCACATTGCCCAGTGCCGGGGGTGACATGATGGCGTCCGCACCACGGAACTCAATCATTAAGGGTCCATGGCTAGCGGTGCACAGACTTGGTGGCACCGGATACACTGCGGCAGGCACAGGCACACAGCCACGGGACGGTGTCTTGCGGTGCAGTGAGATAGGGGCACCTAAAGTGCTGAGCGGGTGTGCAGCCTGCGATGATGTGCCATCCTGGCGGTTCGGACTGGCAAGGATCAGTGTGAGCCCTGCTGGACCGCAGTGTAGGCCTGAGCCAGCGGGTAGTGCGGGCCTCCCGCCACGTGGCGTTGCCTCGCGGTTCACAGAGTTAGTGGCACCTCAACAATGAGCGGGTGTGCAGCCTGCGATGATGCCGTGTGCACTGATGTGGTCTCTGCCATTGCGAAATCAAGACCCAGAATCAGGTGTGTGACCTGGTGGCCCGCGGTGCGGGGCTGCATGATGTGGATGGTGCCATGGTCGCGGGCCCTGGGCTTGGAGATCCCACCGGAACGTGGTGGGCCCTCTTGGAGACACGCCGGTGGCGGAAGGTGAGCAGTGAGGCCTGGTTGCGCAGGGGCGGGCAATCACCGCTGGGCGGCGGGAGGGGCCGGGGTGCAGCAGCCTATGTGCGCAGGGGCGGGCAAGCGATGATGGCGTGTGCAACTGTATGGACTCTGCCATTCATGTCTCTGGACACTGTTTCAGATAAGGGACCTGGGGGACTGCAGTGTATACCAGCACGTGGTTGGAGACACACCGGTGGCAGCAGGTGAGCAGTGAGGCCTAGGTCTGCAGTGTCGGCACTCTCTCACCCTCTCTTTCTCTCGCCCTCTCTCCCTCTCTCTCTCCCTCTCTCCCTCTCTCTCTCTCTTTCTCTCTCCCTCTCTCCCTCTCTCTCTCTCTCTTTCTCTCTCCCTCTCTCTTTCTCTCTCTCTCTCTTTCGCTCTCTCTCTCTGTACTTTGATGGGCGCATGGCACACCTTCTTATCCCGATTTCTGTTTTGCAGGCTGTGACTTACAGAATGTCCTGAGAAGACCCGCCATGCCTCTTCAGAATTGTTGTTTTTGGTTTATTCTGTAATAAACTTATTATTTGGATATTATGATATGAATGTATGATTTCCCTTTTTCTGACCACACATGTATGTTAGGTGTTGTGATTGTGCGACTTCAGGCGATTTGTTTGGTTCATGATTTCGTGGAGTTGATGTGCAATATCTTTGTCCAAAGGGGGGGGGGTGTGGGGGGTGCCTGGGGGGGGCTCCGGGGGGGGGGGGGTCCTGGGGGTGGTGGCGGTGGGAGTTGTTGACCTATTGGGGCTCCGGTCTGCATGATAGGTTGCTCCAGGGCATCTGTTGTTCTTCATGTGTGGCTATGGGCTGTGCTCCCTTGTCTGGTGCCGGTTTTCGTCCAACTTTACACCAGGTAAGAGCAGGTGTTAATTTCCTGCTGCTAACGCAGTGGTGGTGTTGTCGCAGATTTTTGCACGGGAACGCCTACTCTGCATCTCATTAGCGTTAGTTGCCGGGGTCATCTGTGGCGATGTTTTTTGCGACTGCTTTCGCAGGTAAACTGGTGTTATGGGCTGTTAACGCCAGCTTGTGGATGGGGCGATGAATTTATCGCGACTTTGGCTGCGATAAAGTGCCGATAACTCGGTGATAGATCCTTGAGAATATGCCCCATTATATTTTGTAATGATGTTGCTTTTGATGAGGTCGCCTTATAATGAGTTGTAGGAGATATTGAAGAGCTAGGTATGGTCACATATATATATATATATATACATATACATATATATATATATTCACAACAAGGAGGTACGTCACACTCAGGAGTCTTTTAGATCGATTTTATTCTTTAGACAGAGCCAGTCTGTCTTACCAACGCGTTTCGGCCTTACACAGTCTTGCTCACGGTTGGAGGACAGTTACATTTGTGATACTTTTATACCACTCCCCTCTCAGCCCATAATGTGGCCTTATGGGAGTTGAAGTTTTGCAATATTATTTTTACTTTGTCACAACACAAAAGACAGACTATTTACCATATTGTTACTGGACTGGTTATAAAAAGATGTCACAAGTGTTTTATACCCCTTTTCCCCTTATTGACATATTTGGTTGCAAATGGCTATACAAGTCACATTGTATCATATTTCTTGGCCAGTGCAATTATATTTTGCCTATGTGTAACACCTGTATCTGTATCATTTTCATGGTAACTTAGCTACCGGTCACCACAGGTTAATACAGTTGTCGGTGCTGCTCATTCAGCCCAAATGTAGATTTAGTATCTTATCCATCTAGAGTTATCCTGCGTGGATATGGTTTGCACCTCACTTTATACGGACATATTATTATCATGAATGTGATACAAGGTATGGAACCAAATTCTGGGTCTAGTACCCTAAGAACAGTGATGTTGATCATTGGGGATCAAACACTATAAGTGACAATTTTTACTTTTGGTGACATTTCAGATTGCTTTAATTTCCTAAGTGTACATAAAGTTCCTCATCATTATTGAGGCCTTTCGGGATCTTGGTTCATAGCCTGATGATATAGCGTGATTCCAGTTGTCTTAGCTTCTTCTTCCTATCGCCCCCTCTTTCACTTTGTAGAATGGTATCTAGTCCAAAGAATTCCATCTTCCTCCAATCATTATTTTGGCATTGGGCTATGTGTTTCGCAGTTGCGTAATTCTGATCTTTATTCTTCATGGCTCGGATGTGGTCTAGGATTCTCTTTTTCAGTATGTAGACAGTGCTGCCCACATATTGTAGGCAACATGCACACCGATCGGATGATGTATACCACAAATTGAGTTGTGCATGTGATCCTTTGGTTGATCTTGATTCTTTTCCCTTCCGTGTCCAATATTTCTTTCGTGTTTATTCCTATTTTACATGCTTTGCAGTTGTTACATTTTTTGAACCCTAATTGCTGTTCCTCTGGGGGGGGCGTGGCCTAACCGAGCTGCAAAATGGCCGCTTGTTAAGCGAGCTCCGCCGGCCGCGCTATCATCCTCTCCAAATCCTATAAACTGAAGAGTCATTGAGGGAATATTAGAGCCTCTGGGAGAAGCTGACATGGCGGCGATTCGACTGACCTGCATTCCGGAGCTGAAACGGGCAGATAGACCGACTCTGCGGTGTCCGGTGGGGGAGGCCTGCACGCCACACCGCGGACTCTATCTCTTGCGTGCGGAGCGCTCTGGGACCTCCAGCGACATTCGGGTCAGTGTTGGGCCTGCGCTTCCTCGAGCCAGAACAGTGGGGAGGCGGCGCTGCCTGGTAGGTCGCCTCTAGCAGCGAATATACTGCCTCCGGCGGACTGCAGCTGGGCATCTGGGCGACGTTGAAGCCGTGCCGCCATCTTGAAGTCAGGCGCGGCCAGAATGGTGCACGCGAAGAGCGTTGTGGTGGCCTGGGAACTAGCGGCAGTATCTAGGTGAGAGGCTATTCCATTTGCCAGCGCCTCTTTTGTGCAAGCTCCAGGGCGGACGGCGAGACGATTCTAGAGTGTGGGGTCGGGCGGCCCTCGTGGACCGCCGCCCACACTGCTGGCACTCTAAAACATTATTAAAACGGCATCCCCTCATAGGCTCATTACTCGCCTGTACAGCAACATGCAGAATACTGCTCCCAAGCAGAAAGCGTTACAGGGATGGAACTCAGGCTTACAATCCCCCCTAAATGACAACCAATGGGTATTCTGCTGCGGTCAGCTTACTGTTCTATCACCCAATTATAAACTACGTTTGATACATTGTAAATTCCTCCCTCGGTTTTATAGAACACCTATCCGGTTGTATAGAATGGGGATCAAGGCGGACGATAGATGCTGGAGGTGTGGATTTAGCCCAGCCACATTCATTCACATGGCATGGCACTGTCCTAGGCTGGCTACATTCTGGGCTGAGATTTTCAATACAATTCATGATATAATCAATACACCAGCTGACCCCGGGCCTTACTGGGTTATGTGAGAGACACGCCGGCGGAGCACAGAAAATTTCACGCCATGCTATTACTGTTTGTTAAACGCAGAGTAGCCATACACTGGGGCAGGAGGGAGGTCCCCAGGATGAAGGATTGGCTGCAGGATGTCATCTTTGGTCATACACAACTAACGACTTTCTGGGAGTTAATGCCAACTGTATCCAGGCCAAGGGAAATTTGGGAGCTGTTTCTATCATCGGCCCGTTCACAGCAGGATGAGAGGGAGGAACAGGTGGATTAGACTGGGCCACAGATCATATGTTTGAACATCTTAGAGACTAAGCCTATCTGTGAAGGAAGTAAGTTAAGTGGATCATGAATGGAATAGACTTCCTTCTCCATGTCATTTAGCGTGTGGCCCATGGCCCCCCCGCACGGGAAGGGTAGCTTTGATCTCAAATCCTGGTCTAGCCGTCAGGGCTATGGAATAGGCATTTCTGACCCGAACTAGATATTGTTTGTGCTGTATCTGTGATGCTGTGTACATATGTAAGCGCTACGCCTGCCTCTTGTATTGCTTTCATTTACGTCTGTCTGAATCCAATGCCTTGTGATGTGTTTACTGTACCATAAAACTCAATAAACAAAGTTTTTTAAAAATTGCTGTTCCGCTAGCCATATATATATATGTATAACTAGTGATGATAAATTCTGTGGATGATTTATATTGATAGATGCTGAGCCTATATTTAGGTTTGTTCTGAATTAGTCCATTTTTGATGCAATTTGAAAATCACTAGATGATAATGTGTGAAGACTTTTTCAGAAAAATGGTTAAAGCACTCAATGATGTGTTGACTCATCGATGATATATGCAGAAATGGTTATAGCTTTAAAAATGAAAATATAAATTATCTATATGGATGTTTTTAATTATATACTGAATTAATGTATATATGAATTTTATTGTAGCCCTGAAGAAGTTCCCAGTGAACGAAACACGTTGACGTAAAATGATGTCAGGAAAACAAATTGTTCAATAAAGGATTATGTATTAACTCAAATTGTGGACCAGTGTGACATCATTAAAGACTTAGGGGCATATTCTCAAGGAACTATCGCCGAGTTAACGGCACTTTATCACAGCCAAAGTCGCGATAAAATTATCGCCCCAATCACAAGCTGGTGCAAACAGCCGATATCACCAGTTTACCTGCGATAGCACCCGCCAAAAACATCGCCACAGAGGAGCCCGGCAACTATCGCTAATGAGATGCAGAGTAGGCGTTCCCGAGCAAAAAGCCGCGACAACACCACAACGCAACATTCTCAATGACCAGCCAGATCGGCGATAAGAACACAAAACAGGCGATACGGCGCGTTAGCAGCAGGAAATTAACACCTGCTCTGAACTGGTGCAAAGTCGGACGACAACCTGCACCAGAAAAGGGAGCCCAGCCCACAGCCACACCTGAAGAACAACAGATGCCATGGAGCTACTCATCATGCAGCTCGGAACCCCAACAGGGCCACAACACCCACCGCCACCACCCCCAGGCCCACCACCCCCCCCTAGACCCTCTCCCGCCTCCCCTCCCGGACCACCACAGAGGCAGCGCAGACAAAGACAGCGGACCTTCAGGAAACGCACCAGCCTCACAGACTTAACCCCAGAGAATGTCATTGCCCACTACAGACTCAAAAGGCCAACCATCCTCCGCATCCTGAACATCATTGCCCACAGGCTGACGGTACCAACACAGCGGACAACCAACATCCCACCTCAGACAAAGCTGATGGCTGTGCTGCACCTGTTGGCCTCTGGGACATTCCAACCAACAACCGCCAGAGTCGGAGGAGTCTCACAGCCAGCCCTATCCAAGTTCCTCAAACATGTCCTGGATGCCATGATCAGCTTGGTACCCCAGTACCTATACTTCCCCCACACTGCGCAGGAACAGCTGGAGACCAAGCAAGGCTTCTACGCCATAGCTGGCTTCCCGCACGTGTTGGGGGCAATTGACTGCACACATGTCCTACTTGTGCCCCCTGCCGACACTGCACACAATTACCGCAACAGGAAGCACACGCATTCCATCAATGTGCAGGCAATAGTGGACCACCGGGGACTCTTCACCAATGTCGTCGCCAACTACCCAGGCAGTGTGCATGATTCATACATCTTCCGACAGTCCATCATCAACCGGCGCTTCCAGGATGGCACCTACGGAAATGCAGTGCTCGTTGGTAAGTACCAAATGAACACACCCCACACCTCAACTCCACAATCATGCAACTCACAACTCTGAGAATAAACACGTTACAAACTCACATACAACATGCCCACCCACCATATACGACAGCACAACGTACTGCGGTAACCTGGGCTAGCCATGTACATGAGCCATCAACGGCATGGCACCTCAGTCACACAATAGCAGTATGTGGGGAGAGGTGGGAACCAGGCATGTGCGAAGGAGGCAAGTGATCCAGGAATGCGAATGCACACAATGCCAAGTGTGGCGTGTAAGTGCTGGACAGACTGCAGTATGAAGACCACAGACATATCCATGTCGACATATACTGCTGGTGGTGGTAGTGTTGTGGACAGTGTGCGCAACCATGTCACCCCAGCAAGTGGGGAAGATCGCGGAAATGTAGCCTGTTACATCACCCCTGTAAGCGTGTGCAGAGTGGGCTTGCCCGGCGTACGCCAGGCTAGCGTAGGGGTGTGAATAAAAAGCACGTAGCCCTGGGCGTGGTTCTCTTCCGGAATGGCGAACGTGGCTGCCAGGGTGGCGCCTCTCACCCCGCCACGAGGCCGACACCGTGTGCGGCGGTGCCTGCGATCCTGTGCGCCTGCCGCAGCCCGGGCCGCTGGCCCCCAAACCAGTCACATCCGCCCCTGCGCATCCAGGCCTCACTGCTCACCTGCCGACACCGGCGTGTCTCCAAGAGGGCCCACCACGTGCTAGCTCAAAGTCAGAGGCCCGCAACCTTGGCAGCCACCTCAGACCATCACGGCCTCCGCAAGCAAGGCCCGCAGTACTCCTTTCACGTTGACGTACTCCACCGGCATACACAGCGGTCAAGTAGGTCACACATTTGGAACTGAGTCTTGATTACACAATGGCAGAGTACATATTTTTGGCATCGTTTATATCCCTATACTCCCTTTGATGTGGTGCCACCAACTCTGTGCATAGCATTCCGACCACACGTGTCTGTGGGCCCTTGCGGACTTCCGCCTATGGCCTACACAGCGGTCCAGCAGGCCTCACACCAATCCAATACAGTCCGTAACAGGCAGGACACGGCATCGTCGCAGGGTGCACTCCCGCTCAGCTCTGGTGCCTCCACCTCCGTCAACCATGAATCTTCTCCACATGCCATTTCAACGCCGTGTGTTAGAGATCCAGGAGGAGCTGGCTGCACAGCAGTTGCCCCGCACTGACCGCTGCCTCCGGCACACACTGCGGTCGAATAGGACACACAATTGGAACTGAGTCTTGATCTGTTCATTGCAGAGTTTATATCATTGCACAGGCCTCATCGCAGACTGCATCCCCTTCCAGCTCTGGGGCCACTGACTCTGTGCCACGGGAGTCATGGACACTCTCTGGTTGAACGTTGGTGGCGTCTGAGTCTATGGCCTGGGGGTTGTCTTCATCATCATGTAGCTGATACTGACATTGTGGGAAAAAGGAGACTAGCATTCAACTCCTCCATATTGCCTGTTTCTGCTTGCTTCTGCCCTCTGCATCATGCCCTGGATGGACACCTTCCACTGTCCCCCGTAACACTCCGCGACATTCTCCTTGGACATCAACGAGGACCCGCTCAGCTCTCGTGGCCCTACCTCAGTGCATCGCAAGTCACCGTCCCGTGGCGGTGTGCCTGTGCCAGCCGCTGAGCATCCGGGGCCACTGACTCTGTGCAGCTCAAGTCATGGACCCTTGCTGTTTCTACTTTGAACTCCTGATTGTCTGATCACTGTTGTAGTTGTTGCCAGCACCAACCAACCCCTGAGTGGTGGCTTACACTACCCAACACCCATCCAGCACAGGCGTCACTGGACGTGTGACCCTGGCAATAAAAGGTGCCAGGCGCACGTGCCCGTTGCCAGTTCCACAAATTATCTCAGTGTGTCCGTGTGGTCATTCTGTATGCATGTGGGCCCCGGGCCATACCACATTACATTGTGCTGTGTACAGCGTGCGCAACCTTGTCACCTCAGGCAGTGGGGTGGACTTGGGACATGTATCTGTGTCGGACCCCCCTGTGGGCGTGAAGGAGTGGACCGGCGTACGGCAGTACGGGGTAGGGGTGTGGTCATTCAACACGTGGCTCTGGGCGTGGTTAAGTGTAGGCCTTGCCAAGGCAGTAACTAATGCGTGTGTCTCAGATGTAGTGTCGGCGCCACCCGTCACGCAATATACAATGTTGCTATGTAGCATGCCCCCGGAGTACGGGCTCGGCCGAGGGGTAAATGAGGGTGCGCAAGCCTGCTCGGGGTCAGGGATCAGACATAAATCCACCCAAATTAAAACCACCATGTTAAATGTTATCTTAAATGCTCTTATTGAGCTCTCAATTACCAAAAGGCATCTTGGCACTAGCTGAGATAGCAAGGGAAGTGAACCGCCGCCTCTGGGGTAAAAATCTAACCTGATGTGAACAGCCATGTTTTCAGCTCTTTCCTGAAAGCCAGGAGATTGGGCATGGCTTTACTGTGCCAGGGAAGGGCGTTCCAAGCTTTAGATGCTCCAAGCACAGAACTTCTACCACCCCAGTTCGCATATCTAAATCTGAGGACCAGCAGCAGTTTGGCCAAGTCAGAACATACCGACCTGCCTGGTCTGTACCAGGGAAAGCTCTTCCACAAAAATCAGGTCCTATCCCGTGCAGTGCTTTGAACACGATACACAAAGCTTTAAAAGTGACCCTCTGACCAACAGGGAGCCAGTGGAGTTCCTTGATGCAATTCATGACCGACTGGTATTTAGGAATGTTAAGCAGCACATGGGCTGCAGCATTCTGCAAAGTTTGCAGCTTATTGAGAACTAGCTGGTGAGCATTTAAATACAGCAGTGGTCAATCTTCGGTAAAACCATTACTGATTCATTACAATGATTCATTACAAGGTATCATGAGGGTAAAACCACTTTAAAAAAATCAGTGTCTATTGTAACATATATTCACAGACTGTGGAAAATACAACATTTTTTTAAATCGGTCAAAAGAAAGATATTACACTTCATTGAGATGGGACTTAAGTATTTGCTTTGTTCAAATGTTAACCCAGGAAATTCGTGTATATCCATCTAATTTCTGCTTCAGGTTTAGCTTTGAACTAAACTGCATCTGACAGATTTCAACGAAATCACAATTACATTGGAGTCTTTGATTCTTCAAAGAAAGATCGGGATCAACATTAATGCTCCTTTTTAAGTCTTTGCTAGAGGCAAGACCTGTTGTTTCTAATATATATCATATAGTGGGAGTGGGTTTTTGGTCAGCCCATGCCCATGATTGGATTGCTTTGTCTGCCTCACTTATCTGCTCCTGATTCAATGGCTTTCCTCCCCTGTCTTGTATTTGCCCCGCCAACGAACATTTCTTTCTAAGAATGTTTTGAATGAATGATATATTCTTCCAAGGGAGAAAGGATGTCAGTCCTTTCTCCCTTGCTATGCTTAGGAGTGACTATTTCCTCTCAATCTCCCTGCTCCTTTCCTCCCGTCCCCTTTTCTTTCCCATCTCCCACCACATCCTCCCAGATTCCTCTTGTCTCTCCAGTCATCTTATTTACCCTAATTTGTATTACTTTGTTTCCCCTCTTCACTCAATTGCTAGGTGGGCATCTTAAAATGGCTCTTTGGCCATTCCAAAATGGCCACCTGTGAGTGTGCATGCACGGGCATTCGTGAAGGGCATCTCAGAATGGGTTTATTTTATTTTAACAAAACTCACTCAAAGTTATCTGCCACTGATCCACGACATGCATGCAGCTGCTTTACCATGTTTTTAATTAGAAGACTTCTGTTCTTTCACTACTGACATCTGGATTTTTTTTACCTGTGCTTTAGCACTTCATGGGAGCCCATGCCATTCCTTGCTTTCTATCTGTCCACTCATCCCCCCATAATATATCCACCCCTGTGCTGACTGTTCCTACTACTCTGCCAATCTCTGATTGCCCATTGCCCTCTGACATCTCTTCTTCCATCCCCCACTTTATTTTTTATTTCATTTTAGATTGTAGCTGCACATTGCTACTGTACAAATAAAAAATTGGTTCTGTCAGATAGCCGTTGAATTAATTGTTTATACAGTTCCTTACATGATTAAATCCCATACGTCGATAGCAACGAAGAAAAAAAAGACATAGACAAGAAAAAGCATTGAGGTCCAGACAGCTTGATTACTGAGAATTATGTATATTTAATTGACACAATTATATCAATTTTCACAAATCACATATTAAGGTGCTCCATAAGTAATAGTTGAAGAAAAGTGCTTGTGAACTGCATCAAGCAAAATGGTTAGCAAACATTTATATAAGAGCAATTAAAAAATGTTCAATGGGCCTGTCCAATATGTTCAAATCTGTAATCTCTTATTGGTGGCCAAGTTCATCAGTTCTTAATTTGCCCAGAATCCAAAATTGAGTAGTATATTTTGAGTGTAAGACTGTATATGTTTCGACCCTCTTAGGAAGCGTGTGCTTTCTCTGCATCATAGCGGGTCTTCATCAGGACTGAATATGGAACATCCTGTAGGTTAAGACGTGCTGTATGTCAACTTTATTTCAAAAAGGTACCCCCATATTGGTAAGTGGTGTAAAAAGAACTGCCTACACTTGATGCAATCCTGTAATATGCATTGGCATGCGATGCAATAAATTGGCACACAATCCTTCTAGATCTGAGACTATAGAGGGCATGCTTGGTGAGCATTTCATGTCATCAGTTCCGACATTGGGAGGAATCGCCCACTTACTGATACGGGAGAATCTTTTTCAAATAAAGGTCCTAACAGCTCTTCTTCGACTCCAGGTTGTTCTATATCGAGTCCTGATGAAGACCCGCTACAAAGTATTTTATATGTCTTTTCATTTGTTTGTGGCTATCGATGTATGGGATTTAATCATATAAGAAACTCTGTATATGATTAATTGCATAACTGGCCAACAGGACCAATTTTGTTCTGCACAGTATATGATACCCAGATTCGGATGGAACAAAGGGTCATCCCATTGACATTTAATGCGCATTGCTACTGGGCAGTTTATGTCTGTCATTTTGTGCCCCATTCATACTTCTTGTTGTTAATTTGCCATTTGGAACATGACATTGGCCATCTTGATTAAACTTTAAATGAAAATGCCAAAATGGCAGCTGGGACATCGCCATGTATGTGCATGCATGGGTGGCAGTCTTGGAATGCTTTTTCTTTATGAGAAAAACCATTCCAAAATTGGAGCCACAGCATGTGCTTTATGATCTTTTGATATGAGAACGGATTCCAGGTAGGTGTCTATGAGAGGGTGACTTTCCCACGTATGTGGACAGAGGGTTTGGATTGGTCCTGGAGCCCTTAACGTTATAAAATGGCGGAGATGATCCATGAGGTAGATTATTGGGACTGGGTGGTGGCTTTGTACGCCGAGGTGATACAGAATACTACAGCACAGTGATGAGCATTGAATTAGACAAGGAGCTATAGAATATTCACAGAGGCCAGGATGGATTGGTGTGGGACTGTGGTAGGCTCAGGGTGAAGTTGAATGCTCTGGATGTGAGAGACCACAAATGGGAAGGTTATGGGGGAAAGCATCCAAAAGACACAGCAGCAGTTCAATTGCCTCGCTGTGCACACACACAAACCCACACACACGCAATTTACCTGCCGCACCAACACCAGCCGACGCAGGGTTATTAAAATCATGTGATACTAAGGGAGACAGAAAGGGACAGAACAAAGTACCTTGGATTTCCCAGTTCAATATATGGCGAGTGTCTGATACTGTGAAGTGAGATGGAAAAAAACCTCTTTACATTTTAGTTAGTGCTCCAAATACTGAATATGGAAGCAGGTTGGATAACACATCCCTCCATTATTTTGTTCCTCACTATTGTGTTGGTTATAAGCATTGCCAACACAAACGTTAGCACACAAAACATGAAGCCATTGCTGAAAAGGTTGTATTTATATTAAAACCCATCTGAAAGGGTAGTAAACTCAGAACGTTATCCATTATAAGTTTTACTCATTCATTTCTGGAATTAGGGTAATTTGTGCTCAACGAGTGAGTTTACTATTGAATTACGTATGGCTGTGATAATGCCACTATGATGCTATGCAACAATCAACTTTAGTTTTAGGCTAAACGTATCTCAGCATATTTTTGCAAGGTACGAACAATGCCAGCAGTGCCCATGGAATGCTGTGCCAGTCACTGGTGCCCAGCAGTACACACGGAATGCTGTGCCAGTCGCTAGTGTCCAGGTGTCCCACTGACAGGGTCTTGTTACATTTTTACAATTGAGAAATTGAATGCGGGCTATATTTTCAAATTGGGGATAGGAAGTTCTGCTGCACAGTTACACGTTTTTTCTTTTTATCTTTTTATTTGTTTTCATTTCCCTAAAGGCTTTGTGGCTCAGGTGCTCCTATAGGGGCCGATTCACAGAACTAATCTGAGATAAAATCCTAAACTTACTACTTTTGGTATTCACAGAAGGCATTTAGTAGTAGTAAAGTTAGGACTCCTAACTTTACTACTAAACTGAGACAAAATCCTAAACTGAGATAAATGTGTTATTTAAGAAACACATTTTAAGCATTTGGTCCTCGGAATGGAATCTAAAATTGGCTTAACTTCTGCACTGCCACCTAGCCACTTATCTGTATTTTTAGAAACCGCAAAATAATAAGAGATATGAACTTTTGGCTACAATAGTGATTTTGTAACTCAGTCACTTGGGTTCTAAACCTGGCTTCAAACTTCACCAAAAAGTTTCAAGAATCAATTGTACCGACATATGGTGCCAAGCCTTCCAAATGACATACGTTGAAATTGGTAGAAACATCCGGTGACACATCAGACAGCACTAACCACAATCAAACATAAACACGGAAGAACCACAGTACCGATGACCCAATTCAATCATCAGAGGACAGACTGACGTGTGGTGGAATCTCAAGACCACAATATGAAGGTGCGTTAACTCTGACAGAGCTGCATGTAAGCCTGGGCAAAACTTGCATGCTTAATGCGAAGTAACAAAAATTGGCATCATTTTGCGCCATTTTTTTAGCTCGAAGGGGCTTATTTTTCAGAGCCCTGCGTCACTTTTGCAAGTGGTACATGTGTGATGCAGGGCTCTCATAAAGATTTATGAAGTCATGCAAAGCCACCCTATGGCTTTAAGTGACCTCGTAAATCATGAGTAAGGTGATGTGGCGCAAATCATTGGGTTGCCTTACTCTGCACCCGGGAGGCATTCCATCAGCAGCGGTTCCTCCGTGGGAGCGGAGGAGCATCACCCCCCACCCCCCCACATTGCTGAGCAGAAAGTGTAAAAAACAATATGGTAATTGAGGGCCAGATGTACGACCATTAAGTTTAGCGAGTCGCAAATTGCGCAAAATTGCGACTCGCAATTTGCGTCTCGCTAAACTTAATGTACAACAGTGTCTCAGACACTGTTTGCGATACCCAATGGGGTCGCAAATTTCATGCCTCATCAATATTCATGAGGCAAGTGCAATTTGCAACCCCATTGGGAATGGCTAGCACTCCCAGGGATGGTGGCCTGCTGGGGTCAGCAGGCCACCATGTATGGGACTGCTTTTTAAATAAAGCAGGTCTTTTTTTTTTAAATGCAGTCCGTTTTCATTAAAGGAAAACGGGATGCATTTAAAAAACAAAAATGAAACTTTTCAGTTTCATTTTTTAAGGGCAGGCAGTGGCCCCTGGGACCACTGCCTGCTCTTAGAAAATATTTATGCACACACTCACAAAGGGACCCCTTCCCGTTTGCGAGTGGTTTGCCACCTACTTGAAGTAACAACAGTACATGGCATGGTGACTCGATTTTAGGAAGGGACGCCCCTTCCTAATAGCTAGAGTCGCAAATGCTATTTTGCGAGTCAGTGACTCGCAAAATAGCCTTTGTACATGCCTGGAACCGTTTTTGCGTTGCAAACGGTCAGATCTCCCATTTGGAGACGCAAAAAACAGTTGTACATCTGGCCCAAAATGATTTTATTACCATTTTATTTTTGACACTTTCTGCCAGCAAACTGAGTGCGAGGGCAGGCTGGGGCCAGTGCATCACTGCTGCCAATGATTGGCAGCAGTGAGGAGTGGCCACTTAAGTTTGGATTGTGCATGTTGGTTTGGCCGGCCACCTTGCTACGGTCAAACCACATGTGCAATTTAGACCTCTCCAACCCGAGGCCTCCAGTGTCATTTGAAGGGTGGAACCAGGCTGCTACAGCCAATCAAGATGCTCTAGAACAGTGTTTTGATTGGATGAGAGTTGGCTGTGGGCTTTGAACTCAGAGTGCTGCAGAACAACCAGAAAGTACTGCAGAACGAGTGGCAGTATAAGGTAAGTGATTGATTTTTTAATGTGTATATTTTTGTGTATTTGTTATGTGCATTATGTGTCTGTGAATATGTAATTATGTGTATGTGTATATATGTGTATATGTTGTGTGTATATCTTTAAGCCCCCAAGTGTGATTTGCCACCAACCGCTACTGCATTCCATGGGTGTTGCAGTGGGTTTCCCCACGCATCACCCATGGAATTTGACGCTGCTCCAGATTTACAAAATAATGTAAACCTGGGAAAGCGCCAAATCTTTATACCACCCGAGGTGAGGCATAACGAGGAGAAATATGTTTATTTCTCCTCGTTTTTTCCTCTTTCCATGTGTGCTGCATTCTGCAGCACACACAAAAAGAGGAAAACGCTTCGTAGGATTGTTTTTGTGCAGGAAGGCGCCCCTTCCTGTACAAAAACAATCCTGCATGCAACGGAGGCACCCTTGAACCATGGTCCATTTTGGACATGAGGACAGATATTGCTTTAAAAAATAGTGCAATACCACATATGATGCAAATAACAGCCACCAGTGTTTTGTGCGTTTAAATTGTTCCCATGCTCCCGCAATAGGATTTTCACGCAAATGAAACCTCGATTGCATGACATGGTGCAATGGAGTAATCTTGGGTATCTTGCCCAACATCGTAATGCAAAATGCTGGAAATTACATGAGATTAAACCAGGGTAAACAAAATGTTGCCAAAGTTTAGCTGCAAGCCTTTAGTACCAGCAGTAGAGTGTTATGTAACTCTCTATAACATAAGATGTAAATAAGTAAAATTAAACAACTGTGCAATGTGCCATTTTAAAGTTGGTCTCACCGGCGTCAGCACTGTATACTGTTTTAAGTAAGCATCCGTGATCAAAGGTTTTTTTTGCAATACAAATAATCTCCCTGGCCCCCTGACCCTCCCTCTTGGTTCCCCAGGGGGACTACTCGGTTTGCTTATCCTTTGTTGGGGGGACTTGGTTGTGAGTTATTTTTTAAGTTCTCACTGTCTTTTCAGATGTTTTCACTCATATGATGTCTTGGACTTGCCTGATCTATCATATCTGTATCACTGGTGTATGATGTTTGTATATGAAAATTGTGTGCAACTTTACTAAAAATTGAGATAAAAGAAAATTGTTTAATAAAGTCTTGCTTGGTTTCTTCATGCTAGTTCTTTTCAATATGAAATAGTTTCAGTCATCTAGGGGTTATTGGAAGGGTCTTTGCACTCATTCCCCATGTGGTACTCAGTGGCTATTACTGAGGAGACTCAATGGAGATCACTTAACATTCTCAGTGGTTTTTTGCAATATATTTCCATGGCTGCGCTAAATCTATCTTGATGGATGTCGCCGACATGCCAATATGACTGGATTACATGCAGTGCGCAGCCCGAAGCTTGAATCCTGGGAACTTGTTCCACTGATAGACCATCTTCCCATTGGTCTGCGGTCTGTGAAGCATGGCACATCCTACATTTCCATGAATACTAGTTTGAACTGCTTGAGAGAAGTCCATCCTCTGATTGACAATGAACTGCAAGAGCGCCCCGCAGAGAATACTCATATGTGAGCGTCCATGGAGGCAACGGGAGGCACAGGGCCACAAGGAGACTTGAGTTTGAAAAAGCAATCAAAGAAAATGTGAAACCAGCTCCTGTGGATCTGTTCATATTTCAAGTGGGAATTACCTTCAGGGCAGGTCAAGAGCGAGCTCTATTCCTTCATGTGCAGCAATTTTCAACAGATATGCTGAATATTCTTCACCAGATCAGGTGTTTCTCAGTCCAGTGAACGGTATGGAAAATGTGTATGTGATGCATTGCACTGTGCTGCATGCAAAGACGTGGCCAGTCTCAGGTACCAAAAGGGCGCCGAGATTGTATCTCTTTGGCACAAAAACCTACATACATACACATACCTACATTTCTTTCCAAACTAGTCTCCGATCCTTTTAGTGCCAGGACACCTCTTGGGGTTCCAGCTCACACTCTACAATCTTTTTTCACTCATGCAATCAAAGCCACATCTTGTTACAATCTTCAGATCAAGCAAGCACACAGACACACAGAAACACACAATCACGCACACAGACACACACACATGTGCAAACGTGCACACACCCATTCAATAGACAAATAGAATGTTTTCAGGATATGCCTTTCCAGTTGTCACATTCATTGCTGTAATGAAACCCTAGGAGACCTATATGAGCTATTTGGTGATATCCTAAGCCAGCTACGAACTGACGGCATAGGTGGCCTTTCTCCAACGGAATGACTCATAATAGGAACAATACAAATCATAACAAAAAATGTAAAGTCTTCCCGGGCAACACTGTCACCTCTTTAAAGGTCCGAGTACAGTAATCAACAGCTGGAGGACCAGTTAACTTTCATAAAGTTTCTAGCTTGGCCCTGCACTCCATAAAGTGTTTAATTCGAGCAGGGAGTTCCTGGGGTCTCCACCGGCACATATTTTGGGTACCAGGGCTCTTTGATGCAGCTGAAAAAGACAGTGACACATGTAAGACCTGCATACCTGTAAGGCCTACCTGCACTATGCCAGTGCCTCCCATTTGCTAGATTTGAGGTATGCTGTCTCGGATGGGAAGTGTTCTCGCTAAGCAGCCTGAGCGTCCACATGCCCAATCTTTCCCCGGTGAGTGTGAGCAGACCGGAATGGAAGACTAGGAGTAAGCACCCATGCCATCTGCACTGGCGCAGGCTGCACCCTTTCAGAAAACATGTGGGCGTTGGCACCTTTTTTGCTTTTACAACCCATATGCGGCAATTTTAATAACTTTTGATCATCCATTTGAGCACCACACGGCTTTCTTTGTTAAATGATGCAAGTTATGCACCTGATGAGGGATTATGTGGTGAGTGCATCAATTTCATATTTATATGTAAAATGCTGCGTCTGCAAAACTCTTTTTTTCCAATATTGTGCTTATATGACCAGATTTCAGGAACCTGGCTGCAATTTAGGACTGTCTTTTATGCAGCTGGACAGCCTGGTACCTACAGAGCACCGACCAATGTGACATAGCTGCAAAATATATATTTATTCCTGCATGGGTATAAATGGAAGATGAAAATGAAAGCTTGGGTAACCTAACAACGTACTTC
Source organism: Calotriton arnoldi (assembly GCA_963921515.1). Taxonomy (NCBI): domain Eukaryota; kingdom Metazoa; phylum Chordata; class Amphibia; order Caudata; family Salamandridae; genus Calotriton; species Calotriton arnoldi. The sequence goes on from CAWUFW010003267.1 coordinate 1,131,135, forward strand.
TTAAAACATGCTTATCTAACCAGCAGTTATTCTATTGTTGTCTTTTGTGAGCGCCAGACAACTGAGCAACCAGAGGCCACTTGTGATGACCTGGCTCTTCAGAAATTCTTTAACCTATATTAGAACATTGGAATGTTGGGAGCTCCATTGAAAACAATGGAGTAGCTCCGGGCTCATAATGGCTGGTATAAGCCCGGAGCTCCAACATTCCAATGTTTCTTTGTTCACAGCTGTGGCTGTGAACAAAGGCTTCAGGGAGCCTGAGGGGATTTCAATTCCCTGGCGCTCGCTGAAGCCTTTGTTTTATTTGTTAGAACATTCTGCCCTCTAGTGGCAGAATGTTCTAATAGCCTTATAGCCCTTCGTAGCTGGGCTATACCGGCTGTTAAAGTCCCGCTCCCTTGGAGCGGGCCATTAATAGCCGGGTTAGCCCGCTACGGCGGGCTATAGGGCTGTAATAACACATTACCTATGGCTATTGCATGATATTTCTAATAAATAGAATATTGTAGGAAACATTTCTAACAAATGCTGTTAATTCTAATATAGCGCAGGCGTAGCTATAAGGGGACTGTTGGCTTTACAGGAAACACTTTTACATTGTAGCAGGAATATCTCAAACATGAGGTGCTGTACATAGAACATTATGGTTGGTGGGGGGAAAATCATTTACCACGACGCCTGAACCATGACTTACCTTTACAGCGACAATGCCTTTACCACAAAAGTATTTACAACAATTTTTTATACCAAGGCTAAGCCTTTACCACGCATGACTTTACAACGAAAATGGAAGCATTTCGCAGGTAAGCGTAATATACATATATATACATATATATATATTCACTGAAAAAACCATAGGTTTCAGGGGCGTTATAGTTAGTTGGACATTACACTCGTACAAAACCATAGAAATTCCCCGTTATAGTTAGTTCAGCTAACTATAACTCGCACCGCCCGCAATGCACTGCTGATAACGTCACATATTACATCACTCATGACATGGTCAGTGACATCACTCATGACATCACTGATGACATCTCAAATGACATCACTGATGACATCATCCTTGTGATAGAGTGACAGACCTCCTCTCACACTAATATAACCTTTGATACACACACTCAAAAATACAAACTAACATTTTCAAAACAATGGACATACCAATACCAGTTACAACACACCTATTCAGTAATTCCAAGATCTACACACACATCCACTCATTCACCAACAGTCCCTATACAGTCACTCATACATGTACTCACTCATCATGTGTACTCATACACCTATACATCCTTTTACACACCGGCACTCATCCATAGAGTTACTCACACACATAGTCACACATGCAAACAAAGTATCAAACATCCATTTACTTGCATATACAGTTATACACACACTACCACACTTACTTCTACAGAAACTTACACATACTTACTCTCTTAAACAATCACTTATAGAAACACCTACTTATTTGTACAGGAACTCTTCCAATCTCTCACTCTCACATATACTCACTTATATACACCAATTCTCACATATACTAGTTTAAAACATATGTAGTTACTCATAAAGACACTATTGAGACAGTCATTCACTCACTAACACACCCATACACATATTCATCCACCTATACAGTCCTGCACACATGCTGTCTTCAACACATACAAACAGTGAGTCACTCATTCATGCATCTATGCACTAAGTAATACCCCCACCGAACCATACAGACACTCAAACACTCATACTGATACTCAAAAAACCAACTAATAACCCATATAGACACTCATGTAGCTACTCACCAACCCATGCAGCCACTTATACACAAAGTGAGAGACTGATACAGATATTTTCATATTTAAACATTACTCACTAACCCATGTATTCACTAAGATACACTTAGTCAGTTATACAATCAATTTTACAAAAAAATGTCATCCATTTAGACACTTATATACCCATTTATTCTTTCATCGACCTTGAGATATACATATATAAAATATATTTAATTTTCAGAAAAACACACATTCACTGGATGATGTCATCAGTGATGTCATTTGAGATGTCATCAGTGATGTCATGAGTGATGTCACTGACCATGTCATGAGTGATGTAATATGTGACGTCATCAGCAGTGCATTGCGGGCGCGCGAGTTATAGTTAGCTGAACTAACTCAGGGGTCTCAGGGGTGTCTGACAGGAGAGTCTCCCCGCTGTGGTCTCCATGGTAGCTGAACTAACTATAACGGGGGAATTTCTATGGTTTTGTACGAGTGAAATGTCCAACTAAGTATAACGCCCCTGAAACCTATGGTTTTTTCAGTGAATTTCTAAGGTTTTTTAAATGCTAATTTCTAACTATAACGTGCCTAAAACCTATGGTTTTTTCAGTGAATTTCTAAGGTTTTTTAAATGCTAATTTCTGACTATAACGTGCCTGAAACCTATGGTTTTTTCAGTGAATATATATATATTTAGTATACTATGTATACATGTGAAAATGTCTCGGTCCCCTGTTTGCCTCGGTGGCACGGAAAAAATGGGTGGAACTGACGTCAGCACGCTGAAGAGGTCCTCTTATGGCTCCGATCACGTCATACGGTGTCGCGAGCGGAGCCGTGCTCGTTGACGTGGGAGAGCTAGGAAAGAATTTCCGTGGAATGATGGTGCAGGGGATATTCACCTAAGTGTTCAGGCTAGTCCTTTGGGAGCAACTGTTTATGTTGCCACTCCAGAAACCGAAACCAGTGATCCGAGGCCAGAGGCCCTGCAGATGGCACACGAGGTGGGGTGCCCAGTCGTGTGCACCGGCGGGGCAGCGAAGTGACAAGCACCACAACCCACAAAAAAGGTAACGAGGGCACTGAATAACACAGGATCTTCTCTTTGTATCTGGCAGGAACAACGAAGTTAAAATGCCCTAGTACCAAAATGTAGAATTAGTGCTACAACGGTCTTCAAGAGGACCTGCGATGCCGCTTCTGCCTCCCGTACCCTGGAGGCGGCACATGGGTCACGCGGTACGGTCATACTGCGGTGGGACGCACACTCGTTGACCTCTCATTGCACTGCTCCACACTTCAGGAGGACGCTTTCCATTAGCTATGTTTTCTGATGACATGTCGCGCCGGCCCCGTCCAACAACAGAACTCCTTTAGATCCAAACAGACTCTTCCACTCTCTCACCGGAAGTGAAACCAGGCCACGCGGACACTTTCACAATACAACAGCCGGGAATGCACTTTTCGGTAAAAAACACATTCCTTCCTCCTAATTAATCAAATAAACGTCTCACTGAAGAACAGGGGCCAGCTTCGATCGGTAAACAACCGTTACAACGACTTTTTACTTTGCGATACCATTTCAACGCATGCATTACCACGCATGCGTTGTACATCACGAAGTCATTACTACGCATTTTTTAGAACGCATGGTCATTTACCACGCATGCCTTTACAACGAATTTTGTTGTAAAGGTATGTATGGTAAATGACCATGCGTTCTAAAAAACATGTAGACGATCCATGTCATTGTAAGGAAACAGAGGCTGTTCCGTTCCCTCACAACGACGTGCACCGCCCCTCAGAGATGACGTGAAGCAGGAACCACGAGGAGAGAGGAACCATGAGGAGTGAGAGGTAAGGGGGATTGGGCATGGGGTGGGGGTTTCTTTTCTAGGGTTTAGGGTAGTGCAGTGGTGTTTGGGTGGTGTAGGGGGTCGTGCTGGGGGTAGTGTTTTAGGGTTTAGGGTAGTGCAGTGGTGTTTGGGTAGTGTAGGGGTCGTGCTGGGGGTAGTGTTTTAGGGTTTAGGGTAGTGCAGTAGTGTAGGGGGTCGTGCTGGGGGTAGTGTTTTAGGGTTTAGGGTAGTGCAGTGGTGTATGGGTAGTGTAGGGGGTCGTGCTGGGGTAGTGTTTTAGAGTTTAGGGTAGTGTAGTGGTGTTTGAGTAGTGTAGGGGGTCATGCTGGTGGTAGTGTTTTAGGGTTTAGGGTAGTGCAGTGGTGTTTGTGTAGTGTAGGGGGTCATGCTGGGGGTAGTGTTTTATGGTTTAGGGTAGTGCAGTGGTGTTTGGGTAGTGTAGGGCGTCGTGCTGGGGGTAGATTTAGGGTTTAGGGTAGTGCAGTGGTGTTTGGGTAGTGTAGGGAGTCATGCTGGGGGTAGTGTTTTAAGGTTTAGGGTAGTGCAGTGGTGTTTGTGTAGTGTAGGGGGTCATGCTGTGGGTAGTGTTTTAGGGTTTAGGGTAGTGCAGTCGTGTTTGTGTAGTGTAGGGGTCGTGTTTTAGGGTATAGGGTAGTGCAGTGGTGTTTGGGTAGTGTAGGGGGTCATGCTGGGGTTAGTGTTTTAGGGTTTAGGGTAGTGCAGTGGTGTTTGGGTAGTGTAGGGGGTCATGCTGGGGGTAGTGTTTTAGGGTTTAGGGTAGTGCAGTGGTGTTTGTGTAGTGTGGGCGGTCATGCTGGGGGTATATTTAGGGTTTAGTGTAGTGCAGTGGTGTTTGGGTAGTGTAGGGAGTCGTGCTGGGGGTAGTGTTTTAGGTTTTAGGGTAGTGCAGTGGTGTTTGGGTAGTGTATGGAGTCGTGCTGGTGGTAGTGTTTTAGGGTTTAGGGTAGTGCAGTTATGTTTGGGTAGTGTAGGGTGTCGTGCTGGGGGTAGTGTTTTAGGGTTTAGGGTAGTGCAGTGGTGTTTGGGTAGTGGAGGGGGTAGTGTTTTAGGGTTTAGGGTAGTGCGCCCAACCAGCCACAATATCCGTGGACAAAGGGGATCCTGACTCTTTGGAACGCTCCGTCAATTGAATAATTTGGGTCAAGGGCCCTACCACGTCCAAGACCTATCAATTCCTTTCTTGGGATCCCTCATATACTTGGAGAAAAAGGTACATAGTTTCTCATCAATTTCAGGCGTGTGTGCCACCTTCCCCTTCAGTGAGGGCCTGGGGCATTCTCCCCTCATCCTATTCCTGACCTCCCTTTCAAGGGGTTGATGGATTTTCCCCACCACATACTCTGCCACTTTGGCGTCAGGTGACCACTCTGCCGACCTAGGATGGTAAATTTGGGTAGGCTCGAACATGTCCGAGTGGACCCCGCCCCCAACCGGGGACTGAGAGGAGTGGGACTCTGGACGCCAGGGACGCCCCGAGTCCTTATCCTCATTGGAGGAGAAATCGTCCTCCGATACACCCTCTCCCTCTAAGGGAAACCCGCCGTCGGGGTCTACAATAGTGGTGACAGTGTCGCAATTTTCTCAGGGCCCCTCCTCCTCCCGGCAGGGTGCATGGAAGTTGAACTCGGACAAGACGGAGGTCTTCATCCTCGGATCCACCCCTTCGGCCTGGGACGACTCCTGGTGGCCGACCTCACTGGGAACCGCCCCAACACCCACCGACCACGCACGCAACCTAGGGGTCATCCTCGACTCCACCCTCTCCATGACTAAACAGGTCAACGCCGTCTCCTCCGCCTGCTTCAACACCCTCCGCATGCTCCGCAGGATCTACAAGTGGATCCCCACTGAAACGAGAAGAACGGTCACCCAGGCCCTCGTCAGCAGCAGGTTGGACTACGGAAACGCCCTCACGCAGGAGCCTCGGCCAAACTCCTGAGACGGCTCCAACGCATCCAGAACGCCTCTGCACGCCTGATCCTCGACATCCCTCGCCGCAGCCACATCACACCCCACCTGAGAGACCTGCACTGGCTCCCGGTCAACAAGAGGATAACCTTCAAACTCCTCACCCACGCACACAAGGCACTCCACAACACCGAACCAACGTACCTCAACAGACGACTCAGCTTCTACACCCCCACCCACCAGCTCCGCTCCGCCAACCTCGCCCTCGCCACTGTCCCCCGCTTCCGAAGAGCGACCTCCGGTGGCAGATCGTTCTCCCACCTCGCTGCCAAGACCTGGAACACCCTCCCCATGCACCTACGGCAGACCCAAGACCTGCTGACCTTCAGAAAACTCCTCAAGACCTGGCTTTGAGCAGTAGCAGCATTCCCCACCCCACCCCAGCGCCTTGAGACCCTCACGGGTGAGTAGTGCGCTTTACAAATGATATGATTGATTGATTGATTGTTTTAGCGTTCGCGCACTCTTGAGGAAGGTCTCCGTAAGTTTATCAAATCCTTCCAAGTGCCCCGCGTTATGCTTAACGGCCCTTTTATTCCCCATCTGGGAGCTACTTGGACCCGCCACCACCAGATCTGGGTCACTGAACACCCCAGGGATGCTTTTCTTCAGCTTATCAACCTGATCCCTAAGAGGAGCCAGCGCCCTAGAAATAGCCAGAGAGAGGGCTTGGTCCACTGCTGGAGGGAGAAGTTGGGGGGCCATTCCTCCTCCACTTCCTGGTAGGAGGAGTAAAAATGGTCTTCTGGAGAAGACATGATAGCAGAGTGTGTGAGCACAGAACAAATGCCCTTAAAATCCTTAAGACAGCCCCCTCGCCGGTGCTCCAACAGCTGGGCTTTCCCCGAAGCTGTTATAAGAATAGACTGAGGCGCAATACCAATTACCACCACCAGGTGGCGCTGGTCACTAACGTGGCCGTGTGGGGAAATCACCGCGTAGCGGTGTCAAAATTAGGCGAGGGTTGATCGGGAATCAAGCGGACACTAAGGGAGTGACCGGATTCCCAAACGCGCGTAAAGACCAGCGGGAGCGCTCGACGGAGCTGCCTCGCTCAGACCAGACGCGCCTGACAGGATCTCACAGCGCGCAGAGCACACAGCGGGAGAAACTGCGAGGGGGAGAACACGCTCGGGCAAGAGCCTGCTGCGCAGGGAATATGAAACAATACCAAGGCAATAATGCTAATAACGTGCACAAGAAACTGCTATACAAACAGCAACAACGTCAGATTAAGCCAAGAATGTAAGGAATGCACTTAACTGACGAGCAGTGAAGAAAGAGGAAGCGGAAGGGACGTCACAATATTATATACGATGGACTGTGATATGATTGGACTATAGTTGCCTTGGAGACTACCCCCTAATGGTTCATGGGTTGTGTAGTCTTTTGTTTAATGATTGTTGTGTTACGTTTTCTTTGAACTGCTATGCAAATAAAGTGAGGAAAGATATGCATAATCCTCGCCTCCGTCCTGCCATAGAATTCATTAAACTTTATTTGATCTGATTTAGAAACATAGATCATAAAAGTGTACATAAAAACAGTAAATCCTCTTTCCTAATACAATACAGTGAGAATTAATTAAAACCAGTAGGTAAAAACGGGTGTTACAAAGCCCGGTTCAGAGCAACTTCAGGTTAACAGAATCGTAAAGTTCAATGTTTCGCAAGATCAATCTCATGTACTTCGTGCAAAATACGCAATAAGGGGTCCAAGTAAGATGTAACGCTCCAATACCTGACCAGTTTGCACTATATAAAACTGCAGAAAAACTAAAAATAAAAAGTGTTTTGCACACTTCTGGCATTGGGCTATATGTGGGCTACATCTGGGTGATATTTGTGCTACATTTGGGCTCTTTTTTCTCTGGTGGCCATCTTGGGAGACTTATTTGTTATGAAGTTTCCTAATTTCGTCATTTACTGCAGTCTCCTCAGTAGGAAATGCTTTCAGTTTTTACTTTGATTCCATCAAGAAGGCATTCAGATGTGTCACACATTTGCCATAAATTCAGAATGTTAGCACTCTAGTTGTTCATTAGATCACTGTAGTAAAGCTACTGCTCACCAGGAGTTAACTGGAAGTCTACTGCTGGTATTGAAAGTGATTGTTTCAGTCTGCAGGTCAGAATTTTCTAATGAAATAGAAGAGGATTTGAGATCTCACTTAAAACATGCCCTAAATTTTCTTTCTGCAGCACTAACCATAATTTCTATTGCAAAATGAACCCCCTCATTTTGTTCCTTTTTAAATTAAATGTTTTAAGTGTTACCAGTTTATTCCAATCAAGATGGCTTCAGGTGTGCCATACTTTTGTCATAAGTAAGACTGTTAGCGCTCTAGTTGTTCTTTAGAACACTCTGGGAAGCTGCAGTAGAACACAAAGGCATCAACTGACAGGCTGCTCCTGTTGAAATATAACAAGAAGATATTTGAGATCTCACTTAAAACATGTCCTAATTTTTCTTTCTACAGCACTAACCATAATTTCTATGACAAAATGAACCCCCTCATTTTGTTCCTTTTTAAATTAAATGTTTTAAGAGTTACCAGTTAATTCCAATCAAGATGGCTTCAGGTGTGCCATAATTTTGTCATAAGTAAAACTGTTAGCACTCTAGTTGTTCTTTAGAACACTCTGGGAAGCTGCAGTAGAACACAAAGGCATCAACTGACAGGCTGCTCCTGTTGAAATATAACAGGAAGATATTTGAGATCACACTTGAAACATGTCCTAATTTTTCTTTCTACAGCACTAACCATAATTTCTATGACAAAATGAACCCCATCATTTTGTTCCTTTTTAAATTAAATGTTTTAAGTGTTACCAGTTTATTCAAATCAAGATGGCTTCAGGTGTGCCATACTTTTGTCATACGTAAGGCTGTTAGCACTCTAGTTGTTCTTTAGAACACTCTGGGAAGCTGCAGTAGAACACAAAGGCATCAACTGACAGGCTGCTCCTGTTGAAATATAACAGGAAGATATTTGAGATCACACTTGAAACATGTCCTAATTTTTCTTTCTACAGCACGAACCATAATTTCTATGACAAAATGAACCCCATCATTTTGTTCCTTTTTAAATTAAATGTTTTAAGTGTTACCAGTTTATTCCAATCAAGATGGCTTCAGGTGTGCCATACCTTTATCATAAGTAAGGCTGTTAGCACTCTAGTTGTTCTTTAGAACACTCTGGGAAGCTGCAGTAGAACACAAAGGAATCAACTGACAGTATCTGCCCTTGTTGGATGTACATGTTTTACTGAGAATGTCAGACTTCATTCTCACATGACTGAGAAAGATAATGTGAATTTACAGAAAATATGCTCTCATTTTAGCTTCTGGAGCACCTTCCAAAACTGTATGGGACAAGCATGTGAAAATAGTTTTCTCTCAAACATGATTCATGATATCCCAGCAGAAGGTTTTTCACAGGGTAAAATCACCTTAGAACACACCACAATTCCTGAAATTAGTATGGTACCATCAACAAATGAATTCTAATGTAACTAAAGTCTGTTATCACCCTTTATAGTTCTCCTTTTGGTAACCCTCAAAATCTTCGATTCACTACAATGCATTTCAATGGGGTACTATCATTTATATTGGTCCCAAGATGGCTGCCAGCAATTCCAGGATGAAGTGCTGACAGCCAATCAGATCTCACGATGACATGTGTGGTTAGGCTCCGCCGAGATATATATGTGTATTCTTTTTCAAATTTCTCAGGAACTACTGAACGGATTTACACCATTTAACCAAAAGGCACGACTCTGAACCAAGGGCTACCTTTTTGCCAAATTTGGTGTAATTCCGTTCAGCAGTTCGGGCTGTAGCTGCGATGAAAGGTTCCTATGGAAAATTGCATGGGGAAAACACGTTTTGGGACCCCCCTTTTTTCTCGGCCCCCACTTGACGAATCACGCCGAGACTTTTAGGATAGGAGCGGACCGGAGCGCCCCACGAGTTTTGAAAATTTCGCGAAGATTCGTCAACCGGCGCCAAAGTTATTTCAAATAGAATGTTGCGGATTTCCCATGGAAAATAGGTCCTAACTATAACTATATATATATTCACTGAAACACCATAGGTTGCAGGGATGTTACAGTTAGGAAATAAAATATAAAAAAAAAACCTTAGAAATTCACAGAAAAAAACCAAAGGTTGCAGGGACATTATAGTTAGGCTCACATTTCACTCGTCCAAAACAAGAGAAATTCAGCAGTTATAGTTAATTAAGCTAACTATAACTAACGCCCCTGCAATGCACTGCTTATGGTCTCACATATTACATCATTCATGACATGGTCAGTTACATCAGGGCTGAAGGCCATGCACAGCAGGGATTGGGCACATAAAGCTTGTTAGGCGCACCCAATTTTGCTGTGCATGGCTAAAAGCTGTGCTCAGAAGGGTAGGGTTTAATTTCATAGGAGTTGGATGTAGTGTCAAAAAAACTGAAATTCATTGGAAAAAGATTTTTTATTTTTAAATTCATTTAAGGATTTTTATAGCATGGATCTACTCGCATCGGCGGTGGAGCACTTTACTGAAAGAAGTTGTGGTATACATATAACAATTAACAGATAATAAGTGAATCAGCAAAAAATGGGAATTTATGACTAGAAGAGAGTCACTCGATCTGAAGAGGCAGATGTTTACATCGGAAAATACTTTCTGAGTTCTTTCTTGATTGAATGAACGTTTGGGTTCATACAGAGGGCATCAGGGATGGAGATCCAAAGTCTATTCAAGGCACTAGAAGAGTTGGAGAGCTGTATTGCTTTTTCTAGTTTTAGGTATTTCAATAAAGTGTTTAGTTTTTCTTCTTGTCAATCTTTCGCCACCTTTTTGTGTTGAGTTGCCCTTGAGCAAAGATGGGTGACTAATGGGAATGGCTTTTAGGTAATTCAGGTGATTTTGAAATTGATGCAAGCCTTTTGAGGTAGGAAGTGTATTTAATTAAGCACAGGAGTAATATGGTCTGATGTTTTTGCATTAGAGATGTGCCCGGCGGCTGCATGTAGAGTTGCTCTGAGAGGTACTGTGGTTGATTTTGGTATGCTCATAAGAACATTGTAACCTCCATCAATATGTGGAAAGATAATGACGTGAACGGTGGTCCTGAAGTCTGATGGAGGAATACAGAGGTTATTTTCCTCAGTAGGGGTAGTTGGTATGGTGCTGGTTTGGATAGCTTATTGGTGTCTTACGTCAGGTTGAGGTTGGTGTCGATGATGAGCCCAGGGGTAGTAGAGGAAAAAGGGAGAATATAGTCAAGCCGTTTTTGTGCTGGTGGTGGGAGTTGTTTATATAGAGTAGTAGAAACTCAGGGGTTGATTTAGAATTTGGCAGGCTGAGGTAAGTCCAGAGGGATGGCAGAATACTTTACTTCCCCCAAACCTAGCGTCCTCCGCCTCTCAAATTTAGAATTGGCCACCAGCCCTGTCAATGTATTAAAAGTTTGACAGATGGTACTATTAAAATGATGGTATCATCCATTGAACTTATACCATGTTTTTGTTTTTTCACAAACAAAATTTCAAAGTGGGTTGTCTTGTTTAAAAATAATAAAACAAATGATCCCAAGTCATGGGAGTTTTCAACCATGGTGTGGGAGTCTTTTAAGGGTTTTTATTGTTCCTTACCAACACATCAATAATAGAGAGTGGTTGATCGGCCAAACCTCTAACGGCCCTTACTCCATCAGGCCATCAAAGGAGAATGTCCGCAACGGAGATGGAGTGGTCTCCGTCACTGACATATTTACATACTTAAGCTGTGACAATCTGTCAGTCAGTTTGGCATACATTCAGTTTGGCAGAGAGAAGGCGGACATCCATTAACTTAGCTTTTCAAGAAATAATTTAAAAGGTGTGATGTCTGAGGGTCTGGAAACTTTAGCGTAATGATACAAGGATGCAAGTATATTTTCTGATCACGAACCATTGTGCTGAGCAGCTCCTTGTAGCAATTGAAAATATGCGGCGAAAGGTCTGAGACATGAGGTACTACATATTTTGCTAGCTATGGAGAAGATCTAGAAGAGTTCACAGTGACAAATTATGCTCTCACCAATACGAAAGATTAAAGTGAAGTTAAGTGTTAGTAAAGTTAATGGAGGTAAAGCGAAGTTATGGTTAAGATTGGTTATGACACCTTTCTTTATGTCTTAAAGCAACCTCAAAAATGTGCTTAAAAAGCACAGGTAAAGTAAAGTTATAGTCACAATACAAAATCTAAAACCTCTGAAATTTACTAGTTATGGTTAACTTCTCAATCCATAACTCACACAACAGCTATGCAAACCCTAACTTGCACACCAAATAGAATACATTGCTCAAACCAATAAATAATACTATATACCTAGTCACCACATTAAAAGTGTTAATGATAATGTGATACGTAATATGGCCTGTAAGACCATTTATAACATTTGTTAACTGCACTTGTAACATCATGGGGAGGTCATGGAGAGCATAGTATTTCTTGTGCTAGTTATGGGTGACATGGCTGTTGTGTGAGTTGTGGTTTGTGTAGCTAATCATGACTGGCGTTTTTCAATATATTTACTTTTTAGTTTGCAACTGTAATTTCACTTAGCTGTGTTTTAATTTTTTTTATATATATAAATTATATATATATATATGTATACACATATACGTCTATATATACATTTATATATGTGTATATGTATTACCTACTGGCGGTCGCCAGTATGTCATTATATTTAGGACCAAAGTTTCCATAGAAAAAGCGCTTTTTGTTTTGCAACAACTTTGACGCCGCTTGATGAATCTCCACAGAATTGTCACAAAGAGTCCCCTCTTTGGTTCAGCTGCTGTGTTGAAAGATTCGGGGTGATCCGTCGGCGGGGGCCGAGAAAAAAGTGTGTCCCAAAACACGTTTTCCCCATGTTATGTCTATGGGGATTTTTCATCTTTGAACTCGCCTACAGCCTTAACTGCTGAATGAAATTACAACAAATTTGGCAGAATGCTAGATTTTGGCCCAGAAAAAGTGCCTTTTGTAATTTGGTGTAAATCTGTTCTGTAGTTTCAGAGAAATTAAAGTTTAAAATATATAGATATCTGGGGAGGCAAGGCCTTGCAGTGGAGTCGCATAACCTACAAAAATTTGATTGCCTGCCAACACTTCAACCAGGAAATATTGGAAGCCATCTTGGGACTCGACTTGAAGCTGAGTCCCAGAAAAATGTAAAAAATAAAAAAAAGGGGGCAGGGTAGGAATACCCTAACCCCCACAGATATTTTGGGAGGGTCCTCAGGACTAAAATGGACTTCTTCCCCCAAGAAGCAGTGCGCCAGGCAGCTTATTTGCAGAGTGGTGGAGAAAGGGGGCGTGACCTCTAAACATCTCTCAGCAATCCAGCTGTGTGGGTCTTACTGAAGGTAACAGGAGCACTAGTTGGCCCCCAAGGAACCCAATAGCCAAGGGGACTTCATCCCCCTACTAGTAGTTCACCACAAGGCGCATTTGGAGAGTGGTGGAGAAAGTGGGTGTGACCTCCTATGAGGTCTCAGCAATGCTGATGTGTGGGACTTATTGGAAGTAACAGGAGGGGTAGCTGCCCCACAAGGATGCCCTGGGGTCCAACTACCCCTCCTGTCATCGCCAGTAAGTCCCACACAGCGGGATTGTAAAGAGATCTCCGGAGGCCACGACCCTTTTCTCCACCACTCTGCAAACCTTAGAAATTCACAGAAAAAAAACAAAGGTTACAGGGGCGTTATATTTAGGCTCAGGTTTCACTCACACAAAACCAGTGAAATTCAGCAGTTATGGTTAGCTAACTATAACTCACGCCCCTGCAATGCACTGCTTATGACCTCACATATTACATCACTCATAACATGGTCAGCGACATCACTGATGACATCTGAAATGGCATCACTGATGACATCATCCATAGAATCTCTGACGCACTGATATAACCTGTCATACACCCACTCCAACTTCCACACTACCATTCTCAAACCCATTCACACACCCATACCAGTACTTACACAGCCATTCACCGATTTATGGATCACCACACACATCCACTCACTCACTAATACAGCCACTGACATATCCAGTTATACACCCATACAGCTACTCAGACACTGTCAGTCACCCATAGAGCTACTAACATACCTACTTACTCACCCATACAATCACACAGCCACTTACTCACCCATACAGTTACACACACACTCACTCACTTGCTCATACAGATACTAACATGTACTCACTCACCTTTACAGTCACTGACACAAGCACACACTCACCCATACAGCCACTCTTACATTCACTCACTCACCCATGCATTCACTCACATACCCCATCACTCACCTATACTGCCTGTCACAAACCCAGTTACTCACCCATATTCTACTGACACATGCACTCACTCACCGACACAGCCATAAACACACTCACCCATAAAGCCCCTCACACATGGACTCACTAACCCATGCAGCCACTGACTCACTCATCCATACAGGCAGTCACACACACCCTCACCCACCCACAAAGACACTCAGACACCCATAGAGGTACTCAGACAACCAATCACTCACCCCTACAGAAATTCACATACCCACTCACACACCCATACAGCCACTTAGACACCAACTGACTGACATATACAGACATTCACACAACCAGTCACTCACCCATACATTCACTGCGACACCTAATCACTCAGTTATACAGTTAGTCGCGCACCCACTGAATCATCCAATCAGGCACTCATACACCCACTGATTCACCAATACACCTTGGTATATATATATTTAACACTCATAAACTTTTTAAAAACACTCACAATCAATAGATGATGTCATCCGTGATGTCATCAGTGATGCAATTTGAGATGTCATCAGTGATGTCACTGACCTTGTCATGAGTGATGTAATATGTGAGGTCATAAGCAGTGCATTGCGGGGGCGTGAGTTCTAGTTAGCCCGGCTAACTATAACTGCTGAATTTCACTGGTTTTGTCCGAGTGAAACCTGAGCCTAACTATAACGTCCCTATAACCTTTGGTTTTTTTCTGTGAATTTCTAAGGCTTTTTTTTATTCCATTTCTTAGCTATAACGTCCCTGTAACCTTTGGTTTTTTTCCAGTGAATATATATATATATAGTAGAAGGCAATCCGCCAAACCGCGTTGGTCCATTCTTTTGATGGAATAAGGACTGTGTAATGCCTTGATTAAGAACAAAGAAATGAAATTAAATAATAAAAAAATTGAAAATCTGACCAGAAGTGTTGCAGTTTTTCGACCATGTGCCACTGGATTTGGTGATGGCGAGGACAACGCCCAAGGAAAAATATTTATATATATATTGCACAGTGGCATTTAGGACCAGGTTTCCATAGGAAATTGATTTCTTGGTATGCTAATAAGTTTGCTAATAACGTTGGCATCGTTTGACGAATCTTCACACAACTTTCCAGGAAAAAGGTTCATCCACCTCAGCTCCTTTCTAGTAGGTTTTGGGGTGATCTGTCAAGTGGGGGATGAAAAAAGGGGGTCCCAAAACACATTTACCCTATGCAGTTTCCCACAGTAACTTTAGGCACAGCTATAGCTAAAACAGCTGAAAGGAATTGCAACAAATGTAGCCAATAGCTAGACCTTTACCCATAAAGTGTGCTTTTGGTGATGTGATGTAAATTTGTCCAGTTGATTTTGAGAAAATAATGTTAAAAATTTAACGATATCTAGAGAGGTGGCAGTACTACAGGACCGGCAGACGAAAAGATAAGATCTGATTGGCTGCCTCACATCAACAAGGATGGTTGTGAGCTATTTTAGGACTTGGATACTCAGTCCCCATGTCCTGGAAAAAAGAAGAAAAATGACATATAAATTGGCTGGGTAGGGATACCCTGAGGCCCTAGGCTTTATGGTGGGGTCCTGGAGGGTACCTCCTCAGGGCCAAACACAGGATTTATTTTAGAGATATAGCAGTAGAACCGCAGTACAACAGTAAAATGTTTAAAAAAAGAGGTGGTGTCCCACCCTTTGCTATTAGAATCTCTGGGTTAACTGAACTCAAGCATGTGGTGGGTAAACTTCCTCTGGTCCTTTATTTTTAACTCCTTAGTATGTTTACTAATGTATTTTTTGGTCTCTCCTTGAGTCCCGCTGGCATTTTTTTCTCTTTGTGACCCTTGCCTGCATTATCAGAGGGCACTTGCTGAGATGCCACTCTGAGTGTGTGGCTGAGTGCACACGCTTCTGGGCACTTCTGTTGTCTTTGTCCTCGTGGCACCTGTGAGCTGTTGGGAGAAAACTGTGCAAGGCCAGATGAGGGGATCTTTAAATGCAGTGTTAGGTTAGAGTTGTCAAACATGGACGTCTTCTTCACTTCCCAAATGAACGCCATGATTTCCAGAATGATGATGCAGTCAAGCCTTATGATATGCCCTTTTCAAAATGGTGGTGTTTCCCATCCCAAAAGCCATCTCATTCGAATCCAAGATGAAGTCGTATTTGTGATATCAGTTCCTATTAGAGTCATATATGAGGAGGCCGTTATAAAAGAAGGATGTGTCACAATGCATTTGTTCTGTTATATTTCATTGCATATTTAATCCCTAGGCTTCCAATTTTGTCCAAGATATGTGTTCCTTCCAACGGATTCTGCCTCATTTCTCCTTCTTATCCCCTCAGTAGGTATTTGGTGCTTTGCTGTTTTTTTTCTTTTCTAATGTTATCTTCAACCAAGATTTATGATTGCCAAGGTTTTTTTCCTCTTTGTTGTGTTTTCGTCCAAGCAGACCCTCTAAGGAGACATTAAAACTCTTCTTGTACACTATTTTGTGCACAGTGGCATGGCGGATCTTGGGAGCAGTCGCCATTGTATGAGTAATCTAGAAGGTGACTGAACAGATCTTATAAGCGAAGTGTCCAGTTCTTGAGAAGCAGCATTACAAGCAGTTTGCTGTCATGGAGCTATTTAGTTTTATAATTCTTTCCTAACTATCACATCCTTGTAATGCACTTTTGGTTGCTGCTCTGAGATGCTGCGATAAAAGTACTTTTGAAAATAATGTCTGCCTTATTGTTTTGAATAAATATTTACATGTTCTTTGCAGGCTTGGAAACTCTTCACTTCACCTGATATCGTCATGCAATTTTTTCTCGCAAGTTACTGCAAACTAGTCAAAAACTCTGAAGTGAAAAGTATGCCCAATAGAGCAGAATTGGAACATGCAATATAATGCTGAAACCAAAGGAATGTATTGGTTAATTTATAGAGCATGTAAAGGTATGAGAAGAAGGTTTCACATCAATCAGAATAACTTGTGTGATAATGATCATACCTTTGTAGTTTTCTCTTGTTAGATCCAAGCAGGTCAATTGTGCTGAAAGGTACTAAGAAAAGGCCATAAAAAGGTCAAACATGTGGGCTTCAGTTTGTTAAAACCGATTCTGCATGTTTGCCTCATTTTCATCTTAAAAACTGAGAATAGGGGATATTTACCATAAGTTGTAAATACCCCAACCTTGGGCAATGTTATTTACGAGGTGTGGTAAGTATTCCACTCACTTCCACATAACTTGTCATGCAGGCCCAAGGCAGTGCAAATGTTGGTCCTTAATTAGGTAAATATTTTGTTGGTAAGTGGGAAAAACTCAAACCTAAGATTTAGGTTGAAGTAACACTCTCTCACAGTCACAATGATTTATCACATATCTTTCTAATCCAAGCAGTTCTATGCTGTACCTTTGTAAGTTTCAAAACCTGACACAAGACGAAATTAATAGGCAAATTTATAATTTGCAGGTAACTGCATATGTCAGCAGCAAACGTTAAACTAAATGAGCCTTCCTGCCAGCTGTGGATATACCAAATCATCCCTCTGGTTCTGGAAGATGCACAAGACTGGATTTACAACAAGACCACTAAAATAGATTTAGAGATTTACTCTCCCACTTGACGAAAATACATAAGGAAAGCTATGCCAGTCAAATGCTTTGAAGGGTACATCAGGGAAAGTCCTGTGACTTTTTGCGGTGACATTTTCACTGTATGGAACTTTAAACACAGAACAATGATGCACTGGGGAAAGTCAGCGTCAATGTGCATCTGCAATGAAATAGGTCTTGCATTTTTTTTAGAGTTAGAGCTATTGGCGTTGTAAATGTAAATGTTTTTTAATTATGGGTTTTGGAGTGGAGTGAATGTGTGATAGCGATTGTGGGCCTCATTTATGAGGTTTTTGGGCAGGGCAGCTCCATAAGGAATCTTGCTGTGCTTCCCTATGTCAAAACAAAAGGACAGGAATGTGCCGTATCAATGACACACGGCGAATTCCTCTCCTTTTCCCCTGCGCCTGCGCACAATGGGTTGCCGTGCGCCAACGCAGGCACCCTTGTGCCATGGTGCAAGGGAGCCTGCGTTGAGGGGCTGATTGATTTTGTGCAGGAAGGGGGACCTTCCTGCACAAAATAAATCAATGCAGGCAATTTCCTCTTTCTATGTGTGCTGCAGAATGCAGCACGCATAGAAAAAGGAAAAATCAAGGAGAAATGAAAACATTTCTCCTTGTTGCTCCTCCCTAAAGCCACCCCTTGGGTGGCGTTAGAGTCTGAAGATTCCTCGTAATTCTGGGAATGCTTCAGATTCCATTGGTGTTGCGTGGGAACACCCACTGCAATACCTATGGAACGCCCGTTTCATGCAGTGTTCTGCGTGAAAGAGGCACATATTTACAAGGCCATGAAAAGCCACGTAAAGAGGCTTTATGTGGCCTTGCAAATGTGCCACAGCACATTGCCCTACTGGAGTGCCAGAAAAGTGATGTTCCGACGGCGCAAAAGTGCCAGAAGGGGCCTTATAAATGAGGCCCTGTGTGTTTTACAAATGAATCTAAAAGGAGGCGCATTGATTGTCCGATATGGTGTACAGGGCATGTCAGTCCCTATGTGCACCATGTAAATATAATGTAAACACTAGTTAAAGAGATTCTGTGGTCCTATGAATGTTCCGAAAATGCCAAAGAATCACCCGTATAGAGTATCCAAAAGCAAAAGGAAC
Organism: Calotriton arnoldi; assembly: GCA_963921515.1. Taxonomy (NCBI): domain Eukaryota; kingdom Metazoa; phylum Chordata; class Amphibia; order Caudata; family Salamandridae; genus Calotriton; species Calotriton arnoldi. The sequence continues at coordinate 1,149,824 of CAWUFW010003267.1, forward strand.
ATTTGGTGGGTTGTGCATTCTATAAACGAACCGCCGCGAGGGCACAATTGTAATTTGCATGCACCAAACTGCATAGGAGTATAGGGACGATACATGCAGGTCCACTATGGTGAAAATCATGCATGGGGCATGTCGTCCGCTATGTGAGCCAAGTGAATATGTTGGGAGCACCAATTGAAGTGATGATCACTGGTTGAAGTGATACAGTGGCCCTGAGTACTTTCCAAATGTGGAAAAAAAATCACCAAATGTGCGAACCAAATATTAAAACAAATTAAACCAGGAGGAGACCAAGCCGTAATAATGGTATGGTCGGAGCTTTGTGGAACAACCAAGAAGTAAACTTATTTGCATATACGATGGCTGTGGTCATGCGACTACCCGTAGTCCACGACCTTATAAGTACAAAGGTTCGGGAAAGGGCATATATTTAAAATAACAGCAGTGGGTGGGTATTAGCTCCATTTAGTATAGCCTTGTCAATGCATGGTAAAATGGTTCCTATACAAATGCAATTACAATACAACTGAAATGCAACTGCTCTTTCTGTCCCAATAAATCCCATGTCAGTATAGTTAGCACATAACTTTGTTGCTGGGATACAGTCTAAAGCAATCCTGGATTTCCTTTTGCACATCGGTTCTATGCAGTCATCAAGGAATCGGCTTCCAGAATGCCCTATCATATAAAGGGAAATGCCAGGTTTGGACATATTGAGTCCAAGAGAACAGGCGTCACCTGGTCATTTTACTAGTGGGTATTTCATAACATTAAACAGCATGATGGTGCTAATCTCACTTGGTTTCTAACAGCACGTTGGGCGGTTGCCATGAATCTGGCGGCATAACCGCCATGAAGCAACAGCAAGCACAATTGCAAGTGAAACAGTTGCAGGGCACAGAAACAGTCCTTGCCAAGCCTCGATTTGAAATGATTCAGAGTCGAAACAATGTTTAACCCACATGCACCAGTAGAATGTTACCAATGTAGCCAACGTAGCCCGGTCACGCCAACCTCACAAGAAGGCCATCTAGAAAAAAAAACCAGAACTCCATTAGAACCGGAAGGGAACTATTACTGCTCTAAAACAGCCATGCTGTTTTTTGGGTTTTTAAAGAGCCAAATAAAGAAAGGAGGCAGGGCATGGTAATGAAGTTGATTTGACATTGAAGATTGACTAATAAAACAAGCGAATTTGAGCCATGTAAGTCTCACCATTTTGAATTCCAGAAGTTCCACCTTCCGTTATAGAAAAGTACAGCTATACCGCTATTAGTGAATAAACATTTTCAGGGCTCAGCTTGTGCACTGGATCTAAGATCTGAGCCAAGCCCTTTCCCCGGCTCTCCCTGTTTATTTGTTGGCTCGCCCACCTCTAAATGCAATGCATTTCTTATGACTTACAGCCTCTAGGAATTGGCTAACAGACTACACAACATCTAAACTAGATCCATTAATATCCCTTACCCTCCCCATGCCCCAAACATATGAACATAAACTATAAAGTCTACATGGGGCACATTAACAAACTCTAACTATCGGTTAGAGCAAGTGAGCGCCTTTGTAGCTTCTAGCTGCTACACCATGCAAGCCTACGGCCCCGGTTGGCCGTCAAGCCCCAGAGAGGCATCGCTTCAAACCCTTCCAGAAATACATGAAAATTGGATTCATCTTCTCCTCTGCCACATCTGAACGCTGCTCATAGTATTTCACAACAACATGGAAACTGCTTGGCTGCCGCGCAGGGGTTTGCAAGTTTGCCCCCCCTTGCCGTTCATATGCTTGGGTTTGCTGCCCTTGGTCTCAGAGAGCCACATGTTGTTGGTGAAATGGGGTTGCAGCTCCCGGGAGTGGAGGTTCAGGTGCTTTAACTGGGGATGCGGCAGAAGCGGCTCCCAGGGGTTAGATTGATGTGGCTGCAGCTGCTGGGAATATGAACCGGCGGGCGTGATCTAAGCTACTGCCAAGGCTTTGGTGCGCGGTCCGGCCGGCGCTGCCCGGATGGGACTATATGGATCCCCCATTTTGAGCTCCTATGATGTATTCTACCATGGGGGAGGAGCACTATTGCCGGGCAAAGCCCAGGAACAGCTGTACGATTCACCAATGAGACATGTTGGCAGGACAGCAGAAGTGGGGTGCTGTGGCTGCACTGCAGAGGCAGTGGTGCCATTTCAAATCAAACTAGCTAGTCAAAACACGAAAGCTTAACAAAAACACATTGCGCTCAAACTTAATGAAAACAACATAGAAAAAAGGGTGCCAAACAGAAAAGGAAAAAGATAAAAGAGAAAGGAGACTAGTAATAGGTCAATACTCAGGGGTGGGAACTAGCCACAAAAATGAGTGACAAAGTAAAACAAACCACACAGAAGCAAGCTTTTCAGAACAACACTCACTTTAACAAATCAGCAAAGAAGGGGGGAATGAAAGCCCACATACTGAACACAGCATGTCTCAAAGAGACAGCGCATGCGCTGCCTATGCGAGATCTAAAAATAGGTACCTGAGCCCTCATCAGGAGGCCACTGCAGCTTGCATCATCCAGTACCCCTGCCAGCGCTACCAATGACAGTACCAGCACAACTAATAACCATCACACTCCTACAAGTGTGACAATTCAGACTATTCCAGGCCCCTAAAGCTATAAGAATGGCTTGGGAGGCAGGTATTAGTCACTTTTAATGTATTTTGGATGAATAAACCACTGCTGTCTCCAAAGCAAACAACTAGAGGCCGTAGTGTGGCAGACTGTCATAAGTGCCAGAGTTGACAATTAAGTGTTGAGCACCAGAAACTACCAACTCAAAATTAGCACAGATCAATGCCCGTAGACTAACATATTCACAAAATGAAAAGACTGACCTTGCTTTGTTGTACGACGTCCCAACCCATTAGTAGGATTTACTCATGTGCAATATTACAGAAAAGTGGTTTCAAGTTACATAGCAGTAAATGGAACACAACTGCATGGTCACCATCTGTGAATGCCTGGAGACATAGAGTCAGTCATTTTCATTGGTAAGAACATAGGGCCCGATTCACAAAGGTAAACTTAGACCAAAAGTCTAAATTAGACCTGAAGTCTAAGTTTAGACCTAAATTCTAACTTTACTACTAAAGTTAGATGTTTGGTCTAAGTTTAGACCAAAAGTCTAACTTTACTACTGGTAGAGTTAGACTTTTGTTCTAAGTTAGACTTCAGGTCTAAACTTAGACTTCAGGTCTAAACTTAGTCTTTTGGTCTAAGTTTACATTTGTGAATCAGGCCCATTTATGGCTGACATTGGCTTTGTGAATTGGATCCCCAGATTGAGACAGAAATATTTTCAAGTCACCTGGACTTCTAGAATTTTAATAAAGTGGTGGAAAAGTGGCATGTAGTCCTTTCCTTGCAGCTTCATTTTTCAAGTTGCCTTGATGTCACCAACATTGTATCTGCTGGGATGGCTGACGCATGGAAGACTATACTAGAGTCTATAACCTGTAGCTAGTAGCAAAGTCATGCATATTTGCATTTTGGATAATGTTTTGAATCTGGTGGCGAGTTCCTTCCTGGAAGAATGTAGTGAAGTCTATGACTTGCTGGCTAATATCAAGGAGGCATGGTTACATTTCCGCTTTCCTGCATTGTTTCCAAAGTCTTTTATTAACTTTAGCAGTGCTGTACTGTGCATAATATCACTTGATCCTGGGGCCTGCAAGTATCTGAACATTGGCCTTGTTTATGGTGCAGCATCTGTATAACCAAGTAGAAGGCTATTGTGCTATATTGTATGAACTACTGTAGTTTAGTGAGTGAATTAGTTACACTTGACTAATAGCACATAGTTCAACAGCTGTGCAGCATCCTGAATACTTTTCAACAGCCATCTCAAGATATTCAGGTAATGCCTAATCACTACCATAGTTATATTTGATGGAGAATATATTCTGCAAATAATATGAAGCAAGGACGAAGGAAGAGGGCAATGTAGTTCAAAAGGCCATAGTGAGAGTACTGCAGGTAACCTGTCACATTGGTGCCAAGAGCTAAGCCAAAGATCAGAGCTTGCCTCAGATTGTGCAGTGGAAGAGGAAAAGGTGTAATGTGCACTTCTGTCCAGTGGGCAGCTGCATGTGAAACCAAGTTAGAAGTAGGCCAAGGCCATTCAAATAAACCAAACTCCTACAGCATCTCTGCACCTGTAGGACCTAGAGGACCACAATGCGGGCAACAGACAGTGCAGAGTGCAAACAGTGGCTGCGGGCCGCTAAAATATCATACTGGAGTGTGCAGTGTAAACTTGAGTTTCTTCATGGAATCACAAATGCCATGAGTTCTCATTTAGGGGGTAGAATTTGGCCATTTAAAGTCCCTAATGCAAGATGGTGGTGACACCTTTGGATGCTGTGGGAACTTCTCATTCCAAGATGCGACAGAGGGCCTTATGTATCAAAGTCACAAACAAGAAATTGCAAAATGTGAATGATTCCGGTTCGTAATTTGCAATTTCTTATGTATGAAAACCTGCCCTCTAGTGACAACGAATTGTTGTGATTCGTTATTTCTAAATACTTAGCCAGAAACTCCTAGGTCCTTCATTAAATCCCTCTTCCACCTTAGGTGCTTCTTCTCAGAAGTGTAATATGCAGTTTGGCCCTGTAGATCCAAATTTGCAGCACGAAGTGTAGAAAAAGTGCAGAAGATTACAAGAGGGAAACAAAGAAGATAATGAGAAAAACAACAAAAATTGCATATTAAAATCAATTAAAATTTAACAGATCAAGCAGTTCAGAACTCATTTTAATGTGCATTAGATCATACTGATATTCATGTATCATAACTGAACATCAACACCAACACGTGCACTCAACCCAAATGCACATTCATCTCTTCGTCAGTGTTGAGGCCCATCCGTATCTTAGTATTCAACTCTACAATGTATCTTGACTCCATTTTCCTCAGAACCGTTTCCCTGTCACCACCTCTGACTGTGGGGTCAATTCTATCAATGGCAAAGAAACTTAAAAGTCTGTTGTCCCTGTTGTGGACCTGTGCAAAGTGCCAAGCTACAGGGTAATGCCTATCCTCATTCATGCTCGCCCTCATGTTCTCCAGTACCCTTTTCTTCACAGGGTGGATAGTGCTCCCAATATACCACTTGCCACATGGGCATAATAATATATACACTGCGAAGTCCGAGTTACATCTCAAGAATTTCTCAATGTTCTGCTCACCATTTGTAAGGGGTGAGTAGAATTTGTGGGTATCTCGACTGTTACTGCAGGCTTGACACTTCCTGCATGTGACAAAAACACATTTTCTTTAAGACAGCCACAGGGCTATGCTCAGAATAGTACAAAAATTGCTCAACCTGTCTTTTAAGTTTATGCCCCATCTGTATGTGATCAAGGGGTGGTCAGTGAGTAGAATTCAATCTGAAGTCTCTATCTGTCGTAGGCTATACAAGGAAGCCCTTGCCAATCGGAAGGGAGTATTGAAGGAAGAAGCTTGGAAGGAGCTGATCGATTCCAGCACCCTTAGAAACAGCTCGAGGTTCTGGAGTGTTATGAATAGGCCCTTGTTTGACCATGAAGGGGGGGGGTCCCTTGATTCACACATCACTGAGGAGGAGTGGGTACTTCATTTTAAATCTATGTTTGACTGCCTGTTTGAGTATAATTATAGGAAGTCCCAGGACAGGAAGGACCCAGTAATATTATTTGAGAAGGGTGAGATCCTGGAAGGTATCATAGGACTATCTACTGGTAAAGCGCCAGGTCCTGACGGGATCCCCCCAGATTTATTTAAGGCAGACCCTACTTTTTGGGTGCCGATACTGGAGGCAGTTTTTAATGCTGCGGCAAGGAATGGTTGTCCCCAGTCCTGGGCAATCTCTACTATAGTTCCTGTTTTTAAAAAGGGTGACAGAAATAGTACCCACTGCTATAGACCAATTTCGCTTAATGATTCAGTGGTAAAAGTGGTGGGACGGGTCCTCTTACAGAGATTATCGACTTGGGCGGAGGACAACAAGATCTTGACGGAAGTCCAGTATGGTTTTTGCCCGGGACGTTCCACTGTTGCTCAGTGTCTTAATTTATTTATGATACTGAGCAAATATACTGTTGCTCGCACTGGGACTATTCATCTTGCCTTCATGGACTTGTCATCTGCGTTTGACTGTGTTAACAGGAACAAGCTATGGCAGTCCATGAGGGCAATGGGAGTGGAGAACAGTATAGTTAATTTTCTTGAGGACCTGCATATGTCAATTAAAGCCAATGTTAGGTTCTCACAGGACCTGCAGGTGACAAGGAATTTTGATATTAAGAAGGGAGTCCGGCAAGGCTGTATATTGGCCCCATTTTTATTTAATTTTTATATTAACGAACTGGATAGCGCATTGAGGGCATCGGCAGTTGATTACCCACGTGTAGGACGGCGAGGGATTCCCGTCCTGTTATATGCGGACGACGCCGTCCTCATATCTAGGACTGAATTGGGTTTGCAATCGCTATTAACCACTTTCTCCAGATTTATGACTGACCGGGACTTGGCAATTAATAACTCCAAGTCTTATGTCATGCACGTGGGACAATCGAGGAAAAAGAGTTTTCATTTTAGTGTAGGTGGTTCCAAGATCCCCTGTACGAATGTATTTTCCTACCTAGGGGTCCTCTTTGATGACCAGCTTAAATGGGGCCCCCTATTACAGAAAAAAAAGGGGATCTGGTCAGGGTTAATTCAGCAATTTTTAATTTTGCATCCAAAATAGGGAAGAAACCAACAGGAGCTATGCTACAAGTATATCGGGCTAAAAGCCTGGCCATAGCTTCTTATGGCAGTGATATCTGGGGATACACTGCTGCAGAAACCCTCCAGATAGTGGAAAACGATTTTTTGAAACGCTTACTATGTGTTCCCCGTGGCACATCTAATTTAGTGGTGCACGAGGAACTGGGGGTTCCCTATTTAAGTGATGCTCTTGCTCTGCGACCCCTGATCTTTTGGCTAAAATGTTGGATGAATAAAGATCTAACTCTATCCCACCTGATCCTAAGAGATTGCATGTCTCTTGACAACTCGGCCCGTATTCCATGGCTAAGATATATTAACAAAAGCTTTGATGGGTTAGGGCGGGGAGACTTATTTTCTAACCCTGATGTTGTTACAAAGAAAGATGTGGAATTGATTAAATCAGCCTTTTGTTACATAGGAATATGGAAAGAGAAGCTCAGGAGGTGTTGAAACCAAGTGTGCGGGCGTATGTAATGCTTAAGACAACCCCCATGACGGAACCTTATCTCATGGGGTCTCTGTCCACACACGAACATTTTTTGTTAACCAGGTTCCGGTTGAATCTTTTTCACCTTCTGCTTGCCAGACCTAAGGGTTCTAATAGAGGTCAAGTGCTTGTGCCCTGCGGCTGCGACGGACAGTCTCCGCAGGATACGCTGCACTTCCTATTTTTATGTAAATTATATGAAATTCCTCGTAAGCGCTTTCTGGTTCCTATTTTTTTTTTTAAATGAATTTTAGACAGGTTCGCCCGGCACTTGTGTTTCTGCAATTATTGGAAGAGGACTGTATATTTTTTATAGTAGGGTTTTTAAAAGCTACTATTAAATCTAGGAGTTATATGGATGTGTAAAGAGTGTCTCCTCAGGCTATTCTTTTTAACCTAATTTGTGCAATTTTAACTGTGGTATTGTTGTCACTGTATATTTTTTATAGTAGGGTTTTTAAAAGCTACTATTAAATCTAGGAGTTTTATGGATGTGCAAAGAGTGTCTCCTCAGGCTATTCTTTTTAATATATTTTGTGCAATTTTAACTGTGGTATTGTTGTCATTTTAACCTATGTACTCTCATTTAAACTGTTTTTTGTCGATGTAACTTTTATGGTTTAAAAGCAAACCGAATAAAGTTTTTCTGACTGACTGAGTATATTGTTGAGGCTTTCCTCACTGTGCAGAATCTGCCAATGTTTTCCCAAGAGTACCCTAACATCCCTGGACCAATTAGTGAATGCAGTAATAACCCTGATGTTCATACTCTCCCCAACAGACTCAATAGGTCTTCCAGGGATGAGTAATTTGTGACTAGGTACTTTCCTGGCTTTATCCATTGCTGTCTGGGGTGTATATTCAGAGTACTCCGTTACCATGAATCTCTCTAGCATGATCTAACTTTCTTTGAGGAACCTATAATCCGTGCTGCAATTGGAGCGAGCAACCAGCAATTTTACATAAGGGATGCTGTAATAAGAGGTTTGCGGTGACCACTCCAGGCATGTAACAGTGTATTACCTGCTATATCTTTCCTATGCAGGCTTGTAGTTATGTCATTGTCTACAACTTTCACACTGACATCAAGAAAATCAATAGAAGTGTGGCTCATATCACTAGTGAATTTTAAATACGACTAATTTTTATTTAACTAGCTTATGAAATTCTTATAATAATGCACACAGAGGATCAAGGGGAGAGGCCCCCAGGAGAGAGCGTACTACTCCCTATCTAAATTTCAACTCACTGAAAGTACATTCTCATAAGGGGGTTTAGAGGAGGCTAAGAATTTTATAACGCTCTCATAACGTCATTAAAAGACATCATAATGTCATGAAATGGAACCCATAAAGGAGAAGACTCCTAAAGGGAATATCAATATAGTGAGAGGGTCAAGAAGATGTGTGTTCTATTTTTGGCAAGGAGAGACCTTTCTAAGGACAAGAACCCTCACTCACCTGAAGGTGACATGCTTCATCATAGGGTTCCCTCCTCACACCAGGGCCACAAAGGCCCTGGGGTGGGCTACAACTCTTCCGAAATGGAAGAGGATCTGAGGTGTTTTGTAAAGAGGGGACAAAAAATTTGATGAGTGAGGGGCAGAGTGCAAAAACAAATAGAGAAAGATGTTAAAACTGTGTCCAGGTGACCAATTGTCTTTATTGTGCGGTGCCTTGGGACAGAATTTTAATACTGCCTTGGGACAGGATTAAAAATGGAGAGGCCAAATGCGATGCAGCGCGCGCAACGAAATTCGTTTTATTTATTTGTCTACTTACCTCTATACGGCCGTATTCCGTACTTTACTACCCCCCACCCTGCCCCTCCCACGCCCCATGTCACCGCCCGGCAGCACTCCCACCACGGGCCGCTACTGGCATCATATACACACCCGGTGTATATTCTGAGGAACCCATACTAAAACTAATATCTAAGTCAATCAGTATCTCGCATGAGCGCCGCTTAGTATGTCAGTATCTCGTATGAGCACCGCGTAGTATGACAATGCCCTGGAACTCACCCGTGAAACAGTTTGAGTTCCTCCTGAGTGTTTGGGGTCAGGGCAAGAGGAAGAAACATTGCCAGGACTAGAGTAGATGAAGGAAATGACGGTAAGCGTCCCGTGCATTGCGCGCCTAAAAGGATCATGGGAAACGTAGTTCCCAGGCCCGAACGCATGCGCACCACAGCTATACCGTTCTATTATCAAAAAGAAGCTAGTATAAGACAATTTATCCCTGTTTGGGGCATGTAAAATAAATGTGAGTCCCTCGTTCAGGGACTAGACAGCCATAAAGAATATTAAATAGAGGCCGAGAAAATTAGTGACAAAGAAGGAGAAAAAAATCACCAAGCCATGAAAAGAAATGATGGAGAGACATACCACATAAAAATGAATTGACTCATCAAATGGTATGTGACAATATCAAGAATAGGGAAATGTATGTACAGCTAAACTCCGGTGGAAATCTTAGTCAATCGATACAATGTATTAGTACCCAAATGCATCAGCTAGAGTGCAAAATGGACGGCCTTAGTCAGCTAGGCAGCCCTTGATCAACTATCTGCCCAGACTAGTCCAAGGAATGTCATTGTTTAGTCCTTGCGTGTCACAGCGAAGCCTGAAAATCCATCTTTGTTCCCTGTGAAACAGAACAGATTCCCGAGTTCCCATTGTTCTTAAATAAAGTGGTTTGGTAATGATTGTCCAACTGATATCATTCTCTTTTTGTCCCGCATTAAGGAAGTGTCGTGTGAGTTTTGTATTATCTTTCTTGCATCGGATAGAACTCCGATGCTCAACTATTCTCTGTTTAACCTTGAGTGTGTTCATGCCCACATAGATCAAGTTGCAAGGGCAGCGCAACATATAGATGACTCCCTCTGTATTGCAATTAGTCAGGGAGCGTAATTCCCAGGGAGCGGATAAACCAAGATCTATAGATGACACTGCAGTAGTGTAGGGACAGATCGAGCATGTACCGCAGGGAAAGTGTCCTTTGGCCGGGATATTAGACCATAGAGTATTCTGTCGGGGTGCTCCCAACGCAGTAGAAGGAGTGTGAGGACGAGTGTGTACAAGTATATCCCCAATATTCTTGCTGCATTTGAGAGCAAAAAGGGGTCTAGGTAGTTGGTTTACACCGCTATTCAAAATAGCCCAATTCCTGTTGATGAATTTTTTCACAATGTCGGTCAGGTGACTATAAGTGCTTGCACACACCAACCAGTCCATAGGGCTTTTTGTGTATGTTTCGAGGAGGGCCTCTCAATGATTATTCCTGGCCCTTTTGGATACTTTCTGTATCATTTTGGCGGGATATGCTCGTTGTAACAGGAGGATGCTAAGTGTTTCCGCATGTTCCTTGTACTTGGTAACTTCCGTACAGTTCCTCCTTAGCCTGAGGAATTGTCCCACTGGGAGGTTGTTTCTGAGAGCATGTGGATGGAAACTGGTGTAGCTCAGTAAAGAGATGCGAGCCATAGGTTTCTTATAAAACTCGGTGTGTATGCCGCCATCTTTCGGGTATAATCATAAGGTCAGAAAGGGAAGGGAGACATTGATGTATTCACAAGTGAATTTGAGATGCGGATTCCTTGAGTTCAGCCAAGTGGCAAAGGTCCCCTCTCTACAAAACACCTCAGCTCCTTTTCCATTTCGGGAGAGTTGAAGCCCCAGGGACTTTGCGGCCCTGGTATGTGGAGGGAACCCTATGGTGAAGCATGTCACCTTCGGGTGAGTAAGGGTTCTGGTCCTTAGAAACGTTTCTCCTCGCCAATAATAGAACACACATCTTATTGACCCTCTCACTATATCGACATTCCCTTTAGGAGTCTTCTCCTTTATGGGTTCCGTTTCATGACATTATGATGTCTTTTAATAACGTTATGAGAGCGTTATGAAATTCTTAGCCTCCTCTAAACCCCCTTTCCAAATAATAAAGAGGTCATCTATAAAGCGGCCCCATAGGATTACCTGTGATTTGAATGCCTCGAGGGAGCTCACTACCTGTTCCTCCCGCCATCCTAGGAACAGGTTAGCGAAACTAGGGGCAAAACAAGTCCACATAGCAGTCCCATGTCTCTGCTTGATATATTTGTCATTGAAGACAAAATAGTTATTCTTGAGACAGATTTCTATCATTTCTATAATCATTTTAGTGTGGGAAAGAGATCTAACATTCAGGAAATGTCTACATGCTGCTACCCCCGTCTCATGGTCAATGCTCGTATATAGATTACCCATATCGAGTATAATAAGCAGGAAGTCAGGTTCCGAGGGAATGCCATCTATGCAGGTCAGAAAATCTTTAGTATTTTGTATGTATGAGGTTAAAGCTAGTACAAATGGTCATAGGAAAAAATCTACGTACTTAGAGGTATTTTCTAAAAGGGAATCCATTAACGACACAATGGGTCTACCGGGGGGAGGGGGAGTTTCACTCTTATGGACTATGGGGAGTAGGTATAGAATTGGAATCTTTGAATGTTTGCACAAAAAGGAACTCCCACTCTAACAAGCCCCTTTCTCTCCATTCCAACAGTTTGTCAAAATATATTTGATTGGGTTTCAGAATTACATTCCTCTGTACACTCTCATAGCATTCTGCATCATTCAATTGGCTGTGTCCCTCTTGCAGGTACATGGCTTTGGATAAAATGACCCATTGCTCCCCTTGTCCGATTGTTTGATGAGTATATTGTTGTCAGCACTTTCCTTGAGACCAAGGTTGTCACCCCTCCACCTACATTTGCGTCTTTTTTTTCCTTTAGTAAGTTTCTTGAGTTGTTGGATAGTCACTGCCCCAAATGCGTCAATGGCATCAGAAGGCAGGATGGGAATAAAGGTAGACCTGGCTTTAGACCCACTTGGGCAACTAAGATCCAAGTCAATGTCCCCCTGTGAAAATTCCAAGAACTTGTCCCCAACCGATTCCACAGTAGGGTCAAGTTCACCCAATGTATGCAGTAAGTCAGTGTCACTGATCATTAGTTTGCTGGGTTTGTCCCTAGCGATCACCATAGGAAACAACTGTTTTTTTAAGGAATACAATTTATGAAGCTTTAATTCCCTGACCACGATGAGGAGCACCATCACGCTATGGGAAGGTGTGTCTGCATCGATCCCTGTGTGAGGCTGCGGGTGGAAACTGGCTTCTGCTCCGTGTGCAGCACAGCGAGCCCACGTTATGAACTTGCCCCTCAATGCCTTGTTCCTACCTAGGAGTATGATTGGAATTATTGGGATGCAGCAAGTCACCCACTTAGGGACAATTTCACTCGGACACAATCACGCAATGCAGACCACTGGACTACGTATCCCAGACTGCCATGGAATGAAGCAGTATTGGGGACTGCCCACTAGAGGGCCACGTAGCTAATAAAGATGCTTGAAAGTTACGAGTGCGAGTTGCTGCATGATTTCCCTGCCCAGAAGAAGAAGCGTCCCAGCTTCGAAACGCGTCGGCAAGTTATCCTACGAGGGTTGGGGGAAAGTTGTGAGGAGAAATGCCAGAGGGCTGGTGAGCTGTGTGTGCCCTCGAAATCTGCTTTAGGGCTTTGTTGGACAACATATATATATATATATATATATATATATATATACACATACATACATATAATATATATATATATATATATATATAAATATATATATATATATATATATACACTATAACCGCCAGTAAGTAGTTAGGATGTAGTTTCCATTGGACGCACGTTTTTTCATTTGCCAATAACTTTGGCGTCATTTGACGAATCCTCACGAAATTTTCAAAACTAGTATGACGCTCACTCCAGCTGGTGTCTTGAAAGTTTCACGGTGATCCATCAAGCTGGGGCTGAGAAAAAGGAGGGTCCCAAAACACGTTTTCCCCATGGTAATTCCCATTGGAACATGAGACACGGCTACAGCCCGAACTGCTGAACGGAATTACACCAAATTTGGCAGAAAGGTAGATATTGGTCTAGGGAAGTACCTTTTTGTGATTTGCTGTAAATCCATTCAGTAGTTTTAGAGACATTAACTGAAATCCAAATTTGTATATATTGATGACGCAGATCCTCCGAGGATCCGACAGTCTCCGTGCTCAAATCTGATTGGCTGCCAGCTTCGTCAAACCAGGGAGTGTTGGCAGCCATCTTGGGACTCGGCTTGAGCTGAGTCCCAGAAAAAAACATCAAAAAAATAAGAGAAGGGGTGTGGGGTATGAATACCCTGACCCCACTTGGCCTCTTGGAAGAGTCCCAGAGGGCCCAACCATGGCAGAAACCCTTTAAAAATAAAATAATTTCAGCGGGTGTCACGCTGGAGCTGCAGCTCCTGCCAAAAAATAAATAAAATAGAAGGGCTTCTCTATTATTTAGCCAACATGTGGGTCAGGTCCCGGGGATATGTGCCCAAAAATATTGAAAAGTAATGGGGGGGTATCGAGGACCGCCCCTTGCCTCATGGATCACCACCTCCCCAGGACTTATTTATAAGTAATGGGGGGGTCTCGTGGACCCTCCCCGTGCCCTGGGCACTGCCACCTCCTTGGAGCAATTTGTCGAACTGATGCGTGGGAGGCCCCATGGCCGGCTCCTGTTATGTCCTGGAGTGCCCACCACGGGGACATAGACGTTTGCTGTGGCTTGGAGGGAGCTTTACAGCTCCTGCCACACCATAGAAAATGCTGTGCTTCCAGCAAGCAAGAGGACAGAAATGCTGTCGCTTGCTGGAAGTGGAGCAGAATTGCTTTCAGACACAGGGAGCTGCATGTTTAACAGCTCCCTATGTCTGAAAGCAATGCTGCCTCCTGCAGGAGGCGGGGAGCGGGCATGGATCGCGGTGACCTTCAGGATCCTCTGGCGGTCCCAGTGGAAAGTGGGTGCCCTGGGGGCACCCAGCAGAAAGATGGCCAGGCCCCAGGGGTGGGAGGCCGCGCATCCCCTCCATTTGTAAATAGCCGGGCGCTTGGGGGATGGGGGCTAACACTGCTTGGGAGGGTGACCACATGGCCCCCATCCCCTATATAACAAAATTAATTTTTAAAAAGGCCAGACACTGGGGGATTTGTTCCTCAAGGCTGATATCGGCCGGGTAGGGGGCCGCGTGGCCTCCCTCCACCATTACAAAAAGGCCTGAAATCAAAACATTTTTAAAGAATGGCCGGTCTGGGGTTGTTGCCAGAGGACCACCCCTTTCTCAACCACTCTGCAATAGGGCCTCATGGCGCACATCTTGTTGGGGGCTCAAGTCCCTCTGGCTGGTGAGGGTGTTTGGGGGCCAACAACCCCTCCTATAACCTTCAGTAAGTCCCACACAGCAGGATTGCTGAGAGGTTGTTGGAGGCCCCACCCCCTTTCACCACCACTCTGCAAACACACCTCCGGCTCACTACTAGTTGGGGGATGAAGCCCTCTTGGCTTCTGAGCGTCCTTGGGGGTCAACAACCCCTCCTGTCACCCCCAGTAAGTCCCATACAGTGTGATTTCTGAGAGGTCAGCGGAGGCCCCATCTCCTTTCTCTACCACTCTGCAAATTTGCCTCCTGGCGCACTACAGGTTGGGGGATGAAGCCCCCCTTGGATCCTGAGGGTCCTTGGGGGCCAGAAACCCCTCCAGTAAGTCCCACACAGCAGGATTGCTGAGAGGTCTTCAGAGGCCATGCCCCCTTTCTCCACCACTCTGCAAATGCACCTCCTGGCACACTACTGGTTGGGGGATGAAGTCCCCTTGGATGCTGAGGGTCCTTGGGGGCTAAGACCCCCCCCATTACCTTCTGTATGTCCCACACAGCTGAATTGCTGAGAGCTGGTCAGAGACCCGCCCCCTTTCTCCACCACTCAGCAGATGCACCTCCTGGTGCACTACTAGTTGGGGGATGAAGTCCTATTGGATGCTGCGGGTCTTTGGGGGCCAAGAATCCCTGCTGTAACCCCCAGTAAAACCCACACAGCGAGACTGCTGTGAGTTGGTCAGAGGCCCACCCCTTTCTCCGACACTCTGCAAACCCGACTACTTGTTACAAAAAAAACATAGAAATTCACTTAAAAACAAAGGTTACAGGGACATTATAGTTAGGAAATAGAATTTTAAAAAACGTAGAAATTCACTAAAAAAAACAAACGTTACAAGAACATTATAATTAGGCTCTGATTTCACTTGTACAAAACCATAGAAATTCAGCAGTTATAATTACTTGTACTAACTATAATATGCCCCTGCAATGCACTGCTTATGACCTCACATATTGCATCACTCATGACATGGTCAGCGACATCACTGATGACATCACTGATGACATCTCTGATGACGTCATCAAGTAAGTGTGTTTTAAGAGTTTATGGGTGTTAAACATATATACTAACCTATACTAACCTACTACAAAAGTTAGATTCAATCAGTCAATCAATCAGGTATTTGTAGCGCGGTTACTCACACGTAATGGTCTCAAGGTGCTGGATTAGTATACTAGTTGCACTACTAATGAGTGATACTATCTCTAACATACGTGATCTGAGTGGGAGTTTGATTGTCTGTATCAGTGTGTGAGTGATGTGTGAGTGCATGCATGAATGAATGTATGGGTGAGTGAGTGGATTTCTGACTAGGTCTGTGGGTCTGAGTGGTTGTATGGGTGTGTGAGTGAGTGGGTGAGTGGCTTTTAGGTTGAACCTAGGCAGTGCGCATGCGCTGTCTGGAAGACCTGCTGTATTCGATACAGGACTATGCTCCCGTCTGCTGGCTTCCCATTGGTTGAAAGAAGTCGTTCTTCTTTGCTGCCTCCTAAGTGGTTAACTCGGCCATACCTCACTTCCGTTTTTTTGCAGAGCAGCACAGCCTAACTACAGTGTCTTTCCACTTCGATCAGTTGTTGGTAAGAACTCTTTTTTCTAATTGTTGCACCAGGGCACCCTGCGCTGTATTCTTTAAATATGGCGGCCGCCCCTTGCTTTGTTCTGTGCAGCACACCACACAGTCAATAGAGCTGGGCACGCGCTGTGCTCGTGCTGCCATTGATAGCAAGCGGAGTGCCCTTGAATGGGAGGCCGGCAGCATCCTACCCGTCTCCGCTGCCCATACTGCCAGGTCCGGGTCATTATGAGAAGAGTAACACGCTTCCATTTGAAGCACCATTTCATTGGCAGGTTTCTAATCTTGTCTCTTACTGACATTTTATTTTCACGTAATGCCTGCTTTTTACAGAAAACTTTAAATGTGAGCTGTATGACAAACCATAGCCCCACTCAAGGAAGTACAGTTAGCGGCGAACAAAGCACGTCAGCGGTGTTCGTTAATATAGACCTTTTGATGGCAGTACGCCGTGCTCAGCATTAAGACAGACAACATCACTCCCCATCTTCGCAAGAAACCTCAAAACCTGGCTCTTCGACAGACCCCCTCCTTGATGGAATGGAACCTGCACACCCCCCTCCCCCCACCCCTAGCACCTTGAGACCCTTACGGGTGAGTAGTCGCGCTTTAACAAACCCCTGATTGATTGATTATAAACCCCAAAGTTAGATCTTCTGAATGAATCCAATGCACCATTTCTCATCGAAGACAACTTCACTTTGCAATCGGCGCTGTCCTTTGGTACATAAGGTTTTACCTATTTTATCAGTCGCAAACCCGTTTGAGACCGATTTACGATTCGCTAAGGCTTTGTAGCTGAGGCCCAGAGTCTTTTCCTGTGAGATCAGTTCCTGTTTCAGCCTTACTAAAAGCAGCGCTAGCAAGGGCAAGACGCATTTCACACATTCATTCCTGACTTTGTCCCTTTGCTTTACATTTTTGTCCCTGATTTTTCTTAGCAGTTTGGATATTTCCTTGTGAGTTATCCTCCTTATCTGTTACCTTGTTTAATCTTGCTTTCTGTTTTTACTTTTTCCTCAAGAAGTTTTAGATCAACTTGCTTGTGGATCAACAGAGTCTGGACAGTGATGTTAGACCAATTGCTTGGGTGGGTGTGCTGAACAGTGTCATCAGCCTGCTCCAATCATTGGGGCTCTTTGAACAATGCCTTTGATAATGAAAACTCTATTGTAGTATTGTAACAGAAACCACACTAGCTAGATAGTATGATGCCTCCTAAATGCATTTTTGTAGTTATACTTTTATGGTTTTTTGGAAAAGCATAAAACTTTGTTGCATATTTTCCAAGCAATGGAAATCATGTTTCCATGTCAAGGTTATGGGCCCTCAAAACTTCAAGAAACATGACAGTGTTTGTACATGTCCACATAATTCCTTACACTTTTTGACTTACATCGCAATGACTCTTGAATGACTGATAAAGCACCAATATTCCCCATTTTACAGTGCAATTTTCCAGGGGTAAGAAAAAGCAAAAATAGATTTTTTTGTACATTTCTAATTATCTAACCCGAAAGCAGAGGATAAGAAAATTTGTGAAATGTAAAAGTATATTTTCCATAAAAGTCTTTTTGCACACCTTTCAACTCTTACTAAATGACTTAGGACCTTATTTTGAGTTTGGCGGTCCGTGGACCGCTGTACCCGCTGAGTTCAGCAGAATGCAGCACACATAGAAACAGGAAGTAACGAGGAGAAATTGTGATATTTCTCTTCGTTAAGCCTCACCTGGGGAGGTATAGCAATATGACGCATTCCCAGGTCTACCAGTATTGGTAAATCTGGGAATGTGCCAAATTCCATGGGTGAATGCGTGGGAATGCCCACGCTCCGCCCATGGAACGCTTCCCTGGGGGAGAGTATGACAATGCAGTGATTTGCGCTACGTTGCGTTACTCTAGTTTTATCAAGCCACGCAAGGTGCGTTGCCTGGCCCAAGGGCGATGCAACTCTTTCATATATGTGCCCCTAACTGTGCAGATCCGGATTTAGCAGTCGGTATCCACAAGTGGCAAATGTGTTCAGAGAGGGTGTTGGACAGCAAAGGTTGGAGGTGGGGGATGAGGAGGGAAGGATGGGTATAGGAGGGTCATTAAAAACGGTGCTCTAACCCCTCCTCCCGCCCCCTCACCCTCCCTCGCGACCTCCCTCCCTGGTCTGACAGTCAGGTAGGGACGGAAGAGCAGGGTCATGCAGTGCAGCCCTTTCCCACGAAGAATTCCATGTTGGATTTTCCAACTGGCCAAATTGGGTCGGTTCTTCCTGCACCGGTATATCCGGTGCGACAGAAGCAGCCCACTCATGAGTGAGCGTAGCAGAGTTACACACAGGCGCTCCACTCCAGCCAACTCTTCATTGGGCCCCAAGAATAAAAAAGGTGTAGTCGATTTCAGTATATATACACTTCTTTTATTTTCAGAGAGATCCATCCCATCACCAACTCATATGCTAATTTACATGTAGGGAAAATTGATGTAAATTATAGCTAAGCTCAGAAATAGCTGAGAGAGGGTGTGAAATGGCTCCCTCAGGACTCCTGCCTGTCCATCACCATCACAGACAGGTTCATGGACACTTCTGAAACACATTCTGTTGAGGTGCTTAGAAAGTGAAAAGTCCAATTATACATACAAAATGGCACTGTTCATGTGATGAACGCTCACTTATGACAGAAGCGAGAGTGGAGCAGGAAAGACGATGAAATTATAAAAACGACATGTCAGTGGCTGTTACTTCGCACCAGCTTTGTACCTACCTCTATATTTCTTTTCTCCTCACTGAGCTAAGAATACTTTCTTTTAAGTTTACTTTTCTAATTAAATTGTACTTCTGGAACCTTCCACGGTGCTCACGATTCATTATTCAGTCTATTGCGCATGGCTGCGTTTAACTGCAACTTTGACAGAAAAGGGATGAAGTAAATGGTAATTCACCGAAAAATTCATGTAAATGAGCAGATAACGGTTTCCCCACCCCACCCACCCCTGTCAGACTGTTCCACAGCAATAACCCACCAATAATTAATGGTTCTGAAGTTTTAAGTCCTGTTCTATACTCAGGGTCAAGGCTAGGCTACAGCCGGGTGTTGTCAGCTCTGTACTTGGGCATCAGTCTATTGCGAGGAGATCACTGTTGCGCCATTCATTCATTCATTCATTCTTTAGGCACAGTTCCGTCCAGGCGACCATCGATAACCCGGCGCCCAGAGCCCATTTAAACAAGCCTCACTTTAAGAAAGTGACTTAATGCAATCAGGAACTCTCCTTGGCAGCTCCAGTGTGGATTTTAAAATACTTTAAATGGTTGCAGTTTCTTTAAGAACACTTTGTGTGTGTTCAGCATGTTTGTCACCTGTGACTGCCGAGTTCACTTTGCATGAGGAACACAGCCGGCAGGTTTGTCTTTGCTAAAGCGTGAAAGAGTATGGAATGGAATGCAGCCTCCTAGATGCACTAAGACAGCCTCGACATTAGGGCACCGAACAGATCAGACAAGCTAGTTACATCTTAAACTAGAATCTCTACAGGGCAAGAGAGAGTGAATGATCGGCCAGCTGGGCACAGTTGGGAATCTTTACACAAATCAAACTTAGATGTGACCAGCAAGGAATATAGGCAACACGATTTAATTAAATGCAGAATTTAACAGGCTCATTAGAGCCCTTTGATGGTGATCTGGCCTTCCAGGGCACAGGAGGATCTGGCATCTTCTCCTCTGGCGGAGGGGGGCGGGGATCCCTGTGAGGTCTGTGTAGCTGCCACCACAGGGCTGGATTGACCATTAAGCAAAATAAGCACGTGCTTGGGGCATCAAGGGAAGGGGGCACTACAAAAATTTTCCATTGCCGGATTTAACCATGGACCATATAGTGCAGAACTGCAAATGGTGCAGCCGAACCTATAAATGAAGAGGAAGTATACAAAAATACACATTATTTTCCATCTTGCTGTAAGTTTTGATTCATTTAGAAAAATAACATTTTATATTACGGGTTATTATTGTTTATATCTTGATTAGATATATATGGGGGCACCAAGTGCATAGGGCCTCTAAAGGTCTTAATCCAGCCCTGGCGGCTGCGCATGCGCCAATGAAAACACTGAACTCTGCTGATCTGGAGCCATGTTTGAGAATTTTTGTTTTTTTTAAACAAACTTTTTAAGTGGGACATTGTGTACATCAAACTTAAAAAAAACAACTGCCCTGATGCGTGCAGTGTCATCTTAAGTGTTTTTGGAGTCCTAGGCATGAAAGATTTTGGAGGCCCCTGTCGGGAAAAACTCTGAATTTTATTTCCCATTTTTCGCTAATTCAAGCCCGCCGGATGCCAAAACACTTTCAGAAATGGGGGTAGCACAAAAACAGCTGAACTACGCCATGCCGGGGGGCCCCAAAATCCTTTAGAGTCCATTGGGTATAGCGGCAGAGGTAGAGTTAGCAGAGGGGAGAGAAGTTAACATACAGAAATAGAGAGAGGTGAAAAAGAGAGAGAAAGTTAATTTGCCCAGAGGGGCTATTAAATGCCAAGAATCCGGATGCCTTTGGTATTGCTTTATTCTTCTGGTTACCACCAACAGGTCTGTTCAACAGCTCATCCATGGAAAGAATGCCCAATGACAATCCATGAGGTCATTCCATTCCATAGCTCGAGCTTGTTAATTACAACACATTCTCTTTACCAAAACATAAAAACAAAAAAACAAAGTAAGCACGTTACATGTGAGAGTCAACAAGGCAAAAACAAGAATAACAACAAAGGAAAACAGTATGCTAATAAAGAACATCATCATTAAACTTTGCAGGCAACCTCTTGTACCTGCTATGGTTACTAGCAATGTTCTCTGGAAGAGAAACAAAATCATGAGAAGGCTCAGCAACCACTGTACAGCGAGGTTTCTCAGTGAATTTAACAAGTCTGGACATACTCCAGGTACAACCATTGTCCATAGTTACAACGTTCTTCCTGATAGAAGTGATGGTAAAAGGGCCTAGGAAATTAGACGAACCTTTGTAACCATGCTTCGCCTTCTTCACTAGAACAAGGTCTCCCAGATTCCATTTCTTTCTCTTAACCGACATCTTATTGTCATACCTTAACTTGTATTTTTGTTGATAATCTGAAAGCCTTGTTTTTCTCAACTCACTAGACATACCATCCCTATCACAATCAGGGAGCCATACAGGATTCAATTTAGAATTGGCCATTCCACCCCTCATAGCCTCAAAGGGGGATTTTTGTGAAATGGCATTGGGAACAGTACGATGTGCCCACCAAGTTTCTCTTAACACACTGCTAAAAGGCATCCTAGAATCTAATGCTCGTTGAGCACAACTCTTAACAACCCTATTCATCCTTTCTGTAAGGCCATTGGCCTGCGGTGCATACAAAGCTGTCTTCTGATGAACAATTCCAAGATCCTTGAGGAAAGCATGCACTTCATGGGAAGTAAATTGTACCCCATTATCAGTGACTAGATACTTAGGAATCCCTTCTGACACAAACACATCCTTCAAAAATTCAGTCACTGTTCTAGAGTTTACAACACTCACACACTTGGAGACCACCCACTTGGAAGTGTAGTCTACCAGGAGAAGGACAAATCTCTCGTGAGAGGGCATGAGTTCGAATGGACCAATTATGTCCAATCCCAATTTGGACCACACAGCATCTGGAACTTCCACAGGTGACAAGGGAGTGTGATTGGTGGCATGGGATTTATCATTAATGGCACACAAGTGACAATCTTTGACAGCGTTTTCGATCATCCGATCCATGCCAGGCCACCAATATCTCTCTCTGGCACGCGCCTTGGTAAGGCTCCTCCCCAGATGCCCTTCATGGGCTAAGTTGACAATTCTGTCCCTGAGCTCAGCAGGAGGAACCACTCTATCACCTCTCATGAGATTACCACGACAGATTGTAAGATCATTTCTCACTGTCCAGAATGGTTTTAGGTCAAGATCAAGATTTTTATAATCTGGCCAACCCTTGGAGATAACAACCTTGAGGGAAGAAAACACTTTATCATTGTTAACATGGGATAGCCATTCATCTTTTGACAGAGTGGGTTCAGTTATCCAGTTCACACACTCAAACTCTTCGACAATGTGCTCACAACTCAAAGGTAAACGTGACAAACAGTCAGCAGACTTGTTGTTTTGCCCAGAAATGTACTGGACCCGAAAATTAAACTCTTGCAACCCTTCACTCCACCTCTTGAGCCTGGGGGTCATGTGGTCGCTATGGTGACAAGAGAAAACTTGGACAAGAGGGCGATGATCGGACTTAACAATGAATGGAATACCCCAGAGAAAAAACTTGAAATGCTGTACCGCCCAGAACACACTCAAGGCTTCTCTCTCTATACAAGAGTAATTGACCTCGGCCTCTCTAAGAGCCCTGGAGGCAAAGGCAACAACCCTTTCCTCTCCACCAACAACTTGAGAGAGCACGACTCCAAGCCCCTTAAGACTGGCATCTGTAGTTAAAATCGTTTTCAAGTTGGCGTCAAAGTGTCCTAGAGTTGGCATCCTGCCAATCTCAGACTTGATTGTTTCAAAAGCCGCCACACACTCAGGGGACCAATCAAAACGTACACCCTTTCTCAACAATGTCCTGATGGGTTCCACAACACTGGTAAAGCCTTTAACAAACTTGGAGTAAAACTCCGCTAGTCCAGGAAAAGACCTAAACTGTTCCTTGTCTTCAGGCACAGGAGCCTTAATGATACTTTCCGCAAGCTCCAACTTGGGTTGTATTCCCTCTCCTGAGATAACGTGACCAAGGTAAGTAACGGACTGTAGCCCAATGCGACACTTTTCTTTCTTAACTGTCAGACCTTTTCCTCTTAATTTCTCCAATACAGCCCTCAAAACAAGCCCTCATCTTTGCCATAAATCAAAATGTCATCTTGGAAAAACATGACATTTGATAAATCACCCAGGACCATCTTCATAATTCTTTGGAAACATGCTGCCGCTGAGGCTAAACCGAAAGGCACCCTCAAAAATCGGTAGGCTCCCAAGGGAGTCACAAACGAGGTCAAGTGCCTGGAATCACTATGGAGTTCAATCTGGTGGTATGCAGACGTAAGATCTAAAACACTACAAATCTTGGCATCCTCGTCGCCAGTATTAAATGCCAAGAATCCGGATGCCTTTGGTATTGCTTTATTCTTCTGGTTACCACCAACAGGTCTGTTCAACAGCTCATCCATGGAAAGAATGCCCAATGACAATCCATGAGGTCATTCCATTCCATAGCTCGAGCTTGTTAATTACAACAGGGGCCCTTGGAAGGAGGGTGCCCTGGGCACTTTGGCCGTGCCTTAAAACGTCTCTGGATGTGGATAAAGTTTTCTTTCTGTACGTTGGGCCATTATGCATCTTCCCGGCTCCGGACCTCCATGCTTCGCATGGTGGTCATGGGTACAGAAACGAGGGACAGTCACACTTCTCGAAACATTGGAGGGCGACTGTCACCACAATCTGGGGGTCCAGTGGTCCCCAAGTCAAGGGTTTATGCCACAAGAGATAACTGAGGCTCTACTGGCGCAAACCCAACATCCCACTCCCCCTGAATAAATAGAGCAGAAGATCTGTGAGATCGGATAGTTGGGAGCAAAACTCTAAGCGACCCCCTAAATATTTGCAGTAGTGTGAATATAGTGGTGGCAGAGCAAAGTTTGTTACATTGTCATTAACCTTAAAATGTATTTTGTGTTATGTTGCATTGTGCTATGTTACTCTATGTTATGCTATGATATGTTATGTTGTGTTACTTTATGTTCTCTTACGTTATGTTATTGTGAGAACTTTTTCAGGAATCCTGGGACAATCAGAAGTTACTGGGTCTTAATTCGAGTGAATCAGAGCTGTTTAGTTTACCACTGGTATCCCAAGTCCTAGCCCTACTACTGGACCAAAAACTGATCACCAAATACACCTTTAGCTCTTGATTCTCAGTGTAGCTAGTTGAGCAGCCCAAGGCATAAGCATAAGCATTCAGGGAGGTGTTGTGTGGTTAGAGACTCGCAACAAACATCAGGCGACAAGCAATAAATCACTTTTACACCAATACTGTGGTTTTTGAGAATAAGAAAAGGACTTTAGCACTAACACACAATGAATGTCTTTGTACACAAGTGAACAGATGGCAGGTGTTACAGGAACAGTATCCATGGTATACTAGGGGAGGGGCACTCTTCTAACTTTAAAGTACATTGCCCCTGGCCTGCGAGGGGAATCTCTGTGTACCTTGATGGAGCAGCTCTTGTTCTGCTAATGTAGCCTTATAGCCTGCCGTAGTGGGCTAAACCATCCAATAAAGGCACGCTCCAGTGTTAAAGCCCCAAGCCGAAGGTTAGAGCCTTTAACAAGGGAGCGGGCCTTTAATGGCCAGTATAGCCCACTACAGAGGGCTATAACACTATTAGAACATTCCGCCCCTAGAGGGCAGAATGTTCAAATTAGTTAAACAAAGGCCTCATGGAGCCCGAGGTGGTTAAAATCCCTCAAACAAGTGGGTACCAGCCCCAATGCTCAGTGGTGACATTCTTCCTACGATCTTGGTCTTCTATTATAGCTTTAGAGCTCTTCATAGTGGGCTCTACCAGCCAATAAAGGCCCACTCCAGCCTAAGAGAGAGGGCCTTTAATGGCCAGTAGAGACTGCTACGTGTGGGGCCAGGCCTCAACGTTGGTATCTCAGTGCAGTCCCAGTAGTTGGTTTGCTGTTCCTCACATGAATTCCATGCACCCACTGCTTCTTCTGAGGAGTATCGTCTTCATGCAAAGGCACCTCCGATGCTCATTCTGATAAAGTAGTCATTTCTCTCCATCAAAATAGGATATAGTCTGGCCCTCCTGACAGGCTAGTTGAATCTGCCCCAGGTCACTTGTCACGAACCTGGCAAGGGGAGTTGGTGGTCAGTACTTCAACACTGGAGCTCAAAGTAATCTCCCAGTCACCACTGATATTGGACCCCAGGCTCATGAGCAGGGGCAGCTCCTCCGTAATGGCGGAGGAGCGCCGCACCCCTGCTAAAAGAGGAAAAATAAAATGATAATAAAAGCATTTTATTATCATTTTATTTTTACCTGTCTGACATCTGACTTTCCTGAGTCTTCAGCAGGCCAGGGCCAAGAAATCGTGTTCGACAGGCATGGCAGGAGGAGGAGTGGTGGGCCCTCTTTAGTGCACATGTCTGTTTGGCCGACCGTTTTAGGCCTGCCAAACAGACATGCGCACTTTGGTTTCCCCAACCCAGCTATGTTGCACAGTTGGGTTGGAGAAACACCACAGGCTCCCAGGTACTGTCTGAGCAGCAAACAAAGCTGCTCAGACCAATCCCAGCACTTTCTGTGCAGACAGTCTCTGTGTATTCCAGCAGTTCAGTTCTGTGGCCAGTTCTTGGCAGTTTTGTACTTTTGTGATTTCCACACAGACCGGGTTATCCATGGTCTTTGTCACAGGTGTGAGCAGGGAGGCAGGGGGAGCTCAAAGCCTCCTCTCTCATGCAACCCAAAACAAGAGAACAAAAGCAAGTGATGCTTCCCCACTTATCCAGCTCCTATCCTCTGGGAGTAGTCTCTCCCACAGAATAATGGTCCAGTAAAGGGCAGTGAGAAACTCCCTATCTTCAACGGGACCCGCTGTATACTTCCTTAACATCAACAATACATTCTACATTCTTTGTTCTGACTTACTGAAAAGGATCCCTGGAATTTCCTGGGCCTCTCCCTCCAAGCCTCCATTTAAGGTACTTCCAAAGTATGTCTGAGACAAAATAGAATCCACCGTGGTCACAACCACATGGATCATCCACACTCTAGATACATCCTTTACACACACTTAGCTTACACACATTTGACATCCATGATTTACGTGGATGAATGAAGGATCTGGTAGTAGGTGTCTGCCAGCACAATTAGGGAAACATAGGAGAGGTCTGGAGGCTGCTCTCCCAGGCAGGCGAAAGGAAAAAAGGCCTATCCTGTAACTATAATCACTTTTCTGCCACTACTGTCAGGTCTCTGTAGTCCGGTGAGATAATAGTAGCCACTTTCTTAAAAAAAAGGAAGGTGCACAATGAGTGCCCTTCCGACCACAGAGCCCTGCTCCAGGTCACACACCCTGTCATGGAAAGGTCTCAGTGCACAGGTTAGATTGTCATGTGTGCTGAGGTGTCGGTCAAAAGATATTATAGCTTGCAATGGGGACCTAGAGGCAGGGATGCACACTCTACGATGCCATGCAAAGGACGCTCTTCCATACCAAGAGATATGTTACTTTATGTTTCACTGTGTTGCATTAAATTGCATTAGGTTCTGTTGTGCTCTGCTATCTTCTGTTATGTTATGCTATGTTACATTATGTAATGTTATTTATATGGTGCATGTATGCAATTGGTGTGGCCCCTTGCACTCCATTTCATGGCAAATGGGTTCATTTACTCAAGCTTTCAGCTACTGGATGAAAATGAGGTCAGAGAGCTTTGCCTTCACCAGCTTCTTTACCGAGCTCCCATTCACTGTACTGGCAGAACTGACTAGTGGAAGTCAACAGGCATAACGTACAAAACAGGAAATATTAATCACAGTGACAAAAATAGATCTTTATATAATACAATACCATTCAACAACTGCTTTTCAAACACTGCTGATCAAGCATTTGCTACTGAGCAACTTACGGTTTCAATAATACCCTTAACCTTCACTTTTTCCCATCCTAAACCTGCGATTAACCGTGCCATTGTGTGACAGTGCGGAGTGCACATGCATGCATGATATGGTGGCCTGCCCCCATTCCTGCCTGTCCATGAAAACCCTCACCCGTTCTCTAATTTGTGCCGAACAATGTAGTTGGGAGCATGCTTCTCTTGTACTGTGCTACATTTCTGGTCTGAAATGCTCCATCTTCAAGTCATGCCTGTGGATATAAGAGAAAAAATCTGGCTTGTTATAGGTGCGGAAGCAAAGATCACATAGCCAGAGATAAGAATTGTCCTGCCTTAAGGGCAAAGTACCGATTTTGTGGAGTGTTTGGTCATTATGCTAAGGTGTGCAGGAAGAAGAATAAAGGTGTGCAGTGTGTTAAATTGATTGATGATAAATCGCATTCGGAACAGTCAGAAGTGAGCCAGGAGGATGAAGAGGGTGTGTTATGCGTTGAATGTCCTGTATTGAATTTGTGTGGATTGGCCAGGAATAAACCTGAGTGTGACATAAATATAGGCAGTGTGGAGTTAAGCATCACAGCAGACTCGGGTTAACCTTATACTATTATTAAAAAGAGTGTGTGGAAGAGTGAATTTGAAAACATGATAAAATGCAGTTAATAGATTCCGATATACACCCAGTTAGGTTCACTGGCGAGAAAATACCCATGTGTGGTTATTGTGCTTTACCTTTTGACTTTAAAGGTAGAGTGATGGTGGGTAAGTTGTACGTGCCCGAGATGGGCCTCTCAGTGTTAGGATGGGTAGATCAAAACGTTTTGAACATTATTCTCAATCCTAATAGTGTGGACCAAGTGCTAGTTTGGGAGAACACTGAACAAGCTTTAGTGGATAAGCTCAGGAAATAATTTCAGGAGGTATTTTCAGGAAGGATAGGCAAGTTAAAAAATGTTGTCCATAAGATTGTCTTGAAAAAGAATGTGGTACCTGTATCCCACAAAGTAAGGAGTATTCCCTACAGCGTTAGAGATGAAGTGAAAGAAGGAACTAGAGAGCCTGGAACATGAAGGGATAATTGAAGCTGTTGAGTGTGCGGAGTGAATGGTACCACTTGTAGCCAGGAAGAGCAATGGTAAATTGAGGTTGTGCTTTGAGCTTAGAGACCTCAACAAAAACATCATAGTTGATAAGTTTCTGCTGCCCAAGATAAATGAACTATTGGCTATGACCAAAGGGGTCCAGTGGTTTTCTACAGTCGATTTAGCTTCGGCTTACCGCCATGTGACCCTGCAACCAGACAGTATGGATTTTACAGCGTTCATAACGCCTGTTGGTGTTTCAGATTTGTTTGCATGCCAATTGGACTGGTCACCGCTGCAGCAATCTTCCAAAGACTTATGCACAAACTCCTTAAAGATCTTCCTGGGGTAGCATACTTCCAGGATGATATACTGAATATGGGTAAGAGCAAAGAGGGACACACTCGCAGATTATACGAGGTCTTGGAGAAGTTGAAAGCTTATGGGTTGACTGCCGAATTGAACAAATGTAAGTTTGGAAGACCATCGGTGACATATCTAGGTAATGAGGTGTGTGGCAGTGGAATCACTCCCAAGAAAGAAATCTTAGAGTCTATTAGAGATGCCCCAGCTCCATCAAGTAAAGAAGAAATGAGGTCGTTTTTGGGGTTAGCTGAGTTTTACACCGAATTTGTGGAGGGATTTGCAGAGAAAACATACTACTTGAGACACTCATGCGAACTCACCAAGAATTAGAGGTGAGTGTTATGTGCCAGAAACAGTTTTACGAAATAAAACTTGACATCTGCCAAGCCATACCCTTACAAAGATTCGACCCTAGAGCCAAAACTATCCTTACAATGGATGCCAGTGGTAAGGGGCTTGGGGCAGTGTTATCTCAAGTGTCTAGTGATGTGGGGGAGTGCATCATTTCCTTTGCCTCCAAATCCCTCACTACTCCAGAAGAAAAATTCTCAGTGATTGAACGGGAGATGTTGGCGTGTATGGACTACTGCCAAATTCAGACAGTTCTTGTGGGCTACTGAGTTCAAACTACGTACAGACCACAAACCGCTTGTAAAAGTTTTGACTACAGAAGGATCTAATAAAGCTACTCCCCGTATAGCTAGGGTGTCCCTTTGTTTACTAGATAATGCGTACAATGATGAGTATCTCCCAGGGAAAAAGAACAAGGTAGCTGACTATCTCAGCAGGTCACCCCTGCGGGGGGTGCAATGAAGTGAGTGAGTGGGATGACTATGGTGTAGCTAGCATTGAGTGTGGAACTGATGCTATTTCTGACTCCAACTGCGAAGTTGGATATACTGAGGATTTGACCTAAAGCAAAGATTATGCACTGCAGGTTTGGACTAACAAAAGGGAAGTGGCCCAAGAATGCAAATGTTTTTGGGAACTTAGGGGCCGATTACGATGGCGGGCGGATCGCCCCCGCCGGTGGTCACTGCCAGCCCGGCGGGGGCGATCCGCCCGCCATCCAGACAACAAAGACCCCCCGCCATATCACGATGGCTGGGGGTTCCGCGGCGGGCGGAAAGACCGTCCGCCGCTTTTCCGCCGGTCGACTCGTCGACCGGCGGAAAACGTGTTGAATATGGTGGCGGTGTCTGGAAGACACCGCCATCCATATCACGATGCCGGGTGTGAGCAGCCTTTCCATGGCTGCATTGCCGCCATGGAAAGGCTGGCGGTTCCTGCTGTTGGGGGCCCGTAGCGGGCCCCCATATAGTTGGGGGGGTGGGGGGTGCACATGGGGGGTACCTATGGTACCCCCCTGCTTTTGCATGTACAATGTGGCAGGCACCGCGCGGTGCCTGTCACGTTGTGCATGTAAAAGCACAACATGTTTATTTTACATTGCGGCGGGTGCTGCTTGCAGCACCGCCGCCGCAATGTAAAATATACGGGATGCGCCCGCCAGTGTGGCGGGCGCATCCTAATGTGTATTGCGGGACCGCCGCACCTATGGCGGGCGGTCCCTTTTGCAAATGCGATGGCGGGCGGACTTTGTCCGCCCGCCATCGTAATCAGCCCCTTAGGGATGAAGTATCTGTCTCAAGTTCTGGGTTCCTTTAAAGAAGTAACATTGTAATTCCACCACAGAGCCTATGAATGAGGATACTTTTATTTATTTATTTATAGAGCGCAGCATTCATCCGAAAGGATATCACAACGCTGGAGAAGCGAGATCCAGTGGTAGGGGTGAGGTGGGATGATGATTGCTGCCACTATTTCCAGCATTTAGGCTTTAGGGAACAGTTGAGTTTTCAGCTTCTTTCTGAATGCCATGTAGTCATCAGTGAGACGTAGATCTAGCGGTAGTTCATTCCATTGTGTTGCAGCCAGGTGGGAAAAGGTGCAGCCTCCAGCCCTTGCTTTCTTGATACGTTGTGTCTTGGCCAGCGCCTGATAGCATGACCTCAGACACCTTGTAGGGGCATAGAATTGGACTTTGCCTTGAAGAATTCTGGGACCACATTGGTGTAAGGCCTTATGTGCATAGCTCGGAAGCTTGAATCTGGCTCTTTGACGTACGGGTAACCAATGGAGCCGTCTCACGCATTCAGACGCTGAACTATATCTATTTTTATTGCACACCAGTTTGGCGGCTGCGTTCTGTATCACCTGCAGGTGGTGAAGAGATAGTCAGCCATGCCTACGAACAGCGTGTTACCGTAATACTGCTTGCTAATGAGTAGGGCCTGTGTGATTGTTCTTCTACATTCCATAGGAATCCAAGGAAAAAGTATTTTTAGGAGCTTTAGGGTGGCGAAGCTTCTTCCGCATAAAGCCCGGACATGGTCCTGCAAGGTCAGTGTGTTATCAATAAGGATACCCAGGTTTTTTGCGACCTGCTTGGGTGCAGGGGCGGCTCCCAATGATTGGGGCCACAAAGATGCATCCCAGATTAAGTGGGCTCCTCCAAAGAGCAGGATCTCTGATTTTTCGGCGTTCAACTTCAGGCAATGCTCTGACAGCCAGGGCACCATCTCTGAGAGTCAGTTGTTCAACTTGATCTTGGTGTCCTCATGCCTTTCTTCAAGGGCTATCATCAGTTCTGTGTCATCCGCATAGGAGCAGATACTGAATCCCCATTTCTCACTGATTTTTTCCAAAGATGATACATAGGCGTTAAAGAGTGTGGGGCTCAGGGAGGCTCCCCGCGGGACACCATAGTTAATAGATTTTGGGCTGGAATTGATGCATGAAGGTCACCAGGGTGTGGTAAAATCTAAACAAAGAATCAAAAGTTCATATTGGTGGCCGGGCATGGACACCGCTATGGAGAAATTTGTCATGAGTTGTGATCAGTGTACTACGTGGATAAGTCTCAGGTCGTGTTAAGACTGCCCTTAGGCATAAGAGAAATACCTTCTGGTCCTTGTAAGTTTTAGCCATTGATGTGATGGGCCCTGTTTTAGACAGTAGAGGCGTGTCCAATGATGTTGTAGTACTATTAGATATGTATTCCAAGTGGCCAGAGCTAATGGTCAGTGAAACGTCTGATACAGCTACTATTGTTACTTTCCTTGAAACTGTATTCCTCAGGCAAGGCATCCCTTAATCACTCTTGAGTGTCAATGGGCCGCATTTTGTTGCTGAGAAATTTACTACATTTTTGGAAAAGAATGGTGTTAAGGAAAAGAAAACTCCTGCCTATCATCTTGCTAGCAATGGTGCTGTTGAGATGCTTAACAGGGTGATTATGGGCATCATTCAGGCTGCCATCAACGCAGGGAAGAATTGGGAGATTGAGTTAAACAAGTTAGTGTTTGCGTATCACATTACACCCACTGTAACTGGGTCCAGCTCTTTCAAGATTCTAAGGGGGCGAGACACTTTTATTAAGGACAATTATGCATGGATGTTTCAGAAAATGCAGAGCAAATGGTTACCGGAGGTGGTTAATGCTAATATGGTGAATGCCCACAGCATGTATAAAGAGTACTATGACAAGAAGAAGGGAGCTAAAGAAGTGTGTCTTGATGTAGGGGAGTGGGTGCGGGTTAAGTTGAGCAGGATTGGTAAGTAAAGTAGTAGCCATTTCTCTGAACCTCTGTGGCTGGAAAAAGTTTTGCTTGTTCAGCTGAGCTGGAAGATGGCAAGATTTGGCATTTTAGCAAACTGGCGAAATGCAACAAGAACTTGTCATGGAAGTGTGGCAAGAACCTTACCTCTGGTTCATGGATTTGGGATGGAAATGATTTGGATGGAACTGGAGCAAACCTTAATTGTACTACTGGAGGAGGGAATTCTCTTGCATCTTGTGAGGATGTACAACCTGCAGTAGTGCAAGATGTAAGTAGTGACTTTAGGTGCATCAGAGACCCTTCATTGCCACAAGTTGTACAAAAAGTACCAGGGGAAAATACTAGAGTGTCGTTACACAATCTGGTTGATTTGTAAACCTACCTGCAAAGCTGAAGGACCTTATTGTAGGTTAGGATATTGGGATGTACTGTCTTACATTGAGGTTGTTATCGTTATAGATTTTAGAGGGTGTACTTTTCGTTATTACATTATACAATGCTTTCTGTATCTTTCATTATTGCCATTGCATCATTGCCATTGTATAAAAGGGGAAGATGAGTCACGTACTTAACATTGTCTCTACGTGCAAAATTTGTTATCGAGCGCATGGAAAGAATGCTGGTTTAGTGAAATAGGAAAATTATGTTAAAAATGTGAACTTTGTAATAAAATAGTTGAGATTGGGGCAGGGGTGTAATGGACGCTTGTACCGCTCTCCTGTTTACAGAATAAACTTAGAGTTACCAACGATACTTGCTGCATTGTAACTCTCTAAAGTTTGCAGCAACTGACTCATACATCCTCTGTGTCTAATGCATGTGCAACAGTTATCCGTTGCAAGACTACCCTCTACATGTTACCCTCTACATGTTACCCTCTACATGTGGACCTTATCTGCCTGTACGGTAGCAATGCATGCTCCCTACAAACCCTAACTAGCCCTTGCAGAGCTCACACTCACTGGCCCAATGCAAGTGCTGCGAACAATCAAAGGGAAGAGGTAAATGCCAGGTTGAAAGACGCTTGCCGTTCAGGAACTCTGTTCCATTTGGATAGTTGATTTGAGTCCAGCTCCAGACGGCATTTCACCAAGGGGATCAGACCAGTCTCTCTTTCTCAGCATGGCGTTTCAAGTATTCTGAACTGAGATATCAAACCTGCCTCTGTTCTTGGGTAACTACCAAGTCTCTAGCCGCTTCAGTGATCCCAGAGATTTGCAACAAGCAGTGGAACTCAGCTCCTCATGTGCGTGATCTGACTACTCCTCCATCTCTATGGTTTTGCCTGGTTCCCTTACTGTGCAGATATCTTATGAGAAGTAGAATACACCCAGTCATTGATCAGAAAACCTTGTTGAAGAAGGCAAGACTTTCCCGCTATTCAGACATATCCCACACACCACCACAACACAAGAAGCATGTGAAAAAGAAGAAGCACCTCTTATCATCAACTTCCCTGAACACTCAGCAACACCATTCCGCTAGGAAGGATGCTCTGAAACCAGAAGAATATGTGTGCCAAGAAGAATGTGATTCCATTTTCTGTTATGCTGACACTTTCTGGAGTGGCTGGTGTTGGCAACAGTCAACCAAGTACTGTCAGTCTGTCTCTGCAAACCCCAGTCCCCAATTAATTTTCTGAAGAATATCTCTGCATTGTGGATTTATTGTGTCACAGATTGGCTATGAAGTCTCTCTAATCAGGAGTCAACCAATACCTCCTAGCTCCCTGTAAATCTGATTTCAGGTTTATTGTTCATACTGTCATAAGTATTGTCGACAGCCTGCTTTCC
Organism: Calotriton arnoldi; assembly: GCA_963921515.1. Lineage (NCBI taxonomy): Eukaryota > Metazoa > Chordata > Amphibia > Caudata > Salamandridae > Calotriton > Calotriton arnoldi. Next base: position 1,183,496 of record CAWUFW010003267.1, read on the forward strand.
GGATACTGCGAGTGTGATGTTGAAGACAAGAGAGATCCATGCAACCCTTCTGTCTCTGGTCTTGATGAGGTCCTTTCTCCTCCTTACATCTTTCATAGCCCATGGCTTAAGTCCCGAGGAGCAATCCATGGTATAATTCCCACGGAAACAGCAAATCACAGCCACTTCATTCCAAGCACAAAGGCTGACGTGGGTTTCAGTTGTGCATGCTTGACCTCTGGGAATGGGTGCTTCCTCCTTTGAGTTAGATCTTCGCTGCCCCATACTAAAAATAGTGTTCACCTCAGAGATCCAGACACCAATCAGCCGACCCGACTGACCTCAAGAATTTCAGACCCATCTCCCTGCTCCCCTTCCCAGCCAAGGTCATCGAGAAGGTCATCAACGCCCAACACTCTGAGTTCATAGAAGCCAACCACATCCTGGACTCCTCTCAATCCAACTTCCGAAGCAACCACAATCAATCAATCAATCAATCAGGGTTTTGTAAAGTGCGGCTACTCACCCGTTAGGGTCTTAAGGTGCTGGGGGGGTGCAGCTCCTTTGGGGTCATCTGATGAGTCAGGTCTTGAGGTCCTTCCTGAACTGGAGCAGTGTAGGTCTTTGCCGGAGGTGGAGGGGGAGGTCATTTCAGGTCTTGGCTCCGAGGTAGGAGAAGGACCTTCCACCCGCTCTGGTCCTGCAGAAGCATGGGACGGTGGCCAGGGAGAGGTCGGCTGATCGAAGGCTTCTCTTGGGGGCGTGGAAGGAGAGATGGTTGTTGAGGTATTCTGGTCTGATGTTGTGGAGGGCCTTATATGCGTGCGTGAGCAGCTTGAATGTTATTCTTTTTTCAACGGGGAGCCAGTGGAGATCGCAGAGGTATTGGGTGATGTGGTTGTGACGGGGATGTAAAGGATCAGTCTGGCTGCAACATTCTGGATGGTCTGGAGCTTGTGGAGGAGTTTTTTGTTGATTCCGGCGTAGAGGGCGTTGCCGTAGTCCAGTCTGCTGGTGATGAGGGCATGCGTGACCGTATTTCTGGATTCAGAGGGGATCCATTTAAATGTTTTTCGGAGTATGTGGCAGGTGTTGAAGGAGGCAGAGGATTCATCATGCAGTTCATAGTGAGCGATGAGTCCAGTATGATGCCGAGGTTACGTGCATGGTCGATCAAGGTGGGTGGGTTTCCGAGGGCGGGGGTCCACCAGGTGTCATCCCAAGCTGAGGAGGTGAGGCCAAGGATGAGGACTTCTGTTTTCTCTGAGTTGAATTTCATGCAACTGTTATTTATCCAGGTTGCGACGGCTGTCATCCCTTCTTGGAAGTTGAGCCCGGTGATGTTGGGTTCCTTGGTGAGAGAGAGGATGAGCTGGGTGTCATCGGCGTAGGAGACGATGTTCAGCCCGTGGTTTTTGAAGATGGTTGCGAGGGGGGCCATGTAGATGTTGAGGTGGGTGGGGCTGAGTCACTGTCACTGTCTGTTGCATCTGGTCACTGTCAGCTCTGAGAGGTAGGGCGGAAGTCTGACTCTATGTGCTCTGCCTGTGAGGAATGAGTGTATCCAGTCTAGGGCCTTTCCTCAGATGCCGGCGTCGTGGAGTCTGGTGGCTGACCAGGAGGGCGGTCACAGCACTAAGACCGCCCTCCTCACTGCCACCGATGACATCCGCTCCCTTCTCGACCGGGGACATACAGCAGCCCTCATCCTCCTGCACCTCTCGGCCGCCATTGACACCATCTCCCAACGCACCCTAAGCACGAGATTCCACGACGCCCGCATCCGTGACAAAGCGCTGGACTGGATCCATTCCTTCCTCAACGGTAGAACACAGCATGTCAGACTACCACAGTTCCTCTCAGAACCCACGGAGATCAGCTGTGGAGTCCCCCAGAGCTCCTCCCTGAGCCCCACCCTCTTCAATGTCCACACGGCCCTGCTCGCAGCCATAGTAAGGAACTACAGACTGAATATCATCTCCTATGCCGAAGATACCCAGCTGATCCTCTCCCTCACCAACGAGCCCACAATCCCCAGAAACAACTTCCACAATGGGATCGAAACCGTTACTACCTGGAGACAGCTGTCTCAAGCTCGATTCGGACAAGACCGAAGTACTGGGGCCCAACACCTTCACCTGGGAAGACTCCTGTTGGCCTGCTGCACTAGGAACTCCCCACCCCACACCCATGGACCACGCATGAAACCTCAGCATCATACTGGACTCCTCACTGGCAATGAACTGCCAGATCAATGCCGTCTCCTCATCATGCTTCCACACTCTTCGCCTGCTTCGAAAGACCTTCAGATGGGTACCCACTGAGGCCAGAAAGATGGTCACCCACGCACTCATCTACAGTAGACTAAACTACGGCAATGCACTCGACGCATGCGTCACCCAGAAACTGCTCAGGAAACTACAGAACGTTCAGAACGTCGCAGCCAGACTGGTTCTCAACATCCCCCCCAGCAGCCACATCTCTGAACACCTGCGAGAACTCCACTGGCTCCCAGTCAACAAAGGAGTCACATTCAAGCTCCTCACACACTCCTACAAAGCCCTCCACGATGCCGGACCAGCATACCTGAACCACTGCCCCTCATTCCACGGACCCACCAGACACCTCTGCTCCACCAAACTGGCCCTTGCCACCGTCCCTCAGATCTGCAAGATCTGGACTGGAGGAAGATCCTTCTCCTACCTCGCCGCCAACACCTGGAACACACTGCCTCTCTAGCTCAGGCTATCCCCGTTGCTGCCCCAGTGCTGGAAGGATCTCAAGACCTGGCTCTTCGACTCAACCGTAGTGCCCCTCAGGACCTGCAGCCCTCACCCCCACCCCCCAGCACCTTGAGACCCTCATGGGTGAGTATTCCTGCTTAACAAACACTGATTGATTGAATGATTGATTGATTGATTCAATCAGGACACTGTTACCAGTGATCATGAAGATCTGCATTCACCCAGAAGAAAGTGTCATGTGATGCTATGGAACTGTTTTCCATTTAGACAGCAGCACCCCAGCCTGCCATATCAAAGCCAGCTTGGCCAAATGAGCGCAGGATGCGAAGCAGGCAGGAGAAGTTTGCTGAAAGCCTTTATCAGAGTCTGGCATCTCAAAGCTATTGGACAACAAGTACTAGGACCCAAGGACTGTCCAGTCTTTGTGTTCGTTCGGGTACCCTAAAGCTCATCCTGTGATGATGAGTGTAGCTTCTCTGAAGGGTAAAGCTTGCTCCACAGACATGGAGGATTAGTCAATGTTGAGTCTATATGTCTATAGACATATAGCAGATATATTGTTCCGGTGGACTCTCCATACAGCAAACCAATACAACACCATCACGACCAGCTACTGTCTAGTCTCCAGCTCTGGCACAGGATATTCTGTTATATGTCATTCCACCTATACTATGCCCTGAAAAAAAGCACGTTCATGCTCATTCTGCACAAGGAATCTGCAGAGTAGAACTGCTGATGCCAAGGCACTTTGAACTCCAATCTGGCCATGCATCAGGTGCATGACCAGATCATCTACTCTCTTCCATCTCATGAAAACCTTCCACTTTGTTAAGGCTAAGAAGGCTTTGCCCAGCACAATACCAGCCAGGGTCTCCTCTTGCTCAAAGGAGGAGACAGGCAAAGATGAGATAATTCTAGCGGAAGAAAATGCTTGTTCCTCCACCCTCTTCTAAGAATTTGTCCTAGTCGGATTGGGAAGGCGGGCAGTCGGGCATTGGGCAGTGGGCGGGTGCCTAAGGGTGACATGTGGGGCGTTTTCTTAAGGACCGCTGCTTCATTCCTGCCCTGCCATATCATGGCACTTCAGGCTATGTTGGGCGGACGAGGGTGTTAATGGTGACAATTGGTTGTACTGAGGGCCGGGTCTTGCTCCATGCTATTCTTACCTCGGCCCCCGTGGGGCTGGCTTGGGCCAAAAGCAGTGTCTTGTCCCTGAACCCTCCCCTGCCAGGCCTTCACATTCTGGCAATGGTCGTGCGGGAGGATGGAAGTATGCAGGAGACTCGCTGGGGGTCCCGGATTTTCTGACTATGGAACATCTACTCCCCAGCCCCCACTGGTGCAGCAGTAGCTGTGTCCTTTTTCTTGACCCCTCCCCTGTAAGGCCATTGTCCTGAGGCTATGGAGGGCTGGGGAGGGAGTGAAGTAAGAGAAGCCTTCCTGGAGAGTGTGTGTGTATTCACATAGGTGAGGCAACCTTTGTTAAGCTTTTTTTTAACTAGATAAGAGGGGGTGTTACAGTCAAACCTGTTTATTTTGGAAGTGGGAAACCAGGTTCCAGTCCCGGCATCGGCTCAACATACTGTGATTCTGGCCAAATCATAAAATCTCCCAACACCTACAGTAAAAATGAATTTGATCTTGTGTAGTGTAAATGGTGCTCATTTAAATTGCTCTAATGCCCTAGCACCAAATTCACCCTATGTAAGACTATAAAAAAGCAATTCGAAAAAAATGACAATTTATTCATGTTATAAGATTCTGCAAGGGCCAGAGCAGGATAATTAGAGAGCACTCTTTATATAGAAATATCCATATTCTTTTTTGACATGGCATTTCTGTCTTTGTTTAGTTTAAATATTAGTCACGGATGAGTAAAGCAGCTTTAGAACACACGTCGAATGTTTAAAATACATACTGATCAGAAGAAAAAATACAGACTTTCTGTGATTTTCTTCATTTTCGCACCATCCAGGATATTAAAATACAGGCCATGTCAGTAAAAAAAAACGGCCAGGAGAAAACCATAGCCGGATCAGGCATTGTGACCCTTGGGCCATTTTATTTCACCTCGCCCACCTGGCCAAAATGCAGTGCTTCTAGTTTTCCCCAATCTAATTCTATAGCCCTTAAAATGTTTAGGTTACCAAACATTTCTCTAAAAATGAGTCCAATGAGACTAACCAAATGATGTTTCATGAAAGAGCATGATCCGCAAATGTTGGCCACTTTGTCTTTAGACTGCCGAGGCCTATTTGGAATCCCAATCCAAACCTGCTAGTGACTTCCACAAGGACCAATCATCCTTCTCAGTGCTATCTTGCACCAAGTGGCAACTGTCATCTCTACTGACTTAGAATGAAACTGAGAACTGCAGCTCACATTTGATTATTTTGTGACTTGGCTTTGGAAATCTTGACTAAGCTAGATTGATACACATTTCCTATCCCCACCCAATGTAGTTCGACGGCCGGACTGCTATCATTCACAAAAACCTATGACTACATACCAGTAATACTAAAAGACACGACTTCTGTGATGCGCCGATACACCCTAGAATATTAAATCAGAGCTGGTTCAGCAGGTTCATTAAAAGGTGAAAGCGAAAATGGGTGCCTTTGCAGACATACCTCGCTGTAGATCATCACGCCTATATTCACAGTTTCCGCCTTCAGCCCCCTATTTCTCCTGAATGAGCTGGCAGTGGACTGTGGAGGTGTCTGAGAGGAAGAGGGAGCCATTTGGCGTTGCAGCGTGCGCAATGTAATTCGTTTTATTTATTTATTTATGTACTTACCTCCGTTCGGCCGGATGCCGGAATTTACTACCCCCCACCCTGCCCCTCCCCCGCCCCGCCTCACCGCCCTCCCTCCAGGAGCCGCTACTGCGAGTGTGTACTATGAAACCGTAGAACCGCTGCCAGTTTGCGCTAATAAATGCTAATACAAGCCCTGAAACCGAGCAGGCAGATGGTACACCAACAAATAGAACATAACAAAGCATAACAGGATGGTAAGGGAACAAATAACGTCGGCCAACAGGTCCCAAAAGGTTAGACTGGCACAACCACTCCCAGAGAGAAATAAACATTTTAGAGGGTGTCTCCAACCCTGGTAACTACAGAGGCAAGAGCCACTTACTGTGTTAATATTCTGGTTTCAAGTAAAAAGTAAGGAAACAGACTTTGCGGTCATTCTAGAGCGGAGGAAAGTGACATGTTTGTGAGGAGAAGAAAGAGATGTAAGTGTGGTTTGGATGAGGGGGTGGGTGGGGTCATGATTGTTACTAAGGCTCAAATGCAGGCAGAAACGAGGTGGCCATTTTGAAAGTTACAAGGGACTAGTGAAAGTGAATGGGAAGATAACAGAGAAGCAGAAAAGGAGAAAACTAGAAAGAAAACGTGCGCGGACCCTTTTTTTCCCTAGTAATAAACTTTGGAAGCAATAGAGGCACCCGCGCTTTAGGTTAAAATGTGTAAAGCTAAAGCGCGGGTGTCACTATTCCTACAAAAGTAAACAAATGAAAAAGAAAGGCGTGGCGCGCTGTATGATAATGCACAATTACGAGTGCAATCATGAGAATGGGTTTCACTTCCCATTCTAACAAGATTGTCAAAGGTACTTTATCGGATTTCATCGTGCCACGAACAGGCTTCCTTCCACAAAGAAAACTTCTAATTTTTGTTCTTGCACCAAATCTTTCTTTGTCAAGATAATGGGATGTGCGTATCCCTTTTTGCATGCCCGAGGGGTGCCAATGGGACTGGGTCTTCGTAGTGAACAACTCAGTGACTGAGTATTTCAGTGTCAAGTGGGGAGGGCCACAAATAAAACAGAAAAGTGGAGGGGGAAAAAACGCACGCCAAGGGCGTGATCCCTGAATATAACTCGGAGTGCATATGGGCTCAACTGCATGCGAAATCCGTACTCACGAGGCTTTAGGAAAATGTTCTCCCCTTGCCCAAAAAAACCCCAAAAACTCGTACGTAGGTTTTAAGAGCCAGAGAATATATTGGCTAAGCTCTTGTTCAGCTCCCCCTTTTAACTTGTTGGCTCGTCCACCTCTACCTCACCAGGCAAGAGCCTCATTCAACGGTCCACGCAGGGTTTCAAAAGCCTCACAATCATGCAAATCCACAGGTTTTTAGGTCCCATTCCCACGTGCTAAACAAGCATCAGAAATCGAAATAAAACGAGGAGTGCAATGTGGAAGCACAGAAAACAAAAACCTTTTCCTGAATGCGTTGGTGATGTCAGGAGGCGGCTTGGAGGACTCAGCGCGCACCATACGTGCAGCGCGAGTCTTTAGAAAACATGCCGGTCCCTGGAAAACTCTTCAGCGCACGGGTTTCCCCAACAACAAAGGCACACTGGAGTGGATGCCTGCTTGTGCCCTGGGGGGACCATAGGGTGTGTGCTGAAACAGGAACACTCTAGTCGGTCCCCGCTTGTGCCCCAGGGGCACTGTAAAAAGCACGCTGCGTGAGCGGAATGCTGGAGACATGAATCGCACTGGAAATGGAACAGCGTGTGCGTGGCTGCTCTTCTCCCGGCTATACTCCAGGGGAGTCCGCTTTTAAAACAAGGAACTCACGGCAGCAGCCACAATTGAACTTGTGAAGATCTGTTCTGAACCAGATCTGAAAGTAAATACAAAACATGAAGGTAGGAGGGGCCATCACATGCTACAGTGTGATGGCCAAACAACATAGTCACTAAGTGAAATCGCCACAAGCACATAATGGAGGGACAGTTGCTCAACACCACCAATAAAAAGCCTACATTTCTGAATGGCAAAAGCAACAGCCAATAGAAACCACTTAAAATTTTAAACCATATAGAATACAATACAACAGGACGTGCAGACAGAGCAAGCGCTGTCGAGGCTCGACCTAAAAAGGCAGATCAAGATGACCAGGAGGAACCGTGGACGTATTGGGATGGCCAAGGCAAGCAAACAATGAGTGAAATCGCCTGGGCGTGACCCAAGCACGCAAAGGCGGGAGAATCAGACCTAATGCACCAATAAAAACCCCATATTTCTAAATGGCACAACAACGAACAAATGGCAATTCATGGGCAAGCCAAAAGCCGATAGAGGAGATAATAACAGGTCTTGCATACAGCGCATGCGCGCCGCCTACGCTCGACCTAAAAATGAAAGTGAAGAACAAATAAACTCATGCAGTGACTCCAATTAGAGCTCCGTGACACAAGCATTTATAAACATGAACTCCAGCCCTTAAAACCCCTCCTACCTCCGACGTTCAAACTGACCAATCTGTACGACCCCTCCGTTAGTCATCCTTATTCAAACTGAACCACCTTTCAGTTAGTCATCCATATTTAAAAACGAGTGCATAGCCTGCCCTTTTATAACGTGAACATGACCCTCATTCAAAGCATGTGATCCTTTGCTGCGTGCAAGTATAGAAATAAACAAAATATGTGAAGGTAACCAAATTTGAAAGTGCAAAGCATTATAAATAATAAATCAATCCATTTGAAAATGACTAAACATACATTTACACGCGGGCTATAAATTCGCGCTCAAATGAAAAATGCACACAGTGACATTTCAGAACCCTGACCCCTGCGGGTTTTCAACAATTGTGAAAAAATCGCTCCCATTGATGTGTTGGACTAAGACCATAAATTGTGGGTAAGTGTAATCCACGAGTGCTGGGTCCTGGGTGGGACAGATGAGTAAACAACATGAGCATGAGTCGGAAACCCGCACACCAGTTCTGCTCCAAGTTTTTCACATCATTTCGGGGTGCTATCCTGGTGAGTGCACCGTCCCGTCGCACCAAGAAATATTTCATAGAAATATTCCATAGTATTCCATAGTAGACCATTTTATTTAATTAATCTTCTGATAAAGAGGATTAATTAAAGAAAATGGTTTAAAATGGATGAACTTTGGCTTATGATGATCTCTTCATCTGACTTGGTGTTGTTGCATCCTGGGACTGATACATGTTCATGCATCAGCTTTACTATGGAATATTTCTTGTTGCGAGGGGACGGTGCACTCACCAGGAGAGCACCCCGAAATGATTAACTTTGTGAAAAACTTGGAGCAGAACTGGTGTGCTCAGACCAAAGGTGAGAGCCAGAGCTGAAATCTCATAGATGGGAACTGCTGTGTGTATGAGGGCGGAGCCAGGAGGCCAATTCTGGGGTGCTGCACTGTCGGCCTTTGATGCTCATGGCTTCCCAAGGGGTCCCAGGTGCCGAGTGATCTGGACGCCGGCAAGGTGGACTATCCCCATTGGACTTCTGTGATCGGGGAGGCGAGTGGCGAGGACACTGCAGCGTGGAGGGCTCGGGCCTTGGTGGCAGAGAGGGCTTCCTGGAGGACTTCGTGCTCGAAGAAATATGGCACCAGAGTGGGGCATGGGTCCACCCTGGAGCATCTGGTTGGGTCACATGAACACTGGAGGGAGAAGGCATTTCTGTTTGGGCCTTTGGGTGAGCACAACGTGACTGTGGGGATGCACTGGCAGTGGGAGGTCCCTGCATACCGCAGGTTTTCGGAGTACAGTTGGTGGCGGCAACCGGTGGGGTGGTGGTGAGGATCTTGCCTACATATAGGCGAGATAGGTGCCTGGGGGTAGCTCCCCCATTTTGACACTATTGAATGCTGCAAAAATCCAAAAGGAGTGTGGGTCAAAAATGAAACATAAGCATACTATTGAGGCTGGCCTGCCAAATTGGCACAAGAGGCAGTGCAAGGGAAATGCTATAGGACAGTTACACAGATGCCCCCTCTATAGTGGAACTTAAGCAGCTGATACTGGGTGGTAGCAAAGCCATCACTGAGAAAATTGAAGGGATGGCAATAACAGTAGCTCTATTGCATCAGGACATGGACAAAATCCATGACCGTACAACAGATGAAGGGACCGGGATTATCGTGGTTGAGGACACAATGGGCACACATACCTCCAAGCACACATTCCCCTCAACTGGTAGATCAGGTGAGGTGTTTAAAGTGACACAAGGATAAATTGTCAGACTTAGAGGGCAGATCAAGGTGCAATAACATCCGGATTTTGGAGGAGCATGGGGTGGCAGAGTACCTTGACCGCACATTATTAGACCATGCCCTTCTCTCTGTTGAGTTGCTGGGGAGAGGTTATGTCACACCAATAACACAGTAACATCTACAAGTGGGAGAGTTGCCAGACCAGGTGTACAGGGAGGAAATCAGAGAACCATCAGTCAATTCTTCATGGAAAATAATAGTTCAGTGGACTCAACCAGAACTATATGGGAGGCCTTTAAGGTGACTATCAGAGGGTGATGTATGTGAGTGTTCTATATGGGGCGGAAAATCCGCTACAATAGGATAAACACATTAGAGGGTAAAATTGCCAGTATAGACAGGCGAACTACAATGATGCCTGAGGACTGGGACGTGTCAGATTTTATTAGAGGAATTAAACCAGGCCATGGACAGTCTGGGGAAACATGTGTAAAGAATATATTCTGAACAACAGAATGAGCAAGGGAATAAGGCTGGATGATTACTGGCCTGACTAGTGAGGGGGTAGTACAGTAATGATGATTCAGAATGAAAAGGGACAGGTCCTGACTGACCAGGATGCCATCCTCAAGGGGTTTGAAGAATTCTATGCTGGGCTGTAATCTAGTAGGAGCGTGGCGGAGTCTATAGCTGCTTTGCTAGGGAAGGCACATTTAAAGACATTATCCATGGATCTCCATGAGGTTCTTAACATGGAAATAGATGAAGCAGCCATTAAATGGGCTTTTTATGATCTGAAAATTATGAGAAGAGGGCAGACTCCTGGAAATGACGACTTACCGGCTGAATACAGTGAGTTACTGATTCCATCAGTGCTAGCCATGCCCTGAGAAGCACTGGAAACAAGTGTTCTTCCGAAGTCCCTTTGGGAAGCTCACATCGTGGTCTTGCCTAAGCCAAGGAAGGATCCTTTGGACTGTGAGTCGTATAGACCACTATCCATGATCAATGTAGACACCAGGATGTTAGGGAAAATACAAGCGAAATGGTTAGCGAAAGCAGCGGAATCCCTTATCCACACGAACCAAGCGGGGTACGTTGGGGGACGTATGATGACCATGAATATAAGGAAAGCCTTTCTTATGTAACATGCCAAGAAAACTGGGAAGGACAGTTTTGTTGTAAGCTTAGACAGTACAGAGAGGCGGATGACAGGGATGCCCGCTTTCCCTGTTGATTTTTGTGCTCATAATCAAACTGTTGACACAACTATATGACTCAGGCATACCAATGAGGGCATTGAATTGAAAGGTGTGTGTAGGATAATATCGCTATACGCTGATGATATCCTTTTGACCATTAGATACCATCTGGTGACCTTGGAATATATAGAGCATACGATAAGAGAGGTGTAGCGTCAGTCCGATTTCAAATTCAATATAACAAAATCGATCCTCAACCCATTGAATGGTAGCATCTGAGAGGGAGGTGAGAGCCTCGGGTTGCACATACAGACAATGCTGTTTTGTTACTTGGGGATTTGGATGAGCACTGACCTGGCTGAAGTTTTCACCAGTAATGTAACGGCACTATTAGAAAGCCTAGAAAAAAAGTATACATAGATGGGTGAGCTTTCGGCTGTACCTAATGGGCTGAATTTGTTTACGTAAAATGATTATTTTACCTTGGGTGTTGTACGTGCTGCAGCATATGGATATAAATTTGAGGCTCTCATGGGATGCAGGGGGTATCCAGGCTCTAATTGTTAGGGCTTATTATTAGGCAACATCGTTACAACATGTGGTCCCCTGGCTGGATACCATGGAGCATGATCCAGTGTCTGGGTTATTACAGTAGATGGTATGGCCTAAAAGGGTCTTGGCTTTCCCATTACTGTCCCGGAAGGGAAATGCGGCTTTGCAAACGCACCACCAGGCGATACTTAAGGTATGGATGAATGTTACCAGAAGGGCTGGGAGTGAATCCATATCTGCTGCAGCTAATCCCTTGGCACAAAACAATGTACCTGAGTGCTGCGAGCTTTGTACGGATGAATGAAGGTGAGGGGGTCTCCCTATTGTATTGGTGACCTTTGAAAAGGGAAGATTGTTGCATTATGCTGCCTTTTGCACCAAATGGCAAGTTGGGAACCCATGCTTTCTGGTATGTGCAGGAATTGTGGCGGCCGTTCATAAAATGTCGCCGGACTTTCGCCAGGAACCAGATGTGCACTCTGTCAACGAGGCAATGGTATGGATGCAGACTAGTCTCTAGGTTGTATGGATTACTCCTGCCAAAATTAGGAATAAGGATTGAAGTGCTCCGGACACAATAGGAAAGGGATCTAGAAGAAGACATAAGGGACCCGGTCTGTGGGGGGGAATTTTCAGTAATTGTAAGAAGATTATCCGGAATGCAAGGCTGAAGCTTATTAATTATAAGTGTATACACAGGGCATACCTAACGCTGCAACGGATGCACAAGATGAATACGGCTGCATTGGAGCACCATCCTAAATGCAAAAGGCCCATAGGCGTGTTCATACATACATGGTAGAATGTCCAGGAATACTTACTTTTTGGAAAGAGGTGTTTGAAAAACTTAGCATATTGACAGGGATGGTGTTGCAGACAATGACACAACTGTGTGCATTAGGGCTTGGTCCCAGGACAAAGTGCTAAATTTCTCAGACTATAACAAGCCAGATTCCAAAAAAGGAAACACACAGCCGCACTTTTGCCAAATCTGCTCCAAAAATGTGGAACTCTCTACCACCCTCAACGAGAGCAATCACCTCACTCAGGTTTTCCAAGAAGGAAGTTAAAGCCGTACTACTAGAAAAACAGGTATCATAGGAGAACTACTGTAAAACTGTCAATCACCCTATTTTATATTGTATCCTATTGTTTTATACCTCGCTCTTCGAGTTCTATGTACAGCTTGTCTTAAGTGACAGGTGTTTTTGCTGTACAGGAACCCTCATCAGCTCTCTCTTTGTATAGCACTTGATACCGTGATGGTCATGTTCGCTCTTTATGAAACACAACAGAAGCAACAAATAAAAAAAGCATATAAGGTCATGTCCAGATAATAGAACTGGGGCTGGTTGTGGCAAAGAAATGTATAACAGTGTGTAGGATCTGGGACACAATGGGAAAACGAGATGCTTAGGTGGGTTTTGGCTGAATGCGGGGTGAGACGAAATGTGTGGATGGAAGTCAACGGGGAACGATGGAATGGGAACTAGTGGAAATCAACTTGGTGCATGCTGAGGCTGAAGAGGGTGATGATGTGGAGCAATTAAATGAACTTATTTGAACCATGTGGCTCGATATAAGAAGTGTAGTTGCCAAATAAAATTGAGTTTTACAAATGCGTAATCTGTATGAGGTATTAAGGAACTGTAGGTGACCTAGGGTGCTGCGATACTAAAGTAATGTGGTGGGCTCTTCTGGGGGTGGGGTTGGGCAGGGGTGGTTTTTTTATTAACTGCTGTGGTTAATATGGAAACTAATAAAGACATATGAACGAAAAAGGGTGAAAGCTCACAAACAACATCTATAGGAAACTGTGTAAATATTGTTACAGAAGGACATGCATAGAAACAACAGTACTTCCTGCTGTGGGCACGGGGAACCCATACATTCTTCCACCCCCAAAAAACACCTTAATAGCACTCCTACGGGTAGGTGGGCCGGGGGCAGTGTTAGACCTCAATTTCATGATGCAATGTGGTGCGAGATAAGGCATAGCACAGCATACTAAAATACAGTTAATTTAGTAAGGAAAGACTCAACAAGTGAGTTCTATGGCAGAATGAGAATAACTTTCTAAATAAATACAATTTCATGATAAATGCCACATGCACCAGTGAAATAGACTGGAAACAGCAGCTCGATCAGTCAGTTTTACCTTGATGGAACATCTGCTGAGTGGTCCGCTGTTTACTTCTCAGTTGAAGACGTTGGATGCTAATAAACCTTCATTTAGTGCATTTTGAACTGCTCATATAAATTCTACTTCTTGTAACTCAGCAAAATTAACTCCTTAAGGAAACGTATCAAATTATTTCAATTTTAATTCTGAAAAAAAAAACCTCACAACACAGCTTAATCCAGCATTTTTAATCTGGAGTCCACGGACCCACGGGGGTCCCCCGGAGAGAGAACTGTGTGAACTTCTAGCTGTCAGTTTATGAACAGCCAAATGTGAAACCACTTTCTTTTATGTGAATAGTTGCACATTATCAGATCAAGTCAAAGTGAATCAGTCAGCCCACCTTTTGTGTTACTCTCAAGTTATTGAAATAATACCCAATAGATTTTCCGAGCTCCAAAAAACAAGCTACAACCGTTTGGAAGAAACCAAAAATTGAAAGGTGTGAACATGGTGGGTGCGCATTAGACCAGCTCCGCTAGCTCGTGAAAACATCCTGCATAATCCTGCCTGATATCTGCTACCCAATCTGATCCTAGCCTCGGACGGATGCCAGACAGTAGCAAGATTGCCGGGGCAGCGTCTGATCGACTAACCTGCGGTGAAGAGAGAGCCTAGACTGAGGTGACTGGGGCCAGGTACGAGGTGCAGGATCCCCGGCCGGGTGATCCTGGAGTCGGCGAGCTGGGACCGCTGCAGGGTGGCTGTTGGGGCCAGGGACCCTCACGGTAGGAGGCCGTCTTGGCGTGGCTCTAGAGCGGGCAGTGACCTGTGGAACCAGCTGTATGAGAGGTGCCCACTCAACGGAGGGAGAGATGGCGCAGCTGGTCCCTGGCTTGCCCCGCCATGAGATTGCACGTTGGTGGCCTGCTTGACGGTGGGCATGCCCCGCTCGACTCGCGGTCTCTCAGCTGCACACGACGGGGCCTCAAGAGGACCATCTGCCCACCGGCCTGGACCAAACTGGGGCGGCAGTGATGTGGGAGGTAAGGCACCTGTTAGGAGTAGGGGGGCCTCTCTTCCGACCGCGGAGGCGGCAAGGCTAGGTTTCGGTGCAACTTGTGGCTGGGGGAGCTCTCCCTGGCCTGCTCCTGGGGCGGCCTGCTCCGAGAGCTGAGTGGCCATGGGTTGTCTCATGTGGTTGATGGCACTGATGAACTACATTAGGGGGCAACATTGGTGGGCATAAACTGACATCATGACTAAAGATAACCCAATTGGCAATATGCCCCGACAAAGTACAATGGACTGTTTCATGGGAGGCGTGACCCGTGGTGTGAACGTGGCCGTGGGCTCCGATACACCACCAGATAATGCCGCCTTATTGACCGCAATCACTCAATCCAGAGATACGCTGGCAAAAATTGGTGCAGTGGGCTTGGAGGTGACACTGCTGCATCAGGACCTCCGCAGGCGGTTGAATGACTCGCCGAGGCAGAGACCAGGGTCTTCAGTGTGGAAGATGCGGTCACTACACCCCAAGCCAAAGTATCCTCCGTGGAAAAGATACCCAAGGGCAAAGCAACTCGAGTGGAAGCCGCGGAAGGGCTGGCCTGTACAAACAATCTCCGCTTCGTGGGCTTTCCAGAAAACTGTGAAGGGAACGACGTTGACAAATTCCTGACGGAATGGCTCACTTAATGGATCCCAGCAGTCACTCTCTCTGCATGCTTCATAATAGAGCGCGCACATAGGGCCCTACTACAGCGGTCGCCCCTGGGAGCTAGACCACGGCTTATTATTGCGCGAATCCTAAACTATCGCGATCGAGATGTCATCCTCAAACAAGCCAGGACGCAGGGTGAGATCTTATTTGAATCCCATGGAATCATGGAATTCCCTGACTATACCAGAATGGTCGAGTAAAAACGCCAGTCCTTCCAGGCAGCTAAGGCTCGTCTCCAAGACTTGAAGATCACATACATGCTCCAGTTCCCGGCCCGGCTACGAGTAGTGTATAACTCCTGCACCATGTTCTTTGATAAGCTGGAAGAGGTTTTCACTTGGACAAACAAAATAAGACACTTGAAACCTCATACTCCACAACGTCATGACTCGGACTCCTCATCGGGGAGCCTCGCCGAATTCAAAAACAACATAAGGACAAACAAAGACACCGCTCCAAGGCCTGCGGTGAGGAACGCGAGGAGACTCCCGCTGCGGAGGCTCCCAACCCTCACAAATGACTGTTTTGATCAGCTATCGGAGCGGACTCCGAGACCCTACCTATATCCTTGGTATGCAGTATCTTGGTGTTATTCGGGGGCTGGTTAAACAGGGTAGTACACCCCGACCCTCAACGTTTACACTGTGATGCAGAGATGTTTGAGGATCCATTGGATGGGCTCTGTGTTGACCTCCTGTTGGGGTCGGCACGGCTCACCATCCGCGACAGAGTCTTCAGCTGTTATGATGTATTGGGTGGGTGTGGGGGGTTGTATGGGGGTTAAGGTTGTTGTTTAAACTCGCTGAGCAATCTGTATTGTCCCGGGATAGCGCTCCCTTATCCCGACGAGACACCAACTATGGCCTCTTAATACGGATGTCGACACAGGTTGGTAAGACCTCACTGGGTCAGATACAGGTAGCAAGCTGGAATATCAGGGGCATGCTCGATAAAATTAAGCGGGGCAGGATACTGCGCCAGCCAAAGCGTTTTAAGGCAGACATACTGCTACTGCAAGAGACACACCTCATGGGCACAAAAACTCCCTGTCTGGCTCACTACCGCTATACACACACTTTCCATGCAGGATGTACGAGGGGCTCTAGGGGAGTCGCAATCTTAATACTTCGCAGAATACCATTTACATTTACTTGTTCGTGGATGGATCCACAGGGAAGATACATCCTGGT